>OX421408.1:5290211-6490211 GCA_949126875.1 Lochmaea capreae
TTTCTTTGAAACGACAGATGGTTTGAGTATTTTTCCTTCGTTATATTATACACAGACCTCTCCTTAAAACTATTTGCTTGCAATCGAATTCAATTAAGAGCGTTGGCATTTCTGGTATGTAGTTTGTTTACCGATGAACGGAATCTATCATGTTTCTTCTTTTTCTTCTTCACGTTGCATAACGAAACTTAAACTATGTGCAAGGACGTTGACATCGACAACAGACCTTGATGGGAATCAGTGAATAGTTTAAGATAGAAAAAACGAAGAAAATTTACGCGTTGAATTTACAGGATTTTAAATAGTAACTGGATTTTGTGTGACTAGACGCATTGTATGTTTATTTTATTTTTATTTCTTTCTCTGCGTTTCTTCAAGATGTATAAGTGAAATTTGAATAATTGGATGAATTGATTAAAATAAGACTGCAAAAAATTTTCAAATATGTAATCTTAAGGTCCATTTACAGTACACTTTATCTTTTTTAAGTGTAGCGCTTTTTTGCTTATTTTAAAAACGTCAACAACTAGATATTGTTGTTATTTTTTGTTAGATATTGATTAACAATTAATTTATCTAGTATGTTTTTTAATAGAAATTCTACGTTTCGGTAGTGTTTCGGATGCCTTTTTCAAGAATTATTATATCTTCCAGTTTTTCTTCCTAAATGGATCTTTTAAAAAACTCAACAACCAGACAAGCAATGAAACTATTTTGAAGTTTGAGACTGCAAAATATTTTTGTCGAATTTTCTTAAGGTCCATTTTCAGTGGAATTTTTAAGGGTAGCGTTTTTTTCTTATGTTTGAAAATAATGTGTTTTATGATTGAATGCGATTCTTTTCTTTAACGTACTTTTTGTATTCATTCATTCTATTTGTCACCTTCACAGGATATTGACATAATATGTAGAATATTGAATTTATTACACAAACAATTAATTTAGGTGGGACGCCACCAACTTGTGACGCATAACAACGTCTAGACTACAACAGCCACGAATGCATTTCGAATAGAAAAAACAACGGAGAAAAGTAATTAATTTCTCGATTATTATTAACGAATTAATTTCAAAAGCGCGCACACAGATCTAGATCACTAACCTCCGGAAAAAAATAATTAAACCGGATAATTTATAAGAGTGATTTGCATCGTGATTCCACCATTATTAGATATTTTTAATGAGCTCATTGTCATGCAAAATCAACTACTTTAAACAATTATCGCCCAATAACTCTTAGAAAGGAATTCTCTTCATAAAAATTTTAATGAAAAATATTACGATTTCCGCTATTGGTGAAGTCGATCTTCGTGAAGGAATTTAAATCTCGTAAGAGGTTCTTTTCGAGGCAAAAAGGTCTCTATTTCAATGAAATGAAACCAAATACAACAGTAGAAACAGCCGAAGGAAATATACGGGTTGGGATAAAGTATGGAACCAAGTAAATATCTTTTAAACGAAAAGAACAATATTTATGAAGATTTGCGGGTAAGTGCAATGGAACAAAATGCATCTGATGTACATTTTTTTGTTAATAATACACTTCCGGTTTAACCGGAAATGCCATCAACTTCTTTAATTTAAATGGGACACCCTATATATTTTTACAGATTTTGAAAAAGCTTGTTATTTTTAATTCATACATACTGAGTTTAGTGTTAAAAATTTTGTAAAAACGAGTAATATAGCACTTTAATCAACCTCCTTTGAGTTTTTTGCATTAGAGTAAAAAACTATTTAGATAAACTAATTGATGTTGTTTGTATGCATAGTAATAAATAAACGAGTACTGTTTAGTACGTCTTTTGTTCTCCAAGTGTCAAAGTCTAATTGACGGAAATAAATTTTACAATTTAGAATGGTTCAATTAAGTGAAAAAAAACGTGTTGAAATTTTAATGATGATCGGTTATGTTGATCGTGTTAGAACTCGTGAAGAAGTGTGTCATATTTTTAATAATTTGCATCCGGAGAGAAATCCTATATCACGCTCAACAGTAACTAAAACATTACAACGTTTTAATACAACTGGGATGGTTAAAAATTTGCTAAAACCTGGAAGACCGCGGACTGCAACGAACGAAACTGTTGAACAAAATGTTGCAATCGATTTAGAAGAATCGCCTCAAACTTCCACCACAAATTTGGCACTAAACCATGGTATCAGTCGACGTTCCGTAGGAAAGATATTAAAAAGTGAAAAGTATCATCCGTATAAGGTACAGTTGGTTCAAGAATTGTCAGACGATGATTTTGACCGACGGCTGGAATTTTGCGAACGGCTAATGGACATCTGTAATGTCGACGACAATTTTGTTTCTAACATAGTTAATTCCGATGATGCAACAATTGTTTAAATAGAACAGTTAATCGCCATAACTCAAGGTATTGGTCAAATGAGAATTCTCATTGGATTCATGAAACACATACCCAGCATCCACAGAAGTTAAATGTTTGGATGGGAATTGTCGAAAATAGGCTTATAGGCCCATTTTTTATCGACGGAAACTTGAATGGTGACAAGTATTTGGATCATCTAAATAACGAAATTATTCCTGCACTTCAACAGAATGGGCAATTACCACAAATTGTTTGGTTTCAACAAGATGGAGCACCTCCCCACTATGATAGACGGGTTAGGGATTTTCTGGATGCGAATTTTCCAAATCGATGGATTGGACGTAGAGGATTCATAGAGTGGCCTGCTCGTTCTCCGGATCTTAGCCCGTTCGATTTTTTTTCTTTCTACAACATTCTACAACTTGTTTTTACAAAAATTTTTACACTAAACTCAGTATATCTGAATTCAAAATAACAACTTCTTTCAAAATCTGTAAAAATATATAGGGTGTCCCATTTAAATTAAAGAAGTTGATGGCATTTCCGGTTAAACCGGATGTATATTATTAACAAAAAAATGTACATTTTGTTCCATTGCACTTACCTGCAAATTTTCATAAATATCGTTCTTTTCGCTTAAAAGATATTTTTACTTGGTTCCATACTTTATCCCGACCCTGTATAGCTTAATAGCAGGAAGGCGAAGAAGACGTAGACCCAGAACAAGCTTTAGCATAGGAGTTTTTTTTTATACGGTCATTTCAAAAATTTAGTCAAAAATTGAAAGAAATTTCAGGAAACAAGTACTCATAATGTGATATTTTTTAATCAAAATAAAAATTTGTATAATATGGCAAGACAATATAGGACAACGTCTGTTAGGTCCGCTAGTGCAAAATGTATTAGACATTCCGCGTACAACAAAATACCAAAAGTTTCCCATGATCGATAATTTGGTTGAAATACTATCAACGCCTACAAAATTTATTTATCACATTAAATTTATTATAGAACGTTGCCAAATAAAACAGATGATACAAAATAGTATTAATTGAGTATTGTGGGAGTTTATAAAAACTATTCGGTCGTTCCCATGGTAAATTTATTAATTTTTTTCAAACATTCGCTACCAAATATGTCGGTCACGACAAATGGAACACAAAAAAAAGGTAGTTGAGCATAAATTGGTCGTTTGTTTATTTACGTCGTCTGTAGCTTGACATTTTGATGCTAGAATTTAATTTCTTTGGTCTGTAATTGTTTTGACCATATTTATGTTTACTGACCACCTTCCAACAGCAATCTAGAGACAATTTTTTTTTAATATAGTTTGTCGATTGCTGCAAACGACAAAAATTTGCAAACTGTATCAATATACATAGGCCAGTTGGTAGGGGAAATTTTAGACCAAAAGTACAAGTAATTAGCAATACGGCTGATTTTTTTTTATAAGTACCTTAAAGTATGTAGATTAATATAAAAAAAAGTTTACCAGTCTATCGATTTCCCAAATAAAAAAAAAATAAAAAAACCTTTTTTTTCGAAATTCTTTAATATTTCGCGCTGGGAGGAAGGTAGAGAAAAATAAAAAACACCACCGTGTAGGGGAAGTGTTTTGCAATAAAAAAGGTCTCTTGCATATTTTTCGACCGAGCAATAATTTGTCCGGAAAAAATTCGGTAAACTGAGTATGTATTCCGCATCCGCGCGACTCTGCTGCACTGCTGAAAACCTACTTTCTGAATCGCGAAAGAAAATAAATATTTAATCAGAATTTTTTTTTATTTTTGGTAAGAGTCAAGGTTGTAAATAATAAATAAAAGGTAATAAATTAATTTTTACATATTTTTATTGGAGAAAGGTATGCAAGAAATTATATCTTAAAATTATAAATTAATCATCTGCATCCTGTGCATGATTATACCTGTTTTCACTTATAAAATACTTTATACCTGGATACTTTTATACCTTTTCACTTTATACATTCTGTTCGTTGAATATTCATCTTTATATTACAGGAGTATCAAATTTTATTTTGAAAAAATAAAGAAGGTTCCTACCCGAATCTATAAAAATTGCTATTTTCGCTTATAATACAAAAAACACAATTTTATACTTTTCAATAAAAAATATGTCTAATTAAAATTGAAATTACTTCAACGTTTTTATCGATATCAATAAAAACAATCCCAGCATTTCTCTTTTTATCATTCCTTCCGCTACGATTAAATCTTTTTAAAATATCAAACTGTATATCCGTGACTTCTTTTTTTTTAAATCTAAACTTTCACTTTTAATTTTCTGTTTTAACAAAAGGGCTAACGAGTCCGAACCCCGCGGACATATAAAACCTGTCGCCTTATTCACGCTACAATAAGCTTTCGTTCTTAATTACGCCATAAACACGAATTGTAGTTGCATTTTTGTACAGCCACAACAGGCGATGCGATGTGACTGGCCTGGCGACATTCTGTCATAACTTATTAGCTATATCGGGGTCAGTATTGTCTGAGATTCAAACGATTTTCTATTGAAATTAAATTTCTTGATGTACTTTTTAACTGTCCATGATTTGTGTTTTTTTTAAGAAAACTATTCCAAAAAATAATTCTGGAATCGTTTTTATCTTTAATATTTCTTCCAGAAATGTCTACATATGCTGTTTTCCTTCGATTGGCGTTATAGAGTATGTTCAAGGAAAAAAATTCAAACTACAAACCATCTTTTTGGATGTTGTGCTGTCTATACATATTCTATTTAACGCTCATTCGTCAGCCTCAAGCACCGGTCACATTAGGCTGGCATCAGCCGCGAATAAAAAGAAGCCGCTACTATCAGCTTAATGTGACCACAAAATTCGCAGATGGCATCGCCAGCCTGCGAGTATTTGTCAGCGGATGGTGAAGTCGGACATGTTCAACTTTTGGCAGCCAGGCAGCGGCTTCTAGCAGGTCACGTGATGACTCGCACCCGCTGGCACCATCCACCAGTGTAGTCTGACCACCCCTCACCACCTGTCTCCAGTTGCAAGATAACGTAAGGTTATTTCCAACGGAATCGCCTGTCTAAATGTAGTGTCTTCTTTTTTAATATACGATGTAAATAGCAATTCTTAAAATTTAGCAGGTGACATTCGTAAAACATTTCTGTATATTTCTGGGTCCTCTTCTTTTAACTCTTTGAAGAGTCTTGAGGATGCTCTTAACTGTTCCCTTCTTTGAATCCAAGGCCTACACCACCAACGTCTCTTCTTGTGGTTAAAACCACGTGTTATAATTTAGTTATTTTTACTTTTTGTGACGTTTTTCGAAATAATACATAGTTATCGGCAACACCGTAGATCGTTGCAAGGCAATCTGAGTGGGACGGCTACTCGTGACGTCACAGCCACGACGTTGGCGGCAGCGTAGGCGATAGGAAGAGAGACGGTCGATGTAGTGCAACAAAAAGAGATGGGTAGGATGTGTTTATACATCGTAGTGGTATCGGTAGCTATCGTAGCGTAAAATGCAACGCGTACTCTAACTGCATAACATAAATGAAAATATCGATAAGCGCAAAGTCCTTTTCGCAAACTAATGCAGCAGTGTTGACAGCTCTTTAAAAATATCACTTATCAAAGGAAAACTGCATAATGAGTATAAACACGGTGAACCATTGAAAACTTTAATGAACTAAAGTGGAAAGAAATCTGAAGTATACTGTTCCAAGATATTTCGTTTTGACTTATGCCAACATAATATTGTTAAAAGATAATGCCTAATGATTATTTTACAACAAGGCCAGTCGTAATAGTTTTAAACATCCCAAAATTGCACTGTATAAAAATTTCAACTTTGAATGTCATGGAACACCCTGTTTATGAATAATTGATATCTCAAATTAAACAAGAACTATTTATCCATCGTAACGGTATCTTCAAGTATCCATGCAAGAACGTGCTGACAGCTGACATGACATGTCATTATTTAAATTGTATCGCAAGGTAGGTGAGTCGTAGTATGCTATGGAATTCCTCGCCTACTACGCCGTAACGAATAATTTATCTGATTTGAATCGATTTTCAAGTATTAACTTGATTCTCCGGCTGAATTGTTGTATATTGTATATTGCGGTAGGTCAATATATAAAACAAGAATGTTTTACAAATTGATTTTTAAATACTAGATAATCTAACTTGATGGCTTTGAAATAATTATTGGTATTGGTTTTTTTTTATAAAAACGTACTTGTCTATTGAAGTGATAGGTATTTGTTAAAATAAATACATTGCTACCAAGAACATAAATGGTAAAAACCATTCGTTTACTCATCATTTATCATGGTAACTGAAGCTCTAACACATCGACTCTTTTGACTAGCAGAAACGTCCACCATAATGCCCAGATTTATCCAAAAACTACTTCTTATTCGGGCACATCTAGTTTTTTTTTTTGGTGCTGAAGAAGCAGTTGAATTTAGGGTACAGGATGTTTATTAAAACTAAAATGCCGCAAATGTGTTGTGTGGACGGTTGTAGAAGTAGAACTGTCAAAAATCAAGATCTAACGCAGTGGCTGCCTTTAGGAAATGAAGTAAAATATGTTTTTTTATAAATTTTTTTATTTTGCTACTTTACTTGTGGTGTGAGGTTAGTTGTGTGAAAATTTCCTTTATATTTTTGATATTTTACACAAGCTTGAGTTTCCTGTGTGATTCCTTCAACTTTTAAGAACGCGTGAGTCACGTTTAACCCGCCACTGATCCAACAAACTTATTCATTGGAATCTGTTACTTTGAGATTGACATTTTTCCAGTTCCGTTTGGAGATTAGTAATCCTTCGATTGATGATTAATATTCGTTGGCCCCCAGAAGGTTTTTGGGTTCATTTACCAGATAATGGATTTTGAAATAAAAAAGAAAATCATCTTGCTACTTCGTATATTCGTCACGTGTTTGCATAATGTGGTCCAGAAATGATGAACGACACATCGACATCATAAATTATGCGATTACGAAGGCGGTGTGTGTGTGTGTGTGTGTGTGTGTGTGTGTATAAGACTTGTATCACGAAAAAACTAGGAACTAGAAATTAAACGAAAAATAAAGATGTATTTAGGGAATTGAGTTTTGATACAGTAAAGTGCTGTAACTGTACATTGTCACATGTTTGGAAAACATTGAATAGATGAGGCTTTTACTTGATGAAGATTCATACTTAACTATGAAATAAAACAATGAATTTTTGTTTTAAACCTTCATTACAATTGAACTATGTTCAATACAATTTGTGACGCGTTTTATTTCATAGTTAAGTTTGGAAAACATTCGATAATAAGTAGGAATATTGTTTTGACGAGGAATAAACGAAATCATTTTAATCATTTTTTAAATTCAACTACATAGGACTGTATAACGTAAAAATATAGTTTATATTGTGCTGTTATTCTTCTAGTGGTTTCATTGTTCGGATTAGTAGATTTCCACACTATATTTTTTCTACGACTCACTACAAAATTAAAATTTAATCGTATTGGACGTAAAAAATGAGATTCAAATGAGGGTTTCACGGAATTTATTCAATAAATATTAATTCCTCATAAAAAGAACACTTTATTTTGTCTGTTTTTATCTTCTCCTTCTAAAATTCCTTTTCTAACTATGTCGTAGTAGTGTAGATACAAAAAATGAATATATATATATATACATCGTAATATCCAGGCTCAAAACAATTGCATCAAACCTCTCTAACGAAGAAAATCGATGACCACGTCGCCTAGGTAACCGACAGATGTGACGTCAAGCGATCGATTCCGAACAGAAAACGGACCATATTTCTCCCCGGAGAGCAAAAATGATGCGAAATAGGTTAGGAGAGTTTTAAATACCGATACACAATATGTCTATACTAAACGTATAGGTTAAAGGGTAACCCGAAGAGTTCGTAATTTGGATTTATAAAAATTTCGACTACAATACTTTTTTACAAACAACATGCTACTGAAGAAAAATATTGCACCAGGAGCTCTAGAAACGCAGAAAGCTACTTTTAAAAAACTGTAAAGAATCCCTCCAACAGGCTGACAAGAGACAACAAAGTGTCTATAATATGGGTATGTCTGACCAGTTAGCTAAAGAAGGCTCTAAAGGAGACTGCATCAATAAATATTGCATAAGAGGTGAATTCGGAAACTGGCTAGAGCTGCTCAAATGGAGGTCGACTCAAGGGCACTTCCATACAAAGAGTTTACTGAACAAGGTAGACAAGGAACTCTCAACCAGGCTATTGAAACTGGGAAAGAGACATTTGAAGACAGATACCGACCTGGGAGTCTCCTCCACATTCGAAGATAATGTTTGAGGTTGTTTCCTCATCTTCCATGCACCACCATGTGCTGCAGTTTTTGATATCCCAAATGATGATTCAGGGCCCGTGAATTCAGTTTCAGACCCTGAAAGAGTGTCTGCCCTTTCATTGCCTACAATACCTTTGCGTCCCAGAACCTACTTCATTGGAGTTTATCTACTTTCAATATTACCAAGAAGCAACAACTATTTCTCTGGCTATATGCCACGACAGACATTGGTTAGATATGGGGATGTCGCTATTATCGCATTCTTAACATTTCCTTTACCGAGGTTAATGTATTGATGTGATTGCAGCATTATCTCCAATCCAGGATTATACTCTTGAACCGTCTGGAAGGATGACTACTGATGAGGTGCAAATACGCCGAAACCGGTCTACAAGTGATGTTATCAAACCGAAAATGTTTAATTATATCGTGTTGGTACCCCAACCTCGTTTAATTTAGACGTGTCATTAAATGTGTCGTAGCATATAGCAAGAAAAGTAGTTGTTGCTTCTAAGAGAACGGTCTGATCTTTGAAAAGTATTTTTTTTAAACTTTGTAAGCCGTTATAATAGTATGTTTATATTATATTTATCAAATATACAATTAAACAAGTTCATCGTCGTTCATTTACTTTAAAAATAAAATATTTATTATTGTTTTCATTAATAACAGGACAAATTCCTGAAATTAAAAATCTGCTATTGTATATATATTTGGACCTATTGAAACAACAAAATATCACGCGGTGCAGAACGATCTTCCTAACGCGGTTAATCCCACCTTTACGATTCGGAATGTTTGGTCGTCGCTGGGGTGGCTTGATCGTCCATTTTTCAATGTCGAACGGGCATCGGGACGCCGTCAACGGCAGCGTCGCGGAGTGAGAAAGACGAGAGAGGGAGAAAAGAGACGACGATGAGGAAAATTTAGAAAGAGCGAGACAGAAACAAAACCTATGGAGTAAGAACAGAAAGAGAGACGTTCCGAAAAGGAACGTTGGAAGTTAACGAAAAGCGATGTCTTCTGCGATGTGCGACCGGAAGTTGCCATGGCAACATACATGGCGGGAATGCCAGACTCAGCGGTGCCCGGATTATGACTGTACCACGCCCGTGACTTATTGCCAGGGATATACCGGGTGAAAAACGGAAAATGTAGGATGGCGCGTCAGGATAATAAAATTTTAATTTGGACATTTTTTTTTCTGGGAAAAAAATTATTTTATTTTTAGTTTGGTCTTTCGTTAGGTTTTGGAATGTCTTTTTGTCATCACATACAAAATCTAGGCTTTTTTACATTAGAAATACGTATTAAGGCATTCAGCAAATTCAAATAATATATTAATGCAGTGTCGCGGAACAGGGATGAGTGGAGGGAGTACCTCCAATTCCCTTTCCTAGTGAAGAGAACTATTGAGAGTTTTGTCGGGGTTAATAGACATTAACTGTGAATGTCGTCCAACATCTCTTGGACCCATCCTGACTTGATCCTTGCCAGTAAAAGACAATGGATGCCATTAAGAATATTGGGTTTGTGGCGCGTCGTAACTAAAGAAATATTTTCCAAAATGACCTTGAAGAGGAACGTGTGCTACGATTTTCGAAAATTTTGGACAAGCAATATTTATACGGCTGTGTAGGGAAAATTTTTTTGAACACAAAAACAAGACATGGATTTTTAAGCCCCCAACGTACAAACTCGGACCACATAGCTTCTTTCGAAACTATATGACATATAAAATTTAGACAACCAAGTTTTTCGGCCGTCAAAAATAAATACGTCCCCCCTCCGTGCCGCTCCCCCAGGTTCTATCAACTATGCGGTACAAGCATTGAATACATATTGAATACATAAAAAGGGGGGGTCACCTGAAAAAATATACGAGAAAAGTCAAAAATATGAGACTCGCAAAAATGTTTTGAACATGCCCAGGTGGAGGGGGGTATCGAACTCTCTTTGTTTCTAAATTTCCTCCCCCCTTCCCATCTTTTTTTTGGGTTCAAGACCCGCCAAGATATCAATTCGAAACGAAAATATTTTAGGAATCTTCCTCCTTTGATCCCCCAAAAATCCCCCCACGTACGACCTCGAATTGATGTCGGAAACCGCGTATGGTGTTTTTAGGTACCCCCCCCCCCTCCCATACTTTTTTTTGGCTTCAACACCCGCCTAGATATCAATTCGAAACGAAAATATTTTGGGAATCTTCCGCATTCGGAGTGCCCATAAAGCAAAAATTTTAATTCGAAAATTGATCCCCCCAATATCCCCCCACGAACGACCTCGAATTGATGTCGGAAACCGCGTATGGTGTTTTTAGTTTAGTGAAATTATTGACCTAGCCTCAAAATTTGGCTGCCTCTATATTGACTTTGAATTTTTTTAAAAAACGGGTTCCGATAGATTCGAACATGGACATTTTCGTGGGCGTAGTGAAAAATTAAAAAAATATTTTTTTTTCCACAAGGTTTTTCGACTTTTTTTCAAATTTTAATCATAAACCCCCCATGTTTTATATAATCAATACGAAGGTCTCAATTAGCTCTTCAAAAAAGGGTTCGGCTATTTTTTCCTATTTAAGTCTGTCATGCCTAATAATCGTTATGACAAATGTCAATTAAAAGCTATAACTGAGTGTTGCGATCTTAAGTGAGATACACTGTATAAAGCGAACAACGTAAAATCGTAGTGACGACCGCATCGTCATTACCCAGCGCTATTATTTAACAGAGTCATTAGTCCCTTTAACATTGTATCTTTTTCTTTACCTAGCTACTACGATTTACGCCTACCGAAAATCCCAACAATTAATTTTGCTCCTTTCTCTCTCTCGCATCATCTTGTCACAACCGCCTTGATGAGATTATGATTGAGCGATTTTAATTTATTCGGACTTGATGCATACAGCACTCTCGATAATTTATGGTCTTATCGGTGTTTTGATACATGGCGCGGTCGGTAGTGTTCCCGCGAGGCTTTTCAATAAGGAAATTGATCGCTTGTTAATTCGAAGAATGCTCCGAAAAGTTTCTATGAAACCGACCATTAACCATCTGGGAGATTTATTAATAATTTCGATAGAAATCAATTTTTAATTTGAGTTTCAGTCATTTTATACAGAACATTTCAATGAAAGCTATCCACCCTACGTAATTCTGAAGGCGTCACTTTTATGAAAAAAATTAAAAAACACGTCAAAAATAGTATGAAGGGGGATGTCTTTTTGCTCATGTGCAGACGTTTCAACTTTAACTCCAAAGAGCTCAAATTGGCTTCCATACAATGATAATGAGTTTCGAACATTATGTAACATTTCTGGTGCTATTTGTGGACATTCTTGAACAACTCGCTGATGTAAATCGTCTATAGGTGCTGGCTGAGTGGCATAAATTTTGGTTTTCAGATATCCCCATAAAAAAAGTCTGAGGGGTTAAATCGGGTGACCCAGGTGGCTATTCTAACATTGGGCCTCGTCTACCTATCCACCGAGCAGGAATTGATTATTGTTGATACGCTAGTATTCGTGTTATTTCGGGATTAATAGCTTCTCTGACTCAACATTTAAGTTTCCCTAATTAAATATGGTCCAACAATATGGTCACCAAAAATGCCAGACCAGACGTTAAATTTTTGTGGTGTTTGACATAGAAATGCTATGCTATTATGAAAAATAATTTCCTCTTTTTGTGACGAGATGAATTTTTTTCAACAAACTAATCCCCTTTCTCCATATCCGAGCGTTTTGTGACAGATGGCTTTTACTTTACCACAAAACGGTTTCTGTCAAATAAATGGAAACAGTTTACACCATCCTTTATGGGCTGCGATTCTGTTTTTAGCATGTAATTGACGTGGGGGTCGTCATTTTATTGTATCCGCGCGAGACCTTTTGTCGACGTCTTCGCCGGGGCGTTTTTGGGATTAAACTTTCGTTTTTTTTTTGTTTTATTTATAATTTTTAGACCCTATCCATTTTAAAACCAACTGCTCCAAAAAAGTTGAAGAAGATTTTTGATCACCAAAGGTTTATACTAGTCGACCAATATCAAGCTTCAACAGATTAAAAGCACGATTATTATAATCGTTCATTTGTACACTTACAACATATCGTACAATTCCCACCAATCCGTAGTCTCAACTTTGTTCGGTCCTTAATTAGCGTCAGACAGTCAGTAAAGTAAACAGCAGTCTATATCCGAGTACTGTTCAAGCCCATAACTATTCAAAATAAAATAAATTTGTAGAGAAATCAGGATGTACCTAAACCCTTCAGGAGAAAATTGAAATTTTATCGTGGTATTTTGGAGATCACTCTCAAGATCAGCGGATTTGTCCCCGAATGCTTTTTAAGAGTTTTTTTTAATGAAATTTATCGGCACAATTTTGAACGGGCTCAAAATTTGATAAAATTAAGGGCTTAGAGATACATGATTATCTTTGTTCAATAGAGTCGTACAAGGAGTACTATTTGAACCTTTGATTCATTAATTTTTTAATTTTAGCATTTTAAGTTGTTTTTCGTAATTTATTTTCAATTTGTTTTAATTTAAATAATCTTATTTTGTTTTTTACGAATTTATTTTTATTTTTGAAGCCGTTATGGCAAAAAGAAATCAAAAGACACTAAATCGCACATACGCACATAACTAACAAACATTGAAAGGAGAAGAGGCGGGGTTTCTTACAGTAGTTCTGAATCCAGTTGTCCAGCTAAATACTTGATATTTATTGAAGTAAATTTATAGAAATTTTTTGTTGGTGGACTATATTAATTCCCTATGTTCCGTTTCTCATTGCATGTATCTGTATATAAAATTATTACCTAATACCGAATACGTATAATGTGACATATTTCGAGTGACACAACCCGAAAACTGTTACTTATAAGATTTAACCAACCGTAATTGCTCCCAACTATCCGGGACTCGTTGAGCCACTCTGCGTTCACCTACCTATCCCTTCACCCCCATTCCCTATCTCGCTCCCGAAACCTCGATCACGCAGAATTATCCGGGCTACGCGATCTGGACGGAGGGTGCTATTCGAGGAGGGTAGAATAGGTTCAACAACCGAAATTCGGCGGTCGGCCTTGAAAGAGTTCGTGGCGGCGGTCGTCGTGACGAACTTAGCGTCGTTCGTCCTTGGCCAGCGCCCCGTTAGCGTCGTCTACAAGCGAGGTTGCCTAATCACCGACGCGTTCCAGGATTATGTTATTGTATATTTTTCATTTATTCGTATAATAGAGGGAAAAGGACAACTCGAATTATCTTTTTGACAGCCGAATATTATGTTGATGATTTGCGACACGACAAACTATTTTGGACGACCTCTACGTTATTCGTCCTTGAGGCCACGATTGAAAATTTTAGGTGTACAAAAAAGTAAAAAATAATTCTTGATTTAAGAATAAAACGATTAATATAAATGGAACACCCTATATTTTACTAGTATATTGTATTGTTATCGGTCCTTGACAAGTGTGCAACATTTCAAATTAATCTGAGCGTTTAGAGGGTAAAAATCAAGTTTAAAGGTTGCGTTATAAACAAACAAACATCTGAGCGTTTAAAGAGGGTAAAATATGTATACAAGAGAAGCTAATATAAAACGTGTAATAAAACAATCAATGAATCACCCTGTATAATTTTTCTATTCCAATTTTGGTTAAAAGTGTCCAGTTTATCAAATTTTCCACTACGTTTTTAACAAAAGCCTCCACCGAAATACAAAAGTGCAAATTTTTAATAGTATATTATTCACCCGAGAGAATAATGGCCATAAATTGCGAGTTGAATACTATACTTTGTCCACGACCCTTGATTATTTTATTAAATAAAAGTTGAGTAAATAATGCGAGTGTGGAACAGAAAGTTATAATTTGGTATTATTGACAATTCTAACGTCAAAATTGATAAATTTCGTCATATAGATATTAGAAAATATCGTTATGAAAATCAATACTAAAAATTCATATATTTTATCGATACGATATACGGGGCTGGGATAAAGAATGGAACCAAGTAAATATCTTTTAAACGAAAAGAACGATATTTATGAAAATTTGCAGGTAAGTGCAATGGAACAAAATGCCATCAACTTCTTTAATTTAAATGGGACACCCTATATATTTTTCAAGATTTGGAAAGAGCTGGTTATTTTGAATTCATACATACTGAGTTTAGTGTAAAAAAAAATTGTAAAAACGAGGAAGAACTCACTGTTAGTTGTACAATAGGTGTACATTTCATTATTTTAGAATAGTGAGAAACAAAATTACTTCAAATGTTCAAAATGCTCGCCGTTTACTTGCTGACAATATGCCATCTTATTAACAAATTCTTGAGTCACTCTTTCCAAGACTTCTCCACGTATTAGTTCACATTCATCAATAATTATTTGTCTCAATTCCTGTAAGTTTGTTGGTCGTCTAACGTAAACAGGTGATTTTAGATAACCCTAAAGAAAAAAATCTAACGGGCTAAGATCCGGAGAACGAGCAGGCGACTCTATGAATCCTCTACGTCCAATCCATCGATTTGGAAAATTCGCATCCAGAAAATCCCTAACCCGTCTATCATAGTGGGGAGGTGCTACATCTTGTTGAAACCAAACATTTTGTGGTAATTGCCCGTTCTGTTGAAGTGTAGGAATAATTTCGTTATTTAGTAGATCCAAATACTTGTCACCATTCAAGTTTCCGTCGATAAAAAATGGGCCTATAAGCCTATTTTCGACAGTTCCCATCGAAACATTTAACTTCTGTGGATGCTGGGTATGTGATTCATGAATCCAATGAGGATTCTCTTTTGACCAATACCTTGAGTTATGGCGATTAACTGTTACATTTAAACAAAAAGTTGCCTCATCGGAAAAAACTATGTTAGAAGCAAAATTGTCGTCGACATTACAGATGTCCATTAGCCGTTCGCAAAATTCCAGCCATTGGTCAAAATCATCGTCTGACAATTCTTGAACCAACTGTACCTTATACGGATGATACTTTTCACTTTTTAATATCTTTCCTACAGAACGTCGACTGATACCATGGTTTAGTGCCAAATTTGTGGTGGAAGTTTGAGGTGATTCTTCTAAATCGATTGCAATATTTTGTTTAACAGTTTCGTTCGTTGCAGTCCGCGGTCTTACAGGTTTTAGCAATTTTTTTACCATCCCAGTTGTATTAAAACGTTGTAATGTTTTAGTTACTGTTGAGCGTGATATAGGATTTCTCTCCGGATGCAAATTATTAAAAATATGAGACACTTCTTCATGAGTTCGAACACGATCATGATTAAAATTTCAATACGCTCTTTTTCACTTAATTGAACCAAACTAAATTGTAAAATTTATTTCCGTCAATTGGAATTTGACACTTTGAGAACAAAAGACGTACTAGACAGTACTCGTTTATTTATTACTATGCATGCAAATAACATCAATTAGTTTATCTAAATAGTTTTTTGCTCTAATGCAAAAAAACTCGAAGGAGGTTGATTAAAGTGCTATATTCCTCGTTTTTACAAATTGTTTTACACTAAACTCAGTATGTATGAATTCACAATAACAAGCTCTTTCCAAATCTGTAAAAATATATAGAGTGTCCCATTTAAATTAAAGAAGTTGATGGCATTTTCGGTTAAACCGAAAGTATAATATTAACAAAAAAATGTACATCAGATGCATTTTGTTCAATTGCAAATTTTCATAAATATCGTTCTTTTCGTTTAAAAGATATTTACTTGGTTCCATACTTTATCCCAACCTTTTTTTAGGAGGTAAAATATTGACGTATTATTAAGTGGTCGTGGACAAATATTCTAATTATATTTTCAACCCCGTTCCGTACAATATTACCGACATAACGAAATGAGTATAACAAAAAAGAAAGTAAAACAAAAACGCGACCTAAAAACTGTGTTAATGAAAGGGACTGATCTAAAAAAAGAAGTGGCTGCCTTTCAATGATGTAAAATACAGTGTCTGCGCATTTAAAAATCCGTTGATGAATATGAAATACTCTCTTTGTAGTATCGTATTCGTAGTAAAAAAGTGTAACACGTCATAAATGAAAGACATTTCTAGTACACGGCCCTTAAACTCTTTCCAGTTGAAGTGTTTGGTGTAAAACTAGTCAAGTACAGAGCCGTATTGTTACGTTTCGACAACATACTTTCTTTCAAACAATAAATTTATATAGTTAAATCCCTTGCAAAACCAAGTGATATTAAAATATTACTGTGATTTTTTTTTCTATTTACCTCATAATTTAGACGAGTTTGTGGCCTTTTCTTTTGTCAAAAGATTAAAAATTAAGTAATAATATTTTGAATTGTACATATTTTAAATCGGATCGATCTTTAGCACCGTGCACCATAAGTAGTTGAAATAGAATATTCTACAGATTTGCCCATAGCAGGAAGGAACAATTATTATTCTTCAATCACGTTCAGCAATTTATGGTTTGATGACATCACCGCATAACCGTCACCTGTCAAAACGTAATGATCACTTGTCACCGACATGCTGTAATAAATGAAGTTGGGTTAGGTTATTCTTTTTCTTTCTCCTTTAATGGAATATATCCCAGGGGGTTATTTAAGGCAAATTTATTTGTGAACATTTCAATTTCATGGGCATACGAAAAAAAACGGAAAAACGACTAAAGTTTAAAAATGGGTTCGTTTATGTGTTCGGACGTCTTCGACACATCTCATAACAGCCTATCTTTTCCCGAACACTAGGCTGTACTTTGGTAGACTTTGTTTAACCATTCTTTGCCGTTACGTCATAATCGGTGACGTATTCTGCTGATTTACGTTTGTCTTATATTAGTTGAATGTTATTTCACACTTAACCTCAAAATTGTAATCTTGAGAATTGTTTTCAAGGATGCACGTTAAGGTGTGTGATTAAATGGCGAATTATAAAATATATATTAAATAGATTTATTTCTGAAAAAACTCCCAATAAAAACGAAAGAAAGGTAAACTGAAATAGCATATTATGTAATGAAATAATATGCAAAGTCTAAGCTTCATCACTGACAAAATCATCCTCATCATCGTTGTGGGAGTCCGATTCATTCAGATCTATGATAACAGGAATAAAATGAGATACATCAATGTATTTTTCTTATTCCAGTCATTACTGATTAATTGATTTGTGTGCTTGATATACAAAAATACTAAACAAATCAAAAAATGACAACTGAACTGTCAAAAGTAACAAATAAAATTTACGTCGACATTAGTTAAGAAATACGTTAATGACGTCATAATTCCTTCTCATCTATTTCATCAATGAGAGATAAAGCTGGAAAATGTATGACCTAACGGCAAAGGATGGTGAAACAAAGTCTATACGCCACTAGTGTACGAGCATCCCATATATCTTAATTAATGACCAATCTTACGTGTTGACTCTTTTTCGTTGGGATCTTTTAAATCATATAACACTTAAATTAAGGATATTTGGATATTTTTCAGGAAGGGGAAGGGTAAATTCCATGATTTTTATATATTTAGTCCACCTCACCGAAAATATATCATATGGGTAAGATCCATGTCATATCCAAAGAGTTATTGAAAATGGAAATCCCCACAACCTTAAGGACATTTTTCAGAGATCAAGTACCCTATTTCGCCCTTCAGTTCATCTATGCTGGTAATTTTTCGATAATTTGCTTTCGCTTATTTTTCCTGTCGGATTAAAGGAAAAATTCAATTTAACGTATTAAGAAACAATTTAAATCATTTTGAAATACTCACGTAATGATTGTAAACGTATCCGAATACGATCCTGTAAAGCTCAAATTAAAAATCTAGGTTGACGTCTTTTTCATTTTCAACTGCATTCACGTTAATGAAAAGTTGAAATTCGTAGTAAGTTGTGAGCAAGCAGTAATGAACGCGGCGGCGGCGCGGCGGTAACAAAAAAAACTATCATTTTGATTCTATCGACGTGATATATATATACTCACACGGCAAACTTTGAACGACCACCGGCACTATATGTGCACACAACATTCTTTCTTTTTCATTTACGTAATTTATTTGAAATAGGACCATGCTATAAAATCGACAAGAAATATTCACGATATGATTTGTTTTACCGTGCTGATAATACTTATGCAAGATCTTTAAAAAATTTTACACAGAATACAATGTTTTCTTGATAATACTACTTAAGGTCTGTTTCAACCGCAATCAGAAACTGTCCGAAACGATCAGGACCCGTATCTTTGAACGTTCGACTATTCGCGAGAACGTCGAATGGATTTTGTTCGTACGAATCAATTCACACGAATCGAACGGTACTCGAAAATTCAAATAGCAATATCTTCGAAACACAGGGGCGAACAACTTTGTCATTTTTTTGGTAAAGGTTAGTGTAGAGTAATGTAAAAAGTACGTGACAAGAAGAAGATTACAATGTAGTTTGTGCTTATTTCCATTTTGTGTATCAGAAAACCTTCTTGTCGTATCTTCCGCCATTTCCTTAGCATCTTGCAAATCATCAATTTTATTATTTGATACATGAAAGCTTCATCTGCGTTCATTTCCGTTCAGTACTATTATTTATCGAAAAACTTAGTAAGTATAATCATGGAGACTATATAAGTATAATGATCGCTATGATTTTCTATCTCGCTATATCCACAGGTTGTTTGGTGGCTATTGGTTTTTCTGAGGTTTTGCGCAAGACTACTCGCTTACTCCCATGTGGGACTGATACGACTGATAAATTCATTCGTTTGCAAGTCGAACATTCGAGATTTCGAAGATACTGCTCGAACATAACAAATCCACTCCCATCACATGAAATACGTGGGAGCATTTGGTCGAACGTTCAAAGATACGGCTCCAGAGTAACTGGTCGTGGCAAACAACGAGTTTTTCGCTTAATTCCTATTACTGATAGAAATTAAGAGACAAGAAAGAGACAAATCAAGCAAAAAAAATTAAGTAGCAATTTCGTTGGGGGGGGGGGCAGACTAAATTTTGTTTTGTGTGGTACTCGATCCGTTGCGTTATCCGTCATCTTGAATTAAAGGTTAAATTTTACATGAAAAATTGCTATAAACAAAGTTGTTTAAAATTAAATTGTCTACAACTTTGTTTATAACAATAAACCTGATAATACAACTATAAGATTTCACCCCCCGCTTAACAGGTATAAATTGAAAAATATCGATCCTACCAAAACATTGATACCAACAACCAAAATTGTAGGAAATTTAATTTCAAACAACTTGGTTGTAACAGTTTTTCTTGTAAAATTGACAATAAACAAACAAACAAAAATTCACCTCCTCTTTTCCTAGGAAAAAATTGATGGAAACCAAAATTGTATGAAATTTAATTCTAAGTATCTTTTGTTATCACAATTTTTGCAATAAACAAAAATTTACCCTTAAATTCAAGACGACGGATCGAGTAACACGCAAAATAAAATTTAGTCTGACAGTGACCCCCCCCTAACCCCAACGAATTCCGAATCCGATTGGTCGACTATTCGACCTATAATCACGAAATTATCTACAGGCGAGTATAATTATTTGTATATTATTAGAAACAATAATTTAACGACCCATTTTCTATAATGCCGACAAGCCATTTTTCACAAGCTGTCACTATAAAATCAAATCATCGTTCATCCATAAAGACAGAGTAAAAGAACATCCATCCAGGCACTCTAATCTTATGACTCATCTCGTCGGATAAGGAAACTTATAGTGCCATTATTCGCCGCAAGGCTTCGCGATTCACACTTTTTGCTCATTGAGAAAATCTTTCGTGTCATAGAAACTTTATCCATTACATTGTAACCGAGAACTTTTCTGGAAGAGAGAAATTGATTGTGCAATTTTAACACCCATCGTTTGACACTTTTGTTTCAACCCTTAATTATTAATTTTGGTTCCCTTATCATAACGGCTAATTTCTGTTATTAAAACATTTATACTATTAAATCGTCGAGATTTACTAAGTTTTTGTTTAACTGAGAGTCATCCACAGATTAAGTATCAGATTAGGGATAAATTTTTATTAATTCTCCAGTAGGAATGATGAACGGACACCAGTCAGTTCCTCGCATCTACCTGAGTTAATCCCTTTTCGAACGGAGGGTAGGATTAAGACAGGTCTGCAGTTCCTCACAGTCTGCAGTTCCTCACATTCGTGAGTTTTCAATAATAACCCAACCAAAACCACCCTACCTTACCCCCTACCCTAATCCGAATCGAAAAATTGAATTGTGTAATTGACAGATTATTATAATAATTTTCAATAATAACCCAACCAAAACCACCCTACCTTACCCCCTACCCTAATCCGAATCGAAAAATTGAATTGTGTAATTGACAGATTATTATAATAATTTTCAATAATAACCCAACCAAAACCACCCTACCTTACCCCCTACCCTAATCCGAATCGAAAAATTGAATTGTGTAATTGACAGATTATTATAATAATTTTCAATAATAACCCAACCAAAACCACCCTACCTTACCCCCTACCCTAATCCGAATCGAAAAATTGAATTGTGTAATTGACAGATTATTATGATAATTTTCAATAATAACCCAACCAAAACCACCCTACCTTACCCCCTACCCTAATCCGAATCGAAAAATTCTTCGTATTTTTAGTCAATTTTTGAAAAAAACAATAAGAAAATAAAAATAAAAATATCTGTCATTGTGGACCTTGCTACCTGATACCTAATCCCTTACCCTTCGTATGCTGCGAGGAACTGAACACAAATTTTGTACCTACCTGTTAATGTGCGAGGAACTAGATAACTCCGTGATGAACAGGATATAAACAACATTCTCAGAAACCTGCAATGATGATTCTTATTTGGGAAATTTTATTAATAAAACGCGTTTGGTATTTTTGTTTTTTAAAATATGTCTAAATCAGTTTTGTGATTTTGCGTACTAAAGTGTGTATCGATTAACAACTAGAGTTAACCCATGGGGGGGGTTTACCCGTTCAGGTGTCAATGTCCCTTTAGCATCCCTGTTAAAACTGTTTTACTTTGACTTATGCCATCAAAATATTTTATTGTCTAAGCCCTAGTAGATCTTTCCAATGGTCAGATCTTCTTTTTTCTTCGACTTTGCCTATTTTTTCCAATATTACATACCGCAAAAGGGTTCCGGCCCCTAAAAGGGGCTTGGTCTAGATGTTTAACCAAAATAAATTTTCATTATCAGAATATCTGACATTATGCAGTTTTTTTGAAGATTGTTCTTCATTTTTTGGTTTAGTTTTTGTTAGTACAGATCTCAACGTATTCTTAAATTTGAAGAATTGATTACCAATTTTTTTAATTCTTTCTCATAAACAATGAGCTATTGTCCATATTCCTAATTTCTTTGTGTATAAATTCTGTTGGGTAATTATTGTTATTTAAAACTGATTTTAGTAAAGTTTTCTATCGTATAAAGATTTTACTATACACCATAAGGAACTTATTTTGATTCCCCAAAAAAACCCTGCTTCTGAAATACTGGCGCACGCGACCCGGGACATTCCTTATGAGTAATTCGAGCAATTGATCCTCCATTTGGTTCGCGAAAATGGTTTATAAATCGAGGAGAAGATCCCTCTTTTCTCCGTATCGCGTCTCATCGCCGTATACGTAAAGACACACCGGTCACCAGGGAAAAATTCTCTTTTTCCCCAGCACACACACAAATCTAATCAGAAACTTTTACCGGAATGATTCATACAAAAGTAAATTATCCAGGTACGGATCAGAGATATAAGGAAACATGGATATACTGTAACTGTTGGATAACAAATAGTTTGACAATACCGTTCAGTCGTTAATTCAATTCAATTCAATCAAAATATTCACAGTATTTTCACTTTTCAAAATATCCATATCTATATCCATCCACTTTGTACTCCTTCTAATTGCTACAACATGAACCTTAGAAAGAAGAAGCCTGCACCATATTTTATCCAGCTCTTTTGATTTCGTCCCTGAATTTTCCATCTTCACCTTAGCAATTTTCCAATATATTCCATACTCCATCTGATACACATCCTCCTTCACAGTCACCATCATCAAGATACTTTGTGCCAAGCACGGGCCTGATTTTTTTTTAAATCAATAGACATTCAATACCACCACCGCTTACTAATATTGTTGTTTGAATTTTACAATATCTAGATATACATTGACAATAATAGGGTACAAGCATAAATTTTTCTATTGGTGGGAACACCTTGCTATTTTTTTTTTAATTTAAAAGTCCGCCAATTCGCGCTTTACGTCATAAGGATGGCTGCCCCATGGAGTGACGTCAATTGTTTACGTTCTTATTCGTGTATCACGCTCTGAGTTCTTGTGACCTAATTTGTTTCTGAAAGCTTTAAAAATGGATAAAGCTGAAAAAAAAAAATTGTATTACAAGTATTGCATTGTTCCAGAGTGTAAATCAACGACTATTAAAACTCCAGACAAAATATTTGTTACTTTACCTGGTGGCGCAAGCGAAAATGCACTTAAGAGAAGGGTATTGTGGTTGCAAGCTATGCGTCACTGAACTAGTAAATAAAATATTTTCTTCTAAAAGTTTTAAAATCTCCTCGGAAATATCGAATATTTATATCCACTTTCCACTTTATATGACTTTTAGAAATAAAAAAAAGCACACACAAACACGTAATGGTCTCAAACAAACATATAAATGATATTTTTACGTCGATGAAGAAATTAATAGTTAATTAAAATAATGCAATACTGGCCATATTGACAAAAGTAATCACATGGTATGACATCACACGTATCATCCGTAGCGTTCGGAAATCCTCGGGTCGTGGTCGGTAACTGCAATAAAATTTGAATTTTATTTTAAAATTTGGAAGTAATTTCCAATGGAAACTGGTTTATTTCCTATTATTAGTTATTTTTGATATCAACTTTACTATTATAAATTAATATGAAATATTCGTTTACCGAATTATTATGATATAATGTACATATAATCCTATAGGTCAGCTGTCAAAGCATTGTTGAATAATTCATTTGTCCAAAGTTTTGTATAGTTCTGTGTCAGCTGTCAGTGTCATGGAAGCCTATAGACCATTTCAGAACACCTGACTTTGTTAGGTCGGCCAAATAATTGTTCTGGAGGACAATCGATCAGTTGGAATTTAAGCTTGTGTGTTTTGGCAAGTGCTGTAAGTCAGTTGGTTGTCAGACAGACTTTGTAGAACAATGTCAATGTAATTATATTTTTCTACGTCGCACTGTAGACATTCGTTGTAAGTGACATTTAACAATAACATGCACGTAATGAAAATATCATAACATACACGTTCGTTTAGGAAAGAAAACTTAAATTTCTTTGTTGAATCAAATTGCAATCAAATGTTTATTTACGTACTATTTTATTTGGTTTATTCTTTTCTTATTCAAAGACGTAAAGTTAATGCAACTAAAATAATGTTTTTTGTTATTCGTGAAATATTCGGCTATAACAAGTGTTTGATTACCCAAATACGTCCCTACAAACAGCGAAATCTAATTTATCCTCGAATAAATCAAGCAAATCACACGGACCAACTCCCCAATACAGGGACGTCCTTTGGGAAGAGAAGGAAAATAATTAATTTACTAAAAGTATACAGGAAATGGAAATATTAAATCTACACTGAAAAAAAAACTGCAATCAAATTGAGCCTAGTGATTATTATGACTCTGCCCGACCGATAACATTCGAGTAAAGTTAATTTTACTCAAAACTATACTGCGAGGAAAAACTCCAAATGGAGGTCTCGAGATCTTACCTATGAACCCTAGTAATAAGGATTGGTCTAGAGAATGAACTCTAATGGCACACATTTTAAATTGTAGTGTAAAAACTTCTATACTGACATAATCTAATCTACTAAATAAAGACTTTAACATTTAAACATTTATCATTCTTGTGTAAATTGCCAAAACGATTACAAACGTCTAAATTGTCAAATTCGTTATACTAATGAGTCACCTGGTACACATACCCGATAAGATAGGGACGAAAACGACCCTTTTCTCCATTTCCCATAGTCCGCGTCCCTCTAGAAAGTCATCCGTCAGCGTCATCGTAAACCACCCACCACCCAACTCCTTCAGAAACTCCCGTTATGAAGTTGGAAGTTGCTGTTGGGGTTCGACGAATTTATTCTCGCTATTCCGCCGTTGTTTGAAAATAAATGCGATTTATTGCTCGTACAGGGACGGATTAGTTTTAATTTATAGAAATAATGATATTATAACCTTAGTTTCGCTTTTAGGGTTTTGACAAGCTTAGTGGTGGCACTGTTTGAAAAAATTTCTCGTATTGAGATACTAGTCAAAGTTGAAATTCGAGAAGATAGTTTCGGAAGCCAGTCCTGTAATCATAGATGTGACACGGGTGAATTGCGACGGGGTCGACGAGATATTTAAGCAATTTACTGAAAACTCGGATGGCGACAGGGAAGAGTTTTAAAAGGGAAGAATAAAAACATCTTTTAAGTGTACGCGATTTCGATGACGATGGTTTTTTTGGGTTATTAACTTGATTATAATGCGATGGTACTTTAAACATTTCTTTTTTTTTTGTGGGTGTTAGATTTATTAGAGCAGGGTCGATAATTTTGGAAACCAAAAAAAATAATAGTAATATAATAATAAAATGGGAGGAAAAATAATTTACTGGTGATCTATGGTCGGGAAGGGGAAGGGGGTGAGTTTAAGGGTAAAAAACGCTTTATCCCGATTTCCGGAAAAACTACAAGTCCTATGGAAAAAAGTCGAATGGCAAAATTGTCGGTAATAAAAAGATCTAAAACTTTTGTACCCACACTTTTTCACATAACCTCAAAATTTATGTGGGAAATTTAAAAACCCAAGTTGTTGGTTTTTATTTTTATCTTTTACAAAAAAAAATATTTTTTCATGAAATTTGGTGAAAACTTTTTTATACACTGTAATTTATTTGATTTGAAATATTTATTTTTTCACCTTATTTTGACTTATTAACGAAAAAGCACTCTAGTTTTCAATCTAAAATTCACCCGTCAAAATATCAGGTTTTTTCAAAAAGTTGGTGTGCTTTTTGTTCGTTGAAATCTCTACTTTCCGATGCTGTAAAAAATATATTATATTACTATAGTAAATTTTCTCAGAAAATGCAAAAAATCGAAGGAAACTCAAATTCGAAATTTTTTTTAATGCCATTTTTATACAATTTTATCTAAAAAATGTTACTGTTGCTTATTAAATTCTTATTACATTTATGTCATAGAAAATCTCATAATATATATAAAAATTAATGTAAATCGTACTATTGAATTTAAAAACTTTATTCTGATTACTTTATTCATTACAATATTTTTTGCATTTTCTGAGATTTACTATAGTAATATAATATATTTTTTACAGCATCGGAAAGTAGAGATTTCAACGAACAGAAAGCATACCAACTTTTTGAAAAAACCTGATATTTTGACGGGTGAATTTTAGATTGAAAACTAGAGTGCTTTTTCGATAATAAGTCAAAATAGGGTGAAAAAATAAATATTTTTAAATCAAATAAATGACAGTGTATTTGGGACATAAAAAGGTGAGTTTTGTAGAAGATAAAAATAAAAAACCAAAAACTTGGTTTTTTTGAATTTTCCACGTAAATTTTGAGATTAATTATATGGAAAAAATGTGAATACAAAAGTTGTAGATTTTTTTATTACCTACAACTCTGCCATTTGACTTTTTTCCATAGGATTAGTAGTTTTGCCGAAAATCGAGATAAACCGTTTTTTACCCTTAAAAACTCACCCCCTTCCCCTTCCAGACCTCAGATCGCCCGAAAATTATTTTTCCTTTCATTTTTATAATATTCTCCTCCTTTTTTCAATGGGTTTCATCCTACTATTATATTTTTTCACTTTTTATTATTTTTAAATGCTCTATATTGTAATTATTGTGTTGAAACAATTTTTTATGGATATAATGAGACAATATTATTTTTATTTTCAGGTAAGCTACCTCCTGGTCAATTTATTTTGTAAGTACATACTTTTAACATTTATACGAGGAAAACTATAAAATATTATAAAAATTAGTTACCCAAAATTTTAAAAATAAGATCACACCAGCATATTGACATTGTATATTTCCCCCTGATTCCTCCTTCCACACCGCCTCTCTTGCGTTTCGGTGCTGGGAATATTGCAAAGGTTAAAGTGCACTTGGTCAAAACGATTTTATGCTCCGATGTGGGTGCAGGATATTTTCCAGAATTTCCAGGGTGAGCAAGGAACTGTCGCCATCTTATAAAACGGCGCAGTTGTATTTCGACGGTGCTGCATCACGGCTCGCCCAGTGGCGGAGACGAAAGACAAGAAAAAATGGGAAAATTGATGAGGGCAAATTTTATTGTGGAACAGAGAAACCGATCTGTCAAAAAAATTTGACATAATTTTCAAAAGTGATTCTAGATCATCTATTTTTTAAACTGGAGGTAAAAACGTGTTAATTTTTGATAAAGCTTATAAAAATATGAAAATAAGTTAGCATTTAGTTTTTTCTTGATTACTCAAAAGAAATTAATATTTAAGGAATTTTGAAAAAAGGTTCTTAAAGAGGAGGAAATTTCCAATAAAAAAGTCTAAATTCTCGAAACTCCATCTCCATGATTTATAATTTTAATTCTACGCGAGTCATTTTGCCGTCAAAAGTTAACAGGTCACATTAAAAAATTGTTTAAGGTTATTAATAAAATTGTTAATTTAAAAATTGGATTTTTTTACTATTTGTCTTGAAATAATATTGATTTAAAAAAATTTCCTAAATAAATATTTTTATTGTTTATAATTATTATTTTTTTATTGTTTATAATCGTTTTATTTTATTTTATTATTATTTAAATAATTATTTGAGAAATAATTTTTCTCTTTAAAAATCATGTTAGGCATTTCTTTATAGATTAACAAAAAAATGTTTTCTTATAAATAATTTTTTCTTCAACAAATTCGTTATCAACAAATTCTAACGACCGTTATATTTTTTTAGAGCTAAAAAAATTACAAAGACATGCATATATATCAAAGTAATAATGATTTTAAAAAAAATTCCTAAATAAATAATTTTATTGTTTATAATTACTATATTTTTATTGTTTATAATTATTATTTTTTTATTGTTTATAATCGTTTTATTTTATCATTATTTAAATAATTATTTGAGAAATAAATTTCTCTTTAAAAATCATGTTAGGCATTTCTTTATAGATTAACAAAAAAAATTTCTCTTATAAATAATTTTATTCTTCAACAAATTCGTTATCAACAAATTCTAACGACCGTTATATTTTTTTAGAGCTAAAAAAATTACAAAGACATGCATATATATATCAAAGTAATAATGATTTAAAAAAAATTCCTAAATAAATATTTTTTATATTTTTTTATTGTTTATAATCGTTTTATATTATTTGAGAAATTATTTTCTCTTTAAAAATAATGTTAGGCATTTCTTTATAGATTAACAAAAAAAAATATTTTTCTTATAAATAATAGTTTGTTAACTTAACAATTCATTATCAACAAATTCTAACAACTAAAATCAATCTTATCTATTTGTTTATAAAAAATTTTTCAACATGTCAAACACTTTTCTAGACGTCATTCCGAATCGAATGGAGCCATCGTTAATATTTTTAGTAGCTTTATAAAGAATTAACACGTTTTTGAATTTGCTTAGACTACAGGGCTATCCAAAATCTTCATCATACAGTACCCCTACATCTTCTCAAATTCTTTGACTCCTTATTATATACCCCTTTGGTGACTTTCGCGATAGTTCTGAATATTTTTGTTATTGTTAATTCTCTACCAAGTTTATTTCACTTTTGCTCAACTAAATTCAGACCTTAATCTTTTGACAAACACCGTATGTTCTAATTATTAAATAAAAACGTTACAAGCGTTTTTATTTTAATAAATAAAACAATTCAAACAAGTTTCGAACAAAAAAACGTGTAATATACCAGATTTTAACGTCGTGAGTGTGGGAAAAAATGGATAATAAATGTTTTTTTTCCTAACAAATTGACATTGTGCATGTTGAAATTTACTGAAGAAAATTTTCTTGGGTCAACTTTCTAGTTGCACAACGAAGGAATATATGTGTTTAATGTACGAGAGAACCAGATGTTTGTTATTATCAATAAGATTTCAATATTTTTAAAGGCGGTGTGGTTATAGAAGAAGCACTTGTTAAAATTTGTCCACAATCAATTGCAGAAGTGATAGACAAAGGAAAATGAATGTGTCCATTCTTGCTTGTCTAGAAGCTGATTTTGGTACTTAGCATATAAATAGCATCACGTATTCGGATCTGTTTAAATCTAGATAGTGAATTATTATAGCGACTATTATGAATCAACGTCGAAGATATAAATCCTGCAGCATTTTTTAGACAAACAACGTTCTTGAAAACGGTTTTAGCTGGAATAGACTGACGTACGTATTTGCGTGCTCCATAACCTATTTTTTTCGTCACATTTACCTTCTTCTTTCATTCACAATAAATCTACGAAGAAACAAGAGCGCCGACGACGGAAAAACAAAATAAAAAGGAAAAATCTAGTTGCAACATTGAAGTGGAATGTTGTGTGACGTAACGACAATGGTATGTGAATTGAAGAATCGAGAATCGGGTCTTGTGACAGCAATTGACTGTTGTAAGCGCAGAATACGATATCCAGTCCGAAGAGTTGCACTCTTTCACTTAATAACGGTTCGGTTTTATGTTTTAAATCAGTGAAGTACATAATACTGGAAATTATATAGAATCGAAATAAATTAAAATACAGAAAATGTCATCAATAATGATGAGGATGTGAAGAATACAAAACGTCGGATTTGAAAACCATAAAACCTGTCAAAAGTTATCATTAAGAAATCTTATTATATGTGATATAAGATATGTGCCCATATCTGGGCATCAGAGTGAAATACAAAAATGGCCTTGAGGAAAACCTGGAAAAAATTTACAGAATTTGGTTTGATTACAAAAAAATTGATTTTTGGCTGCCATTTTAGTGCCTCCTAATTTTCCAATTTGTTTTCTCACTATTTCGGAGATTTCTTTATTAAGAATTTCCATAAATATGTCCCTCAGTTTTTTTTATTAAATATATATTTTCAAATGAACAAATACAATGTTTATTTTTCTCATTATTTGAAATATATAACGCAGAGGGGAGGCGAGAATATTTTGTATAAATGCTTTAAGGTATCTTACAAGATATAAAAAAAAGCATATAACTTTTCTTGGAAATAAATATTTTATTATCTTTGTATGTCTGCCAGGGTAGAACTTTGTACATGATTTTAAAATTATTTTCCGATGGCTTAGTAGACTAAAAATTTTCAACATAATCCAGAATTGGATGACAATAAAAGAAAATATAGAAATAATTTAAAAAATAGAGGCTTTTTAATAAAATTACCCTTTTTTAGTTTTGCCATAAATCATAATGGTCTATATACAACAGCTTGGTTGATAAAAATTATTATGTCTTCGTAGCCCTGTGGAGTAGAGGCTTGACTGCGAAAATTATGAATTGTAGGCATAGGGCTCGAATTTTGGATAACATTTTTTATTTCATTTATTACACTTTTGTTTGTATCGTTGGGTATAGTCTAATTATTTTATCGAATTAATTAGTCCCTGGCTAAATCGCCAACACTGTTTCCTTAATGTATGTGTCTCACCGTTTACGAGCGTACGCGTGGGAACAGGTTAGGAATTCCATCGGCCATTCCCACCCGAAGAGAAGAGAGAGTTGATAAAAATCTGCATAGCTGGTGCTGCTTCTCTTTCTTCTCTTCTCACGTCATTTTGGTATTTTTCGATTGTTGGTGGCTTTTAAATGTTCGCGAAGAAGATGCATCGCCGTGGGGGGAGGGGAAGGGGCTTCGACATCCTCGACGAGCTATTTTATCGCTCTTTGTTCTGTTGTGAATGATGGACAATAATTAGAATTTTCGCGGTTTAAAAGGTACTGACGCTTAATGAAATATAATCCGTTATAATAAGTGGCAACGGTATATTATATTTAATAATGTTGATGTTTACAATTTTTAAATTGGACTTCCCGTTGTAAATTTCGAATGTTTTCAAATAAAAATGACCACAAATACTTTTATTGATGTAAAAGCATTTTGACACACTTTGTATACCATCCCAACGATCTTTTACTATTATTAGGACCGTAGCGAAAATTTTTGGCAGGAATTTCGTAAAAGTGCGGCGCCTAGATCTCGGAACACATCAGCTGATTTTTGTTTACTCATAATGTACAGTTGTTTTTGTCAGCCAGTTGTAATAGCGCCATTTTATTTTTAAACACCGTACTTCCGTTGTATACGTATACCTAATTAACGAGTGTTTTATAGCTCAGTCAAATTATATAACAATTCCTAGGCGATATAACATTGTTTTTTTATGTAAAGAACATTTCGCAATATTTCGTTGCCTCGTCATCTGACCTTAAGGGTTTAGCAATAATAGTATATAAACCACTCATTGTATATAGTTAACAGTAACAGATCCGTAATCTGTAAAATTTAAATAATAAAACACAAATTTTGTCAATTTTTCAAAAACAAATTTAACTAAGATTGTACGATTCTCCAAACTACAGGTCATTTTTTAACAAATACTCTTGAAGTCAACAAGCTATAAAGGTAGCACGTGTTTTTCAGCGACCATTCTTCGGCGTTTCTTTATAAGCGCCACATAAAAGCGCAGACGTATAGTTCTTCCAAAGTTAATGTAATGACCCATATTTTTAATCCCTTTGAAGGAAAAAGCCGCCCAATGGCGTGCATATACATTTTTTATAAATTCGAATATTTTGAAATAATGTTAATCTACTATATCAATTTGAATGAAAAAAATTAACCTGTATACAAAATTCATAACATTTATAATACAATAATAACTCGAAGTATCTAAATAACAGTTTTTTGTATCGTCAACCCAACCATATTTTAAAGGTGGGTGTATATCCATATACAGTTTTAATTATAATATAATTACCATTACTACTATTTTCTTACATATTAAGTTAAAATGTATTTTATTTTATATATTTATTCATGTAATAAAACCGTAAGGATTGTTTGAATAACAAATAAATGAATAAACACTTGACAACATCATGTGTATCAAACCAAGTTTCGTCTAAATAAATTATAGTTCTATTTGAATCACGGTACCCTTTTATTTTGCGCAAATACTCCTGTCTAAGTTCAGCGATACGCCGAGACTCCATTATTACCATTCGATTATCTAACTTCTAATATTTAAATCCACAATTCAATAATCCCGCGCATCATCTTGGACTGTTGTTTCAAATGGTCTCCAAAATGCCATTCTAATTAATTATATTATATATATTATATATTTATAATACAATAATAACTCGAAGTATCTAAATAACAGTTTTTTGTATCGTCAACCCAACCATACTTGACAACATCATGCGTATCAAACCAAGTTTCGTCTAAATAAATTATAGTTCTATTTGAATCGCGGTACCCTTTTATTTTGCGCAAATACTCCGAGATTCCATTATTACCATTCGATTATCTAACTTCTTATATTTAAATCCACAATTCAATAATCCCGCGCATCATCTTGGACTGTCGTTTCAAATGGTCTCCAAAATGCCATTCTGATTAATTATATTGTAAAACTTACCCTAACGTCTACGAACAAATAAATATTATATTAATATAAATTCACTGACGCCACTTAACCACTACACCATCAAATAGGTATTATATTAATGATACTTTTCTACACTAGATCACCTACACTTTCCTATAAATACCTATAATAATTCACTCAACCAAGAACTAGATATTATATTAAAAATTCACACCTGACACTGAATGTAACTACTGGATTATAAGCCGAACCACAACACAACCCCCCCGAACACCCTCAAGACCGTAGAATTTTTTCTGAGAAAGTAGTCAAAGGGAGTATACTTCGGTTATTTCGTTATATTACGATAAATACTGTAATTGATGATTTGATTGTTTGGAAGTGTGGACCTGCATCTACGTTGCCAACTCTTCAAAATTTTCTTAAATATAGTAACATACATAAAGTGGTTTTAATTAATTTTTATTTTTTCCGCAATTTCAAGCGACTTATTTTAATGTTTACTAATAAATTTATGTTATTAACTTTTTTTAAAATATTTCCAAACTAGCTTTCTTATAACATCACGAACTAACAGTTTACTGAAGTAAGGGGAACATTTGTGTAGCGAGCCTAACAATTTTAGAAAATATATCTGACAACATTGCTTTATTTTATGGTCATTACACTGACAACAGACTATACTATTCATTGTTCATGTATGATGTCTGTAGTTTGCGTTTGTCAGGACAGTTTTTGAACACCCTGTATAGCTAAACACCCCTATTATTTTCTACTGTTAGTTAAAATAAATTAAATTAGGAATACCCCAATTCTATTGAGGGATATGTATAATACTATTTGTTTACGTCCAAACAGGAACCTATCTCAATTCAATTTGGATTATCGTATTATATAATTTGACTGCACTATAGTAATATTATTATTATTTTCAGTCGATATGGTGCAATAGAATCGGTTCACAGCTGATTGCCTACGCGCTATCTATTATCCGTTTTGCGATTGTATTGTCCTCGTTAATACCACCACGTTTATCTATTTTGTTATCAAGTTGGCTTCTAAACTAGATTGCTATTTTGGTTGTTATTCTAGTGATGATGCGGTGTTTTGCTTTTGTCTAATTCCATAATTTTACTATAGATTTTTTTTTTAAATAAATTGCTTAATGTCATGCATTTTTGAGCTTGTAGAGATGAGGTAAAAATATCGTTTAAAGTTCAACTAAATTTTTGTAACACAAGGCTCTAATGTTTAGAAATTAAAACGAAGGTTCTAACATTACTTTTTACCGTTAAGTGTTCCTAGTTCCTTTACAAAGTTTACACCTTATCTATAAAAGTTCGCATTGCATTCCAATTGTATTTTTCTTATATAAAATATATAAACTCGGTAGGTATGCGAACAACATTCTTTGTCTGCTAACAGAGTTAGAGAGGCTAAACGTAACAACGAAGACTTCCAACTCGCAGATGCCGTGCAACGGCCAAGGTCATACCTACTCTCTTCATCGACGTCGTATATTATATTCTTCCTTTTAATTCCATTCTGCTTAACTTTTCAGCTGTTGCCTGCAACATCTTCGTGGTCTATTTTAATTTACTGCTTCTGACGCTTTAAATGCGACGTTGCCAATTACATACGGTTCATTCTTATATAAATTTTATATTTTAAATTCCAAAGGCAATACTTTTGCTTGGATTTAAAATACTTTGAAATTCTACAGGATTCAAAATAAATATAGACTTATGATGTCTACTTTTGCGGGTTGTCCTTTGGTTCTGACGACGACTATCATAGCAATTCTATTTTTCTTTCTAATCGTTAACAATAATAATAAGTATTTTTTTTAATGAAACAAGGTTTTATTCAAGTTTTGTTGCTATTCGGCAATTTCTCTTATGAAACTTTTGACAAAATCAGTCGCGAAATTGCAAAGTAAATTTGAGAGAAAAAAAAATCATGAAACTTTTAGTCATATTACAATAATTTTTATATATTAAAATAAGTTTTATTTAAAATTAACTATAATATTCCAAAATAAACTAATTGCCCATTCTAATACTCACCTAAAATAATTCAAAAATAATAATCTAATAGCTCGACGATACAATTTGGATTCCGTACGACAAGCGCATTTATTTTAATATTTATTCTGAGATGTCCTTGATTTCATAGAAGCTATTGACCTATTCATAGACGTAGTCATTTGTAATCGAGACTCTCAAGGTGAAGAAGTGCTAAAGACGATATTATAATATATGAGAGGCTTCATTGTGGGAAAAAAACATTTCTGTACCGAAAAAAAAAATGTCAAAGTAAATGGTAAAATATAGAGTTTTTTTGTTTAAATTGCGTCAAGAATTGTGATGAAATGATAAAAAAATAAATATATTCAACTGATTTCTCCTTTCTTTTTTTAACATTGCCCATGCCATTGATATATTTCACTGGTGCGAAATATACAGAACGATTATCAACATGAAAAAATAATTTTCAGTCCAAGCTAAAAATTCGTTTTGATCCATTCAGTGGAACTGGGATTACTTGTACTACTTTTACCAGTCAACTGATCGTCAACATATTACGAAATTTTACCAAATATCGTTTGAAGGTTGGTAATATCGTATTATATGTCAACAGTGTTGTCATTTACGTACAGCATTTAAAGTGAACTCGTTTTGGAGGATAATTCGTGAAATAATTGAATAAAATTATGACTCCTTGTAACGACGGGCGCTAACCATCCGTATTAAGTGTGGGAAACGGACCAATCTAAAAATAATAATAAATTTTTTTTTATTTTCACATCAACTGTTATTTGTATCCGCTTCCTGTGGTATGTTTATTTCAAGTAATTGATGTTTTTATTACGTTATCCTGCGATTGAAAGTCCAAATTTCATTCGGTTTATTCTTTTAACAAACTTGTTATAAAATACTGAATAATTGTGTTGATCGCAACTGAAACATTTTGAAGAAAGACCGTGTATTTTGACTAGGCTAGTAAATCAAATTATTTTACGGACTTTCAATTTTTAAATACCCTTTACAACAAAAGAATGTGGCAAGCGAAGAGTTGAAGAGCTTATGTTGAAATTGACGGTTACAGTAATGGTTGAGACGGATAGAGTAACGGATAGGATGGATAAAAGAAAGGATTACATGACTAAAGTAACTGATGAGACCGATAGAGTAATGATTGAGACATAAAGTAACTGATGAAACCGATAGAGTAATGATTGAGACGGATAAAGTAACGGTTGAAACGGATAAAGTAACGGTTGAGACGGATAAAGTAACGGTTGAGTCGGATAAAGTAACGGATGAGACGGATAAAGTAACGGTTGAGACGGATAAAGTAACGGTTGTGACTGATAAAGTAACGGTTGAGATGGATAAAGTAACTGATGAAACCGATAAAGTAATGATTGATACATAAAGTAACTGATGAAACCGATAGAGTAACGATTGAGACGGATGTAGTAACGATTGAGACGGATGAAGTAACGGTTGGGACGGATAAAGTAACGGTTGAGACGGATAAAGTAACGGATGAGACGGATAAAGTAACGGTTGAGACGGATAAAGTAACGGTTGAGAAGGATTAAGTAATGGTTGAGACAGATAAAGTGGACGCACCGGTCCCGCTACCTGCGGAAGGGACTACCTGTAACGGATTAAATTCGAAGTGTGGTCACACCAGCGAAAATGCGATTTCGGAATTGGGTCCCATGTACCTACTATTTGTTTAATTTGACTTTTATTTTCCTTCACATTTTTTTGGGCTTAGGACCAACAGTACACACTTATTGTTGTTGTACTGGCATGTTTAAAAATTTACGCTAAATGCGTATCGTCAAAAATAAAAACTACGTGAAATAATAACCCAACCAAACCCACCCTTACCAAACCACCTTCGTATTTCTAGTCAATTTTTTTGTAGAATGAATTATAATAATTTTCAATAATAACCCAACCAAACCTACCCCTACCAAACCACCTTCGTATTTCTAGTCAATTTTTGAAGAATAAATTATAATAATTTTCAATAATAACCCAACCAAACCTACCCCTACCAAACCACCTTCGTATTTTTAGTCAATTTTTGAAGAATAAATTATAATAATTTTCAATAATAACCCAACCAAACCTACCCCTACCAAACCACCTTCGTATTTTTGAGATAATGATTTTTGAAAACAAAATTTAAACCCATCTATTAATAACCGCTTACCCTTTTCACTCGTCATAGAGGTGAAATTAATATTTTCCATGTCAAACAAACAAACAAAATCACAATAACGGACACAAATAAACACGTCTTACACTCTGCACTTCAGAAGAACAATTGCTAAAAATAATCTTTTAATACCCACATGAAATCTACCTGCTTCGACAGCGGACCGAATTACGAAATCACCCTTTCGGATTTGGACAAGGTCCCTGTGAGCAGGTAGCCCTTTTGCTAGGTACCCGGACCGAATTCCGAAACACCGGATAAAGTAACGGTTGAGTTTGATAAAGTAACGGATCAGACGGATAAAGTAACGGATGAGACGGATAAAGTAACGGTTGAGACGGACAAAGAAACGGATGTGACGGATAAAGTAACGGTTGAGACGGATAAAGTAACTGATGAGACCGATAGAGTAATGATTGAGACATGAAGTAACTGATGAGACCGATAGAGTAATGATTGAGACATAAAGTAATTGATGAGAACGATAGAGTAATGATTGAGACGGATAAAGTAACGGTTGAGACGGATAAAGTAACGGATGAGACGGATAAAGTAACGGATCAGACGGATAAAGTAACGGATGAGACGGATAAAGTAACGGTTGAGACGGATAAAGTAACGCATGAGACCGAGTAACGGTTGAGACGGATAAAGTAACGGTTGAGACGGATAAAGTAACAAATTTAGACATAAGAAGGAAACACAGGAGAAAATGAGCTAAAAAAATAATGGAAGCTAAAAACTACAATAGTAGACAGAGGATGACAAATGTTTAATTCCTTATTATACCTAGAATGAATTTAAAAAAATCATTTTAACACTATATTTTTATAAATAAACTCGGCACTCCGTAATTCTAAAAACTCAATGAATTTGTTAAGGTTCGCACCTACTTCTGGCATGACAATATAAATGTCAAAATTTATATATATTTAATGTAAATATTTTTAGCTAATTGGTTTAATGTTGAACTATGTCACGTAGAATGTTTCTAAACGATGTAATACTCTTTAATTATTCATACAGGGTGATTTTTTGGGAAAGGGCCTAACTTTAACTGGGTGTAATTCGGATAGGCGTTTTCCTATTATGAAACAAATTTTTTCTCCTCCATATATTGTAAACAACGCATTTTGTCACGAAGGACGTAAGTAACAATTGCCAAAAAGGTATCGCAATTTTTCTGTTACTCTTGAAGTACTGCTAGAGACTTCTGACTTCGTTGTATTCTTTACAATTTTATTTGCAATTTTCTTCGCTACATAATTTTCTGCAATAGCTGCAAATTTCCATCCGTCATGTCGCTTGAGAGATAAGACGTCAACTACAGTATTCGCTAATAAAGTGGCCGGCGTTCTTCTAAGGGAGTGTCCAGTATACTCATTAAAGTTCAAAAATTTTGCAATTTTACTTGAAATAGAAGAAATCGAAATCGTCACTTTTAGTCACTGTAAATATGTTCTCGACTGGTAAATGTTTTTCTTCCATCCCTTTTAGTATAAATAACTATTTATGTTGTTGCTATTTGTTTAATTAAAAAACTAACTAAAAAATATTCAGGATTTTTTTATATTTCCAGGTATCGAAATATTATTCCATTATATTAATAGATCGGTTTTACCTAAAAAAATATTATATTTAGGTTGTTCTACGAAATATTTAATGGCAAATTTATCAAACTGAAGTTATTAGTGGTTTTATCAATTAATACAATAACTAAAATGTCGACAAATAAGACTTAAAATGAACATTTATATACCACCACTGGTATCCTAATGTGAAATCCTGAACACACCATTCAATGAGATTTGAATTCATTCTATTTTTGGTATTTTTTATCGGTACCATTTCCGGGCTGGTTTTAAAAACGATTGGCAGTGATAACAGTCCAATCGAAAACGTTAAATTAGCACAAAATAATTATGAATTTCGCGAATTTGACCTTGAAAGATTAAACTGAACAGATAGTGTGTGTAGTAGTACTGAATCTATATAATAGACACTTCCTGTTGAAAAGAATTCCTTTGACGGAAATACAGTTAAAAGATTTCTACTATTTTGGGAGTTGATTCAATATGAATCATCACGTTGTAAACATTGATTATGCACAACTACTTCACAATTATTTATGTAATATTTTTGAAAGTCAAGATAACCTATTACTGCTTTGGACGGAACATAGAGTCCGATCACAATAACTTTGGGACACCACGTGGTCGCGGGTGTGACGTATCAGCCAGTGGCGTTACTGACTTGCATATGAAAATGTAATTTTCATACTAAATTTATTGTTAGGAATTTATTTCAAATATATATCAAATTTTATGGTTTTGGATACCTGTAGAAAATTACATAATGATATCACTCGCTTTATGCAGGTATGCGACGGGATTAAAACTGATACTTTTTTTAATTCATTAAATCAGGAGTCTCCAAACTTTTTTACCTAAGGGCCAAATTGTAAACTCCAGGCGGGCCAACAAGATTTGGAAGGATACGAATACGAAGGTCCTCGTCCGTTTTTTTTATTTTTATGTAGGTGAAAAAAAAACTTACGAAGCTTCAATTAGGTTTTTCTTGATTTTCATGTTTTGACTGTCTGACATATGTACATAAGACTTCTATGGAGTAGTTTTTGTCCACCTATGTCAGTCCATTTTGGCTCAAGCTATAGCGCACGCTATACGTTTCTCTGAGCTAGACTGACGATTGACGGTGGGTGGGCCGGGCTATGAGTCACCCCAGGGGGATGTGCCCACACCGCGACAGAGCAGGGGAAATTGGAGTCATATCGGCAAACATCGCTCATGTCAACGCGGACCGTATAAAAACACTATTCGCAACAACAAAACCGCACTAGAAGACTGAAAGCAAAGTACTGTCAACACTGAAATGAAAACGAAGAAGCTACATAAAATAAAGCGCCCGTTGCTCCGCCGCTGGCACGAAGCCGCAGCCAATCAGGGATCGACATCGCATTAGAGGCGGCCCTACGTTGAATCACGTGGTTTCCCAAAGTTATTGTGGTCGGACTCTAGAAATAAATATCTCCCGATGGACGTGAACAGCAACTAATCAAATAAGTTGTTTTATTTTTCAAATTTTCTTTTTATTTTCAACATTTTTAATAACAAATGGCATACTATCGTCATTTTTTTAAACAACTGGCCTGTTATAATAACAATTCCCACCGATATAAAATGTCTATCGAGTTTAACCGAAAATAATTATCCGATTGAGTGTTTTATTACGAGAGATACTTTGGGAAATCCGGAAAACGTCATCACATATCCATGAGAACTATCTGAACCGTCTAGTCTCGTCTGATATTCGATAGGCCAGTCTAAAAATTATCTCGTTAAATTTATGTTGGAACCTAAGGTCCGGGCTTAGATAATATAACTCTAAAAGTAGGAGTCTTCCCAAAATGTTAGCCGAGACAGATAGTGACCTAAATCGGGGTAACAAGGTAAAGTGTGAACTGTTTTGTTGATTGGGTCTTGAAATGAATTTTTGGCAAGAGAAGTCGTTTACAGAGTTGCCAGATTTGGGGAATTTTTCCTAGTATTTTCAGTGACGGAATTGGACAACTCAAAAGATAGATTTTGATCTTGGTCCATAATTATAAAATAATGCTTTAAGTTAATTGTTTTTATAATTAATGAATTGAAATAAATAGTTTACTTACTTTTGGTTTAAATTTAAAATTTGTACACCCAGAAATTTACTATAATAAATATGTTGAATTGTCTAAAAAATGTAATGTTCCCACTACTACGCCTGTGTAAGTTAACGAGATCTTGGAATAATCTTAATCAAAGTTAAGTGGATATTAGTAGACAAAATAAACTAATAATATTTAAATGTAATGTTTAGTAAATAAATATTAAGATAATCAGTCGAACACGTATGCTTAATAATTTCTCAGGTCGCCTTTCATAAGAGTTTCTCATAGACCATTCCAAATCATTCAACAAGGCAGTTAAAACTCATCTCTAGTTCTGTTCACGTTATTTTAAGTACAAGTGTAGAGTTTAGTATTGTATAATATCGTTGAGTGAAAAATACACATTTCACTCAACGATAATATTAAGTTGATAAACAGTGTACACAAATCAAAGGCTCTCTTTTCTCCCGGCACACTACGAAAAGTTGACAGGTCACAGGTAGCTGTGTGACATTTCGGTGCGGAAAAGTGCCGTAACGTGTACTTTTCCACATCACTTTTCCAACGGTTATCAAAGAAATTAAGAAAAGGCATGCTTTGCATATATAAAAAAAGTGTAGGAAAACGTGTTTTGCATAGAGGTTGTAGGAAAAATTTATTTTCAACGGAAAAGTGACATAAAAAACAAAGTAGAAATTGGCAATAAGAATTCTTAAATAATGGAAAACTTCATAGTACATTTTCTCGATACTAGTACAACAATTTCCTCTGTACCAACCGGCTGGTTCTTCACAACACATATTCTACAAACCGGTTAGTGTCGCAACATAGATTACCTAGTAATTCATATAATTTATTCCTGACGATGCAAATGTTATTTCTGAAACCGATAGAGAAATATATGTTATAAATGCGGCACAGTCATAAATCTTCGTTACCCTTGCAAAATCAATACATCCAAGTAATATTAAAATATTATCATAAACATTAATTTTTTCTATTTTTATGTGTCGGGTAGGTAGATTCACCCTGTACGAGGACAAGTTCAGGTATTGTCTATTGTCAAGTTATTACGGTAGTCAGTTGGCTGATAATGAAACGTTACATATTTTAAATCGCCGAATTTATTTATTTGGTAAGGGTTGAAACAATTAATTTGTTTCAATTATTGTCGTGTATTAGGTAATACTGTTTCAACAGTTATTCTGTCTGATCTATCTACATTATTCATACTTTAATTCGATGATTAACCATCTCCGAAATGTTTAATGTTTGTATATAACCAGATGAACGAGGCCCGAATTTTTTTCGTGTGATGTCATCGAACCGGCTGGTTGGTCTAGTCGATGCCGTTGCTTCAACGTTGCCGATATTTTACTTTCAATCATTCTTATAATTATATTATATTGATAAAATAAGTAAAATCGTGAATAATTGGAAAATGACAACTCCTATCTGATACAGTCAAACAAGGACGCGTCCCGTGTTGAAAAGATCTTAAAAATTATTTTTAAACCATACTTTGTGACATATCAAATGTGTAGTGTGCCTTGATTTGTGACACTGTTTATTAACTTAATATTACAGAGGTTTGACAATACTAAACTATACACTTGTACTTGAAATAACGTGAAAAATTATTAAGCACTCGTGTTCGACTGTTTATCTTAAAATTTATTTACTAAACATTGCACTTAAATATTATTAGTTTATTTTGTCTACTAATTTCCAAAGATAGTCGTTAATTTACATGACGTTGTAATGAGAACATTACAAATGAAAGAGTCCCAAATACATTTTTAAAATTTATAGTTTTTGAGAAAATTTACCATTCTTCCCTCTTTATTTTTGAGGCGACAAGCTTCAAAGTCCGTGGTCTTGAAACAAAAAGGTATACGACCCGGAACATATACTATGAGTGATACCTAGAAAATTATTAAGCTATTTGGCAACCTTGCTAGCGTGAATGAATAATCAGCTGTTTTTGGGGACTACCGGGCCCCACAAAGGTGCTGGTGTTGATGCTGGTATTGCTGGTTGAATTCAGAGTGTTAATTCTAGATCTCGAACTTTCAAATACCGTAACGCAGAGTCGAACTAATAAGTTTTTTTTTAAACCTAGATGTTAATGATCTCTCCTCTCGTATACTAACCAGTCATATTTCAAATAGTCAATAAACTTATTAAATAACATGATCGACTAATAGTTGTTAAGGTCATTAGTTTCAGCTAATTTAATTGGTATCATTTGAAAAACCGATAAAAAATTGTATGTCGACAACAAAGTAAAATTAGTTTACACTGTTTCACAATAAAATAACAGTATGCGGCAAGGTCTCTTTGAGGATTAAAAAAACGAAAAGAAAAGCTTTAAAGCATTTCTAGTCTTGACCAACCCACAAGCGAACAATTGATTTTCATTGTTGCAATGTAGCTTCCGATTGGTCTATGAAAAAATGTACTTGAATTGTTAGTCCACATGGACTGTTAACATCACAGGATGGGTTTAGTTCATTTCTGTTATTTACGAGATATTGTGTTCTTGTTGTTGTTGTGATTGATATTTTGGTTTATTGACTAAAACTATTTTGTTGGTAATAATCAAAATTATGGCGTTATGGCGACCATTCGAAGAGATTTCTTTATCTCGCCGACAAATTATTGTGAAACGGTGCAAATTAACTCTCACTCACAACTATACAATGTGTAAAATTGAAATTTAAAAATACTGAAAACCCTACGTCGTGGTTTTACAATTTTTGACATCTTGCCTTTGGTTACCAAAAAAACCTTTCAAAGCATAAGTTTCCAGATCTATTCTGACAGGAGCAAGGATAAAGGAAATCACGCCAGATAAACTTAATAAAAAGTTATTGAGATCAACGAACTTACTCCTAAATTTTTTTCCGATACGGTCCTGTAGGAAACAGAATAAACATATCGTACAATTTAAAATGTTATTTATATTTTGTCACGTCAACTGCAAGGAACCAATAAATATAAATATTCGTCTAAAACTTGAGGCCTCCAAAACAGGATGCTGCAATTGTTTTTCAAGCGGATATTTTCATCTTATTCTCTCTCTCTCTCCCTCTTTCGATCTCGATTGTTCTCTGTCGGGAAATAAATACTTAGACATTTTTTCTTTAAAGGGAACTTTAAAATCTTTTGTTAAAGGAAAGAAATGAAGACGACGAATTAAAAAAAGTTGAACGATTTATCTGAGGGAAAAATTAATTAGAAACACCGAAAACTACGTTTATAAAATTTAAATACAAAATGTCTTGAATGCCATACAAGGTATATAAATTAGAACTGTTAATATTTGAGAACTGTGTCTATCATTAATCAGATGGGATATTCTAACAGGAGAACATAACATGCGGAAGAGTTGACACGACACAATTTCGAAACGGTCTTGACAGATAACCTTCCTCACACTGTCACTTCTGCAGTCCTAGTTGGTCCATCTACTCCTTCACCTTAGTAAGTTTTTGGTAACTGTTACTTGTCCAACAATATAATTTTATGTAAGCTACTTGCACATCTTTGTGATGAAGTTGGAGAACGATGTTTTGTCTATGGCTCGAAATTACAAAGTGTCTTGAACTTCATGGTCAAGCAAGCCGTGGAATATGTGGTTGTGACTTCTAACCAATCATACAGAGATGTTTGTTATCATAGCTGTTTTGCGTTTGATGCAAGCCAAACGGGAACATTTCGCCGTAATCTCGAGATGTTTTGTTTGTATACATATAAATAACATCCTGACAGTTTTTTTTTGCTTTTCAAAAAGATATCGAATATATGCAAGATAAATCTATGAAAAAAACAGTAAATATTATATAGACTAGGGTAGAAGCGTTTAAAAATATTAAAAAGTGAAAAAAAATAATAGTAGGATGAAACACATCGGAAAAGGAGGAGAATATTATAAAAAAATACAAAGATCTACAGCTTTTGTATTCACACTTTTTTCACATAACCTCAAAATTTATGTGGAAAATTCAAAAAACCAAAAACTTGGTTTTTTATTTTTATCTTCTACAAATAAATGAAAACTTAACCTTTTTGTGTCCCAAATACCTACACTGTAATTTATTTGGTTTGAAATATTCATTTTTTCACCTTATTTTGTCTTAATATCGAAAAAATACCCTAATTTTCGATAGCACACCAACTTTTTGAAAAAAGCTGATATTTTGACGGGTGAATTTTACATTGAAAATGGGTGCTTTTTCGATATTAAGTCAAAATAAGGTGAAAAAATAAATATTTCAAACCAAATAAATTACAGTGTATTTGGGACATAGGAAGGTAAGTTTTAACCAAGTTTTGTGAAACAAAAATTTTTTTTGTAGAAGATAAAAATAAAAAACCAAAAACTTGGTTTTTTTAAATTTTCCACATAAATTTTGAGGTTATGTGAAAAAAGTGTTGGTACAAAAGTTGTAGATCTTTTTATTACCTACAACTCTGCCATTTGACTTTTTTCCATAGGACTTGTAATTTTGCCGGAAATCGAGATAAACCGTTTTTTACCCTTCCCGACCTCAGATCGCCCGTAAATTATTTTTCCTTCCATTTTTATAATATTCTCCTCCTACTATTATTTTTTTTTTGTTTCAAAAATTATCGACCCTGGTCTAATAATCCGATCTAACGTGTCTTGAACCAGTAAATTTCTAATTTTCACACCTACTCGGTTTTCCTGATATTATCATTTCCGTCCTACCGACCTACAAATTTCCAACCCCTTATCTGGGTTGTAGTATTACCTACTTTACGGTCGTTGATAGTAAATCCGTAAATTATGGCATGAATTAAACACCTTGACACAACCACAACCGCTTCATCATATATTTTTTTCAATGATTTTTCCACTACATTTTAGACCTCTAATAGTAAATTTTGGAGTGTAACTTTGGTACAACTGCAACGAAGGAAATCATCCGTAGAAAAGAGAAATGAAAGGAGAGAGAGAGAGAGAAACTCGCGTTGCCGGCATAAAACCACGCCCAGGACATCGTAAGGATTCGACAGAGACATAAAAAGGTTACAGGCGAAAATATATATTTTCTAAAAGAAGTTTTTCTTGAGAAAAGAATTTTTGTGGTTCAATGTTGAAGAGTTGAAGATTTAAGAAACTAGCGTTGATTATTTGTGGTTATTATGAAATTTCATAACGCCATGTCTTGATAAGTTGTAAACAAAATAGTGATAGGATAGAAAGCAAATGTTGAACACTTGATATGGATACAATACATTTTCTTTTAAAACATTCTCAACAGTTTTGTGACTAAACTTTCAAAAATTTAGGAAAAAAAATCCAAAGAATGTCACGAATTCAACGTCTTGATCCTACTCAAACTTAAATAAGTCTACCTAAACCGCAACCAATCAAAAAAAGGTTCTCTCAAATCTTCTACATGTCATTTTTGTACTTAACAGTTGCATAACGCTTTTTTCGGTGGCCGTCCAGCAAGCAGCCAGAGTTTGTTTGGAAAGAGAGGGCGTCAGAGCGGTAGGTCGACATTTTCCGGGATTTCGCAAAAAGCCGGTAGCCTATACGGTTAGCGGGGCAAAAGGGGACGTCATAGCAGAAAATGGAGAGGGTAAGGGCGCTCCGAAGTAGGCCGTTAACCTCGGTGACGTCAACAGATGCGGGCGTCGTATCGACCAAGAAGACGCCGACGCGTCGTTACGTCAGTGCGGCATCAGCTGGGGCGTGAGAAATGATTGGCCGCAGCAGCTTGACTGTCATCTTGAATATCATCAAACTTTTCTAATTACATCAAAGTATAATATTAATTTACACCCCGTCAAAACAATATTCCCATCTGAGAACATCTCTGGCGGTAGACGTTTTGCGAAAAGGCTCATTAGTGTTTGCATACTATTTCTTAGAGTCGAACTTGGTTTTTCCATCAACAGATTACAATCGTAATGAGTTACAGTTGCAAACGTTTCAAATCTCAATTTTATGTGAAATCACTGTAACTGTAACCAACAAAAGTTTGACTACCAACGTTTATTTCATTTGTTTGATTAAGAAACCTAATGTGCTTAGGAAATAACCATGTAGGCTTGAGAGAATTTTATATTTATACCTTTGGTAGATAATCCGATGTCGTATTTTTACTTTTTTTTTATGTTAGGGATGACATTTTATTGTGTAGCAACTTTATCGCATAGTAAGAATATAAAAAAGTTGGATATTTCGGTTTTATTACCGAAAATACAACTTCCCAGTTTTATCCCTAGGAATCTGAAACATTAAAACACATGAATAATTGTTTATAACTGTCCAATTGATGTAAAACTGCAGTAAATTTATTTGTAATGAAAGTGAAGTACCTACATAGAAAAATGTGGATACCACGCATGTATACTTTTGTGCTTGGGTAATAATTCTGCCATTACCTGTAATTTTTCAATTTTCTTGGTATACTAATAACAAATAGGCGATAATGGCTATCGTGTCAACTGTTGGTAGACCATTTAAATCATGGTATTTTTCCAGGAAGGGGAAGGGATATTAATATTTATTTCTATACATACAGTATACCAAACACGTTATAGTTTATCTGAAGCCGTGAAAGGAATTCAGTCGAAAACATTCGATATTGCCACGTTTAACGATGAAAAAGCTAAAGTGCTAAGTATGTAGTGATAATAATTCGATAATGGACTTCTTATTATTAACAGTATTAACAATATGACTAAACGTTAATTCTTTAATGTGCTTGTTTCCTTGGATTTTGTCTATTAACATTTTTTTTTCAATTTATGAATATTAAAAGATGAACACTTTTCCAAATTTGCTATGGGCTTCTTCCAGCTCTGGCAGTGTTGTGCGAAAACAATAATTATAGTTCATATAATAGCCTTCTTGGTGTGCGTCATCGTTTGTGACGTATATCCGGGTTTTAGGCATGTCGTTTATTATATTCGCTATATTGACATATAGCTAACCTTAAATTTGATAAATAAAATGATCAGGATCGTATTCAGCCATATTCGAAAATGATATGAAATTAATAATACTTGGGTATGAAAACACTGCAAAATAAAACAAATTGTATATTCAATTTACATATTAAAATAACTTTACATTAGTAAATATAGTCCTGCAAAAGAATTATACAGCCTGTTCAATTAAGTCTGCACCATATGGAACCCTATTTTATTCTAAAGTTTTATGGAAAAAGGTATTCTTCACTTATAATTCTTATTGTTAGTGAATTTCATTGTTTTATTTGTTTAAATGTGGCCACTGTCTTCATTAAAATGGTGTATTGAAAATTTATGTATGTATGTATTTTGACATTCACTGAGACCTAAAAGATCTATTGGGCCCCCTTACTTCTACTGAGTTTCTGAGGAGAGTCTCAGGAGTGTTGTCAGAAGCTCCTTCTATGTCCAAAAATACACATACTACAGTTTTTTGGTTGTCTCGGATATATTGAAAATTTAACAAAATAGATATTATTCTATAGCTTTTTGAAACTACGACCACTTGCTCTGCCGTTGAATAGCTTCTTTCCAAACACTAACTAGAGTATTCTATCTTCAGTTACACGTTCATTAGAAAACAAACATAAACATAGTAAATAGTCAAGAAACCAACCAACTAATAAAAAATTAAAAAGAAGAGGATTATGAACGTTCAATTTTCGCTGTCATCTTCCCATAAGTCCCAATCTGATTCACATTCCGACTCATTCGAGTCATCAATTACAGGCGAAGTATCACTAGCGTCAATAATTTTTGCTGTTTCCCAATATTCCTCAGTGTATGTAGAGTTACATGTTCACCTAAAATAAATAAGTAAACAAACAATATTAATGAATAAAAAATACAAAAACACTTTTTTAATTACACACTTTTATTAGGAAATGCACTAAAAAGAAAATAATATTTTTTTTTATTTCTCATTCACTCTTTCTCACTATGATTAAAGTAGGTGGCGCAACCTATAAAATGTGACTACTAGTTTTAAACAAACATTTAATATGAGCTCTCGAATATTTTACTTACATACCACTCACTTTTATTTTTAGGGAGAAGTAATGAATGAATAGTAATTAAAAAAAGTCATTCTTAACTTTTTAGTGCATTTCCTAATAAACGTGTAATTTGAAAAGTTTGTTTTATATTCTCTGTGTTATACTGTTTAGTGTTAGGCTCTTAATTCCATTAAATTTCTTTATCCAAAACTTTCAAAAACATGTATTGTCACCAAAAATGTGATCGTGTGCAAAATTTGAATGAAATCGGTTAGGTAAAAGAAGGTAAAAAGTGGATTGCAAGATTTGATCTAGACAAATAGAGAAGTGAAGTTAAATAAAAGTGTGTAAAAATGGTTCACTCATCGGACTAATTAAAAATGTCAGATGCATAGAAAAGATTTTTCTACATACCTTATTCACTAAACATTCTGTAGATACGCGTCCTAATGGCATGTTCGTGTTTCTCTCGGATTGTGGGACCCTTCGACATTTTGACAGACTTACTCATTTTAGTGGTATACTCTGAATCACTGTGAATGCCATTTTTTGCCAAAATTGCTACAGTCGGCAAGGATATTCCCAATGCATCTGAAACGCGCTGAAACACAATAGATAAAAATAAAATATTTAAACAATCCTAATGAAATAGGATTAACTTGATTTATATTAATTTCACTTATTGTTACATAAAAAATACTTACTTGGTGCACTTAAGTTAAAGGTATCAATGGTTTACCTGATTATTTTTCTAATTGAAAATATTTGATAACTTTCAAAATAAGATTCTGCTCTTTTTCCATGTATCTAGGCATATTTTTGTATTATTTAAATAAATAAAATGCTAACAATAAGATTAATATTCACTTTCCATAAATAATCATAAACAAAGTACAGACCTGACGAGAACTGTCAGAGGGACATTAGAAAAAGACGTAAGCTACGAAGGGAACGTCTACAAAGTATTTTGAACGATATAAATTCGCCCGATTGATAGGTCGCGCTTGCACGTAAACTAAACATAACCAATCAAATGTTTCTGTCAAAGATTAGGGTTAACGTTTGTAATACGTCTAAACAGTTCATTATTGTGATATTTTGATTAGGATTAATCACAGACCTGCCTTTTTTTCCATTTCTTTCACCGTAATATGTTAGAAGGACATTAACAATCAATGACGCACACCAAAAAGGCTATTATAAGAACTATACCACGCCCTCCGAACTAACTCAATTATTGAAATTTATCGATAGGCATTCGTCCCTTAGCGACCAGCTGACTTCCTATTGGCAAGCGCGTGCGTGTGTTCTCCCCTCTCACTTCGTCAATTGACTGTTATTGATTATCCAGTGTCAGATTTTGAACTATTTCGTATCCATATTGAATTCAAGTACGATTCTTAACATTATTTGTTTTTAACAAATACCGTGTTTTAAAAAATACCTTACCTTTAAAGCAAAGCAAAAATCAGTTTCTATATATAGTTATTATATAATAATAATTATTATTTTTAATACTTTTATAAAAATAGGTACCGTACGCCATTGGTACGTTTTTGACAGATATCCGCCATGTTTCCTCGCCCCTTACCGATGCCGCGTAGCTTCAGATAAACTTGCCAAGCCTTAACTTTATATGGATATAAAAAAATAATATACGGAAATGGAAATATTACAAATTGTAATTTTTGTCCATATGATTCAAGCAAAGAACATACAACAATTAGATGTGAAGCCCGGCGAAAATCCTTTGATGTTGAAAGGACAAAAATAAATAACCTTGAAGGTGACGGCTAACTCTGGCATACACTGAGAATCATATTAAATGCTTACAGCTTTACTCGAATCACAATGAGAAAACGTATTTTAGCATAAAGTTGTATTATGTAGGTATTTTTCCATCAGTAGCTATTTCTGCACTTTTCGTTGACAAAGTTTTGCTTCCTGTCTATTGGGTGTATTCTTTGAATCAAGTAAAATGGTAATCGCCATTATTCAATATTCAAAAAAATGCTTGTCGACAAACATTGGTGTAGTCATGGATATAATATAAGATCCATTCTATCTAAATCATACCTCTGACACTTCGTTTATATTTAGATCACTGTTAAAATAAAAAATGTTTAATTTTAATTGAAAAATAAAGACGTTTTCGATTTGATTGCCTTGCTGATGTAAAAAAAAGGAATAAAATAATAGTAATAAATTTAATTTAAAAACTAACATACAGAGTGCTTCTAAATTCGTCTTTGCTGTTTTCCACTCTCAATACATAGTTAATTATTTAAATAAAATCATTACATTATATTTTTTTTTCCGAATTTATAGGTTCTAGAAAAAAACCAAGAATTAAGAAAATTTTTCAGAGATTTTAATTAACATTTTTATCACAAAACTAAGTCTTTTATATAAAATAAAGTAAGGGTTGATCATTTCACGCCCTTCTGTATCTGTAGAGTAGGGAGGGTGAGTTTAGGCCCACAGCACTTATGCCACATGTGATCCATTCTACGTCCTCCCGAGGAGTTGAGGTGGGTAGGTCACTAGGAGACATCTTGTTTATGTCGGCAGGTGTAGGTAGGGTTGCCAATTTTTTTTAGAAGAAATAAAGTAGGTATATCTGATTTTAAAGGAGGTAAGTAAAGAGTACGGTCTTACAAAAAAGAGTATCATTTATTTTGTACTTTTAAAAAGGTATTTTTTTGTACTTTTTGCAGCACATAACAGTTTTTCATTGTTTTTAAAGGAATTGTATGAGTCCAAACATTCCAACTCTAAATTTATATATATCAAGAGCTCATTTTTGATTAAATTCAATGAAGCTCTGTTTCTCTCTTCTCGCCACTTCACATTCATGACCGAAAAGACTCTTTCAGTAAATGCTGAAGTGGCGGGAATAGAGATTATATAGCTAATAATTTTTTTTAAACAATCAAATTCTTCAGGACAAAATCTGTGTTATTATATAATTCGGCTTGGAGTTCTTGTAGACTTTTTTATTCTGATTATGGATTTTTGCATATTATTACAGACGTGCACTAGTTTAGTAAACATTTTGTAAAAAATACTATTTTAGCGTACTCTATTAGTGTTATAGATTATAGAGTACGCCTACATGATATAGAGAACAATACTCTATTTTAGAGTACGGTTGGCAACCCTAGGTGTAGGCCAAGACTCACCGAACACACACTCTCTTATTGACGATAACTCCGGGCACTCGCATAAGACATGCCTGAAAGATTCATCGTCCTGTTCACACATCCTGCATAGAGGTATGTCAATTTCACCCCCTTATAATGATCGTTGAAAAAATACTCGTAGTGCACGAAAATGGCAAAGTTTCAATTTTCCATCTTTACTTGAATTAAAAAAAAAACTCAATTTTACTCGGCACGTTTTACTGGTGATATCTCGTAACGGGATGGGCTGAGGACATTGGGTACTAGGAAGGACCCATCATATTTTTCTATGGGCAATCACCTCCTGATTTTTTCAAATTCTAATTTTCTAATTTTTTTTAGTCTAAGCAATCTTTTGTTTCAAATTTTTTCTATCGTTTACCCACTATTGTTAATTATCTTAAATTTAAGGACAGATTATCAAGTCGATGAATTAAATATTATAACGACGTCGCGTCGCAGCAAACAGCTGATAATTAAATAATTCTGTTGTTAAAAATAATCCCATGGCGCCAATGTCACACCGAAAGCGTAGTAGATAAGTAAGTAGAATGTATTCAGTCACACGAGGGGCGTTACCTATATTTCTATTTTAAGCTACACCATACAATATGTGCTGTTTCTATACTATGCTACTGACAAAATAATATCTGTTCGCGCGCGCACCAGCGATTCGATCATCGCATACCTTTTAACCTTGGCCACGAGGCAGATTGACCGGCCGGCGCCATCAGGCTATTGCTATTCTATTATTTTCGTTTCGGTTTTATTATCAGCTGTTTTTTTAAACTTTACATTAACCGAGGCGCGAGATCTTCCAAATCGGCAACGTCGCGAAATGCATCACTTTATCTTGAATCGACGTTGCCAAAGTGTAGCGTACACCTGGCGTTGGTTTTTTTATTCACGTGATTCTGAGACGCTCATGCGCGACTTATTTAAAGGGCTTACGCCTATACGATGCGCTTTTTGCACAACGAATAAGTCTGGGTTATAATGTAATTAATTTTATAGGGAGGTTAATAGCTTACAAGGTGTTTCAAAAAAAAAGGTTGCTAAGTATGTCCAAGCTACTAACAGAAATGTAAGTGAATTGTCTGCTATGGACAAAATTACATCTTATTGAATATTTGTAGGTGTTTCTACTTTGTTTCGGTACATCTCTAATTCTCTATATTTCTTTCTACTTTGGTTCGCGTAGATTGAGAAATACCTACTTTCACGATCTGGCTGCTTTTCATGAAATGCTGTGCATATATCTCTTGTTGATGTAAATTATTCGCCTGTCTCTGTCCTGGTGAGATTACCCGCCGTTCTAGAGATTTCTGTGCCACCCACTTCCTTGTGACAGTTCAATTTTATTAAAATTTTGAACGTCGAATTAAAAGAAATACTTTTTTTCACGGTCGGTAGTAGAAATCAATTTCTATGACTCAAAATTAAAAAAGAAGTAGTAGATTATTCCCAAGGGAGTATAATGAAAAACGTTCTCCATAATGTAAACTCCCTTGGGAGCATTATACTCCCTTGGGAATAATCGACTACTTCTGTTTTAATTTTGATGTCATAGAAAGTGATTTCTACTCCCGACCTTGGAAAAAATACTATATACCATTCGGGAGAAATGCTATTTTGTCCTCGGCTTCAAATTGCACCTCTGCCAAAATAACGCATTTCTCTCCCTTATAGTATAATGTACTATTTCTGCTCAGTCGAGCGGTTAGCATAACTTATGAAAGTACAATGTCAAAATAAGAAACAACTTTTGTGTTTTTATCCACCCTGTACCATTCTCAAAATATTTTTTTTCTTTTATCGCCCACTATTTCTTCTCGAATGAGTTCGTTGACAAATATATGTAACTATTAACAAAAAGCTCAAAGAATTTATAAAGTTATTCATATGTTTTCGTTTTTATTACAGTTACACGATTTACTGAATGAAATGGGGTCAAGTTCAATAAGATAACGCTTTTTGTACATGTTTAGATAAATCTGTTTAGTTTCAAAAAACCTCATTTTAGAATTCCGTCTATTAATATATTATAGCCTAATCAAAGTACACATAAAACCTCACAAAAAAAACAAAAAACTTGAAAATTCAAAATTATAATCTCATTAAAATTTTATCATTATTTGTAATTACAATGACATTCTTGAGCGCTGCTTAATTTTACTTGTTTTTTTTAGACTTCATTCAATTATATCTTTTTTCGAAATTAATATAATTCAATGAAACTTTACTACTAAACACTTTGAAAGATCTACTTTCGAAACTACTATATAGTTTTTCTATAAATATCAAATTTTTTAAATAATAGACAATTATTTAAAATAAATACTTAAATCAGAGGTCTGTCAGCAAACCTTCTATAACTTTTTATACCGTTTATGATATTATCTAAAAATTTGTGAACTTTATAATGAACATATTAAGAAGTAATCGCGATACAAAAGGACACACCTATGGATCAGGTAAGAAAGAGAAGGGAGCACAAATAAAGGTGAAAAAGCAGGTGAGAGGGCGTGGAAAATCGATGGTAATACATTAAAAAATTATATTTTTTTTTCAATGTATTTGTAGATACCCCATTTTAGAACACATTTCATATGAAACATTGTTTTCTAAATGTAATTGTTGATTTACTATCATAAAATTAAAAACATGAAAATTGATGATGTTCAAAAATACTACTATGGAAATTTCGTAAATAATTTAAAAACTAATGCAGATACAAAAAAAATGTTTAGACAAATTTTGTAGATAAATGTATTAGCTACAATTTTTGATTTGAACATTTTTCTGTGTTTTCATTATTTAAACAATTAGAGCGAAAAAACAAAAACAAAAATTTTCACTCGACGATTTTCCGGAAAATCGCATGCCTAGTTTTGTAAAGTTTTTCTCATGTTAATCACAACGCTTTTGAATTTTCAAGTTTTTTGTGGCATTTTACGGATATTTTGTGTACTTTGACTTCGCTAATACATCTTGCGACAGGTACAAAAATTATTAAACGAAATAATAATATATAAAATTCCCTCGACATCGAAGTCATGCTTCAAAAAATTTAAAGTCCATAATTTATTCAAGTCTAATATTAATCGTTTCCTCTATTCGAAATGCATTATGCATTTAATCTGTGGAACTTGGCCTCTAACCTCAAATGTAACGCATCAGGTATTATAGAGTGAGGTTTTTTTTTATTTAAAGCAGCCATAACATGAAGGCGCTGTGTACCACGTATTTGTGTGTGTGTGTGTCTTTATATAATTTACATGTATATTATAGAATACGTTGGTTGTACATCAACCAACGTAGAAAGAAGGTCTTTCACCTGCCGTGAAACAGAAACAGACAGTACGTGTGCCGTGGCCCCGAAACTTTGAACAGCTGCTTCTCGATCTGATTAACTTTGCCTTTTAACTAAACAGATGACTGACGATGAGGTAGGTAATATTTATATACGACTAACATAAAATAATATATTCTAAGATGGAATATATGTATTATATTTTCGAAACCAAAGAAAATACTGAAGTTTTGTTTAATTATTAAACAGTGGCAGATCCCTAAATCCCTAAACCTGGGAAACCACCAAATGAGGTAAACCAACATCCTTTATTATTGTAATCTCGAAGCTTTTTGAGAAAATGTTTCTTAAAAGTCTAAAACAATCAAAAAAACTAATTCCACCTCGCTACTAATGGATTTAGAGAACAATATAATATTACAGATATGATTGAAAAAATATTAGATTGAAAGTGTTTATTCTGCAGCCTCGGGCGTGGTACAGTTTGGTATGTCCTGTGTACAAAACAGACTAACCTATAGAAGTGAAAGTTTATAGGATTATCTAGAATGAAAAAATGAGGTTTCTAACCCATCCACCTGAAGCGCTAGTTGCGATCGAGTTGTCGAAATAGGCAAGGTACAGATAAACTGGTATCTCGTGACAAGGCGGAGCTTCCAGTACGCAGAGAGAGAACGTATTCGGCCAATATCGAGCTGCCCACTGCATAACGTCTACCGCACGATTGGCTTTGTTGGATCCCCACTTTCAAATTTGTTACGGCGCATCGTCACCTCATTTCACGAGATACCGGTTGGAGTGTAGCTAAGGCAATAAAACAGACTCATAATAACCTTTTGAAGTGCTAAAATCCTGTGTCAAGGTATGAAAAAAGAATTTCAGTGATCGCAGAGGATAGGTTCAGAACTATTTCATAGTGGAATGGAATCTGTTTTTGCCACAGAAATATTTTTGTTTGTTTATTTCCCAAAGTTTGGTAATACCTAAAGCGGATTCAGAAATCTACGTTTCACCAAGCGCTAAGCAATACCTAAGAGTGATGGGAAATACCTAATATTATCACTATCCTTTTGCTCATGTTTTTTCCACTCAATTTTTATTCCTTTCATGCTGAAAGCATTAGCTGCCAGGCCTGTTTCGACAACCCAATTGTAACTAGCGATGGGTTTGTAACCTCATTTTTTTATTAAAGGTCATCCTAAACACTTTCACTTCTATAGGTTTGTCTGTTTTGTGGTCCTGTGTAGTACTTTTATATTTTGCGTATAGAGCTAGAAAAAAAAACAGTAGATAACTCAAATCGTTATGTACCAATCAGCAGTAACAGTTCTTTGATCTTGCAAAGAAATTGTTCGTACATGACCTGCTTTTCAGACAAATGCCGCCACTATATTTTTGGAAACACTTTGAGAACGGATAACTTTCGACTTTTTTGGTTCATCTTGGAACACTCAAACTTACAAATCAGAAAATTAATTTCCAAAGGATAGACCGGGAAGCAACATCTTGGGCTACATGCCCAGCAGACAATGAATTACACTTCCAAGTTAAACGGGGTTGGTATATATGAAACATAGAACCAACTATTCTGGTTTATAATTAGAAGGGATAATATCACTTGCAGACCGGTTTCGGCGTATTTGAGTCTTATCAGTACAAGGTAGATATCCGTCCAGAAGCTCTAAGAGCGTTTTAATAGTTTTGTACTATTATTTTGACTTCTATTACCATTATTGGTGTTTTCCTAACTAAAAGAATGATATTTCGTATTCGACAAAATTTCTTTTGGTTAATTAGAATGAATGAGTACCTACTTTTTGTAATATATTTTTGAGTCTCCCTGGTAAAACAACAAAGATTATTGATCGTTAAGAAATTCAACTGTGAAAATGACTATTGTAGGTATTGTGTTGTAATATCAGTTAATTTAGTCATTTTTGTTCGGTTAGTTTATTCAAAAGGTCATTAATCGAAAAACCTGAGAGACCTACCTAAATTTATGTTCCTGCTTCCCCCTTGTTGTTTAAGTTTATTTTTAGAATGAGGAAAAGAGAAAGTGCTAGGAGATATTATTATGGAATGTGTAGAAGCTTTTTTTGCTGGTAGACTGTGTGACTACGACGATTGCGACATTGGCGGATGTGTACTTTTGTGTATTTTTGAGAACGTTATTTCCAGTTTGAGGTATGTGTGACCCACATCGGAAAATGATTCATTGATCTAAGCGGCCAGAAAATAATACCCAATATTATATGTTTTTGCCGTTAGTTTTCAGTAACAGGTTAATCGCAGTATATAAATTGAAGTAATATTTTTTGGTAGACACTTTCGGAGTTGATAATGTTTATTTGGAGTGATAGAATTAATCTATATTGAACACGATTGAAATCATAGAAGTGATTCTCCAACTTCATGCCACACTTTCGAATGGTAGACTCGAATAATATTCCCCTTATTTCCCATTTTCCGAAAAGTTTAGAAAAAACATTTAGAGAATACCCTCTTCATTTTATAACTAGACGCCACTGATTGCGACAATAATATCCGAATATAAAAGTGTGCTTTCACTACAAAAGTACACATTTTTCATTTAACTAGTAATAATCATTTTATTTTCAACATATAAACATACCTATTGTCTGTAAATAAATTTCCTAATAGAACACTTGAAACTATTTATTTTTATTTCACAATAACTTTTGTAGGTATTTTTTTATTATTATCTGGCTCTAATGCAAATGCAAGCATTACATATATATATATATATATATATATATATATAGTGTTGTTTGTAAATGTTATGTGATTCGTCTGTCGATAAAACTTATTTACTTCTGAGAATCGATAATAAAGTGCTGTAATAAAATGTTTCCAATATAGATAATATTACGATTGTTATCTAAAATAGCAAAATGTATATAAAACGTAAAAGGATGAAACGACAAGTAGATAGGTAAATAACGTCCAAAAATAAAATTACAACTAATAAGGTCATTTCATTTCAATTATTTAAAACACCCCGTATATAATTATAAATGAATGTCGATGATTTAATTCCATCTCGAGAAGTTTCTCTCAAATACGACGGACCAAGTTAGTACGAAGTACGTTGAAACTGGTATAGTAGACTCGCGTGTTTGTATTAGTTCCGAATTCCAACAGTCGACGGGGGGCAGCACTTTACAGCGTTCGCAACCGACTCGACATCTATTTTTAGACACAGATTAAACTTTTACCGGTTCTTTCTCGGAGAATAGCAACAACACAAACACACGACGCAGATTTTGCAACGCAATGCAAAACAAATGCAAATATTTATATCACAATCATTGAAGAACACGTTTTTTTATTTATACGATAGTAACTAGGATATTAATATTGAATTTAATGTAAAACTAACTATAATTAGGGGGAGAAAAAAAGCTCAGGTTTACCAATAAATGAGATGGTCAGCTAGAAAAACAATATAGGTTGATATTATGGGAGCTTCCTTTTAGAACCTTCTAGCTGATCTAAAAAGCTCAGTTTTCCCAATGAAACATTAAATGTTGATGTGGAAAGGTCAGTAAGGTCCCTTTGAGTTTCCCAGTTACTATTAGATGCTGAAATTCCTTCAGAAACTAGCTCTAAAGGAAATTCTAATCTTTGAGACTTTCCTCAGGATATAAATAGCAGAAAGAGGACGCAATAGATAGATCTTTTAGGTCTAAGTGAATGTCACCCCAGTAAATATAACATGCATTGTAAGATGTGGTGAAGTTTTAGTTTAATGCGTAATTCATTCGAACGTTCAATTATAGATGGCGCCTAGGAATAATAAAGAAACCATAAAAGAAGTGCTTTAAACCCTACAATAAAAATTTAATTGTATACGAAGTGTTGAAAATAGGGCATTTGTATGTAATACTAATGTGGTAGTCGAGTGAAACGACTCGATTTTACGATTTCTTCTTTATTTTTTTACTTTTTCAAATTAGTTGAATCATCAAAAACGAGTGAGGAAAAATAATAAAAAAAAATCGTATCGTCACGCAGATACGTTAAACTCCCGAGGAAAGAAATAAAGGGAAATAATTTTTGTTTCAGTAATATGAAGGGTGGTAATAAGTGCAAGTCAGCGAATGTAATTTGTGTTTTGTACATGATACTACTTTAGATCAGAACTAATTTGTCACTTAGAATGTAATGGCAGTAGGACTTGATATTTGGAGTGAACGAACATTGTTATTAAAATCTGAAGTACAATGACTTGGATTTTTTTATTCTATTGTGTACGGTAAAGTGGTTTTAATGGTACCCTACCCTTATACTGTCTTCTGATATCAGAAAATTAATGATCATATTGTTACGATAGTGGAATATACATTCATATAGGGTGACCAGATGCAAATAAAACTAGGATTATATCAACAATTTCCTGGTGTTTTCGACTGGGGGAAGTATTAGATCGCTGGCTGTATCAATATATTTTTAAGAAACAAGGTTCAGTGGCGCGCGATATTTTTTTAGGTTGTGACCTTTTTCTTCTACCCAGTTCCGGAGGAAATTATCTGAGAGGAGTAGTTTCTAATTCCATTCTACATTCTTCTTACTCCACCTATATCAAGCTTGAGATGTCCATTCAGGCAACACTGTCCTAGTAAGACACCTGTCAAAACTATTAATGCACTTTTACTCTGACTTTAGCATTAATTTAGTTTCCCAGAAGTATCGTTGATTGTCTAAGCGCCCTACTAGATCTGCCTAAAGGTCAGACCCTTCTCTTATTTTCCTCCCAATATTACATTACGCTAGTCTTTGAATTCTCTAGAGGTTGTCTCTCGTCGTCAATAGGCTAGTCCTACTATCCCACGAAATGGTCTCACTATCTCACCATCACTGAATTGAAATGTTTGTATTAGATTTTGTTATTTTGTTTCAGGCTGCGATTCTTCAACAAACCGCTGAATATATATATTCGTTGGAACAGGAGAAGACCAGCCTATTGTCGCAAAATTGTCAGCTTAAACGGTTAGTAAACCAACACGAAGGAGGCGAATTGCCACCCAAGAAGAGAAAGACTGAATTGATTATTCCCACCATAACGGCAGAGTCATCAGATGAAGGCATTGGTGAGTACCTACAAACAAAAAACGTTCAAACTAACATTTCATATCTTGTTTGGGTTAAACATTATTGTAAAAAGTAACTGGTTTACCTTTTTATTGATACAATCATTTATTTTGGACTAGATTTCAATGTTGTCGAGTTGTCTAGATTTTCTGATATTTTTAATGGATTTTAAATGGGAATTCCCCTTGCAACATCTTTTTAGTCTTTGAATGTAGTTACTTTGTCTATGCTGTTTTCGTTGGCTGTTGATGTTAGAGGTGGATTATATAAATGCGGTAACCGACCTCTTTACCACTACCCCCTCTTGGTTCGGCACCATCAGTCAGTTGCTCAGATTTCCCGGCTACTCTGCCTTTTTATTGTGGTCTTGGTTGTGCCGTTAATGTGAAGAGACCAGTAGCCCTTATCAGGCTCCACAGTCTTTTCACTAGGTCCTTGGAGAAATCCTTCCTTGAATGTTCTAGTCCTAGGAGTCTATATCTCCAATGAGATAATGCTTCACAATCGAAGATAATGTGAGAGGCTGTTTCCTCCTCTTCCATGCAGCCGATTGTATGGATGTGCTTCCTTGGGGTACAGTGACCGGTGAGTAAACCCGTCACTTTCCTTATCTGGAACCTGTTGAGGTTTAATATTTCATTAGTCAGCGTCCCCGAGGGTTTTTTGGCCAAGAGTTTGCTGTGTTCCTGTTTCGGCACGTGTCTCCGTTACGACTGATGTTTAGTTTGAATCCACCGAGATGTACAACCACGTGCAGCAGTTTTTGATATCCCAAATACTGGTTCAAGACCAGTGAATGCAATTCCAGACCCTAGCTTTGATAGGGTGTCTGCCTTTTCGTTTCCTACAATGCACTTGTGGGTTAATAGTTTTTGTACGAAGTCTCAGACCAGTCTAGATCTGATCTGGGGACATGCTAAATATTTTAGTGCTGCCTGACTATCAGAGGGTGTAAGGATATTTTGGCATCTATACACCCTTTCGATAATCAATTGCAAACACATGTCGATAGCGTAGATTTCTGCCTGGAATACAGATGCAAAATTCCCCAACGATGCACAGTTGTGTACAGCCACTGTACGATCCATGGATTTAGTCCCCATATGTTTGGCAGCCATTAGGGCCTTCCCCACTTTTTCTAACCTCTCTGTTCCTATTCACCCCTTTCTTCCCATCCTCTCTATACCCCTACCCCTACCCCCACCCCCACCCCTCTTCACTCCTGCCCTCATCCCATCTACCAATACCTCTTCACCACTGCCCCCCTCTTCCAACACATCTTCACCCCAGACACCACCCCTTTTCAAACACCTCTTCACCCCTACCCCCACCCGTCTTCGCCACTTCTCACTCACTTTGAATACATTTAGATTTACGTTGTCTACGCTGTTTGCGTCGGTCGTTCATATTCGGTGGCTTATATAGCGGTAACTGAACACTCCTTCAACACCAACCCCCTCCTTCCCGCCACTTTTACATCTTCCCCCTCTCCCCCGTCCCGTGGTCATTCCCACTCACCAGCACCTTTTACACCATCCCTTCTCCCTCCCAACCCCTTTTACACCCGCTCTCGCCCCTTTTACACCTTCCCCTTCTTAAACCCAACCGTTTAACATCTTTCCTCTCTCCCTCCCCGCCCCCCTTCACCACTGACCCCACCCCTCTTCCCAAGCATCTTCACTACTGCCACTACTCCTTTTCAAACACCTCTTCACCCCTACCACCTCCCCTTTTACGTTATCTACGTCGGTTGTTTATATTCGGTGGATTTTATAGCGGTAACTGACCACTCCTTTAACACCAATCCCCTTTCCACCCCTTTAACACCATCCAATCCAACCCCTTTTACACCCCTCTCGTCCATTTACACCTTCCCCTTCTCCCTCACACCCCTTTTCCACCTTCCCCTTCTCCCTCACACCCCTTTTCCACCTTCCCCTTCTTCAACCCAACCGTTTTACATCTTTCCCCTCTCCCTTCCCGCCCCTCTTCCCTCCTGCCCTCAAACCCTCTACCAACACCTCTTTACCACTGACCCCCCCCCCCTTTCCCCTCTCCCTTCACTACTGCCCTCAAACCCTCTTCCAACACCTCTTTGCCACTGACTCTTCCCACACATCTTCACTCCTGCCACTACCCCTTTTTAAACACCTCTTCACCCCACCCCTTTAGATTTACGTTGTCTACGCTGTTTGCGTCGGTTGTTGATAGTCGGTGGATTATATAGCGGTAACATCTTCCCCCTCTCCCCCCGTTGACATTCCCTCCCCTGACCCTTTTACACCATACCTTTTCCCTCCAAACCCCTTTTATTCCGGCCTCTCCAACCCACTATTGCGGTAACCGACTCCCAACCCTTCTACACCTTGCCCCTCTCCCTCCCAACCCTTTAACACCTTCACCCTCTCTAACGCCCCCTTGACACCTTCCCCTCTCCCCACCCCTTTTCTCAACAAACCTCTTTTATTTCTTCCCCTCTCCCTCCCTACGCTTTCACACCTTCCCCTTCCCTGCTAGGAACTAACCAACCCCCTCATCGCCCCTTCTCCCTCCCAACCCCTTTTACACCCCTTCTCGTCCTTTTACACCTTCCCCTTCTCAAACCCAACCGTTTTACATCTTTCCCATCTCCCTCCCTTCCCCTCTTCACTCCTGCCTTTAAACCCTCTTCCAACACCTCTTTACCACTGGACCCCCCCATCTTCACTCCTTACCACTGGACCCCCCATCTTCACTCCTGCCACTACCCCTTTTTAAACACCTCTTCACCCCACCCCCTTTAGATTTACGTTGTCTACGCTGTTTGCGTATATTTGGTGAATTATATAGCGGTAACATCTTCCCCCTCTGCCCCTTTTACACCATCCCTTCTCACTCCAAACCCCTTTTATTCCGCCATCTCCAACCCACTATTGCGGTAACCGACTCCCAACCCTTCGACACCTTGCCCCTCTCCCTCCCAACCCTTCTACACCTTGCCCCTCTCCCTCCCATCCCTTTGACACCTCCCCCTCTCTCCCTCCCATCCCTTTGACACCTGCCCCTCTCTCCCACCCCTTTTCCCCACCCAACCTCTTTTATTCCTTCCCCTCTCCCTCCCTACGCTTTTACACCTTCCTCTTCCCTGCTAGGAATAAGGGAAATAAAACAAACATATTTGGAAATGCGCTATAATTAAAACTTAAAATGTGAAAGGTCCAATTATTATTAGTATTACGATCATACATATTCAGAGACTTGATCCAAATATGACTGGCTTCGTTTCGTGATTATTGGCAACTTGTAATTTACTTCCGATATTCGTCAGGATCTGAAAAATTAAGAATATTTGTCAGTAGATATAAGCAAAGACGGAACACAGACAACCAAAATCAAAATTATTTTCAACATTATTTCGATTTTGGTTGTCATTGTATGACGCTCTCCAACTGACACTAATTTCAGTTTTTTTAATGACGTTATCTTCACCAATTACCTACCTTTTTCCACACCCTTCCTCAACTATACCTTTAAAGTACCTTGTAAATTTTTCTCCTCCGTTTTCTCCCTTTTCACCTCTTTTTATGCATCGAAACCGAAACCGACTTCTTTGCCAAACGTATATTAAAAGTAAGTATCTTTTTGATTTAGGTTCGATGTCTCCGGAACTAATTGTAGTAAATCAAACAGACACGGTGGTGACGGAACTGAAACAACAACTGGAAAACGAACGCAACTTGAGGTTGATACTCGAAGACCAAGTGAGGCAGCTCGAAGCGCAGCTGTTCCAACAAACACCACAACAACCGACGCAGATTTTCGAATTGGAAGAAGACAGCGATACTGTCGGTATGCAATTAATTGCTGCCGATAGCTTACCTATCGGCCATACGCAGACGGTGGTATGCAGTTCGTCACCTGCTATTTCCAGGAGCTCGAGTCCGGTAACCGAGATGCCCGAACAAAGGTTACCGACGGTATTGGAAGCAGCAATCAAAGCTGAACCTAAGGTATGTAATTTTTCATCTAAAATGAATTTTATTAAATAATTCCTGTTGGTGTTTGTTTTAGGTGGAAGTTGAAAGACTACCCTCGCCGAATACCTCCCCGCAGGAAGATAATGGACGAGTATATAACATCTCGAATACTTCCAGACAGAACCTTGAAACTATCGTCGAGGCAATTAGACATCTCGAAGGTAGTCACATGTTTGACGACGAACAAGATGTACCTCTCGCGCTTACCACCAGGTCGACGGAAATCAAGCCCGACATGCACACGGTAAGTTTTAACTTGGGCTTTTGCTCTTTTTGGTGCCAAAAAAGTGTACAAGCATTAGCCGAGTACCAGACCACAGAAATAACTATACTAGGTAGGGAAAGACTGGAAGAACATAGCTGTACGGACGGCTCCAAGGCAAAAGTGTAGAAGCCAAGGACATCATAACTTTCAAAACCAAGGAATAGGCCCAAGCAATAGGTAAATTTTTATGACAAAAATCCTAGTACAAAAAAGACACTACGTAGTATGTATGTATTATCGATTTGCAAATGCTGTTCAACAAATTGTTATAAACATTTAAAACGAAAAAACGTCCTTTTTTAGTTTATTTAAATAATCAAGGTAATGGGTGTAATTGTACAAAATACAAATTCAACGGATTTTTCAGCGAAGTCGAAAATTCATATATTCCTTGTCTTCGCAATTATAGTTTGTCTCAAAGTATATATCGTCTTAGCTTTTGTCGACAATCATCTAAAACTACTAAATATTTCATTTCAGGTAAAATTACGATATTATACTTAAGACAAACTATAGATTGCAGTTTTTTAATGCAATATTTCGCTGTAGGTCTGGATGCGTTATAGGTAGACCGATTTTGAATTTGAAAACGTTATTGAAACATATAGATGTACAGCAAAAAAACGTATATTTTTGATTTGCGATTCATATGCTGCGAAGAAAGCAAAAACGCCCGAAAATGACCGATGACCGATCACCGGAGTAGAAGGGCAGCTGGTTATCGAGGAGGTAACCATTCGTTTTTGACTTACTTCGCATCATTTGATCACAAATCAAAAATATTCGTTTTGTTGCTCGACATCTATACTATTATACCGTTTTCAAATTCAAAATTGGACTGTCTATAACGCATCCAGACCTACTGCAAAATATTGCATTAAAAATCGCAATTGCAATAGAAGTACCTGCTCTACGCGCACATAAAGTGCGTACACAGGACTTGTTTTCTACGAAGTTAAGTTTCAACGCTATTTATATTTTTACTTATCTTTTAACACCATCACGATTACTTACTAAAAAAAGACGTTTTATTCGTTTTAAATCTTTATAACAATTTTGTGAACAACAATAATTGCTATTCGAAAATGTATCCAGTTCTTACTACGTAATGTCTTTTACATAACGACCACAGCCCGTTTTCGACTAGGATTTTTGTCATGAACTTGATGCTCTATTGCTTGACTTTCACCAAGAAATTCAAAAGCAGGAAAGGACGCACCAGTTGCCATCTTCACTGATAGAGAAGAGGAAACACCCCCGTTTTTCACATACCGATCAACCTCGTTTTTTAGTCGCTAAAAACATTTTTTGACGTGTTTTTTTGATTTTTTTATTTAAGTGACGCCTTCAGAATTATGTGAGGTGGGTAAATTGTGTGTGCCCCTTCGGTTATTAAGGAGTCACACCTCGAGTACTCCATATTTTGGGAAAGTTGAGGTTTTTCGTTCAGCTTCGTAGAAGCATAGTTATGTATGCCGAGGTTTCCTGGTCTTCTTGGTAAAACCTGTCTGGTTGTGGTATCTGCCAATCCGATACTGTTCATGTATTTGTTGAGTTTACAGTGCCCCGATAGGTCTACAGTACCCAACTCGGTTGTTCGCCTATTGTGGCTTCTGGCACTTTGTTGCACCAGGCGATTCTTGTGGTCCTCCTAATGTAGATTCTCCAGCACGACTCTTTAAATAGCCAATCAGCTTCGAGACGGCAATGCAGTTTCCTCCTTTAAATGAGAGAATCTGCTGTCAACCCCATTAGCCTTGCTATTATCCTATCTTTACTTATTAAGTAGGTCTGCCGTAAAAATGTCGCCTAATAAAATGTTTCGCCTGTCTCCGTACCTACCAATGCTGATGGTGTTGACAGACGAAGCCATGTGCAGATTCTCTCACCTAGAGAGGAAACTGCAGACTGCATGGCGAATGTGCAATTTCTTGTACTAGGCGATAAGAATCCACCGGCAAGAAATTACATGAACGGATCCATTTCGAAGCTGATCGGCTATTTAAAAAGAGTCGTACTGGAGAATCTACATTCGGAGGACAACAAGAATCGCCTGGTGCAACAAAGTGCCAGAAGCCACAATAGGAGAACAACCGAGTTGGGCTCCTAACAGGGTACTGTAGACCTATCGGGGCACTGTAAGCTCAACAAATACACGAACAGTATCGGATTGGCAGACACACAACCACAGGCAGGTTCTACCAAGAAGATCAGGAAACCTCAGCATACATACTGCTCTCCGAAGCTCAACGAAAAACCTCAACTTTCCCAGCATATGGAGTACTTGAGGTCTGACTCCACAATAAGAAGAGGGCACACACAATACAGATTATTTCAATGAAAACTATTAACCCCTCATGCTGAAGGCGTCACTTTTATGAAAAAACGAAAGAACACGTCAAAAAAGAACGTATAATTTTTGACGTGTTTTTTCATTTTCCCATAAAAGTGACGCCTTCAGAATTATCATTGAAAAGATCTGTGAAGGTCGTAGTGGAGACCACATAAGCACCGTATTTATCTAATATCTAGGAGCTAAATACAAATTTTTATAAAATTAATGTGTATCTGTTTGTTCCAGGCCTACCTTGAGTTTAACGCTACGACTGTCCAGCAATACCAACAGTCCCGGCCGGGGGTGATTGTCGTAAAACAGGCGTCGTGATCGAAGATAATTCACTTTGCCAGTTTGCCATCTAGCGGACAGGCAGGGAGACAGTACTAAAAAGTGACGGCTTCGGGTTCTGAGATTAGAACCCGCTTTCTCGATTAAATTATCCAAATATAGAAAAAAAAATGTTACGATGACGTTAAGTTCCATTTTATTTATACATAATAAATGGGCTGGCCTTTCATGTTTCAATGTTTTTTCTCTTCTCTCTAATTTATTATTTTTTTTTTTGTTTATCCCTGTAATAAATATTAAGAGCTGGCGAACGTTTTTCGATCAAAAATGCATTGGAAATTTTGACACGTTTTCATGTAAGAATAAAAAGTGTATCTAAATTCAGCACAAATTGTTTGACGTTTGCCAGCTCGTTAATTTTCGTTAACCCCATCTAAACGGAAAAATTCGTAGTAGCGAAATTAAGGTCTATATTAATCGGGTGGGACGGATTGGTGTCTTAATGGAAAGAATACATTTTTTGGCGGTTAGTTTCAAACACAAAAGTAAAACGGTCTCACAGTCGAATAAATTGGGAAAGGGAAAAATATCGTTTTATTTTTTTCCAAAAAGTGTTACATTTTGTGTCATCCGTTATTAAACATTCAAGTCTCTCACCTGGTATTTATTTTCTACAAATTTGGTACCTACAGTAAAAAATAATGATTGCAATACAAAAAATTATAAAGTTAAATAAGTTGAGAGGGTGTCGCATTTTCTTTGGGTGTTTTTCACTTTAGAAAATATTTTGTTCTTATCATTCTAATTTATTACAACATATTTAGGGCTTAGACAAACCCACAAAGAAAACGCGGAGGCGAGATATCAAAACAACGTCTTTTTTTTATCAAGTTATGCATGAAATTTATTGGATGACTATAATTTTTTTCTAAACTCACTTTAAAGGGCATTATTCCATTTTAAATTTTGAACGCATCATTAAGAACAGTACTTTGACTTAATGCTAAAGATGGAAGAGAAGATATCTTTAAAAAATATATCGCGAAGCATTTTCTCCGCAATTCACTGTCCGATATTGTCTGATTATAGCTATTCTTCTTTCCATATCACCAGTTGGAGTTTCAAGGTGAATCGACCAACCAAAGTTTGACTATTTATAGTTGTAAAATTACACACTTTTCATCTGCCCATTTCTCGTATTCCTGCGTATTAAAAATTGGGTCCTCCACATCCACTCTCTACAAAAATTCCTTCCATCAATTTCGCATCGATGATTCGAAGAAAATTTGTCTGGAGGTATTGAAAACCTTATCAGACTCACAGTCTTTTCACTTGTTCCTTCTTGGAGAAATTCCTTCCTTGGGCAGTCTAGTGTTCATTCATTCATTCGAATATGATGTGAGACTGTTTCCTTCCTTCCATACAGATAGGTTTATCCCTCTATATGCCAATTGACCGGGGCTTGCTTTGACATCCACAACATGCTGCAGTTTTTGAAACGCTGGTACAGGACCAGTGAACGCAGTTTCAGATCCTGTATGAATTTTGTGCAAAACTTACCAAACAATAAAAGGTTGATTTTTCAACAAAGGGCGCGACAAAAACGTACAGGTAAACCTCACTAGTATACCGGAACGTATGTGCCGGGCTTAAGTTACTTGAAAACAACTTATTAGAAAATGTATACAGTTAAACAACCTCTCAACTTATAACTTTAATAATTTTCCAAACTTGATCATTATTTTTTATTATTTACGGACTAATTTGTATTTTTTGGAGGTATTTGTAAATTTTCGATGTTACTCAAATTTTTATGTGTTGCGCGTATTTTAGTAATTTTTTGTATTTTTATAACCAATATTGAAAATTGTGCGGATGGGGTTTAAATATTTCAATGTTATGCTCGGTCTTCAGTAAATTGATTAGTTCTGACTTTATGAGTCGAGTTATTTTTGTTAATTGGAAGTATAAAATTGTTTTTTCACCGACTATTTCGTTCCCGATTTGATGGTTAAAAAGAACAATGTTTAGAAGTTGTTAAATTTATGCAGTTTTATGTATAATCGATTTTTAAACGAGTAAATATTTGCTTCCAAAATAAAAATTCGATTACATAAAGCCAGAACATAACTCAATATTGTGTATACATGACGATTTTTTTTTTAAATTTTTTGTTACTTAAAAGAAGTAAAGTTTCCTTTTATTTGAAACGCCAAAAATATATATTTATCATTATATTAGAAAATATAGTGAAACGTTTTGTTCCTTTTTTTGTACATATTTATAATTTTAGATTTGGTCTCGTAGTTGCGACCGCTTAGAAAATTAGTTTTGTGTTCAGTGCACGATCTGAATGCATGGGAAAAGTTTTCTTTTTTTTTTTATTTAGTTTTTCATTCTGCATTAGTTTCTTAGATGGATTTTTACCCTTTGAAAAGTCGTCGAGCTAGGTACTAACAGTATAACATCAACCGGAACAATTTTAATTAAAAACTTATTTAAATAAACTCAAGAGGGTGTTTAATTTTTTCGAGGAAGTTAAAAATTTATATATTTCACTAAAGAAAAATTCTAAAAAAATTGTTGATTAATAATACTCTAAATACCCAGCAAGACTTCAACGTTTTAAAGATAATTTAATTTATTAAACATGTACAATAATCTAGCCGGTTTATTTGTTATTATTTGAATCCATCTAGGAATACATAAATGATATTTATCTACATCTTGTACATAACTTTGAAAATTTGGTATACGTATGATGAAGTTTGAAAATAATTATAATATTGTTTTTCGTTATGCCATAGATATAATACGTAGTTTTTACAACGTGAATCAAATGTATCGTTCTCCAAAAATTGTGTACCAACAGAATTTTACTCCCGTTTCAATTATACGTAACTTTTTAACTTCAACGAAAATGCCAAAACTGAACTAAGCCCAGTTGGACATACCACCCACCCTGCGAATACCATATATCTAAGCTTTAATCCAAAAGACCTAGACTCCATTTTGGACTAACCAGTTCAGACTCGTAAGTAGACCTGTGTCAACGATTATCTGCCTGTTCCACTGTCCAATTTACCCTAATTCCTATGATTTCCCAGAGATTAGATTTCTGAAGCTCCAAGTTTATTTTCCTATTTTCGGACCCTTTTCACGATGCGGCTTTTTGGGAAACCGCAAAATGGTTCTGGTCCGATAAAACAAGTACAAGCTTCATCTTTTGCGAGAACATAGCTATTAATTTCTGACAATTCCTTTATACAATGGCACCTATATTACTTTGTTGCGTCTGGCCAGTTGTTTGCAGTTCCAATCCGTTTTAGTCTCATAAATTTTAAACTTCAGAACAGTTGAGGCCCAAATATCTTTCGCAGTGCTGTTGATAACCTAGTCTTAGGACTTACAACCCCCATACTCCTGTTTGTTTTTGACCCATCAGTATAATAACCTCTGTTTTGTGCCTATGATGTTTTAGATCATCCTATTATTCTGTCCTGAACTTTCTTGACTGGTCTTGAATCTTCCATCACTTGTAAAGAGCAAAGGCTCAATGAAGTCCATTAGCTTATCCATATTTATGACACCTTTTACACGCCTGGTCCATATTGCTATCTTCCTTAGCGTTTTAAAAACATTTTTAATTTATACTTATCTTCCTTGCCTATGTTTTAAATGTCTTTTCCAGGGGTGCGTTCAGATACTACGTCGGGCTCGTTTAACTCGTTCAGATGCTTACGTCTGGTAAATAGTCGGGTCGTTCAGATGCTAGCGGTAAATTTTTCCGATCGTCCAACCATTTAACCCAGTCGACACATCGGTAGAAATTGACCCGCATGCGCTTTGCAATTTATAATGACAGGATTGAGAAGTTTGGGTTATGTTTACAAAATTACAATTAATATAATGATTTAAATTGATCTAGATAAGTGAGAATAGTATTGATCAAGATATCACAGTACTCACGAATTATCACAAAGCTTTATTTCTGTTAAAAGTGTGGTTAACGACACAAATTGAAATTTGACATCTAAAAATATTACACCAAGTCGTTCAGGACCACAATTCTTGACCGTTCGCAACACTCAAGGTTACTCGCTTCCTAACTATTCTTGAGCGCTCTTTGCTTTGCGCATTCGCTTGATAGTGTTCGTTATGCAGCGAGTACATTTTTGTACGTGATAACCAGATAATCTTTATATTCACACTGAAAGTGATAGATAACTGACAGCGAGCGTATAGGTTGATATATTTTTGTTGAAAAAAATTAAAATTGTAATTCTGTTTAAGAAATCGAGTATGGATGAGCTTGTGAATTTAATGTTAATCGATAATTTAGAGCTGGCGGAAATAGAAGTTCAAAACTTCCGGGTTCCGCGCAATCCTTCGAATCCCTTCACGACAATGAAAGAAGCGGCTTTTATTAATACATTTCGTTTTTCGAAGCATTTGGTAGTAAAGTTTTTTGTGAATTTACCACTAAGCATTTCATCCTTCCCTTGCATATATTCCGCCATCATTTTTCTTTGCTTTTCCGAAGCTTTTCCTCCGCGTCCACGTAATTCATTATTTAAAGTGTTTGGATCCATTTAATGAAACATTTTTGAATGGATATGTATGAAACATAACCATAAAATTGGAATAATTTGACAGCGTCAAGATGAGCGAACGCTTTATTTACGGTATTGCCAAATTTCTAAGGACGTCCATTAACGATTCACCTCAAGAATTGCATAGTAGTAAAGTCTTCGCTAACTTCTGCTCGTTATGCCGCGAATTCGCTCGATAGCGAGTGATGTCAAGAATTGGGTCCCAGATGAATCTCGTGTCAACGACTACTACCAAGAAGACTACCATGCGTTTTTTCTCTACCAGACAAAGCATCTGAACGCACCCCAGGGTATATAAATATATCTACTGTATAGTGGGGTGGTCAATAATTAATATTATCCCTCTTTTGTAACTCGATTCAATTTTGTTATTTCGTAAATTCGTTCCCGAACTTGATACACAAAATAAAAAAATGGAGTGTTTCTTTCTTTTGTATTAGACTTTTGATTTTCGAAGAAGATTGATACATTTGGTTCACCAAGTACTTTTTTTTAATGACCAGAACACAATTCAAAATTTAAATGCTGCATGGAAATGTTATTGTTTTTAAGGCTGTCAGTGATTTTCTACAATTTTTATTTGTATTTTTTTTTCAATAAAATAATTCTTATAATCATACCTGACAAGTTTTGTTTATTTTTTGCGTTTTTTTTTTAATTTCTGTTGTGAATGTGTGTGTGCGCTAGAGCATAAAATAAAAACAGAAGAATTTCTGAACAACCAGTAGGAAATTCGAAAGGAGAAATCAGCATTTTCGTGATGTTTTGCTTTTTTTTCGATTCAACTATTCCTGGAAACTAAGATGGGATTTTCGGAACATTGGCTATACATGATACTGAACACAGTATAAACTCACCACACTAACACTTTACACTATGTTACGCGCGTTTCGATAACCAGTCTCCGAAGAAGACAACTTGGTTATAGAAACGCACATAATACACTGTAAAGTGTTAGTGTTGGAACAATATTGAGGTTTATAAAAAACGGTGTTACAAAAACTTCTTTTTCTTTCAAATAAAATGTTGGGATGAGACGAGAATGGATCAAAAAAGAAACAAAGGAAATTTCACACTGCAAGTTTAAGAAGAGACGGTATGATACAAGTTTGCCAAAAACTATAATGATAAAATAAATTAAGAGAAATACCCTTTTTCTTTACAAATTTTAAATGGTTACCAACACTTGCATCGGCTTCTCCAGAAGATAGTCATCGGACTCATCTTCTATATTTATATAGCTAGTAATTTTTAATTCCAAAAAGACATCAATATTCCAATGTCCAGTAAATATTATCTACAGTTGTTTATTTATCCAAAAAGTAAATAAGAATGAAAAAAAATATTAATTTGAATTGAAGAGCTCATTTATGACAATTCTGGTTACACAAGTTCATCATTTCCGCAGTAAATAAAAAATTTGCACAGAAGCTCATCAATATGGTAGGTATGTGTATTAAAATCAAAATTCTTACCATTTATCCAAAATACTGTCTCTGACGAAGCCCCATTGAATATCGTAGTGGTTCCGGAAACAGGTTTTCCAGACAGTACTGCAAAATAAAAAGCAATATAAAAAATAACATCGAAACAAAACTCTAAAAATATATCTTGTTTTTAAATTTTTGTTTGAAATGTCAGGTATGATTGTAGATAAATTTAATCTCGCGGTTGGAGAAAACCGGACAAAGAAGCATGGTGAGAATAGCTTTAAGGTAGGTAAATGTTTGGCAAAGAGACAAAACGATTGCTTAGGTGTGTTGTTGAAGTTAGGTTTTATCTAGGGAAAATTCGTGATTGTTATATAATACTGTATATCAAAGTTTTCCATAGATTCATTATACATATTTTTGAAATATAGTAGAGCAGAATATTCTCAAAGTTCTTAAATATTGAAATTACTTCAACCATTATAGTTCAAATGCCGATTCAAGGAAAAAGGTGTGTTAATAGTATCACATGGGTTGAGGGTAAACTGGTTAAAAGAACAGCCAAAATGATGAGAAAGATGAACAACTATTCCCTATTAGCTTAAGGGACAAAAATAAAATAGTAATAATAGTAGTTGAGTATAGCACACAAACTAAACACCAGTCGTACTGGAGACACGTGCCAAAACAGGACCACAGCAAACTCCTGGTCAAAAAACCCTCGGAGACGCTAACTAATGAAATACTAAACCTTAGCAGGGGCCAGATGAGGAAGTGACGGGTTTACTCACCGGTCACTGTACCCTAAGGAGGCACATGAATACAATCGGCATATATAGGGAGGGACTATCTGTCGGTTGTGCATGGAAGAGGAGGGAACAGCCTCTCACATTATCTTCGTTTGTGAAGCATTATCTCATTAGAGATATAGACTCCTCCTCCTATAGGGAGGGTGAAAAGACTGCTGAGTCTGATAAGGGCTACTGGTATCTTCACATAAAGGCACAACCAAGAGCACAAAAAGCATAAAGGCTGCGGTGCTGAGGACTCTAAGGGCCAGTTGTACATTTTAAGTTCACCAACAGTTCAATGTTGATCAACAGTTCATAAACAAGACCAGTTGAACGCTGATACGTTGTCGGTTCAAAGGTGGTTCAAGCTTGATCTTTCATTTTGTTGCCAGTGACTAACAGTTCAGTTGATCTACAGATGAACGTTGTTTCGTACAACTCGGCCTAAGCCTTTGACTGGTGTGCTGATCCAATCAATCAAAGCACATGGCTAGCTGACTAAGCACTAACTACAAACTGTCTGTACTGTTCCATTTTATTCAGGTAGTTCATAGGACTGTAAGGATGATGGTACTAGTAAGAATACTATATTTAAAAATATGAATCTCGATATAAAGGTAAATTTGAATACAGGTATTTTATTTAGGTAGAGTTGAAAGAAATGGCAATCGTTATATTCTCTTGTAATTGATAGTAAAATAGGCATGTTGCTGGTAAACAACTGATTGATACTGGTTAGGTAAAGATAGTGTTAGAAAAAGAGGGTCACGCATATTTTGTAATTAAAATGATAATTTGTCTAATGCGGAATAATTCGGTGACAAATATGTGTGTTATTATAATATACTTAAGAGTTTGAAAAGGATTTACATTTCACTGAAACGTTTTAAAAAGAAAAATGATACATTTTTTTGGAAATACGCCTGGGTTACAAAGTTATATATATATATATATATGTAAAAAATATTGTGCATGTTGTATTTCATTTTTCTAAAAATTAATTGCATACTTATTAAATTAGTTTATTTGAAATATATTACCTACTTATCAGTGGAGAGAAAATACTATTGTAAATTCAGTCAGGTGTCTATATATACAGGGTGCCTGAAAGTATGCATTCAAAAATTGATAATGGAAAAATGTATAGATACTTTTTTGATAGGTAAGGACATCCTGTATATCAAAGTATAAGTGCATTAATTTCACATTTTTCTATAAAAACAAAAAATCGATGCAGTTTAGTAAATTGTAAACAATTAACTTTTCCAAAAACATTCCTTTGTAAAATGTGCCAAATAAAAATATGAAGAAAAATAATATTATATACTTATGAATAAAATTGACGCATTTATACTTGAAAAAAATATATATATAAATATGGAAGCTGGCTTCCTATTTCTAACTTAAATGTTGCATTTATCGATGATGCATGTTCACATACAATTTTTCGGAGTACTCTTTGTGTATGAATCAATGTAGGTAATGTAGATTTTCTTAAGTATCGTTGGGAAAAAAAAATAGACATTTTTTGTACCAAATAAAAGAACGATTATACCAAAAATTAAGTAAGCAACCATGAAGTATATTTTATAAACTGCACTTTTTATGTTTTGGAAAAACAAAAATCAGTGGCGCCAAACAGGAAAAATTGAAATTTTACAATGACGGGACAGTTTTTTGTTTTTTCAATTTCTTCGAACTTTGCCTGGTCTGCTACTGTTTTTTTCTGAATCACTTTAATTAGGTGCAGCTTAGTTTGAGTAGACTTAGTTTTGCATGCGCACCGTTTCTGGGTAAAAATATAATGTACATTTACTTTCAAACTATACCTTTGTCTATTTTGAAAATAAATAAGAAAAAGCTGGCCACTTTGGAATTATTTTGATACTTTAGTTTAAAGTAAATTATTTCAAGAGCTTGGTTATATTTTAAATGTCACAAAACTTTATTAAAAAACTGCTACACGAAGTTTTATGTTCCTTCCTTTCAATTTTTTTACGTAAAAGAAAAAATCAAAAATATTTTAAAGTGACTAATTTTTTTTTGAAACTGCTTTATATTGTTTAAAACATTTAGGACCTAAGTAATAAAAAGGAATACGAAGAATTGACAATTTGTATCGTTTGTACTATATAGTTGGGTTAAAATTTACAAAATGTACTTAAAAAAAAGACAGATTTAAGTTTGAAAGGGTATTTATTTAAATAAAATATTTTTTGTTCCAATAGACTGGACTTTTTAGTACGTAGTTCATGACAGTGCATTGTAATGAAATATTAAATTGATTTTTTTTGTTACCTCAAACGCCATGAAAATTGAAATCCTGACAATCATAAAATTAACTCAACCTCACCATTAAACTCCATAAAAATAATAAAAAAATAACTTACACAGGTGATGACTGGGAAATATAGTGATTGCATTTATTAATATTATTAGGTGTTAAAAAGCGATAGAAAAAAATTCCTTGCATTTTCAGTTGCAGATCTGGTTCTACATAATAACCAATTTTACTTATTTATTCGGTTTTAGGTGCAATGATATTCAATATTAATTTGTATTTGTCTACGAAACTTCCACAATATTTTTGTTGATATAAAAAATATTTTATTGTAATGTGCTGTCGACAGATTTGCAATCTCATTAAAATACATTGTATTCCTGAACACTGCCATTTTGTACCGAAACAAAAATAGAATAATTTCGAATTAAGATAAAAAAAGCCCTTACGATGCCCTTTACAAAACTTAAGTCTTTTAATAAAACAAAATTGTTACATTTTATGCTTAATTTTAATTCTACAAAGAGTGGTTCTTTATAAGCAAATTTAGTTGGGCAAAGCAGATGTAATTTTTAATATTGGGTTATGAAGATAATGGAAATGACCACACAGTGATCCAGATTAAAATTAAATGGTTTATTTTCAAAATAAATTAGATATAAAGTGTGGTTTGTGTTGCCCATTCGTAGGTGCTGAATTCCCTTTTTTCTGGATCACTCTGGATAATTTTGGTTAATTAAACTATTATTGTAGCTGTGATATTGGTAAAAATATTAAGAAACATTTAAGGAAAGAAAATTAGGTAAAAACTTCTGCTTTGCTTGGTAATTAAAAAAAAATTGAAGGGTTTTGAGACAGCTTTGTCTATTTCGTAATTGGTAAATTTTTTTTTTACTATTTGCACTGCGTTAATTAGAGATTTGGTAATAAAGTTGAAGTAAGACTGGGTGTAGCGATAGTAATAATAAGAAGGTTAATAATAGATGTAAATGTAAGTCTACCTTATAATAATTATTGAATGGAAGTTAGTGTTATGGTATATTTTTTATTAAATACGTTTACGATCCAAAAATGAGGATTATTTTTGATTTTTTTTTCAAGAAATTTTCATGTCAATACTTGCTAAAATTTACCAGATAAATTGAATTAAAATAGAATTAGAATAGAACAATAAAAATATTATTTTAGGTTATGGAATGTCAGAATAGGGCAAGTCCACGTGACGTAATGTGACAGTCGCCCTGATGAATCTGATGGTAAACAAGTATTGTCATATTAGCATATTGTCAACTGTCAGATGGTGGTCCTTGTATATACTTAATTAAAATTTCATTTACAACATTGAAAACAACTCTAGAGGCAGACGTTTTACCCAAAGTTTTTGTTCATTAGTTTATATGCAGCACGATTTACAATTCTAAATTTTATCTCCAAATGTTTTTTGAAAGAAATCTGAATAAAGTACAGACCATAGGCGTGCCTACAGGGGGGGCAGGGTGGTCCATGGCCCACCCCAATTCCTCAAAATATCAACCTATTAAAAACATTTTTAAATTTTAACGTTCACTTTAATTGAAAATAAATTTAAAATAAAAAAAGAAGAATTGCTTGCCGAAGTGAGTGTAATAAAATTTGATAATTTTATTCCTAAAGGTGTTAATCTTGATGATTGGATGGCTTGGATCCTTTCCTCAGACAACTACAAAAAATACACTAGCTTTTTCACGCTTTTAAAAATGTTTGCTGTTATACAAGTTACTGGTTGCTCTTGTGAACGATCCTTCTCAAAAATGGTTCAAGTATTAAATCAAAACTGAGGAGTACCATATGTCACAACAGAGACTCGATTCACTTCTCTTTTTATTCATTGAACAAGAGAAAACGGCGAATGTGAATTATGACAATGTAATAGACGAGTTTAAACTACTATCCGAAACAACACGTCGATGCGTTTGTAGATTAGTTGATAGGATCTTTTTCCCCTGGATTCCACGAATGTTACGTTTTGTTTTTCTAGTTTATTTTTTGGCTCAATATATGTTGTTCTATTACTTATAATTGCGTAATTACTAAATCTTTCAATTAGAAATGGGGCAATGACGTTTTTTTATTTCGCCGATGGACTTTTTCGTTATAGAAAAGGCAGCGTTATTGCTTAATTATCATTTTTAATAGGCATACTCAAATGAATCAATGGCCTCCCCTAATAAAAAAGTCTGCGCACGCTTATGGTACAGACTCAACATCATTGAAAACTAGAGCCTCAAAAAATCAAAAGTAACCTTGAAATATTTCTAGATGTTATTTGAATGTTTATGAAAAATATACCATTAAAAATATGACTCACGTAAACCGAGATTATTTACCTTTTATTGATTCCATTTGTTACTGTGATTGTATTTATATGAATTGATAATATTAATATTTTAAAATGCTAGGTATTCCGGAGTAACCGAATGGCCTGTAACTACTATGATCCTAATCGTTTTCAAAACTAAGCTGTGACTATAATCCTATTTTTATTATGAGTCTATTAATTACCCAAAAAATATTTTAATATGAAGTTGTGCTTCAACCTCTAAAACCGTATACCATTTTCAATTTTTTTATACAAAAATGGTTTCCTAACATAAAAGATGGTAATTTTTTGTCGAGTTCTAGCAAAATCTTCCTAAAGGGACTTTAAGCTTTCGCAGAAATATTGAACATCTGTAATTTGGTCCATTTTCCTTCTTGCTATTTTGAAGGTTTTGGAAGACTATGCTGCAACTCTGAATCTATAGTTTCCTAAAGAAAATGTAAAGTAAACAAAAGAAAATGTCAACTTATACTTTCTCATATATAACTATTAATATAATTATAGACTCAGAATAAAATGTACTTGAAAGTATTACAATTCCATTACAGTGTGTATTGGATAGGTATATTGTATTGGCATGGACTCTTTAATGTATTTGTATCACTTTTATTTATAAGCAAAATTAGTGAAATTTAAATATATATTCGAAATAATTATGGAAAAAGACGTCTTCAACACATTATTAAAATATTTGTACTCACCATCAACCCGTTTTTCACTAGATAGATATCGTTAGTTTAATATTTTTGTACCTCTGACTGCAATTCGAGGTAGTCTGATTCAAAAACTACATTTTTACAAACAGGTTACTTTTTATCAGTGTGATTCATACCTAATTTAAATAGAATAGGTGTAATCTCAATTACCATTTTTACCAAGACGTTTTTTAAATTTTAAAATCATGTAGATTCTTTTTATGTTTCGATAAACAAAGGGAAAGTTGTGTTTGACAGATGACATACTTAATTATATTGAAGAAACGCACCACCTATTGTATGGACATGTTGGAAGTACAGCACTTATTGAAAATATTTGACAAGAAAAAGTAAACTAGACATTTCTCTAAAGATGAAATCTGTACAGTTTTACTAAATATTATTTTTTGTTCATACCTATCTTCTTCACTTATTCGGTTCTCTGTAATTTCTTACTATTATGCTTTGCTCTTATGGGAGTTGTGCTTTTCAAACTTTATTAAATCACATGATTACATGAGAAGATGGTCTTATTAAATGTATCTATTAGGTATTACAATAAGTTTTTGAGGATGAAAAAAGAATTTTAAATGCCCTGACTTGTACAAAAATATTTCACTAGTTTTGTTTAAATTTTGTGTTACAATAATGTTCGACACTCTCTGTGGTCTGGTCAGGTTAAATCACTGCACAGTTAGGTATGTGCTTTTATTATACTTATGTTGTGTTGCTTGTACAATTCTGAATATTTCAATAAAAATCCTAAACTGTAATAGTATGTGTTTTTTTTTCTCCCTTCCTTAACCTTTTAAAAAGTATAAGAAAGATACCAACATATACTTTATTCATTATATTGATGGTTTTCACAAATTGTTCAGTTAACACATTCTTTAGTAACAATTATAATATTAACTAACAACCTCTGCTCAAACAAATTTCGAAGCAATTCCTAATAATTTTGTGTAATCGGCACCTTTGGCATGCGTCTTATATTTTAATATTGTCCTAAGAATTGTTGGTATCGGTACATGTATTCTTGTACCTAGTGGTGTGCCATTATCATCTATTAGAACTATATTGTTGCTGTCAAATTTTGGTACTTTTGGGTTTTGATCTTGTTTTAATCCCACTAATATTCCTTTTTTCTTTTCACCTTTAATGGCAACTAATACTCGGTCTCCTGTAACGAAATTAGATACTTGAAATTGCATTTTATGAAACAGTTTAATTAGATTTTATTAGTGTTTTGCAAGTGTATGTAATTTTCATATTATGTAAGCTATTAGTTGAATTCATTTTTCATGAAATACTTGGATTTATAAATATTTTATAAATGTCAGAATGTCCTACCTATTCTTCCTACACCAGTTTTGCTGTACACATGAATACACCTTGGTGGTTTTCCTTCAGCCATTGCTTGCTTTCCAATTTCACTGTTATCCACTACTCGAAGTCTTGTCAATTTTTGTATTTCATTCATTTGACTCGTCAAATGAAAGTTATTTGAGAGGTTTTTGAATTTTATACCATTTTTTATTAATAGGTTAGACGAAAACATTGTTAATATTTAAAAATTTAGGTTAGGTTATGTTGTAATATGATGACAGTGACAGTTAAGACAGTTTCAACAAAAAAAGAAGACAGTGTGGGCAGCGTTACAATTGGACTTTTAACCTTTAGATTGAATTTATGTAATTTACAAGCAATTTAAATAAAAATAGCCCTTTTTGTTATATATTATTAAATTTATACCTTCTCACTGCGACATCTCTTAGGAATTTATGGCACTAAATACTTTCTATTAAATCTAAGCTGCAATTACGAGTTTCTGCATGTATGGAGGTTGTTTTTAACGCCTTTAACGGCTGATACTGTAACTAATTTTGCTTTAACTGTATTCAAGAAGTATAGATAGCGCTGAGTAAGTAATATTTCCATAGATATCAGTAGTTCTCAAACAATAAATGAGTTTGTTAGGGGAATATTTTAAAATTATAGATTTGAATTCAAGCATTAAATTATTTGAGATCATAACGGAGAAAAATGTGGGGAATTGTATATTACAGTGGGAAAATAAATAAAAAAATAAATTTCAGTTTATGAGCGCTATAACGTTTTAAAATTTTTGAAGACAATTGCTTAAGAAAAAAATGCTTTGCCGAGTTGATTTCTGAAGAAAAATTACCTGAATCAACAATAATTATAAACCATCATTCTTGGAAAACCCAGTATGTTACATTAACTAAATACTTAATTATAAAGTTTTTTGTCACTGTATATACCATGGAGACTATATAGTCTCCATGGTATATACATTTATTTGAAAAAATATTACAATATCCCTGAAAATTTTTTGACAGTTCTAACAACCAATCAAATTTTGTTATTTTGTGTCATATGACAAAATTTCACCTAATAATGTCAACATTCCACTGATAATTTGTTGCATTCACTATTGAGTTTGACAACTTCATTCCAAATAAATTTCAAAATGTCACGTAAGTTTAGTTTCGTTAAATTTGTCTGAAGTTTACAAAATAATACTGCTATGAGATGAAAATACTCTTGAAGGTCTTATGCGTATATTTTACCATATTGCTGCACTAGAGTTAGCGTGGTGACTGGTGAGTATAGGAGAGGCAGTTGGTTGTCTGGTGGATTTTTTTTTAAATCGAGAAAAATAACGGTGTTCAGTAAAACGTGCCAAGCTTTACAAGTCGTAAATGGATGGTTTAAAATAATGAAAGATAAAGCTGTACGTTTATTTCATAAACTGATATCAAAACGAGGAGACAATATTACTTCACCACGATTGTTCTTAAAACCAATTCGACATTAGAAAAATGAAAATGACAAATGGTACGATAACGTACCTGCTGGAAGAATTACAATAAACGAAAACAAATCAGTCCAAGTAAAAGAGGAAACTGTCCACCAGTTACCTACTCTAAATGGTCATCAACTTCTACACCAGGAGGACGTCAAATACTTAGGGAATGCATCTTGACAGAAGATTGACTTGGAGGAAATTGGCAGAAAGTGGTGTAGAAGAGCAACAATTACCGAAAATTGCTGGTCATAGCAATCAAAATTCTATAAAACCATACGATGAAGAACATGTGTTGAGTAAAAACATTTTCTGTCCAAAAATTTTCCGCTAAATATCCCTCGGACTTGACAAACGCACAAATTTCTTAAGCTCGTTGCAAGGAATATTATCAATATCCTAGGGATAATAAACTAATTCTATGAGAAATTAATTCATCAAAACTTTCCCATAAATTCCAAAGGACGATATTGTAACTCGATCTTCCAGATCAATTCATTGAAATCGTCTATGGTCCAGTGTACATATTACAACTACACCATACAGTGGGTGTTTTTATTTGAGTGACACCGTGTTTGACAAGTACTTGAAGAGTGTCCACACCTCGATGAATGCATGTCACCTCCAACCGGTGATTGAATCAGACACTTTCACAAAGAGTCTTCTGCAAATGCACCTTGAGATACGACCGCGGACTACAACGAAGGATTTACAAAGACGCGTACAGGACCGGGGAGAATCAGGATGCTTTCATCACAAAAATCGACTAGAAATTATTAATTTATTAAAAATATTGTTCAGAAACAAGTCCGGGAAATGGCTTATTAAAGCTTTTACGGACGAGGCGACGAAGGAGCCAAGTCTGGTATTTCCATAGTAAAATCGCAAATTGGTGCGGAGTATCAAAACTGTCGGAACAGGTCATTTGAGGGGTGGGTTAGTGGGTTGTTACGAATATTATTGAATTATTATTATTATTGTTATTACATGATAAGGGCAGAGGATCAAGTCCTATTTTGTCCATAATAATTTACAGTGTATAAATTAAATAATAACTGACACTAAACTACAGATTGAAAATGTAGGAGTCTATTTGATTTTTGAAACTATTAACATTTTCTGAATCAATTATTTGCTGAGGAAGACTATTCCAAATATCGAAAATTCTATTACTCATTAACTTTTGTCTATAACGAGTTCTAAAAGGCTCTTTCTTCAACTTTAAGGAGTGCCCACGGAGACGGTCGTCTGAATGAAGGGAGAAAAATGCTTGAAGGTCGCTGAAGTTGAATTTCAAAATTCGAATGGAAAGAATAAGGTCACCTCGGAGACGTCTTTCATCGAATGTTGTAAGATTTGCCATGGTTAATCTTTCTTCGTACGTAGGTCTAACACGGCCAAAAGACAATCTGGTTGCGCGTCTTTGCACTTTTTCCAGCATTTCACGATCTCGAGCCCAATCTGGATTCCTCGAAGGCCCGGCGTATTCAAGTATGGGTCGGACATAGCACTTTTAAAGTTTGCAATATGTTTCGAAAGAAGCTTTAGAGAAAGTTTTTTGTATTAGGAATAGTTGAGAGTTCACGCGTTTACAAATATGAGAGATATGATCACTCCACGTAAGTTTCGAGTTTACTAGCAAACCAAGGTCGTTTTGTGAAGATACGTTGCTTAATGTCTGTCCACTGATGAAATACGGATTTTGCGGGTTATTGTTTCCGACGTGTAACACGACACACTTATCAATGTTCAGAGGCATCAACCAATTGGAACACCATTCTTGTAGTTTATTAAGATCATTCTGCAAACTTAAATAACTGATGTTGGGATTTCAGTAAAGTTTCATGTCGTCAGCATAAAACGAAATTGAGCTTGACAGACAGTATCGAAGATCACTGGAATATGCTATGAAAAGTAAGGGTCCTTGAACGGAACCTTGTGGTACGGGTCTTTCCTCGGAGAATTTTTGTCCAACTCTGACTTTGAATAACCGATTTGTTAGGAAGTCTGAAAACCATTTGTTGAGAGTACCTCTTATGCCAATATGATCGAGCTTTAGTAGAAGTCTACGTTTTGGCACTCTGTCAAAGGCTATAAATGCCTATATTATTAAAAAAACTGGAGGCTACCATGAAGATATGAACGCCGACGTTTTTGAGGAATATTTTGAGAAGATGATTGACCTAATAGCAAAAGGTTCAGTCATAGTATTATAGATAACGCTAGTTACCATTCTCGTCACATTGAGAAGGTGCCAAACACTTCATGGAGAAAACAAGAGATCATTGAATGGCTAAAGCTTCGGTTTCCTCGAAAGCGGTACCGACAAATTGCGACCGCAATAATGCGACGAATGACGTCAGGTTGCGGTGGGAAAATCAGGGTTCTAAATTGCGGCAAGTAAATGTGTAACTCCAGAAAGCGTCGCCAGTACCGTTTTGCGTTAAAAACAATCGACATGGACGATATAATACAAAAACAAACGAAATCACAACACATCCACACCGCACTAAACCGTTGACAAACTGTTTCTCGCCGCAATGTCTACCGCATTCACTATGCCGGTACCGTCATATTGCGTTGCGGTGACCACCAACGCTTCCTTAAAAACCACTGGTAATGATGTGCATGGTACAGTTTTCTATGACGTCATTCATCGCATTATTGCGGTCGCAATTTGTCGGTACCGCTTTCGAGGAAACCGAGGCTTAACAGACAAAAATATTAATTTTCTTCAAAAATTAGTCAAACCAGAACTTCTACAAATTGTAAAAATTGAATAAGCCTCCTACTTGAATGCAGTGGACTAACAGAAATAACAAATTTGACAGTTTGTCATGTGTGTATTTTGTGATAATTTTCGTAAAAAATTGGAAGAAATAGTGCTAAAATGTGGTGAAGCAACCAGTAAATTGGTGCCTACGAAGTCTTCTGCTCGGTATGAGAAGGAATACCACCTCTTCAAAAAGTGTTGAAAAACCTATAAGGTAGTAAACGGCATGAATGAGAATATCCTTTTGGCGTACTTCTTGGATATCTCCAAAAAGATGAATCCTGAGACAATGTGGGCAAAATATTTACTGCTTGACGAGCTTCTATAACTTGTAAGTCGGTAGCAATTCCTAAGACGTAGAGAATTTTTCGCATTGAAATGAATTTGATAATATTGTTCTCGGGACTCGAAATTTCGCGAATCTAGAATCGAGATCGAGAAATGGCCTCCAAGAAAAACATCGAGACGAGATGAAAACCTATTGAATGTACAAAACAAATCAACTTCCGTTTTTAGGTAGATTCTGTAACTAGTTGAAATTGTGCGTAACTCGATAAAATAACGTCGCATTGTGTGTTTTCATCTATATTTGAGTGAAATAGGATGAAAAATGGTCCAATTGCTCGGTAACTTTCGTTTTCAGGTATATTTGAGTGGTTTTGTGCATTACCAAGTAGTCTTGTGTGCTTTTCGGTGTAATAGAGGGTTTTTGAGTGATTTCAAGCTCCTTTGACTGTTTTGGACCGTAACTACGTGACATTGATATAATTGGATAAAATAACGTCGTACTTATTGTGTGTTTTCGAGTAATTCAGTGTTTTTGTGTGTTTTCATCTGTATTTGAGTAAAAGAAAGTTAAAAATGGCCTGTATAGTTCTGACCTGTATTTTATTAAAAATCGTCCCTGAAAACATTAAAATACCATCAGTTGTATTAAACAATCTAATTCTCGAATCTCCCAATTCATTTGTTAAATATTGACCACATCAAAGTAGACAATCACCTGTTACACTGACATCGGAACAAAAACGTCTTCATCAAGACATTTACACTACAATTTGTATCGAAAAGAAAATATTGTATACAGTAATTTCGTCTATTATGATTGTCCCATTATTATCTACTTACTTTTGCTCCGTAGCTGTCAACCCAACGCACATCTGCAAGCCTCGATGATGGAACCTCCTGATTGTACCTCTGATAGTACCTGAAACAAGTGTGGCTAATTTAAATGGGAATTTATATCAGTGAAAAGGTGGCCCGCATCAGAATTTTGACACTTTTGTGTGCTCGGGAATTTTATTGTGTTATTTCGAGAGTTTTACGATGGGCTGTTTAGATTTATTGTTTGAACTTATGATTATCATTGATAAAGAGTTTTATACACAAAGTATTAGTTTTGTTTTTTGTTAACAAAAATAAAATTCAATTTTTTTTTAAAAAACTTCCATTAAATATTTTGATTAACATTAACATTAACATTAACATTAACATTAACATTAACATTAACATTAACATTAACATTAACATTAACATTAACATTAACATTAACATTAACATTAACATTAACATTAACATTAACATTAACATTAACATTAACATTAACATTAACATTAACATTAACATTAACATTAACATTAACATTAACATTAACATTAACATTAACATTAACATTAACATTAACATTAACATTAACATTAACATTAACATTAACATTAACATTAACATTAACATTAACATTAACATTAACATTAACATTAACATTAACATTAACATTAACATTAACATTAACATTAACATTAACATTAACATTAACATTAACATTAACATTAACATTAACATTAACATTAACATTAACATTAACATTAACATTAACATTAACATTAACATTAACATTAACCACGAAGAAGACGTTTATTGTAACACCTTACGGAAAATCCATTAATTCAACTGTTTCTCTAGACTGATTTCGTTATAAATTTTTAGAATGGTCTGGGACTGTCTACAATAACTATTATCCCTGGCTAATCATAATAGAGTTACTCTTAAGTGGGTCCTGGGGCACAAGGGAATTGTAGGAAATGAAAAGGCAGACCTCCTAGCGAAGCTAGGGCTTGAGACTGCATTTACTGGTCTTGAACCACTATTTGGGATATCTAAAATTGCTCCACGTGGTTGTACATCTCGGTGGACTCAAAATAAACATCAGTCGTACTGGAGACACAACTCCTGGTCAAAAAACCCTCGAAACGAAACATTAAATCTTAGAAGGGGCAAGATAAGGATAGTGACGGGTTTACTCACCGGTCTCTGTACCCTAAGGAAGCCCATGCATCGGCATATAATATAGAGAGGAACCTATTTGTCGGTTGTGCATGGAAGAGGAGGAAACATCCCCTCACATTATCTCTTTGGAGATATAGACTGCTAGGACTAGAACATCCAAGGCAGGATTTCTCCAAGAAGGACCTAGTGAAGACTGTTGAGCCTGATAAGGGCTACTGGTCTCTTCACATAAACGGCACAACCAAGAGCACAAAAAGCCTAAAGGCTGAGGTACCGAGAACTCTAAACCTCTGACTGGTGGTGCAGAACCAATCAATCAATCAATCTCTTGACTAATTTCGTTATAAATTTTTTATAGGTTGTTATACGGTTAAGAAATAAAATCTATCTTAATCAAAAACCCGGTACATGTCTCTTAGATACATGCGCCGGTTATAGCAGAGAAATTTCATCCAATTAAATTAAAGATCGTTAGTTAATCACTTCGCTGTGTGAACCACAATTTGGAATAAGAAGAGCCGTTTGAGATACGCTACTGCAGCTCTAATTATCTCTATTTGTAAATCCCCATTAGTAGCACACAAAACTCTCCCTCTATCCTCGGCCGTTACCGTTGACTCTACGTTGTCTGGTGTTGCTGGTGTTTAATGCTTTCCATCCCTGCTGAGATTTATAAATACCGACATGTATTTTCCGCATACATGGATTTTTTAAGCAGATGGGTGTCAGTAAATTTTCCTGATTTTTGTCACAACATTTTCGGTTTAATTGAAGTGACAATTTAATTCATCTATAAAAAATCGCATATGCCACAGTGCAATTATCACTTTGACAGCGGCAAAAGTTAGCTTTAACTTTTACAGTGACAAATACACTAGTGGTTTTTTCACTTATTCATTTGTTCATCAATTATCGCGGTGTTGGTTACCAGAATAAATAGTTTGGCATGTTTGTCAACAACTTATTGAGTCGATTCGGTGTGTCTACGAACGCCGAAATTAGTCAAATTGTTAATACCTGTGTGCCTACTAATACAGTTGCGACGCAATCATCAATCTGGCGACAATTTTCTACGTTTTGCGATGCAAAAAGATACACATTTGAGCCAGATACTTCCATCGAGAAATTGAATGTAATATTGCAAGATTGGGCATTTAATATGCGAAAAAGTAACGGAGAAGACTACAAAGAAGCGGTAGTTAAAACAATTTGGAACACCACCGCTAAAATGCTACAAAGTAAATATTATACTTAACGAATTTAATATTGTATTCAACCCTTTCACCGATGTTCAGTTTAATTCATCACGAGCTGCACGTAATGCTAAACGTAAAATCCTACAAGCACAACCCGAAAAGAGAAAATGTAGTGCATCAGCTCTTAACAAATCTGAAGTATTTGCAATGGCCAGATTATATAACGAAAATGAACCGGAAGGACTTCAAAAGAAATTTTATCACATTTTGGCGTTTGAACTAGCATGGCGCGGAGGAGAAGCAGCTTACTGCAAAACCACTTATTTCGTATCTGAAATTGAAAATAATGGAAAAGAAACTGGACGTATCGAGTATAATCCTCTATTTTCGAAAACGAGACAAGGCGGCAACAATAAATTATGTGATCACGCCTAATATTTTCGACGAAGATATTTGCCCAATACGTTTATTCAAAAAGTTAATGGAAAAACGAAACACTTTTATAACTTCGGACAGAGTATTTCTTACACCAAATCTCTTTTGGAAAAAGAAAAATACTAAAGGTTGGTACAAGAATTTGCCGATTGGAATTAATGAAATTTCCAAATGGACTAAACGCTCAGCACAACGCATTGGTTTAGATGTCAAACGTGTCAAAATTACAAATCACTCAAATCGAGCGGCAGCAGTTAGCGAATTAAGTAAAAGCGGAATTGAAGAACAAGCTCTAATAAAAATAACAGGACACAGCAATTCATCATCAATAAAACCATACTTACAAGTTGACAAAGAGTATCATTCAAGCATTATTCAATCAATTCGTTTGGAAAATGAAAAAAACTTCAACATCTACTACAAAAACGATTAGCTGTGGCACCCGCAGCGATATCACTGTTCCTAGTATGAATTTCAATAACTGCGTTTTTAATAATTGTACATTAAAATAAAAATGTGTTTATTTTTAATGTTTCATAAATAAAGCTGCCATTTATGTGTAAGCATATTTTGTTGCTTTCAATACAAACTTGACCCTTCTTTTTTATGACATTCATGAAATTTGAAAATATGGACATTTGGTCCAATATAAATTTTTTTATTAACATTTAGAGTTAAATTTTTAGCAAATTTGACTTTGTTTACAATCTCTTGACAGTTATGGTATCGATATTTGGTTTTCGATTGAAAATATCGATTGTTACTACAAAAAAACAACTACAGCGACATGGACACGCTCACCCAGGGCTCATGTTTGCTTCTGCCGACTGTACCAAATGTTGAACACGTTGGACATAATATGGATACAATAAATTTTCTTTCAGTATAGTTGTGAGTAAAATCAGTTTGCACCGTTTCACAATTTGTCGGCGAGACAAAGAAATCTGTAAGCAGAAGCAGAACCGGTTTCAGACAAATTTTTAATTAGTGCAGGATCCCGACGGACTAGCGATTTCTGTACTCTCTTTTTCCGATGAATATCAGTTGTTTTACCCATAACTGTAATAATGGATTTTGTCCGACTTAGTATTATTTAAAAGGAAATTAATATATTAATATATAAATTGTTGGTCATTGTTACAATGATACTGAGTTTGCTAAAATCCCATTTTTATGTATACTTTTTTTTCTCGTATCTTAGAAAATAGATATTGAGATGCGGTTTTCACCATTTTTTTTAATTCCATCTACTTTCAAGTAGATGGTTAAAAAATATATTTTATCGCACTCGAAGATTCTCAAAAAAAATTGAAAACAAACAATTGTTCCATAATTGCCACCTAGCACTGCAATGAAACGATGATATATGATGTTTTAATATGCTTTGAATTTCCTTTCACAGGATAGGTACTAAATTTGTCAAAATCCATAAAGTGGAACAAAAGTTTTATTGTATCAGCTTTCCCACTCACCCCTACCTGTTATTTTACAAGAAAGAGGAAAAAGTACAGGAACAAACTTACGTAAAATGATCTAGTGATTAGGAATATTTAAATTTTGCGGTACTATGACGGTACATTTATTATAGAAAAACGATTTGGATTAGGAAACTTGAAAATAATTTCCAGCATATTCTTGTATGTGAATTTGTAATATAGATTTTAATAGTTACTGAGATACAGCGGGTCATCTCTCTTAATTCGACACCCGGTATATCAAATAACGTAAGTTATTTTTTGACGTACACATTATAATAATTATGTGAAAAATAATGGAAATCTACATTCTTATACATACATATACATACACTCAGCAATATTTGCATTTTCAAGGTAGAACGAATCTTTAGAGCAATAGTGGGTTTTGTTAATAATCATGCTTACACCATATTTTTTAGTTTCCAGGTTCTAGCTAACAAAGGGATTCCTCTATGGTTTCGAATATGAATAGGGGTATAAAAAAATCTCCTTCCCAAAGGGATGATTACATGAAAATAGGAACGGCAGTAAATTGCTCTTATGCTACAAGTTCTTGGTGATATTTCGAATACAATAGATTGTTTTTTTTTTACTTTTAATGTAAAGAGAGGTTAATTAAAAGTTTTTGATTTTATTTGAAAATAATTTGGTATGTTATTTACTTGATTACAGTTTCCTGTATCAATTGTCATATTTAAAGTAAAGCGTGTTATGAATAGACGTCAAAATAATAGTGTGAAACTATTAAAACACTTTAAATTTTTTTCCAAAGGATAGACCGTTCACCAGGAAGCAACATCTACTTCTCGGGCAATATTTAGTTGTGGAGATGTCGCTATTATCACATTCTTGGTATTCCCTTCACTGGGTATAATGTATTAATGTGATTTCAGCGTTGTCTTCCGTCCAGGATTAAACTCTTAGAGCTTCTGGACGGATAATATCTACCTTGTACTGATGAGGCGCAAATACGCTGAAACCGGTGTGCAAGTGATATCTTGGAAGTGTAATTCATTGTCTGGCGGGGCATATAGCCCGAGAAGTAGATGTTGCTTCCTGGTGAACGGTCTATCCTTTGGAAAGTAATTTTCTAATTTGTAAAGTGTTTTACACTATTATTTTGACGTCTATCAAATTTGGTATGAATGACCATATCTCGAAAAGTGTTCACATAAGCAATATGAAATTTTGCAGCTCCTAACAGCTGAAACTGATGCTTATATTGATTATGAAATAACTTCCGTTTTTCCTCCAATAGGAGTAAAGGATCATTAGTTTTTCGAAACTCAGCTGTTACTTCCGGCTTCCGGAAACAAATCGACATGTACTAATCAATAGCAACAGTTCTTTGGTTTCGCAGAGAAATTGTTGCGCATAGTCGGCACTGGATTAAAGCCTTCATGGGACTCGGGGCAGAATACGTAATAGGCTACCCCCCCCCCAAAGTAGGACATCCCCCCAAAGTAGGCCATCCCCCCCAAAGTTTTCTACCAAAATTTATTAAAAAATATGCACATTTTTCAAAATTTTAATTTTTTATATTCCAAACATTTGCAAACGAATAACAGTATAAACTTTAAATATTTACTTTTCGTGTTTTGGCTACTACAAATTCGTCTATCAATTAATCAAAATCTAAATTATCCAATAAATCATTATTTATAAAAAACTTTCGTCTCCAAGCGCATTTCTTAAATAATTTTTTAAGCGTTTTAGAACAGAATATATGAACGTTCACCAGATGCATCAGAAATAAAAATACATAAAAAATATATTCTCAAAATTATATCCATATTGGGAAATGTAAAAGAACGATTTCTGATTAATTTCAAATATTCTCTAGGACAGTTATTCTCTAGATTGAGAGCTTTTACAAAACCCTGGAAATGTACAATTTGTTCAACAAAATCACTGTCCAAATCATCAGGAAAAATTAAAATTATATTTATGTAGTTTTTCTTGGATCCCTGTTTGGCCGTGGGCCCCGGGGCATTTACCCATTTTGCCATATGGTTAATCCGGCGCTGCGCATAGTATTTATATACATTATGCAAATTTCTGATTCTTTTTTAGACTATTATATATTACTATTGTTCTTTTAATATGTATTTTTAAACGTCACTTTTTACAATAGAGGAATCAGAAATCTAGGAGAAATAATGAATTTAAAGTCCCCCCATTATTTCGCAGTTAAAGCTATAACGAACATTGAAGATTTTTTGAAAAGCGATTACCGGCTATGAGATTTTACATTAGTGAAAAATTAAATCCTCATAAAGGTATGAGTGTGAGCGCGCACACTTCCAGTTCATTTCTTTTTTATTCTCACTATCCAAAAAGCTCAACTTCCGTAAGGACGTCATTATGAATGCCAACAACTAAATTGTTAGATGAGTGGTGCATTAATTTTTTCTTAAACAAAACTTCGGATTTCCTACTATTCGTATTAATAGGAGATTTAAAACCGCGCACTATATACCTTCGTGCGTAATCTTTATAAAAAAAAATGGTGTAAGTATAGTTGTGAGTAAAATTAGTTTGCAACGTTTAACAATTTGTCGGCGAGATAAAGAAATCTGTAAGCAGAAGCAGAACCGGTTTCAGACAGAATTTTCTTTATTGCAGGATCCCGACGCACTAGCGATTTCTGTACTCTCTTTTTCCGATGAATAGCAGGTTTACCGATAACTGTAATAATGGATTTTTTTGAAACTTTTGTCAATTACTTATGTATTCTTTCAGCTGTGTTGGTGGGCTTCCACGGTAACTAGTGGAATCTGGGATATTAGTTCATTGGTGCCATAACTATTTACAATAAATGTGACAAGTAATAATAACTGAATTTGTCATTACACTTGAATAAATATACTAAATACTTGAATAACTTAACATCAACTATACAATATGAATTCATAATTAGTAATGAATTAAATAATGAATGTTGTCTCGTATCTTTCATCTAGGTCACATCTAATGTAAATATTAAAATATTACGTGATAGTTACCTGCCCTTAAAGAGACACGTCGAGTCTGCGTTCGTTTTCAACTTGACCTTACCTTGATACTTTTAATGTTTTAAATAAACTAACGTATTATCTTGAAATGTAAATAATTTCGAATTAATTTAATTCTGGTTTTTTATTTAATGCCAAAAGGCATCATACATCAGCTCCATGCTTTTACTCATTATTTTCTTGTTTCAGTTGTCTGTATATAGTTTGTATCATTTTTTGCGTAGATAGCGACTAAAACATACCAAATTTCTTTCTGTCTATTGTCTCAAATCCCTACTCTCTACTTTCAGAAATTTCAAAACCTTTGGTAACAAATTTTAACAATAAAATATTCATGTTTTATACATACAACATACATGATCATTTCCTTGGTCATACAATTTATTCCACATCACGTCCACGCTTAGTTTTTTGCGTACATACTTTACATTAGAAGTTGAAGAAAATAACTCAATTAATTTTCTTGATTTATAACTTCAAAAAATCGATAATATACTTGATTTTTCAATTCACAGAAAACCAACACATATACTGATGTGACTATACCATATAATTCCAAACACATAAATTGGCAGCATATAATTCAATGATGCATAGAGCATTTTCAGTTCCTATGAATAAATTTAATTTTAATAAAGAAAGTAATACAATTATTAAACAAATAGCCACATCCAACGGTTGACCATTGCATGTAATAAATAAATTAATTAACAAAAAAGAGAGAAAAGTCCTAAAAAAACTAAAGAAATAAAAAATTTAAAAACCATAACGTCATATGCAGGTAATATTTCCAATAATCTTTCGAACATAATACGAGGATATATTGAAAAATTCTTAGCCTACTATAGAACCAAAACAAAATTTCAATGTCAAAATATTTTATTACCCAACATATTCTCCTCTTAATTGGATACATTTATTACAGCGAACCTGCAACGTCTCTAGACCTTTCAAAAAAATGTTTCTTCCAGACCTCCACAGCTTTTATTACCTCCTCGTTGGATGAAAATTTACGACCTTTTAAACTTTTTTTCAGTTGAGGAAAGAGATGATAATCGGACGGAGCCAAATCTGGTGAATAAGGGGGGTGTTCTAGTAATTCAAACCCTAAATCACGAATTTTTTGCATGGCAACATGAGATTTGTGTGCAGGGGCGTTGTCCTGCAAAAACAAAATACCTTTGGATAGCTTTCCGCGTCTTTGCTCTTTAATTTTTTCCTGTAGAGTGGTCAGTAATGTCGAATAGTAATCTCCAGTTATTGTTCTACCCTTATCCAAAAAATCAATCATGATTACTCCATGGCAATCCCAAAAAACTAAAGCAAGAACTTTTCCAGCAGATTTTTGGACAAAAAACTTGTTAGGTCTTGGAGAACCAGGGTGTCGCCATTTCATCGATTGTTGCTTTGTTTCTGGATAGTAGAAATGTACCCAAGTCTTATCCATAGTAACAATTCGGTTTAAGAAGTCTACATCGTTTTCAAATCGAGCACAGATCGCACGCGATGATTCTACCCTTGAACGCTTTTGGTCAACATTCAAACATTTGGGATTCATTTTGCAGCAATTTTTCTCATGTCCAAATTGACGTTAACTATATGATGAACGCGTTCGTATGAAATATTCAGTGCTTCAGAATTTCGAAATTAGACACTATGAACATTTAGGCGCATACAGATTAAAACAGCCAGATACATTCCATTACGCAAAACATCTACTTGACACCAAACACGTAATTAGAAGCACTACATATTTGTGATATAAAACAAGAACTAGATTTCCTTTGAAGAATTAGAAATTAGAAGACACTTAAGATATCCACAATATGAAGTCATCAACTGATACCTTAAAAAAAGAGGGATTAACAGCACCACATGCAAATACAACCTACATCGTTAGGACAACTAAAGAATGTCCTCAAGGAGGAGTACTTTCACCATTTTTATGGAACCTAATTTTGGATGACTTGATGTGCAGGTTGAACGCTTCGCGAACGACATAGTGATTGTCACCAATGGGAAATTCCCAGAGATAGTTATTAATGCCCTACGAGAAGCACTAAAGAGGACCATTCAGTTAATCCAAAAAAACCAAACTAGCTGTTTTCACGAATAGAACATTAAAACTACTGAAAATCCCTCCAGTCAAACTAGTGGCCTATATAGAAGACACAATGCTTCTGGAATGGAAGTAGATAACGTGGGAAATGGTACAAAGACTCAGTTCAAGTTCCTGGGCTGTTGAGCACAACCCAATCAAATGATTGAATGAAGTCCTCAATGAACAGATAAATCTAGAGAGCTCTCCACTATTAAATTGTCTTCTTAAGTAACAATTGTAAAGATCAGCAGATATAGTTTTCATTGATTTCCTATATCATTGCGAAGTTATACTGATTTTAAATGGGAAAAAAGATATCCAGGATATCCCTGTAGGGCTATTAATACGTAAGCTTTAATATTTGTAATACCATATCTTCTTTTTTCTATTCGAATAATATATATCAACTCAATCACAAGATAGGTCAATATTTGGTCTATCCAAAATGCTATTCAAAAGTCCCCTCCCCCCTCGTATCTTTTGAACGGCTACACTTACATTAATAAAATTTGGAGTGTGAAAATAAGGTGTTGTAAACTTCCCTACGAATGGTAACAGGTGACGTAATAGTAATAGATGACGTCACAGTGCCACTCTGGCAATAATTTTAAATAGGACCTTATGGCAAGTGATATCTCGTTTGAAAGGCATTGACATTGGCTACATAGCCATATTAATTTTGTTTGGGTTTAAACTAATTTTGACGGATAAATTAAATAAATACCAAAATTATTATTTCACATTTAAATATTGAAGATTTTTCAGTCCGCCTCTGGTTAGTTGTCAAAAAAATTGACGTTTTTAATTTAATAGTATTTGTTGCTTTGCAAAGTTTTTCTAAATAGCTTAAATATTTGATTTTATTATTGTTTAACGAGACGTTTAAGAGTTTACATAGGCAAAATGGTACGTACTCAAGCCGACAAAGTAGCAGCTATCTTAATAATTGGTGAATCTGGAAAGAATCTCCATGAAGCGGAACGTTTATTTAATGAGAGATACCCAGATCGCCCTATCTCGAGAACTTATTTGAGGGAGCTTCTTCACAAGTTTGAAGCAACAAGTAGTGTTCAAGATGCCAAACGATCTGGTCGACCAACATTTAGTGATGTTAAAAAAATTGATATAGTTGCTGAAATGGTAGTAAACCCTACTTCCTCTTCAACTAAAGTTGCGTCTATCTGTGAAGTAAGTAAAAGTACAGTACAGAGAGTGTTGGCTAAAAATAAAGTTCATCCATACAAGTTAAAAATGGTGCACCACCTTTCGGATGACGACCCCGACAGAAGACTCGAATTCTGTGAATGTATGACAAATAAAATTAGTCAAAACCCACATTACACAAAAACAATTTGTTTTAGTGACGAAAATACTTTTTGCCTCAATGGAAATGTGAATACACAAAATGTAAGGTATTGGAGTGACACAAATCCTCACACCTTTCGTGAACAACATACCCAATTTCCAGAAAAAGTCAATGTTTGGGCAGGTATTTTGGGAAACCACATAGTTGGTCCTGTTTTCCTAAATTTAAATTTAAGCGGAGAAGTGTATCTGAGGATGTTACAAAATGCAATTGAGCCGTTAATTCTTGAAAGTCTGGAAGATAATCCAGATGAGTTCGGCCATCTGGAAATAACATTTCAACAAGATGGTGCTCCTGCACATTATTATGGTGCAGTAAGACGTTACCTGGATGAAGAATATCGAGGTAGATGGATCGGCCGGCGAGGTCCTATAGAATGGCCACCTCGGTCACCAGATCTGACACCATTAGACAGTAGCGGATCTTGATATTGTGAGGCCCCAGGCGCAACTCGATTCTGAGGCCCCCTTATTGACCTTACTTGAGGGGAATGGATCCATCAAAATGTACAAGGCAGAAAATTATAACGTTTTTTATTAAGAAACAGTAAACATTTTAAACATTTACCTACAATTATTTAATTTTGGTTGTTTTTTGAGTATGAGGCCAACAATTCTGAGGCCCCCTTCTTTGTTGAGGCCCCAGGCAGGCGCCTCATGCGCCTGTGCGGTAATCCGCCACTGCCATTAGATTTTTTTCTATGGGGTTACTTGAAATCCAAGGTTTATACTACGGTACCAGATAGCATTGGCGTTTTGAAAGAAAGAATTATTGAAGAATGCAATGCAATTTCAGCTGACACATTCGAACGAGTACTGTCAGGAAGTAGACGGAGCACATTTCGAACACTTGCTATAAGAATCCTTTGTTGATATTTGATTAATTAAATTTAAAAAAATAATTTCAATAATTTTGGTATTTATTTAATTTATCCGTCAAAATTAGTTTAAATCCAAACAAAATTAATATGGCTATGTAGCCAATGTCAATGCCTTTCGAACGAGATATCACTTGCCATAAGGTCCCATTTAAAATTATTGGCCAGAGTGGCACTGTGACGTCATCTATTACTATTACGTCACTTGTTACCATTCGTAGAGAAGTTTACAACACTTTATTTTCACACTCCAAATTTTATTAATATAAGTGTAGCCGTTCAAAAGATACGAGGGGGGGAGGGGACTTTTGAATAGCACTGTATATACATCAGGTAGACATCAAATATAACTTCTGTCATTCTGACGATGATATTATACCAATATCGAAATAATATCAATAAGTTTCTTAGAATTCTCATTAAAAACAAAATTTCATTAAATAGAGGAATTAATTGGAAACGGTTAGTGTCATTTATAAGAGTTAATTACTTGTATAGTAACATAATGTCCTATTTTACATTTTACGATGTTATTGTATTTTGGTTGAATGTAGTAGTGTTTGGGGTGTATTTACTGAAAGTCCCACTATAATTTTTTCAACCCAGTAAAATAATTATAACCAGCATGCAGAAAACTATTTTCAAAGTTATAGGAACTAAAACGGAATATCTTGAAAAGAACTATACTTTTTGTTGTGGACAGCGGTTACCGTCGGCAAACGTGTTCTTTTATTTTTGAAAAAAAAGGAATGTACTAAATATATTTTGTGTATATCAAAAAAGAAAAGGAGTTGAATGTTTGCGGATTATGTGACTAGTAGGTAGAATATAAGTTTTTGATAGACATTGACCAGAGACACAACAAGATATAGAGGAAATAAAAGAAATACAGATATAACTGTCAAAACACATTAGACATCAAGATAATAATATCATACTATTATAACGCCTTAAAGATTTAAAAATTACTTTTCAAAGAGTAGACCGTTCCCTAAGAAGCAACATGTACTTCTCGGGTTATATGCCCCGACAGATAATGACTTCCAAGTTAAACGGGGTTGGTATATATGTAATATATAACCAACCATTCTGGTTTGTAATTAGAAGGGACAATCAGTTCAAGGTAGATATTATCATTGTCTGTCGGGGCATATAGCCCGAGGAGTATATGTTGCTTCCTAGTGAACGGTCTATTCTTTGAAAAGTAATTTTCAAATTTGTATGGTTATAATAATATGATATCTACTATTATCTTGACTTATATTGATAACACTCTTTACTTAAATACTTATGACAATTGTTACAGGAAACTGTAATTGAGTGAACAAATGACATTAGTTTTTTTCTTTGAGTTCTCTTAAAATAATAACAAACGGGTTTGTTAAAAATCAGAATTATCCTGCTACTAGAGACAGTTTAAAAGTATAATAACCATAGGAATCCTTAAAATCAGCTTTTTAAGTTTTTGGCACTGCAGAGCCAACAGGCCAGCTATATTTTTGATTGTTTTGTCAATTTTACAGTTAAAATTTTGTGTTAGATATATATCGTTAGTATTTGCCTTTTTATTTTTATTTTTTTTTTCATTTATTTATATATAAATATTTTTATTTTATTTTTTTCAATTTTTTCATTTTATTTTTTTAATTTTTTTACTATTACGCAAACCTGGAGTTTATTTTGTGCTACAATTGTTCAATTAAGTTGAATATATAGATTACAGTGTCCAGGATTATGTGACACATTTTAAGAAAATATTCTAAACTGAAATTATTGTACATTTGTATAATATTTTGCTACATTTAAAGGATTAAAAGAAATTTTTTCCGAAGATACAAAAAAATATCAACATGAGTATTATTAAACCATTGATGACTCAGGACTATGAAAACTCTGCACAATACCTATTGGAGTGATTCAGGTATATTTTTTTCTTCTTTTAATACACGTGGTTAAAAGATTTTTTTTAGAAAAGAATATTGTAAATGAATGCAGAGAGGATAAGATTGGAAATTAAGAACAAATTATTGGAGGGTTAATTGAAATTTAAGTTTTTTTAAAATCAATACCAAATTTTTACTATTTTCTTCAAATAAAGGTGAAAGGTAAGATCACAAGGAAATAGTGACGACCAAACTTAAAATATATTAAATATACTCTGATCGCACAAATCGTCAATTGTCTATCATTATTAGTCATAAACCATATGCGCTCGTCAATAAAGTAAGAAATTTTTGTTTCAATAACTGCTTTTCCAGAGATAAGAAAATTATTATCTAAAATAATTTCTAAACTGGTTGCGCAGGTAGTTGTACATTCTTTTCTAGATACCTGGCCCTAATAATAGGGCAAAGTTACCGAATGTTAAACATGTATGCATTATTGAATTTCTTAAAAAACCCTAAGCAACACTAGACCCAACCCAACGATTATATACTAGGAAGGATAGTCTACTTTGACAAATTTGTTTGTGTGCGATGTTGCAGCTATGACGTCACCACAGGACCTCGCGTATATTTAAATACATTGGTTTATACTTACTGAAAATGTGTTTCTATTGATTTTAATTAAAAATAAAGGGTGTTCGGCTTTAAAACTAATTACCTTTAGCATATTAGAACACTATATTTGCTTTAAAAAAGAAAACACATTTTTTTTAGTTTTATTTTATTAATAATTATTGTATATCCTTACAAAAGAATAGGAATATCGAAACAGTTTATATCTACAAAAGGAATTCATATAGTAATGTAGCTAGAAAATATTTACAGAATATAATAAAAAAAACACTTTTTATACAGGGTGTTTCATAAAGTTCTTATTTAATTGGGATTATGTAATTATGAGAACAGCTAATTTTCAGATATTTGGCTAGAAGTAGTACCTACCTATAGTAATTAACACAGTATTCAACTTTTAAAAGTTACCTATTGTCAATTTTACGAATGTTCCATAACTTAATCAAAGAACATTTTAAAATGTGTTTTTTATTTTTCAGTTAAGATAATCTTAAAAATATACATTTTGGTCTTTATAAATAAAATAAATAGTTTTTGATTGATATAAAATGTACAAAATTATTACAGATAAAGATTTTCATTATTGTACAGATGTTTTTTTATTAGATAGGTACTAATAATTTTTCAATAAATTGTAGTTACACATCAATATTTTGTTTTAAAAATAAATATTGCTACTACATGGTGCAGTTTCCAGTACAGCAACACCTGTTCTCAAAAAATGTTAAACTTTAATGTAATAAAATTTTTAATAGAAAAAATAAAATTACTAATCAGTTTATAATTTTTTTTAATTTCTTGCTGTTGGCTCTACGATTGTCCTCATTAGCTTTTCTCTTTAAAGTTTTATCAGATTCCATTTTATAATTATTATATTTAATTCTTATTATTGTTCTTAATTTACAAAAATCAAAAATTAATTTATATGGGATGTCCTCTTTATTTTTATTTATTTTATTTGCCAATTTTTTAACAATTTGAGTACCTGGACGAAAAGAATTTCCATGATGAATTTCAAAAAACTTATTCCATTTTTTTACCTTTTCTAACCATTGCTGACTGGGTTTAATAAGTCCTCCAAATGACAATTGTTGTACCCAAGAGGGAATATGATAATCACGTTCATTTATGAATTTATAGGTGAAATCTCCTAAATGGGGCACTTCTTTCTTATATTTCTTTGCAAGCCATCCTGCTATATATTCTAGTGCATCTTCAGTCGTTTCTAGCGAGATTTCTTCAAACAAATATGTACTACCAGTACTACCAGATTGATCAGGAGTGCTTACTGAAGAAAATGAACTACTAGAATTTGACCCAAATGTATCTTCAAAAGGTTTTGGGTCCGTCAATTGAAGTTTTGCTTTTTCTAAAACTTGAGGAGTTATAAATTCTTCATTAACTTCTTCTTTTGTGTTAGTTCTTGCATCTAATATCCCAGCATTTTTTCCCAATAATAGCATCCTAATTCGATAAATGGCTGCCAGTGGAGAAGGGTGCTCATTTGGTCCTCTGCATCGAATTTGTGAAAAAAAATTCTCAAGTGCATCCTGGTTTAACTTATGGGTGCATATATAATGTATGTCAAATCTTGTTTTCATATCTTGAAATAATAATTTTAAAGATTTGATAGATATTATCATTCCCTTTTGGAAAATCTGTAGAGTTTCCTTTCCAATTGGTCTCATTTCAGATATTTGACAAAGCATTTTATCTAAATGTTCGTTTTGCAAATTGAGATATTTACCCCCATAAGCACTTTTGATAGGTACTGATCCATGTTCGACATAGCTGTTAAAAATATCGAACCATTTGTTAATATCACCAACAAATTCTCCTAAATCAACAGCAAGTTTTTTATCATTTCCTGGTTTATATCTCAAAAGAGCTGTAGATACTGAATGAGACATAAGTTGAGCAGCTAACTTAACTTTCTGTCTCTGATTTTTTTCACAATCAAGGTGCTTTTGAGAGATTTTCCAACAGGGATTAATTTCCTTATTATTTAAATTCATTAAACTCTGAAGAGGCTCTTTAGTAATTTTTTTATTTCCATATAATATAAATCCTTTATCTAGCAACCAATTCCGAACAAGTTTCAACAAATGTGGTGCATCAGCAAATACATAAATATTGTTACCTGTATTTGGGTGACTAAAAAATGGTTTTTCTATATCAACCTGCATTTCAGACCATAAACCAATATTTCCTCCTCCACAGTCACTCACACAAGCTACCACATTATATGATATATTATGCAGTTCATTTATAATATTCGATAATATGTCCTTTGTAATCTTTTGATCGAAAGCAATATATACAGGCTGTTTCCATTTTTTGAATAGACCTCGAGCTTGTACTACTTGCATTTGTCCATAGGGCCCCAGCACTTGGTCCTTGGCAGCATCATATTCTTGCACAGATTTCACTTTAACTTCATCAAACTGTAAGATAACAGTTCTTTCACAATCAGTGAAATTCTCTCCAGCCAGTTTCATCAACAATAACACATCTTTTAGTATTCCTGTACTAACATCCAATTGAGATGCCCACCGCCTTAAACTTGATAAAGAAGGTAAAGGGTAATTTAACTGGTTTCTTAAATATAAATAGCAACTTTTGCTATAGTATCTTAATGTAAAGGCCACAGATATCTCTTCTCGAGTCCAGTGCACAATTTTTTTCCGACCAGACAGCAGATCTATTTGATTTTGTGTTAGGACCATTTTTAATATTTTTTGGGCAGTCTGGATTCTTTTACTTACTGTTACTGAGCGTCCATAACATTTATTTTTGTAATATTTTAGCAATGTGTTAACACTGTTGACCTTTTTGCCTGATTTTTCCTTCAGATTTTTGTATTTTAGTAACAGCTCTTCATATTTTATTTTATAATCTATTGGTTCAGTCTTAGGTATTGGAATCTTGATTGGAGTAGTTTTTTGAATATTTATGTCATTTAAATTTTCTATATTGGAGCTAGTAGAACCAATTATTTCTTCAGCAATGTTTGTATTAGTTTTTTTTTTAGCTCTTTTTGCCCGAAGTGTCTCTTCACTCTCTTCAGAAGATTCAAGGGCTCTTTTTACTTTAACTGTGGGGACAGCTGTCTTCTTCAAAATCTTGCGTAAAGGTAACTCTGAAAATAATGTAGGAATGAGTCTTGAGAAAAATTATTTATTTTTAATTAAATTATAATTAAAGAAAGCTGCAGATTTATAATTGTTTTGAAATAAACCATAGAATACACTAAAAAATTGTATAGTACTTACTTAACAACTCATTCTGTAAGTCTCTTTCATAATCATTTGGTGTAAAGTGTTCAGAACAAATTGTAGACGTATCTACATTAAAATTATCTGCCCTTCTACAACGCCTAACCCATTCTTTGCGAATAGTGGAAGACACTAAATCGTTCGCTTTTGGGAAATAATGAAATATAATAGGAATGCCTTTCTTTTTACAAATAATTTGCTTGTTTTTGCACGTAGCAATAGCACATATTCTACCAGGCATGCCTAGACTAAAATAGAAAAAAACAACCTTAAAATAATATTTCTACCAAGTCATAAATCAATTTTACCTTGAATATAATAGTACAAAAACCAAGTTTTCAAAATAAAATAAAACGAATTGTGATTAAAAATCACTAAAACTTTACCAGAAACAGAAAAATTCTGACAATATACTAAATGTAAACGTAAACCACTATGTAAACAAACTGACTGTCAGCTATTTAGGTCCTACTGTGACGTAATAACGCATGCGCAATTGCGATCTTGTTTTCAAAATGCTTGAGAATAGGAACTAGTCCATCCTTAGTTAGTATATAATCGTTGGACCCAACCAAACTACAATTACATTGTAATATGTAAATTATCAAATTTTAAAAAGCCATTTTTGGGCAGCATCATAAAATTTACCACTCACTTACTTTTTATTAAAAATCCAACTCCTTTCAAATAATAATTTTCATAGTGACAATTAACAATCCCTTACTCTATTTAACTCAACGAAGTTTCGCAATATCTATCGCAATCAAAGATTTAATCCTGCCACTGACTGTACTTTCAGCCATTGCTGTTCGCGTCTTTCTCTTTTCTAAAAAATTATCCCACCCCATCTACGTTTTCTATCCCTCTCTCACTCAAACGAATGAATATTCAAAAAAAGGTTCCGGTTTCCATCACCATAAAGATACGGTAGCAGCCAAGCGAATTTCGTGCCCTTTGAGATGTAAAAATATGTAAATATAACTGGAGGTCTTTGTATGCGCGGTAAAGTTTTTTAATACACGAGATGGGGTGAAACGAGAATAACTGTTCCTAGCAACGTATCGAAATGAAAATTTCGGATGGAAATAAGCACCTAGAGGATTTATCAAAAGTCTCGTTTCAATCGTCTCGAGAAACCGAGATGACATGTTTGAAACTACTGGTAATATCGATGCAATTCGAGGGTCTCATTACTAGTAACAAGACTAGACGATACTATACCGAAACAATTCGAAACAAATGGCTACTAGACGAGATCGACACTCAAACGAGACCAAGGCGAGATTATCGATTATCTCGCGTTGTATCGTTTATTATGTATCACTTTTTGGCATATGGTTTACTTGGGCAGACTCGCTAAATCCTCCACCAGTAGTAGCCTGCCATTATGTGACTATTCTATTTTCTCGTCCCATTTAAATCTCTTCTCGAAAAACCGAGATGACATGTTTGAAAATACAGGTAATATCGAGACTTCATACGGTGCAATTCGAGAGTCTCATTACTAGTATCAAGACTAGACGATACTATACCGAAACAATTCGAAACAAATGGCTACTAGACGAGATTGACACTCAAACGAGACCAAGGCGAGATTATCGATTATCTCACGTTGTATCGTTTATTACGTATCACTTTTTGGCATATGGTTTACTTCGACAGAATCGCTAAAGCCTCCACCAATAGTAGTCTGCCATTATGGTACTATTCTATTTTCTCGTCCCATTTAAATCAATTCTCGAAAAACCGAGATGACATGTTTGAAAATACAGGTAATATCGAGACTTCATACGGTGCAATTCGAGAGTTTCATTACTGGTTTCGAGACAAGACGAAACTATACGAAACGATTCGAAACAAATGGCTACGAGACGAGACCGATACTCAAACGAGACCAATGCGAGATTTTCGAAAGTCTCGAATCCATACTCGATCTTTTAGGTCTCAGTGAATGTTACCCCAAAATACATACATACATACATACATCCATACTCGAAAAAATTATCAATATCGAACGCTTCCATCTCTAAGGGATTGCAAACGACTTAACTTTTTATTCACATCTCTATGAATGGAAGAGGGTGCGAGGAGAGCAGGGAATCAAACTGCTGTTGTAGTGAATCCCGCCTCTCTTGCGAAACTATACATGAAGGGACGGTCCCGACCGACTCTCAACTACCATTACTGGAAGTCATCATCGGCCCTAAAAAATAGCCGGGGAGTTTTTGCAAAGGGCACTTACGTGGTTTGTATTCAGGTCCACCATAGTCACTCAGTAATGGCTTCTCTGACAATTTTTTTTATTGATTAAAAGGAGAAAAGGGAATTTCTCTAATTCACTGGAAAAGCTTTTAAGTTTCGTTAGAAAATCCAGTTTTAATTTTTGATTTGTTGAGAAAATAGATAGCGTTATAGATGTTTAATATAATTTAAAAACAAGTTTTTCTTCTCACCTGGCTGGTGGGGTTTTTAATTATTTCCTTTTATTCTACAAGATGCAGAAGAATTTACTCTATGCACCTAAAATATATGCCCCCTTTCTTTCTACTCAGCTCCAATGGAAATTCTCAGAGACTAGTACAGGTTGGCAATTTAATTTTGGCAGTCGGAAGTTTGGCAACGTCCGATGTGTCGTATGCGGATTGCAAGAGCTCACTTCGCTAGCAGAATTCGTAAGCTTCACAATCTTTAAAACTTTGCATGCGGAATGTAAGTCTCTGATCTTCCCGGTAGCTGCGTTTACAACGTTGTCAAGTTGTATGGCTTTCTCGCGCATCGTCAACTGCCAAAATTAGTTTGTCAACCTGTACTTCCTTTAGTTTTAGTTCTATGTCCTGGAGGTATTTTCAGACATTCGCACGCTTCAGTCGAGATAAGTTCTATTCTGGTACTGAATCACATCTACATTCTACATTCTTCTTGTTCGATTGGTTTGAGCTTCTTGAGGTGTCCGTTTTGGCGGAAGTGTCCTGTTAAGACACCTGTCAAAACTGTTGGTTGTCTTACTCTGGCTTGGACATTCAAAAGTTCCTTCTATTCCAGTTTGTCCCGGAACACAAAATATTGAGTCATTTTTGGTATAAAAATTTACAACTACTTTTGTTTTTATTAAATAAATTGTGATATCCAGAATGTCCTGGATACAAATTAAACAAAAGTCAATCCTTTGCCTGCTTTTTGGAATGAAATGAAACCTAATAGATGTTATTAAATTTGAAGAACCGCACTTTCAAAAGGCATTTAACGAATTTCCCTCAAAGCACTACTCATGAAAGAACGCAGAATCGTAGAGAAAATGAAGAGAAAATGAAAATAGGATGGGTACCTAATTCAATCTCACAACTTGATTAATAATTGTTTCATAAAAGTCAATTACAAACCGACGACAGTCAGCGAAATGTCATTATAATTTAAACGGTTTAATCTTAGATCTCAAATATAGCATAGAGAAATTTTCATCGTAGAGTCTAACGAACCTAAAACCCCTGTTACCGCTTAAATTACCGGCATTTTGCAGTTGCACAAAGAAATTGTAAGCAGAGGTTGTTCCATAGACAGATCCATACAACTTTTTAAAGGAAACTATGCAGTAAAATGTATATACTAGACTAGACTTGCTGCTTTTTCTTTCGCTCTAAAATATTTATGTTAATCTCCCATGTATAAAAGCACCGCAGCAACTTTCTTATTCCTAACTTTGCCCATTTTGTGCAGATCTTTCCTCAGGGTGCAGTGTCCAGTCGGAAACTATCTCTTACTCAGTTTCAATAGCCTGGTTGAGAGTTCCCTGTGTTTGTATGAAGGTGCCCCTGAGTCTACCCCCTTTTGAGTTGTTGTTCACCTCTTATGCAATCTTTTGTGATTCCACAAAACGGTTCCGGACCTATGAACCTTCTTTAGCTAACTGGTCAGCCATTTTAATACCTTCAATCCCCTCATGTGCCGGCACCCTAATTAGACACATTTCGTTGTCTCTTGCCAGCCTGTTGAGGGATTCTTTACAGTTTTTTACCAGTCTAGACCTAGTTGTTGGATTACCGATAGCTTTAAGCAGAGCCTAGCTGTCAGTTGTCTTTCTTTATTGAATCATCAGCCGCAGACTTTGAGTTTCAATTCCAAGATCCTGGAAGCAGATATATAGTTTAAGGTTTAGAGCGTCATAGATTCTCTTAGGGCTTCTGTTGAAAAAGACAGAGTTGATTTTTATGTTTTGTGAGATGATTGTGGCTTCTTACGATTTAAATAAGCTCTTTCCTTTGAATGCCCAAACAGTGGAAAGGTATTTTTCGTATTTTTGCATTTTAAGAATCGTGATCTTATTTTTTGATAATTTCTTTGAACAAGATACTAATTCTAAATTAGGGCATATTAACACAATGATGTCCTAATAGGTATGATTACAGTCAATAAGAATCGCTGGAATAATTCTATGGGATACAGATCCGCCAAATTTCACATTTTGTATTTCGCTCGAGCTTTCATTATATTTTTGGATTTTGCATGGTATATGTGATATTTCCTCGTTAAAAAATATCAACAATCTCGTTTGTATTACCAAAAGTACGACAAAAAAACGTTAGCTATGGAACAGGGTTTTATTAAAACTTTTGATAGTAATTTGTCGCTGATCGTAGATTTAATTCCCCGACATGTATGTATGTTTGTAGCCGACTCCTTTTGACCCATTTTAAACGAACCTATATTATTTTTCACCTTTTAGTTAGATTACCTATAGACAGTGGCGGATTAAAGTAGGTGCTTAAGCCCCGGGCCCCGCGTATCTTCGGGGGGCCCGTGATACAGAAAACATGTTATTCAAGGTTTTTCTTCGCCATTAAGTGGGCCATTAAGCGCTCGACTTAGTCCCGGGCTCCGCAGGAGTTAAATCCCTCACTGCTTATAAAGCGTGTTTTTTACTCTTTATTCAAACTATAATTTACTATTAAACCATAAAAATATTAAAATATCGCATCAAGTACCGTTACTGATTTTTTGAGTGATTGAGATACGCACCACTGGTTCATTCGGCAACTCTACCATATTAAATATGGTAATTCGTAATTATCGCCGCTGGATGTCGAAAAGAAGTCGTTGCTTTGTATGAGTTGGTAATGGATGGATTGATCAAACAATCAACGACCCTACTTTAACAACACCATTTTATAACACGTCTCACGGCGAAAATTTGCAGACCATGTTTTATTAGAAAGTAATAATAAAAATGATAATGAATCGAATTATATAGGGTGTTTCCAAAATAATTTTAATGGCCATTCACTCTATAGCATTCGCAATACTATTCTGTTTACGGATAAACCAAACTTCAGTTTCTAGATTCTTTTTGCCCCAATTTAATTGTCTTTTCGATATTACCCCAACTCCTCACTATTTTTTCGAAATAAGAAAAATCTTGTGGCATAATACTGGTCTGATTATGCAACGAGGATCTCTTTGGGGAAAAATTCTTCATTAAGCTTTTTTTTAAACATTTTTCATGATTACTTTTTCAGAGGAGGTCCTTAAGTCAAGACACGCGTTTAGGCCTCATTCAAATTGTGCAAGTAGAGATTAGACCTTAATGGTTTGTACTTGCTTTGAGCATTGAAGGATTGTTAAGAAAAAAAAAGGGACCCTTACCACCTACAAACGATTAAGCATGGTAAATAGTTGAATAATATACCAGGGATGTCAGAAAATTCCAATTCAGTTTGATGGTTATAGTAAATTACGTAACAAATCTGGAAAATACTGTTTTTTTGGACAAGTAACGTATAGTCCAAAAAACCGTTTCCGGATGTACTGCATTCTTCTAAAGCATACCTATCTAGAGTTTCATACTATTATTTGGTTATTAAGTACAATGACAACAACGATGTAATTCTACCTGGACTCTGCCGGAAAAGTGCTACTTTCTCAGAGTGGAAGTGGAAGTGGGTACTTTCCGGGCGGTGGCCGAAAAATACCTATTTGTGTACCAAGCAGTACTTTGGTAGTCGAGACAGAAATCTGTTGAAACTACCAAAAGACTTTCTGCTCTAAATACACACAAGATTTTTTCTACTATCACACCAAAATTAACTACTAGCTCTCTTTTATCTATAAATAAAATTAGGCGTGAGCCAAAGTTACTTTCTGCTTAAGAGCGCCAATAATGTCAAATTATGACAGCTCACGGAAAACATCAACTTTGCAGTTGAGTCTCAAAGCACAAAAGACGACTTTCGATAGTGAACTCGAAAATAGACGTCAAAATTAACCAAAACCGACGAAAGTTGTCCGTTCTCAAAGTGTTTCAAACGACATTTGTCTCAAAAACGGGTTATGTAGCAACAATTCCTCAGCAAGATGAAAAAACTGTTACTGCTGGTTGGTACATACCGATTTGTTTGCCGGAAGTAATTGCTGAGTTTGGAAGAATCAAACCCCCCAACGACGAATCATCCTCCATCAAGATGATGCAAGTTTACACATACCTCGAAAAACAAAGGAAAAAAACATCGTATTGTTGGACCATCCTCCATATAGTCCCGACTAAGTCATAGTGACTTTTTTACTCTTCCAAAAATTAAGAATGAACTGCTTCTACAACTGATTCCAAATGATGCAAAAATACATTTATATTCGTGCAAAATTCTAGGTTCCTACTATCATCTATATAAATTTTTATTATTTTTATTTGTTTCATTTATTTGAACCTAATAACCTAAAAATAGAATCATTATTATTAAGTGAAGGTTCACTCAAATATCCCTGGAAACGAAACTGCCGATAAATGACCAAGACAGTCAACTTATTCAGGGACAAAACAGGACATATTGCCTAAAAGTCTTACAGGAAAACTGGAATATAGTGTGGTCCTCGTTATGTGAATACGATAAAGGTTTGGAGGATTTAGAACACTGTTTATCTGGATGTCACCGCAATAGCCATGCAACCCAATATCTCATGCAAGCTCTTCTTAAAGAAAACGGATCCTTGCCGTCAGAGCCGGATTAAGACATTTGAGCGCACTAGGCTGACATAATTTTGGCGCATCTAAACTAGGAAAGTAAAAATATATTTACATGTAAAATAAAACGCGTTTTGCAAAAAATATATGTATTTTTAAAAATGAAAAAATCCATTTTCTACAGATGTATTTTACGACACTTAATACTTTTTGATTTTTGTATGATATCTTCAAAATTCCTTTCCTTTAGTGCCTCTGATATATAATATTGAGGGGTCAGCAGTTTTATCGTCTGTCGAAGAATTTCTTAAGTAATTTTTTAACCGTTTTATCACCTTTCACCCGTACTGTTCGTCACTGGTAAACACAGATAATATTCTTAAAATAATGTCCATTTTGGAAAACATATAAATTCAATTTTTGCTGCGGAGTGTTTGCAACCATGATGTTCTTTTCTCAGAATCAGGTTAGTCCAAAATTTGAATAAAATATTTGAATTGTATACATTCACTTTCAAAATTACTATTCAAATCTTTAGTATAAATTCCTCGAAGATGTCTGCACTTTCCTTTTATTATCATTGTCTTTAGTGTTTTCAAAGTTTGTAAGAAAACCAAAACACCCACTGATTTCATCGAACGAATTTTTTCGCGTCTCGAGATCTACAACCACGTAGAACATATTTTCTTCCATATCTGTCCTACCATCAAAAGTAGTTTCTCCAACAACACTCTCTCCTGGCAAACAGTTCCTTTTTTTCTTCCTTATAATTACTACATCTTGTTAACAATTTACCACTTTCTTCGTAGTTGTTATAAGTTTGTTTAATTTCCATAACAAAGTTAATTAATGATTTAGAGAGTTGAACGGCTGTCCCTATATCCATACTTTGCTTTTGCAAAGACTGGACTGTTTTGTTGAATTGAATCAAAATATCTCTCCAAAAAGTCTCCAAGCAACATTTTCTGAAATATACCTTTTCCACGGCTTTTGTTTTAGGTGCTCACAATAAAATTCAAACCTTTAAAAGCATCGAAACTGTCATAAAGATCGTCGCAAGCATCGACTCTATCTATCCATCTAGTAGCTGAAAGTTTTTTAGGTACATGTAGTTCTAACCAACTCACAGTTCTGTTACGTGTTAAACACTCTTTCATTATTTCCCTCCTATAGGTTTTGTTTAGAATTGGTACCTTACAACACATATTCAAGTAATATATACCTACTCTAGTTCTTCGATCTCCACAAAAAAAATACAGCAAATATTATTATGATTTGCACGAATTGTGAGTCGTCAGTCAGCGCCTTTTTCTTTCACGACGCCCTAGGCTATAGCCTAGTCAGCCTATTGCCGTTAAACGCCCCATCACTATTTTATTTAGCGTGTGGAAATCTCGCAATCAAAACTATCTTGTGGGAATTCTCAAAAAAAAAATAGTATAATTTTATTTTTTGTTAAATTCCAATTATTTTGTGTCTGACAGTATCTACCTAGGTATATATCTACAATCTATAAAATTACTAATACTGTAACCAATTTCCCATCAACCAGTCGTCACACACACGTTGCCAAATAAAATTACATAAAGTTCGAAGGGGAGACCCCCGATTTTCGATTTTTCAATTTATTCACCCCATCAATTATGCATTATTGAATAACATGCCAAAAATCGTGGCAGGCTGTCATGAAATTTTACTCAACCAATAAACGAATTCGAAATAGGGACCGGTTGCCCCCTCGAGGGGTAATTTTTGTTCAGTCAATAGTGAAAAAAAAATATGGACGCATCACATATTCAACAGAACATGTGTGTATTTTTATTTTGTGCAACATTTAAAAAAATATATAAACAAATTTAAGTGGACAGGGAATCCACCCTAATAGGTATTTACCTCTGAAAGCTCAAACTAGTGGAGCATTGAGAATTGAGATTATGTGGAATTGATGAAGAAATATCCATACACTTGCATTGCAATACTACTGGATCAGAAAGGGATACTTATCTAATCTGAAGCCTACGGATTAGTGATGAGCAAAATCTGTGTTGGTCTTGTAGTCTTTGTCTTGCGATTTTGCAAAACCAAGACCAAGATCATACATTGAAATACTAAGCAAGGAGAGCAGGGTAATTTTGACCTGGGTGCCGGGGAATCGAGGAGTGGAGACGAGAAGGCCGACACTCTGGCAAAAAAAGGGATCAGAGTATGTTTTGGGCAGGGCAAGGTATAACGTATTCGGTTTTAGTACCTTAGAGCCGAACGACTTCAAAAAAGTATCACCAAATACAACCATGGACTTCGACAGAAGCACAGGCTTGTAATCCCTAGTGGTGTCGCAGTAGAGGTGGTGAGGAGGCCCCACTCACAATGAACCTAACCTAACCTAAGATCATACATACGCTAGCAAGACCAAGACCGAATTAGCTAGAACAAGACCAAAAACAAGACCTACACCAAAGTGCAATACTAACATTCAACTTTTACAACTTTCATTTTAAACAGGATATATGAGAATATTTTTCTTGACTTCAATATATATTTTGTTGATCATTTATACTTTATACCTATCAAAAGACTAAAATATTCCAGATCGCCGTAACTAGTAATTAACAAACTGTTTGAGCAAGACCATAATAGAGTACGCAAGACCAAGATTACAAGTATTTGAGCAAAAGCAAGACCGGACAAGCAGAACCAAGACAGATACCAAGTATTGGTCTTTGTTCTTGCTTTGCTCATCACTATTACTGATATCCTAAAGTTCCCATTGCGCAATAAAATCACTTCCATGACTACTACTTTTGCTGCAGCTAGAGAAACCCCTTACTATATTCAGAGTAAATATCTATATTTAACCTTGAACTATTATTTGAAAAAATATTTAATGAAGTGAGTAGCGGCAATAGTTTCGAAGGAATAGCGTCTACAGAGCAAGTAACCAGGAAGGGACACAAAAACATGGACGAGGAGAAAATAATTTAATGGTGGATGAAAAAAGGACGGAAGACGCTGATATTAACAACTGAATTCTGGAGCACTATAGCTGTAGAAAATCTAAGTCGACGGCAATCATTAATGAACAGCAGATTATTTCCTCTAATATCAATTACATCCAAACAGCACCTCTGCATACTTTCAATAAGGTCAATAAGAAGTAGTTTTGAACGATTTGTCTCCAAAGTTGGGGTAAAAGCCGTTGAAGTATCTGTGGGGTGGTTCTTTGGAATTCAAGACTCTTTGTAGCTGATACCAAAATGCACGATGGGATTGAGATCAGATGATCGAGGGGGCAGTATCAAATGCGGAATACCAAGGAAGTTCAAAGCGTTTTCGCTTTTTTGTACGATGCGGTCGAGCATTATCGTCTAATGCAATGTCAATAGCTTGTTGTATGTAAATCTGCGCAGTGAAGTCAAGGTCCGAACACGAACATACCGACTATTAGAAAACCGTAAAACGTAGTAATATTCGGCGTACTGTTTCAACACCAGAAACATTCAAAAAACGACAAGTATAGTTGACGTAAAAGGTATAGTGCGAACTTAAAGTTGTCGGCTTTTTGTTTGACTCTAAGACTAAGTGTATACCGTCTTAGCCCAGTCAATATTATAATTATTTAAAATGATTACTTAGTTGACGATAAATTCATTTAATGTTATAATTTCAACTAATAATCGTTAATAGTTATTTAATAAACTAGTTTGTTAATGAAGGCGATTAATAAACGAAACAGTTTAAAGCACGAATTAACGAGCAATATAGCGAGTGCCTTTAATAGTTTGACTGAACTATAACTATTTTTGAAGGATGGTTGCAGGTGTTCTCTTTAGTCGGTGATCTGACATCAAGAAAGTGTGTGTGTTTTTGTGTGGAAATTGTAAGTAAGTATACATATATTTATTAGCAATTATCTATTTGGTATGATACACACGATACGGTTAAGAAAGGATTGACTGATGGGTCAATATACAAATACTATATTATAGTATGTTTGGTAAGTAGTCAAAATAATATTAATACCTTTCAGAGTTTAGTTCCGCAACATAACTTAAAGGTATATACGATTAGATAGCTGGCACTATATTTTTTACGGCAACTATACAGAGGCTCTCTTCAGGTATACAGGGGGTGGTAACCCTTGGTCGTCCACTTCTAGGTCTTTCTCTTATACGTTTCCAGTTGCTCTATTTCTACGAATAGCCGCGAAATGGCACTTTTACTGACTTGGAAACCGTCAGAAGCTTCTCTTTGAAGATAATTGTGAACTAAACGCTTTTGTGAACCTTTATTTGGTGTATCAGTTCAAAGTTTGGGCAGCGTATATATAATATTCCGCTATTTGTTTGTAGTGAAACCGTTAACAGTCAGAAACCTTTTCATCATTACGAAAAGTAGAATTCCAATTTTGAGAAAAAAAAAGCGCAGAGAGAAAAATCAGAAAAGTTTTTCTTTGTATTTAACAAATAGGAAATAGGCTTTGCATCGTTGCCTTTCCTCATTAAAATTTTTTAATTACTGCTACACTTAACGACTGATGCTGATGTCGAGTATAAAAATAAACACGAATAAAAACTGCTTTCAAATCATTCATCGTCATTTTTCAAAAAGCAGAAGGCATATATTTCGTTTTCCGTTGTAGCGGGTTTGTTGCTACAAAAGAAACGGCTACGGAATCGAATTTTTTGTCAAAAAGGTTACGCAAAATATATCAATAAATAAACTAAAGATACAAGCTTTGCAAGTACCAAATTGTGATCGGTATTTTGTGGCCCGAGCGTATTATAGTTGTGAGTAAAATTAGTTTGCACTACAGTATGCGGCAAGGTCTCTTTGAGGATTAAAAAGCCGAAAAGATAAAAAAAGCCATAAATCATTTCTAGTCTTGACCTACCCACAAGCGAACAATTGATTCTCACTGGTGCAATGTACACACAACAACAACCATAATAATAGTTTACGGTTGTAAAGGTATTTGTCAAAGAACTCGCTCTGGTTTCAATAATTTGGTTTATTCTTCTCTCACAGATATGACCTACAATATATTTTTAATAATAATTCGTAGCCCACTTACTTGACCCAACTAAAACTTCTATATATTTGTTTATCCAGCGCTTTTAACACAATATTTAATATTTATATTAAATATTGTTAAAAGTGTTTAATGACTAAATACTGATTCTGATGGTCCTTGACCAACATGGCAACATATCTTTGAATGTTTAATGAATAACGAGTTATTTGATTTATATTGGATTTACCCTGTATATACATATGAATATTCTCATAAATACAAAATGAGAAAATAAGAAAGTCTCGTTTGCGTATACAACTCCAAACTGCTGATACAGTGTGACCCATTTTTTTTGGAAGCACCCCTATAAAATCCGCATTTTTCGACCTATTTTGATTGAGTCTTTTTTGTTAGATTCAGTATTTTAGCACAAACTTTCATACCATAATAGCTATCTTCAAGGCCCTCTATGTTAATTTTTCTTTGCCAAAAAAGACGAAAGTATATTAGGCATTTTTTTTTCTCAAATATGACTACACCACTGGATTCAGAATCATCACAAATGTAAACTATAAAAATTTTATAAAAAAAGTTTTATTAACAACAAAGTTATCACTACATGAATTTGGAAAAAGTTGTTTTTAAATTAATTTTTTACTAGGAATGTAGACACATTTTAAAAATGGCAACATGGTAAACAAAAACTAGGACTCAAACGTATTGCACTGTAAAAATTCGAAGCCGATACCTTAACCCGTTCTGGAGTTATAGCTTCTGAAAGTAATGTAAAATTGTGCTCAATAATTTCATTTATTAACAAAATGAAACCAACGAGTATGAAAATACAAATTAACAACTCTAAAAAATAACATTTTGATCAAAAGGATAATAATTTAACTCCAAATTTGCAACTTAGTTTTTATAATGTTCTCAGCTTTATTAGGTCCATAATTAGATATTAAAGCCATTTTTACTAAATTCAAACAAAAGTCGAAAGTAGGCTTTGATTTTGACATTTCATTTGTCAGTCAGTGACATTTGTATGAAATAGTAAGTACTAAATGTTGTAAATAATTACCTGTACTTGACAATGGATACTTAAACTATTCAAGACAAAGTTGAAATTGTACGTTAGTGTGGTTACAATGATAGAAGTGAACAAAGATTTGGAAATGAACGAGAAGTAACAGAAATATTTAATCGAACTCATCCAGATCGCCGCATTTGCAGCATTGCACAAAATTAAAAAAATATTTATTGAGACTGGAGCAGTGACCAAACGTATTTTAAAAAAAAATCTGCTAGCAAGAAATTTTAATGACCATGTTGTCATAGACTACTTTGCCAACAATCCAAATGTTAGCTTAAGAGTCGCTAGTTTGGATTTAGCCTTGCCTAGAGAAAACATTCGGCGATGTGTAAAGAGAAATTCAATACGACCATTTAAACCAGAATTTCTCCACATTTTAAGGGCAAGTGATACAGAAAAACGCATGGAATATTGTTTGTGGGCTCAAGGTGATTACCTTAATTCAAGAAAATTCTTAGCCAGTGTTATGTTTAGTGATGAAGCCACGTTTACCACCACCAATGGCGTAGTTTCATCACAAAATGCAAGATATTGGGCACCTGCAAATCCTAACTGGGTAATAAAGGATAATAGGTCCATTCTTTTTTGAGGGTAACATGAATGCCAATAACTTCAAGGAATTCTTGGAAAGTGAGTTATCCGCAGTGATTGACGAACTGCCACTAGCAGAAAAAAGAAATTTGATATTTCAGTTAGATGGTTGTTCTGTACACTATTCTAGGATTGTCAGGCAGTGGCTTATAGAAGCTTATAGAAGCTATAACTCCAGAACGGGTTAAGGTATCGGCTTCGAATTTTTAGTGTGCAATATGTTTGAGTCATAGTTTTTGTTTACCATGTTGCCATTTTTAAAATGTGTCTACATTCTTAGTAAAAAATTAATTAAAAAACAACTTTTTCCAAATTCATGTAGTGATAACTTTGTTGTTAATAACCCTTTTTTATAAAATTTTGATAGTTTACATTTGTGATGATTCTGAATCCAATGGTGTAGTCATATTTGAGAAAAAAAATGCCTAATATACTTTCGTCTTTTTTGGCAAAGAAAAATTAACATAGAGGGCCTTGAAAATAGCTATTATGGTATGAAAATTTGAGTTTGATTTGATTTAGCATAAACATTTCATATCAATAAGTTAAAAGTTGTTTTAAATTTTTTAGCTCTGAATTATTTCTTTATTAAATTGTTTCTATTTTTTTGTCAATTTCGGCATCTTCTGAGAATGAAAATGCGTTACCCACAAATTATTAAACTGTAGCAAACTGTATAACTTAAGGGGTGGGGTGTTTTATAAAAAAAAGGGTTACGCCTACTTTTTTATTATCGTTTTTTTCTCCTGTCGCCAACTTCACGTATGACGTCATAGAAGTCGTTATCGCTAACTGTAATCAACCCTCCTGCCTTTAGAAATTCATGTAAGTCCATGCCCATTTGTTTCTTTATATTCATAATTCAGTATTGATACATGTATGTAGGTATAAATATGGTGATTTAATGACTTTTTTGTATATTTATTTACGTTTTTATCTCTTTATAAAATAAATTGTTTGTTCTACCGTGTAAGAAGAAAATTCAGGCAAATATTGTACGAAAAATTTGATTTTCTCATACCTACAACACATTTTGACACTGTTTTGAAGGACGAAAGTAACAATTACCAAAAAGGTATCAATTGTCCTTGGTGGTAATAATTTATGCCATATAAAACGAGTATCTTATTTATTTATATGAATATTCATAGTACAATTATTGCAATAATTATGAGCATTATTTACAAAATGTTCACACTTTCTCGTTTATTCTCAATTTGTAAGACTCCATAATTTCTCCATCTCTAACCAATTTTTCTGTTACTCTTGAAGTAGGTACTGCAGGAGACTTCTGGCTTCGTTATATTCTACAAACTTTTATTAACAGCTTCCTTTTTATTGTTAACGCTCTCCGCTACATAACTTTCCGCAATAGTTGCAGATTTCCATCCGCTATATGTCGCTTGAGGGAGAAGACGTGAACTCCGGTATTCTCTAATAAAGTGGTCGACGCTCTTCTAAGGGGGTGTCCAGTATACTCCTTAAAGTTCTCAAAGTTCAAAAATTTTACTTGGAATAGAAGAAATCGAGTTTTTCCCAACAGGCTGGTTTAAGCACTTTCCATTTTGATATCGCATGAAGAAGCGAGGATTAAAATTCGTCATGTGGGATCTTCGAACTATTTTGAAATAATAAACCTTCTCATCAGGGGCGCCGGAAAACTTGTTGTGTGTGTTTAGAGCTCAACACGCGTGGAAATTCCCCGTGTGGAATTCAACACGGGAAATTTTCACGCGATATTCGAAAAAAGCATTTTTGCGACAAAATTCATGGTGCAAAAGTCTTGTCCCAGAATTCGTTCGATTCGTAAAATTATTAATGACGATACCAGCATCTTCTTGTACGAATGAGAGGAGTTTTTCGACTTTAAAAAGGCTGAAATCTTATTTGCGCTCTACTATGGGTCAGAAACGACTGAATCATGTATAGCAATTTTGAACATGGTATGGACAAACTCATGGATGAATTCATTGTGAGAAATACACAACCCACTAATGTGTTTGCTCTATCAAAAGATGTAATTTGAGGACTTTACTGCAATAAAAAACGTCTATTTGTTACAAATGCAACCGAAAAATTTTTTCTCTATGCACCCTTTATATTTGTCAAAAACATTGCAATTTTTAATACATTTCGATCTTCGAAATAAGATTAAGATTCGATAAGACAGCAATGGGTGGGGGGTGGGGGAGGGTTGGCTATAACAACTCAACACCCGGTTTTAAAAAGTTTCGGCGCCCCTGCTTCTCATCGTTACTTTTAGTCACTGTAAATGTTCGTGCGATTTCAGGAATAGTAACAATAAATTATGGCTTCATGCCTTAATTCAACATTGTCCATTTTCATTGGACAGAGTCCAATAGAACGGCACGCTCGAGCAATTCCCATTATCATTACAACCTTCATCATTCAATAAATATCATTGGGGGCCTCAAATAGATATTTATTTACATCTTTCCTGTCAAACGTATTAGATTTTTTGGGTTTATATCCTATTCTTTTTTTTTGGAAATATCTTTGAAAAACAATAGTATTTACTGCTTTTTTCTTGCTCTATATAAGATATAAAAGACATAAAAGTTTGTTGTATGCTCCCACAGATGTCAAACTGTACCACCCATCTTATTTTAAATAACATCCTTTAAACAAATAACCGGAAAGTCACTTTATTGGTTTAAATTGTGATATATATTTTTTTCAATTCTCTACATCCTTTACGTCCATTACGTTTCCTTATAAAATAATTCGCAAACACACAAAATGGATTCCAAACGCACCTGAGAAGTTGGACATGCATATCTACATTTTTTACCCATTCAAATAAGCATAGTCGTACTGTAATTTTTCTACGGAGTTGCGTTATATGGATAAATGTAAGATACGTTTATTGTTGTAAGGGTGGACCTTACTATGTGGAATATTTCCATAAATATCAAATAAAAGTATGGATTACTCGACCGGTTTCACAAACTACAAGATTTTCTTCATCATGAGGATTAATAATTATAAAAATATTTACATTTATAGCATAGGTACAGTACGTTCAAAATTAATTGCAGAAGTTAAAAAACGTTTTCGTATCTTTTGATGACTATCCTATATATATGTTTTTCCCCTTTAATTATTTTACAAACTTTTTTGACCATTATAATAAAATAACCAAGCTCCCTTTTTTACAGACAATTGTCCTGACTAAAGAAATCTAATCTTTTAAAAAAAGAAAATCACAAAAAATGAATAGGATAGGTAGTACTACACCTACCCCTTTCTTTCTGTTCCAAAGTACAAAAGAAAAATCGTTTGGATTCAAATCAGTGAAATACAATCTGATCAATCCGATTTATTATTCTGTCAAAACAGTCACGCCATCTTTCTCGTCAATTACTGTAATGAGACGTGATTGTGGGTTCGAATAGTGTACAAAACAGTGGTGTAGGTAGTGATTTTTTTTACCGTAAATTATATAATCAAATATCAGTATAATTTAAATTTTTATTTATTTTCGCATTTTTAGTCTTTATCCTGATGATCTTGGATTCCATTACATACTGTATAAATATGGAATCCAGACAGATAATGAAGTTTTTTGCCAATTATTAAAAAAACAAAAGATAAAGTCAAATTCAAACTATTACCACATGTCAAATATTGGATAAACCAATAGGCATGATGACAGTCACTAAGAATCACTAAAATATTGATTTGATATAATTATATATGATGCAGAGATTCTAAAAAAATTACCTTTTTTAAATATAACTTGTGTGATGACCAATATTTTAGTAAAAATATAAGCACAAAATTTAACAATCCGCCATCCTAGCTCAAACGACAATCAGAAGAGAGTGACGTCGTACTTTCGCAAATTTGACCTTGATATTTTGTCTTTCGTTTGAACCATAGATAAGTCCGAACTATCTATGCTCCGAACATCTGTTCTGTTTTGAATTTCCGTTGTGTGATTCAAATTATGTATCAAAACAAACTTCTAACCTGCAAGCTGTCAAGTGTTTGAAGTTTGACGATTTTACCAATGACATAAAACAGTATGTTTTATGCTCTAAGAATGACACAGATCACCTATAAATGGTATTTACGAATTGATGATGTCACAGACAGACGCCATTACTATTCTTGCGTTTTGGCGCAGAATTTAAAATGCATTTTTAAAAGGTAAATTTCTCCTTTAAAAACTTTTTTTCTCAGAGAAATAAAATTTATTGTAGATAAAGTATATATGTGAAAACATCATTGAGCAGTTTTTCAAAATCAGTCATCATGCCTATTGAAAAATTTAAATATGAAAAGAAGGGTTATCTGAAAAGAAAAATTAAGTTTAATTAATTTAATTTAATTAATTTGATTTAGTTAATTTTTGGAATATTTTGGAAGGCAGAACAATTATTTTCAACATAAATAATCAATTAAATAAACCAAAATTATAAGTAAGAATATGGAATTTGTAATATGCAGAGTATAAAATAGTAGAACCCTTTTCAGATTTTTTATAGGAATTAAAAAAAACAAACAATTGACAAGGAATTTCATGGTATGAAAAGTTGAAAATGTAAAGAGAGGAATAAAAACGAGAGAAGTAAATTTTATTAATTGAAATTTAAAATTAATCTCAAATTATTATGATATTGAAGAATTATAAAGTTACAGGACTTAATAATATTTTAGAAATTTATAAAAATTCATATACACTATTCTGAGGACAGAAAATAGTAATGATAGGTAATAATTGAACAATAATAATTCTACAATAAAATTCAATGTAAGAAACTCTTTCTGGAAAATTTTATTTATTTATTATGTTGATTTTCTAACAGGGGTCACAAGAAAACTTAAATATCATCCGATCAGCACAACAATGAAGAAAAAACTATGTAAAATACATTATAGTGGGACAAACTGTAGGTATAACAAGTTTGTTAAAATTGGAAAAAAATCTGTATACATTTTAAAAGATCTTTATTATTAAAGTTTTCTTTTTTATTTGTTAATAGTGTATGAATTTGGTACGGCACTGTATCGGTGGTGGTTTCAAGAAATTTTTTTCAGTCACAACTATACCAGGGTTGGTGTGTTATGTGTATGTAAACAAATGTCAGATCTCATTTCCGATAAAATGTAAAGACAGCGTTTGCAGGTTTTAGATTGAAATAGATGTGATTTTTCAATAGGTGAGATTGCTTTTGTCGAAAGAACCTTTTGATGTACAAAGCGAGGGAAGGTTTTTATTTATTATGTAATGTGTGGATGTTTTGGTTCGATGATATCAGGCGATATGTTTACTAATATGCAATAATGTGAAAAAATACAATAATCCAGACGCGTAACTTATATTAATAATAAATATATTTCTATCTAGAACGAAAAAATTAATAAAAATTGGATATAATGTAAAAAAATGTATCTATTTCCTTAAATAATTTGTTTGAATCTATAAAAAAATTATAGTTTGCTCTGTTCCTGTTTTGGCACGTGTCTCCAGTACGACTGATGTTTAGTTTGAGTCCACCAAGATATACAACCACGTGCAGCAGTTTTAGATCTCCCAAATACTGGTTCAGGAAAAGTGAATGCAGTCTCAGATCCTAGCTTTGCCTTTTCATTTCCTACAATGCCCTTGTGCCCGGGACCCACTTGAGTATAGTTCTTCCAAAGTTAATGTGATGACCCATATTTTTAATCCCTTTGAAGGAAAAAGCCGCCCAATGGAGTGTGAAATAATGTTAATCTACTATATCAATTTGAATGAAAAAAATTAACCTGCATACAAAATTCATAAAATTTGTAATACAATAATAACACGTTTTCCTCTAGAACAGGAGTATCTAAAGAACAGTTTTTTGTATCGTCAACCCAACCATATTTTAAAGGTGGGCGTATATCCTCATACAGTTTTAATTATAATATAATTACCATTACTACTATACTATTATTCATGTAATAAAACCGTAAGGATTGTTTGAATAACAAATAAATGAATAAACACTCGACAACATCATGCGTATCAAACTAAGTTTCGTCTAAATACATTATAATTCTATTTGAATCACGGTACCCTTTTATTTTGCGCAAATACTCTAACTTCTTATATTTAAATCCACAATTTAATAAAACCGCGGTTCATCTTGGACTGTTGTTTCAAATGGTCTCCAAAATGCCATTCTAATTAATTATATTATAAAACTCACCCCAACGTCTACGAACAAATGAATATTATATTAATATCAATTCACTGACGCGACCTAACCACTACACCATCAAAAAGGTATTATATTAATGATACCTTTCTATACTAGATCACCTACACTTTCCTATAAATACCTATAACAATTCACTAAACTCACGCAACCAAGAAATATATATTATATTAAATATTTCTTTAAAACAAAATTCACACCCGACACTGAATGATACTAATGGATTATAAGCCGAACCACAACACATCCCCCCCGAACACCCTCAAGACCGTAGAATTTTTTCTGCGAAAATCGTCCAACGGAGTATACTTCGGTTATTTCGTTATATTACGATGAATATTGCAGTTGATGACTGGTTATTTCGAAGTCTTGACTGTACGTGCAACTACGTTGCCATCTCTTCAAAATTTTCTTAAATATAGTAACATATAAAAAGTGGTTTTAATTATTTTTTCTTTTTTCAGTAATTTCATTATTATATTACATTATGTATTTTTTTAAAAATATTTCCAAACTAGCTTTCTTATAACATCACGAACTAACAGTTTACTGAAGTAAGAGGAACATTTGTGTAGCGAGCCTAACAATTTTAGAAAATATATCTGACAACATTGGTTTTTTTTATGGTCATCACACTGACAATAATTAGAGTATAACTCTATTGTGGTTAGCCAGGGTTATTAAACAGTCCTAGACCAGTCTAGATCTGATCTGAGGACATGCTAAGGATTTTAGTGCCGCCTGACTATCGGAGAGAACAAGGATCTTTTGGCCTCTCTTACATACCTACGGGTTCCAAGCTGGCTTGTTGCATATATCTGTAGTATCTCTATGGTTACAAATTCAAATCAATAAGTCGAGCTTTTTCAGCTCCTCACCGAAATAGTCATCAAAGTTATTTTAAACATGGATAAATGAGTGGATATTCATACTTCCCATCCTCAATACAAGTCTTCCACAGCAAAACCTTTTTCGTAAACGCGCGAATTTTATCGTGAACTCCAAAAATATCTGAACCGTTTGAACACTGCAAATACAAATTGAGTTCATTTAACTTATATGTCAGCTTGGAAATGAATTTTTCGTCCATTAGAAGTTCAACCCGATTTTTCCATCCAGGTGAATTATAAAATCATTGCACAGTTCCACTAATCGTGTCAGTACTTTTCCCCTGGATAATCAGCGAACTTCCGTATGCAAAAGGAGACATGAATGAAGACCATCCGTTTCTTCACACAGCATTTGAAATAAGCGAGCTTGTAAGGGTCTTGTTTTAATACAATTTACAATTTTAACAGCTGTATATACTGTTTTAAAATCATCGGGCAATGTTTTGGAAACCAGTGCCGTTGACTCGGTCATTTGGTGTGTCGTTCTACAGGCATGGACCACTCAATATTCGTTCGCGACCACCAGTGGATCGCGATCTCAGATTAATACATTAAAAAGATACATTTGTTTACATTTAATAGTGAACCTAACATTACATCACATTCTAAGGAACTTGCCGACCCTTTGCCAGATGTCTTACTTTTCCTTTGAATTGCGACAACTGAATTATAGGACACGATAGAAACGTACAAAACAAAAATGTACTTTTAAGAAATTACATGAAAACAACTTTAAAATAATTATCCCAAGTAGTTTATGTAATAAAAATATGTTTTTGTTTGAAACTTTTGAGGTTTAAACGAAACAAATGCGTGTTAATAATTTTGTCTGTCTGAAATATGGCAACACCTAACCATTTTACTATCAATTTTACCTGATTTTACTACAAAGTTTCAACGTTCCTAGTTTATTGAAGCTCTTGTTTTCGTCTTTTCAACTGATATTTGTGTGTGCGTACAGATATAATTAAAAACAGTATTTTTTGTGAAAATCATGGTTCGTCAGTGCCAAATTTGCAAAAAAAAAACAGTCGGAATTTTCCTAACCTCTCTTTTCACCTGTAAGTAAATAGTTATTTTGGCCAGTGGCACTGTCCGACTAGTCCGACAGTTTCTAACCACTCCTTGAAAGTCATTGATGAAAACATATGTATGGCGATAGAATGTTAGCTTTTCGGATAGTTTCATGAATGACTTGCGAACTCTATTTGTAGTAAGTATTATTCCCATAGTTAGGGAAATAGTTTCAGCTGAGCTTCTTAGTAGTCTTAGCAGTTAGATTCTCTGACTTAATTTGCACTACAGCGTAATATAAATAAATAAATTTTCCTCTTTAGTTTTTCTAAGTGTGTTTTTTTTTCAGTGTGAAAATAAACATGAATTTCAGTAGCATTTTAGCTGAGCAATCATATTTATCGAATATCAATCATCACATCCTCAATACTGATGGAATGCGTCCCTGCACTTAGGTCGAAATGATTGGATAAGTGTTCACATTTTTTTTTACTTCCAACAAGAGTATGGGAAATATGATTTCCAAGACATTTTCCGGATCTGACAGTTGAGTAAACACTTTCAACCCGGTCGTGTAGAGGCTCTAAGCTCCCTAAACGCACCAGTTACACAATAAAAACTTAAAAGCTCAAATGGTTTAGAGAATTTCTCGAAAATAATATCCTGACATTTACCATTCGTCATATAAGTAGAAAAAATGAAATTTTGCGAGCACTGCGAGATTATCGTCTATTGTACCTCAATCTTTTATGTACAATCTTCCCAAGGGACCGTGGGTCCATGAAATGGGACTGATCTCCTTTCCTGGCAAGTTAGTTCCCTACTTCATTACCCAGAATTAGTTTAAGAGTAGTCTAGTATTTCAAACCATTTCTGTACTGCAACTGTTGGTACACAGTGCAGTTATTGCAACCGTGCTGTCAGAAACTATTTTTATCGATCTGTTCAAGTAACAGTTCTCCAACATCCACCCAACGCAGAGATCAATTAGCAAGGCAAATACCAAGACCAATACCAAGCCATGCAGTCTTAACAACGGTCTAGGTCTTTCTTGTCCAGTCTTGGTCTTGCTATAATACTTGTGGTCTTGGTGTTCCTCTTGCGAACTCAGTCTTGGTCTTGCCTAAATAGTTTGTTACTTACTACTTACGACGTTCTGGAAAATTTTCGAGTCTTTTGATAGGTATAAATTATAAATCATCAACATTTTATTGAAGATAAAAGAAAGATTCTCGTATACCTATCCTATTTAAAATTAAAGTTATAATTTTTAGTTTACTTTTGCAATTCTTGTTCATTCGGTCTTGGTCTTGCAAAATCGCAAAGCCAAGACAGATTTTGCGCATCACCAAGATCAGTGAAGAAAACTTCTGGTTGCTTCAGTCTTTGGTCGGCTGCACCAGGCGGCGGATTCAGCTAGGACGTCAATTTTGAATCCATCTTTGAACCATCTCATATCCTCCACAAGTATTAATTCTTCTCCTATTCTTCAACAGTTGGAAAAAAGGATTTGAAGGACGGTTGCTCTTAATTTTTAATGGGCATGTGATCCGAAAGCATCGAAAAAGGATATGTTTAACTCAAATAGCATGGACCTGCACTCATTCCATCTCGCCAATTGGCTCCCAACATTCTGTAATTCTTCATCAGTAAACAAGCTTGTTTCTGCAGTCTGGTGAGTATCTTCAGATTCTACTGGCAATTTCTTCATGAAATCACAGGCCTGACTACAATCACCTTCAGCCAGTCGCCAGTGAATCTGTCTGTATTGACTTTGAAAGTCTCAAAATAAATGCTGAAAGGATGTAGTTTTATCTGGTGAAATTTCATTTGGCCGATTTTAACAGTGTAATCAAAATTCGATATATGGAGCAGAAGAGGAAAATCTAAGTGATGAGCCATTGTGAAACTCTACAAGTCACAAGCAGCAGGGTATGGCCTTAATCCAATTTATTTTGTCATTGTTAAGTTAGAGGAAAAGATGTATGCGTGATGTTGTCGTGCGGTTTTCCCTGGGAAATTTCAAAATTCCTCGAGGAAATCGACGAAAATTCTATAGTAAGGTTGAACTTTAGATAGAATGTGTATATTTATGAAGATTGTGCTCTCATTAGAAAATTGTAATTGTTGAATTTAAATTTTGTTGAGGCGACACAATACTCTGAACAAATTTTTTTATTGTTGAATTGCCGTAGTTCTGAAAGACCTAGTTTTAGTACAATACCGTATGTCCCAACAGTTTCTCACCGATTTTAGATACTATGTATAATCATGTTTTTAACAAAACACCAAGTATATTTTGATTGTAAGCTGAAGCTGAATTTTTTCTTTTACGAGCTGTTGCAGTTTGATTGACGCAAAAAACAAAACTTTAATGAACTCTATTTAGTGGAAAACTAATTCTTTATTGCTCTAGTGCAATAAAAACTTTATTTTACTACAGTGTTTTCTCATTATGACAAATACTAACATTCAAATCGACGAAATTTTAGTCCATTTAGAGCAACCTAAATAAGACATTTTTTGGTTTTTGCATGAACGTAGAAAAAATATTGTACGCAATTCGTGCAAAAAGTTTTTATTGCACTCAACGTGTTGTACAACTCGGCCTAACGGCCTCGTTAGACGCGTGCAGTAAACACTTTATTATTGAACTTGTTGCATAAATAACTATTTTAATGATTAGGTCCGGAATCGTTTTGTGGAATCACAAAAGATGGGATAAGAAGGGAAATCGGGAACTGCCTAGATAGGAAACGGAGGTGGTTACCACCTCCATACAAAGATTTTACTGAACAATGTAAACAAGGAACTCTCAACCAGGCTATTGAAACTGAGTAAGAGACATTTGAAGACAGTTTGCGACCTGGTGATTGGACACTGCACCCTGAGGAAACGTCTGCACAAAATGGGCAAAGTTAGTGAACCTATGTGCAGGAAATGTCAACTCTATGATGAAACACTTACTCACATACATGTGCTCCTGCGAGAACTTACATCATGGACTCAGGCGGAAGCACTTAGGAGATGAAATAATACAACTAGTGGCCTACATAGAAGACACAAAGCTTCTGGAATGGAAGTAGATGACATGGGAAATGGTAGAAAGATTCAGTTCAAGCGCCTGGGCTGTTGAGTACAACCCAATCGAATGAATGAACTTGATTTAATTTTATTGCAAATCCTTTATTGATGGTAATCACCTACTAGTTTGGAAAATTTGCTTGCCACGCCGTAAATCGACTTTGGGTCTGTCGTGTAAGGACAATAGTAAAGTGGCTTGTTCTGTAAATTTATTATTTAATATCCTAAGACAAACAAGCTCCCGTACTGTTTCTGAATGGGACACGATTGAAGCATAATATGTTTCAACACCCTATACGTTAATTTAAAAAACAAATGTATGTAAAAAAATTAATTTATGATTTTCCCTGACCGAGCAAAATCTGTCACCACCAGTTATTTGAGAATACTTCTATTCCCACGTAAACTATACAAAATATCTTCTTCCCCCAGGTGAGTGAACGAGTGTATGTATACAAACTACACCACACGTTAACGTTAAACACACATGGGTAAACATTGCAAACACCTTTAAAATCAAAGGCGCCATTGGTCGAAGCACACTAGAAAAGAAAGCCGGCGATTGGTCGATGCGTTGCTTTTAATTTATATTCCAGTGCCTGCTTGATGTTTAACGGAGGCGAGTTTCATTTGTAAATTGGTGGTTTTTTGTATGGCGACAAAGATGGGCGAATTCGTCGAAGAAAGACGGAATTACGAAACGTATATAGAGGCGGACTCTTTTCATATTCTAATAGGTACAGTCCGCGATGGAAGTAGGTATTTTTTTTTATTCATATTCTTGAAAGGGGAATAATAATGATTTATTTATTATTTTCAATGGGACGTTTTTCGAGGATTTGTTATGATAATGTGAAAGGAGATTGGAGATTAAATTTTTTATTGGGAAAATATAAATCGGGACGAAAATAGAAATTTGCACTTGAGAATACTTAAAATGTAATGTGTACTGAAAAACCATTGGCATTTTCCGGAAGGTTCTTTGTATCAAATATCAAGTATGATAAACGGAAAATCTGGTATAGGTAATAATTGCAATATGATAAACGACATATTTTATTTGGATAATTTTGTTAAATTCAATTTTTTTGAATGGTAGGTATACTTTTGGTTCTAGTTTAATTTTTTTTCATAATCATCAACCAATAGCTGAAGAGAAAAAAAATAAACAATGCTGGAACTGACCACCCTAGAGGGTAGGGTAGGGTTTTGGGAAACATTTAAGAATAAAAATAATTTTTAAATCAAAGGAGGATTTTAAGTTAAATTTTATTTCATAAAACTTCAGCTCGATAAAAAATTTTGATATGAAATAAAGCAAGGGTTGCTAATTTCGTTCCCGTATAATGTCACAGGAATATTGAAAAAATACCAGAGGTTAGTCCTTTGCGAGTGCACGAAAATTACAGAATTTCAAGTTTCTAGCTTTACTGAAATTTTAGAAAAAAAATAAAAACTCAATTTTGGTCACCACCTTTTTAAGGGTGATATCTCGGAAAGGGGAGGGCTGAGGAAATTTTGTTATAGGAAAAAGACCCATCTTAATTTCATACAAACAATCACCTCCTGAGTTTTGTCGCATGAATTTAGAAACACCCTGTATATCCACATCATTAAATTGTTTGAGCACATTTTGGAAAAAGAAAAAAAAATTCAAGCAGGAGGATGTAATTGCATATTACAAAATACTTTCCCATTCCGAACAACTTTTCATAATTAAAGTTAACAAATAATAATAAAGGTCCAAATTCATATATTTTTTAAATACCTCGTATAGGAATGAAAAAATTTAACATCTGATATTTGCATTTCACGTTCCGGTCCATGCTGATGAATTTTTAATGAAAAAATAATTTTTGCCATAAAAATATTTCCCATAAATATTATGTTGGCAAGTTTTTCAGACATACTGTATAAGTAAAATATTGTACTGAAGAATAACGCCGTGTCTCTTTTTTTTATCACTCTGTGTAAGTAAAAAACGCTTAGAAGTATCGAAATTGACTGATTGGGAGACCACCAGTCAGAGGTTTCCAGATGTCTCGACACCTCAGCCTTTTGGATTTTTTTTGCTTTATAGGTCCTTCATATAGAAATTCTCTCTTGGGTACTCTAGTCCTAGGTAGTGATGAGTCTTCCAATAATTAACCTAACCAATGTTAAATTCGACAAAATTGTTATCAGAAAACTAAAAATATGTTATAGAAGAAAACGATTCAAGAATCTATCTTATCGGAAGTTAAAAACTTTTCGAAAATTTAAATGAAAATTACCCCGATTCTAGATTAAAACGTCACCTCTTCGTTGAGTGCGTGATAAACTGAATAATGAGTTTTAAAACGATCCGGAAATGGCGATTAAAACTAGTTTTTGATTTTGCGAATATAATAGTATAGTCGAAGTAGGGTTTAGGGTGGAACTAATTCCCACAAAGACGAGGTTTGATTTTTTGAGCTCTTTACTCATATTATTTTAACATACTAAAAGTCTAGAAAAGTGTGAGTGTGCAAAATGCGTTTTTTGGCCGCCATATTGAATTTTTTTTCAAAATTCATGAAAAATCGTGTGTGGGAAATTTAAGCTGAAAAAGAACAGATTATGGATTAAAAAGAATAAAAATGAAGAACAAAATAGTAAGGAAAAAACTAAGTCTATACGGTACACTTTGGCAAATACAGGAATGAATGTGAAATAGCCACGCCTGTCAATGCGCGTTACTAGATTATGATAGTAGGGATTAGTACGGTCTCTGAAGCAGATATACTTGGGTACCTACTTTCATTGTTTTTACTGGATACCCAGAATTATAAGAACAGAAAAGCACACATTCAAGAATGGCTTAGACAGCAAAACATTATGTTTACACCGGATATGCTAAAAGTTGATTTATACGATTTGATTAAACACCACAAACCACAATTTAAAAGGAATGAAATAGATCAGATTTTAAACACACATGGTCACGAAATCCTTAGACTTCCGCCTTACCAACCTGACCTGAATCTCATCGAACCAGTTTGTGCTTCATTGAAACAATACGTAGCAGACCGAAACGTCAATTATAATTTGTCCACAGGACGACGACAGTGACACTTTAGATTTAGAAATTGATTAAAGTGACATAAACAATATTGAGAGCGACGAACAAATATCGTTTAAATTTTAATTTAGTGAATAAATACTATATTAATACCTTCATTTACGTCTCCTGAATAATTAAAGATTGTTACTTAATATACTTTGATTATTTACCGTACTAATTCACCAAGCGCATATTACCCTCTTTGTCATCCGAATACTTTCTCATTTTAACTTCGCGCCTCTCGTACGTTTCTCGACATTCACTCCTGTATTTGCCAAACTGTATGTTCTTGATGGTGGTGCACAAAAACTGGGAAGTTTTCAGATGTGTTAGAACTATAGCAGTCATATAGCTAACCAATATAAAGTTGTGACAGTTGTATTTGATGGCTATACCATTTTCAATATTAATGCTGTTGAGCATCAGATACGCACAAAAATCATCGATTACAGTGAAATTTACCGAGAGCTCTTCACTTTTTATCGGCAAAGCAACTTTTCTTGCTAATAATGAAAATAAACAGGGCTTTATTACCATGCTAGGAAAACACACTGTGATTCATTCTACAGATGATGCTGGCACACTGATTGTAAGAAAAGCACTGACCTTGGCAGAAGAAAAGCACATAACAGTTGTTGCTTATGACATTCTGGTACTTTGAATTTACCATAACACACGAAATATTTGCTTGCAATCATCTATGTTCAGTGATAGAAAACGTGATATTATATCGATGCAACATATACTTGGTGAAAAGGGGTGCATAATCGGTCTTTTTTCCCATGCTTTAAGCTCCTTATTTGGGAAAAGTAAATCGGCAGCATATCGAAATTTTTGGAAATGTGAACAATTTATCATTTGCGCTACTTTGTTTGGATCAGAAAAGGCAAACAGAAAGGAACTTACAGACATTGGCACCAAAGCATTGGTATCGTTGTACGATGGAAATCCAAACACAGAGTCCTTAAACCTACTACGATATAATCTCTACTTGAAAAAAATCACAACTGCCAAAAGTGAATTCAATATTGCAAGATTGCCACCAACTGAAGATGCTGCTGTTCAGCACCTTCTTCGCGTGCATTAGTACAATACCTTTATTGGTAAACCATGAACACCAATATTGCCAACCCCGAAGAGTGGGGTTAGAAAAAAGTAGGAGACCAACTACAGCCCATAATATGCGTAGTGATTCGCACGAGACCAACGAGACGAGATTTTCACAAAGTCTTGTCTAGTCTCGTCTCGCCGATGCAATGATAAGTCTCGTCTCGCCGATGCAATGATAAGTCTCGTCTCGTTTCTCGTACGAGAGTCTCGTAAAAGTATCGAAATCTCAATCATTCATAATCTTATTGTTTCAGTGCAATAAGGAGAAAGTTACAATTGCTGAAAAATAACATGTATTTGAATGCGAGATGAAGAGCGACTGCTATTTAACGAAGACAACAATTCACATTCAGTCACATTATCACTCAAACTAACATTATCTGGTATGTAAATATCCTCAGTTTCACTAGAAAAATCACCTTCTAAAGTCAAAAGTTCGCTCCTTTTCCTCTTGAATCGGCTCATTTTGAATTAACTTGGCACAATTTTCTATACTGGGAAGAAATTTAAACTTTTATTTTCAATAATGATCTTTATTTATTCGATCACAATAGGATAGGACACGTACATATCGCAAAATTTATGACTGTCGGAATAGGGTTCAAAGACGGCGGCAGAAATTCAAAGTGATTACCGTCAACCGATAACGGCAATGGCTTTTAAAAGCAACTCTTGGTGTCATGCTTATACATTTTTATCAAAATAAATTGATGTTCATTCAGAAATATTCACCTGCGAGACGCGATACCTCATGCACGAGACTCGAGACGAGACTAACAAAAGTCTCGTCCTGTCTGGTCCGAGTATCGTCTCGAAAACGAGACGAGACCATGCGAGACTCTCGAAAACGAGAGTCTCGTGCGAATGACTAAATATGCGAAATGAGCCCTGCACCAGAATTATTACTAAACAATCCATACAAATGAGCCGTGTGGTAGTGGTAGACGTACTTGTCGATGGTATGGTGTGGAATGTACTGAGATATGCTGCAAATGTACAAATAGTGACTCAAAAGAACGTGTTGAAAATAATGAAGAAGACTATTAAACTTAATTTTTGCTTTTCTTATACAACCTTTTGATTATTAAAAATAAAATTTTCTGCATAAGCTTCCCATTTTTCATGAATTTTGAAAAAACCAAAAAACGCATTTCACATATACACATTTTTCTAGACTTTTATTATGTTAAAATGATATGAGTAATGAGCTCAAAAAATCAAACCCCGTCTTTGTGGGAATTAGTTCCACCTTTTGCCAATTTTTTGTATAAATCTACTATACTATAAGCGAGCAAGGAGAATCAGGAAAATCGTTCCATCGCAATAATATCATCGGATATCGGCGGCATTTTGATAATTCGCATTATTTAGCCGATGAGCGTCGATGCGCGTATTAAATTACTATCATTTGTTTCGGAAATGAAGTCAAATCGTGTCGGAATCGCGGTAGGCTTGTTACGAAACGAGATATGACGCTTCAGACCGCTATAACACTACCGGCTCGTTTTGTACTAATTTTTCAGTCATTTCGGGATTCCTTTTTCAATTCATTTTTCGTTCTTTTATTTTTAACGATAACGATATGCGTCATTAGAGAACCTGACTTGTTTAACACGATTCATTTGTTACAAATTTGAAAAAAAAATGAATGCAGAATTAGAGATTTAATATGGGGTCAATGGAAGGAGAGAGAGAGAGAACTTTAAAAATAATTAAGTCTCCAAAATATCACTGTACAAATTATATTCATAAGCAAAGAGTTATAATAAAAACCAATCTAGTTGAAATCAAATACTGCTCTACGCATCTAAACACAACACAACGCCACTGGCTAATGTTGTTAAATTATTTTAACGATACAGTGAACTGCATAAATAACTTATCGTCTCGCGTTGTCGGTGAACGAAAAAGTAATAACAAACATTGGTTATAATTACTTAAGAACTGAAAATTCTTCAGGTTCCGTTGATGACATTATTGCAAAGACAAGTAATGACAGGAGTAAGCAATTCAACAATAAACAAAATTAGAAGTGAAGCTAAAAGTGGAGTTATTAAATCCGCAAAGAAAAATGCAGGCGGTAAAAAGAAAGTTGAATTCACAGAAGAAATTAAAAACGCAATAAGAAGAAAAGTGCACGAGTTTTAATTTAAATGGGCAAAACATGATAGAAAAGCGATTCTAATTAATACTGATGAAATTATTTGTTGGAAACGAAGATATCTAAGAACAATTTCTAAATTACGTGCAGAAGGCAAACCAACATTTCACTTAGATGAAACCTGGGTGAATGAAGGTTGCACTGTCAGTAAAATGTGGCTGGATACCAACATTCAATCTTCACGACAGGCTTTTTTGGAAGGATTATCTACAGGATTGATAGGATATCTACGTATTTCCATAATTTAAGCAATACAACAATTATTAACGAACCCCTAATACTGTTCCTAAACCTACGCCTATTATACCCCTAGAAAGTATTAAGATATGACTCGGTCGTTGTTATCTTTCTGCAATATCCGTCGGCACAAATAAATTTCTTGTTTTCACAACTTTCATTACAGCAGGTAGTGTAAAATTACATATTTTGTTTGGTCCACTTGTGCTGAGCAAGTTCCATAAAATTTTGATTTATTACGCCAATTGCGATTCTACTATAGTCTTGTCGTTTTTAAAAGGTCTTTCACTATTGATATTCAGTTTTTCCGTACACCTTTACTTTTTGGATTCCTTCTAAATATATTCACTACCTTGTCTTATTTTGTTTCTTTGGTTCATTCTCATTTCTTTTATCCCCCATATTTGTACTTCCAGTTTGTGTGTCTTGCATTTTGGTTTTCTCTTTCAAAATGTTTGCATATTCTTATCTTATATCGTTCTTGAATCTTCGGGAGCCGTGACACAGAAAAAATGTTATTTTAGGTTATTCTCCGTCCTTAAGTGGACCCCCGCTCGACTTAGTCCCGGGCCCCTCAGGAGTTCAATCCCCCACTGCTTATTTCTTTGGTATATCCTTCTCTGTACTTTTACTTTGTGCGTCCTTTTTTGGATTACTCCTAGAAAGAAGTTTCTATATTTACAGATAAACGAGGATAACAAAAACAACAGCGATTTCTCTACAGTAATCATGATACATTTAATGCAACATGATGTATAGTTCTTCCAAAGTTAATGTTATGACCCATATTTTTAACCCCTTTGAAGGAAAAAGCCGCCCAATGGCGTGCATATACATTTTTTATAAATTCGAATATTGTGAAATAATGTTAATCTACTATATCAATTTGAATGAAAAAAATTAACCTGCATACAGAATTCATAAAATTTGTAATACAATAATAACGCGTTTTCCTCTAGAACACGGAGTATCTAAAGAACAGTTTTTTGTATCATCAACCCAACCATACTTGACAACATCATGCGTATCAAACCAAGTTTCGTCTAAATAAATTATAGTTCTATTTGAATCACGGTACCCTTTTATTTTGCGCAAATACTCCTGTCTAAGTTCAGCGATATCCCGAGATTCCATTATTACCATTCGATTATCTAACTTCTTATATTTAAATCCACAATTCAATAATCCCGCGCATCATCTTGGACTGTCGTTTCAAATGGTCTCCAAATAAATATTATATTAATATCAATTCACTGACGCCACTTAACCACTACACCATCAAATAGGTATTATATTAATGATACTTTTCTACACTAATTCACCTACACTTTCCTATAAATACCTATAACAATTCACTAAACTCACTCAACAAAATAAATAGATATTATATTAAATATTTCTTTAAAACAAAATTCACACCCGACACTGAATCAGACTACTGGATTATAAGCCGAACCACAACACAACCCCTCCCGAACACCCTCAAGACCGTAGAATTTTTTCTGAGAAAGTAGTCAAAGGGAGTATACTTCGGTTATTTCGTTATATTACGATAAATACTGTAGTTGATGATTGGATTGTTCGGAAGTCTTGAGTGCATCTCAATTTTTATTTTTTCGGTAATTTCAAGGGACTTATTTTAATGTTTACTAATAAATTTATATTACGTATTTTTTTAAAAATATTTCCAAACTAGCTTTCTTAAAACATCACGAACTAACAGTTTACTGAAGTAAGAGGAACATTTGTGTAGCGAGCCTAACAATTTTAGAAAATATATCTGACAACATTGCTTTATTTTATGGTCATTACACTGACAATAGTTAGACTATACGAGTATAGTTTTGTCCTCACTCTTCCACCTGCTCTACGGTGTAAAATAAAATTATTGCGTTTCAACTAGAAGAAAATTGTGGCAATTGCCACAAATTTTCTTCGAATCATCTCTTCCAATTATTTTATAGAACTTTTATCTTCTGGAAGGGAAATTATTGCTAAGGAAGCAATATGATAATCTTATAAAGTAAATAAAGTACAAAGTCGCTTCTGTAAGCGATATGTGATAGCCGCCGCGTCTAAAAAATAATGAATTTCTTTAGAAATACCGCTCGTCAAGGGTGAAAAATGTAATATGACATCAAAGAGAATATATTATGTGTCATTAAGAACCGAGAAGGAAGTTTTTGAATCGATCTTTCGTTTCATCATCAGACTATAAAGATTTTCAAGATGGAATTGCTCTCGTTATTTTTGTTATCTTGTTTTCATAATCATTCATTTGAAATTGTCTTCGATATTCTTAAGAATTATGGGATTATTTATTGGCAAACACTTTGTACTGTGAATCTATGATTACTTTGCTTTTGTTTAAACAGATAGATACTCTAAATTCTCATTGTTAGCATTATACTGTCAGCAGCCATAGACATTATTCTGGACCTCCACATATATTTCTGGAAACAACACTGGTTGTGACGTCGAAGAGTATGATTTCGGTACTACGCATGCGTTCATGCGACAACTAACGGAGGTATACCATTAAAACAGACAATATTCCAATGCTTACTCGAGTGATTCCACGTGTTTCTTTTTTGTTTCGGTTAATTCTGATTTATTAGACTTTTGTCAAATTTTTGTATGTATCCATGCTGTTCTTAACATGACAGAAGAACCAACAACAGCAGAACACAAATTTTAATAACGTAAACGATACGAATAGAACGTGAAATAGGTTTGAAAAAATCCTAGTAGAAAACGGATTTTGCCATCCTATAAAAGAGATTATACTCTAACTAAAGTCAGTGTGATGACCGTAGAATAAAGCAATGTTGTCAGATATATTTTCTAAAATTGTTAGGCTCGCTACACAAATGTTCCTCTTACTTCAGTAAACTGTTAGTTCGTGATGTTATAAAAAAGCTAGTTTGGAAATATTTTTAAAAAAATACATAATGTAAATTTATTAGTAAACATTAAAATAAGTCGCTTGAAATTACTGAAAAAAGAAAAATTAATTAAAACCACTTTTTATATGTTACTACATTTAATAAAATTTTGAAGAGTTGGCAACGTAGTAGCACCTGCAGTCAAGACTTCGAAACAACCAATCATCAACTGCAGTATTCATCGCAATATAACGAAATAACCGAAGTATACTCCGTTTGACGTTTTTGGCAGAAAAAATTCTACGGTCTTGAGGGTGTTCTGGGGGGTTGTGTTGTGGTTCGGCTTATAATCCATTAGTATCATTCAGTGTCGGGTGTGAATTATGTTTTAAAAAAATATTTAATATAATATATATTTCTTGGTTGAGTGAGTTTAGTGAATTGTTATAGGTATTTATAGGAAAGTGTAGGTGATCTAGTGTAGAAAGGTATCATCAATATAATACCTTTTTGATGGTGTAGTGGTTAGGTCGCGTCAGTGAATTGATATTAATATAATATTCATTTGTTCGTAGACGTTAGGGTAAGTTTTATAATATAATTAATTAGAATGACATTTTGGAGACCATTTGAAACAACAGTCCAAGATGAAGCGCGGGATTATTGAATTGTAGATTTAAATATAAGAAGTTAGATAATCGAATGGTAATAATGGAATCTCGGCGTATCGCTGAACTTAGACAGGAGTATTTGCGCAAAATAAAAGGGTACCGTGATTCAAATAGAACTATAATTTATTTAGACGAAACTTGGTTTGATACACATGATGTTGTCAAGTGTTTATTCATTTATTTGTTATTCAAACAATCCTTACGGTTTTATTACATGAATAAATATATAAAATAAAATACATTTTAACTTAATATGTAAGAAAATAGTAGTAATGGTAATTATATTATAATTAAAACTGTATGAGGATATACACCCACCTTTAAAATATGGTTGGGTTGACGATACAAAAAACTGTTCTTTGGATACTCCTGTTCTAGAGGAAAGCGCTTTATTATTGTATTACAAATTTTATTTATTTTTTTATGCAGGTTGATTTTTTTCATTCAAATTGATATAGTAGATTAACATTATTTCACAATATTTGAATTTCTAAAAAAAATTATATGCACGCCATTGGGCGGCTTTTTCCTTCAAATGGATTAAAAATATGGGTCATCACATTAACTTCGGAAGAACTTTACGTATAGTTTATTTCAACAACAAGTATTGGGATGCAATAATCTCCCAATTAACAGCTGTATTACAGAGCTGTACAAAAAACTAACGAAATATTTTACAACAATTTAATAGTATCTATTTGAAAATATATTATTTTGCCAAAATGATTAAAGTGATAAATATAATCGCTTAAAAATGTAAAAAAACAATAATATATCTTTATTTTGTAGCCATTCCATTATTTCTGCTTTTCTCCATGAGGAGGTTTGTAATTTTTCTTGCAAGGAACTGGCACTATCGAAAACTACGAGAGAACCTTGGGGAATATTTTGCAAAAACGACTTGAACCAATTTTGAAACATTTGTGCTTTCATTTCTTTAAGATAGACTAACAAACCATTTTCAGTCCAATAATCAAGCGACAACCTTTCCCACAAGTACCTTTAATGCCAGTTGACATCTATCCATAAACGCTTCTTTACAGTTTTTAATATTAGAATCCTACCAAGTTTTTCTTTTTCTACCTGTGAACTAGATAATCTTTCTGAGTATATTCATAACAAGTCAAATCGATAGTGGCAGTTTGTTTACAATGGGTATGGAAGCTATACATTTTTCTATTATATAAATTTAAAAATTGTGGCACTTATTTATTATTCAGTAGTGCCTACCTAAAGTTACTATCAAGTTGTTGTAAAATATTTCGTCAACTCTATAATATCCGATAAACAACTGTTAGTTAGGGGATTATTGCGTTCCAATACTCGATGTAAGTACTTGTTGAAATAAACTAAGTATAGTATAATTTCGATATATTTTCCTTTTACTAATTTACTCTTTCTCTTCATTAATATATGAGCTTTATTGCGGACACATGGCGCAGTAATAGGATTCGCTATAATTTCGAACAATTCTAGACAATCACAAGTAACAATTATCAAGCAAACGAAGATTTCCAACAAATGATTAGCGGCAAGTTAAGAGCAGTTAATCCCAGAGTCGAAATCGTGACATTTGAAGGCGCCGAAACGCCACAGGGGGCAGAAATCGTTTTTCAAAGGGTGTCGAGGGGGGTAGTAAGGGACGCTTGTCGTCGGTCCGTGTACGACGCGTGTTTCGTTATCCTATTAATGCACTACTATCGACACTCCCCGAAGCAATTCAATATTAACTTTGTTACGTTGTTAGTTATTTTCTCGCAAATTATCAGCGCCCTCTGTTGCCTTGGCACGTATTCTTGCCGCATCGTCGATGGGTGTTAGGATATGTATATTTTAAAGGGACTAATGATGGGAAAAATAGAAAATTTGAAGGTTCTATTCAGTTAGTTATAATTTCTAACTCTACACTGGGTGTAAACTAAATCATACTAGTTTTTTTTCTATTTCTGTGTCAGGCAGGTAGCTTTTACCCGCATCAGGACGAGTTTAGGGTATTTTCTATTATCAATAGATTAAAAATTACGTGTGCTGAGAATGGAATATATGTTTATAAACACATTTTAAATCGTTCGCTCATATTAAGTACTTTTGTCCACGACCACTTAATAATAAGTCAATATTGTACCTCCTACGTTCTACACTCGCATTATATTTAATAAAGAAATTAAAGGTCGTGGACAAAGTATAGTTTTCTACTCGCAATTTATGGCCATTATTCACTCGGGTGACGTCACCCTGCGTGAATAATGGCTATTATAAATTGCTCGTTTAATAATATACTATTATGGAATTTGGCCAATTGATGAATAAACTATAAATGTTGATTTCCCTGTAAACTGATTACTGGGCAAAAAGTATCAAGATCCCAATTATTTCTCGAACGTTTTATTTTGCGATGAAACTACGTGCCTAGATTGGTGGAAATTGGCACCTTATTTAATGGACGACGTTACCATAATGTGCTCATTTTAGTCGAGTAGTTAAAAGCAAAGAAAAATTCAAAAGGTTGGCGAAAAAAACCATGAAGTCTGGTTTTAATATCATGGCAATGCGAAAGGGTTTTCTATTGCTGGATGATCGGACCAAACCACCTAAATTTGTGTAGTGTTTTTTTGAAAACTGAGGGTAATTAAAAGGCTTTCAAGTATTATTTGTAGTTGTAGCCACTAAGCCTTAATTTACTTTTTATTTTTTGGTTAATTTTCTCCGTCGCTTTTTCCATTTGGGAGAATTGCTGAAGCTGTCTAAAGTTTGTCAAGACTAAGCAGTATTCTATCTATACATGGGACGGGTATACGAAATACAGAACAGATAAAGTAAGGGTTTTATAAGTTGTTAGCTCGTTGGGAAGTTATAGAATTGGCTCAACTTGTGACATACACGTGTCGATTCGTTGCATCTTCGAAGCTACACAGTTTATTGACGATTTTCGTCAATTTGGTTCGTATTAAAAATAGTATTTTAAACACACTAATAGGCCAGGAAATATAGGGCCATGAACGTTGTTCTCTTTCGTACGGTTGACTTTTTGTGTACATGTAGTATAAACGATGTTTAATATGTTAACAAAGTGTCAAATTCAATCTTCGATGCCAAAAAATGTTATTCAATGAGCTACACCTTTAGAAATAAAAGTGGTAAATATTGTTTGGCAAACATACCCGAAGCTATGAAAGAACTGTGTCCAAAAACATTCGATTTTGCCACTTTTAGCAATAAAAAAAGCAGAGTATGTAGTGATCATTATTTGAAAATAGACTTTTGATTATTAACAATACATTAATAATGATAATACGTTAGTTATATAATGGTCGACAATTTATTAGATTTACCAATAAAGCAACTTTTACCAAACGATGGGTTTTCAATTGGTCATTAATGAGAAGAACAAAATCTGTATAATCTTGTAATATCGTGTCCTAAAATTCCATTAATTCCAATTAACAAAGTTCGTTATAGACATATTTCTTTTTCTAAAATTAACTCTACTATAATATTAAACATAAACTGATTTATATTTAATACAATATTTATATTTTCTTATAAATCCAATATTAATATTATATTTTTTAAGGTTTTCGATATATCTAGTTCACATATTCTCCATTCTCTAGGTAGAAACCTTTAATATTATAGAGCGCTAGCTAAAAATACAGATTCCTGTTTTACACAGGGTTAAATTCAAAGCAGATTTCTATACCACGAGAAAAGCTTTTGAATTTTATAAGAGCTTAACGCCAGGAGTTCCCAAAATGTTATACAGTAGATGTGAATATTTGAAAGTTTTTTATATTCTAAATGATTTTTTGACAAATAAAATAGGAGATGCAAAAAGCAGATAAAAAATAGTATATTATTAAACGAGCAATTTATGTTAGCCATTATTCACGTAGGATGACGTTTGCGTCCCGAGCCGTAGGCGAGGGGCGTAAGTCACCCCAGTGAATAATGTCCATAAATTGCGAGTAGAATACTATACTTTGTCCACGACCTTATAAGAACTAATTGGAATTTTTATTCCATTTGACATTGGTAAGTACGAATATAATACATTATCAACTTGTTAACTTTTGACATTTCATAAATACGTCGATGTTAACCATATAAATAAAATAAATACAATTAAAAAAGTTAAATTTCTTGTTTAATTACCAAATCGTAAAAGGCCGACCTTTGGAATATTAGTCATAACGATTATTTCTATTGAGTTGACAGAAGTTTTGATTCGATTCATATGAATATTGCTGCTGACGTAACAGTCACGTGATGGTAAAACTCCACCGTTCCTACTGTACATAAGATACAAAATGCAAGTACATTTATATTAAATAAAGTATATACACTGTGTCCGTAAAGTATGGAACAAATTCATTTTTAGCTAAGCAGACCATTTTAAGAAATAATCCTGAAACACGTCGATTTTTGATTTTAATTTACCGTAGTTTAAAATAATATTCTAATATACAGGGCGAATTACTTTCGAGTAATGACGTCATCGTCATTTTTTTTAAATGGAACACCCCCGTTTTGTCTCAATTTTCGGATTACTCTAGCTGAGCTGATTCCAAAAATGTATCACATGTTAATTGCAATTGGTATAGGGTGGACAAAATACAATAGTTTTGTGTGTGCTCATAAAAGTAACGCGTAATATTCTTTATTAGTTAAATTAAGAATATTATCAAAAATACTTATTGTCTAGCGGACAGAATATGATGAAATACATGACTTTATAAATGCTCGAGCTGCAGCCCTTGCTGTATTTGACAGTAACCCGAACGGTGTACAAATTCTTGTTAAACCGTGTTTATTGTGTCTTGAGAAATATTGTTTATTGCTGTCCGAATTATCTTTTCAATTCTTGAATATTTGCTGGTTTCGTTTGATACACCACATTCTTCAGATGGCCCCACATAAAATAATCCAAAGGATTGAAATCTGGTGACCTCGCTGGCCATTCAATAGGTCCACGTCTACCAAATACCAATCCACCTGTTCGGAAAAATTTCATCTAGGTACCTTCTAACATCTACAGCAGTGGTCTCCAATTAGTTTCGCTCGGGGTCCGTTTTAAGAAATGAAATGACCATCGTGGTCCGCACATTTTATTTATTAAACAAATGTAATTAAGGAAATAACAAAGGTATTTTGTTACATAGGTATCAATGCAAAAAATGACATTTTTTGTTGCGAATTATCTGTCTGAAGTTTGGAGTAAAATTGGTGCAAGCTATTGACATTAAATCCTGGAGATGTTCAGTAGTAAGTCGAGATCGAAATTTATTCTTAATGAACTTCATCTTCGAAAATGCAGCTTCACAAATATATGTCGATCCAAACAAAGTAAGAAGTTTCAAAGCTAATATTTGTAATTCTGGATATTCATTACCACACACAAATTTTATCCAGAACTCTTCACTGGAAACTTCCGATTGTTTGTGTTTAAAAAAAGTGTTTTCTTGGAAATCGATCATTTCCATCTGCAGAGTAGCTTTATCACTTCCGAAAACAATTGCAGCTTCATTGCTCCATTCACCATCAGGATGCAGAGAGTAAATGCTGCTGAGAATTTCTACAACATTCTCAATTTTCTTAAGATCTGCGAACCTTTTTTGAAATTCCGATTTAAGATCCGTAATGAACGTCTTGAATTGGCCGACGTCAGTCTCGTTGTCACTGCTGATTATTTTATTTAAATTGGGGAAGTGTAAACATTCATTTCCAAGATCATTAATAAAGAGATCAAGTTTTCGAGAAAAACTTTTGACATCTGACATGAGCTCGCATACCAGCTTTCCCTTGCCTTGAAGTTTAAGGTTCAGGTCATTGATATGTTTAAAAGTATCCGTTAAGAAAGCAATGACAGCAACACTGACCTCCCGGCGGCCGGCAGAGCGATCACGTGATGAATTACCCCCGCCCTCGCGACACTTGCCGCAATCCGCGAACTCTTTCTCGCTCGCTCGTTACTTCGCCTGGCCGTTTTCGAATCGACGTCAACAAAGATAATGTGGGGGATACATTATTATTAAATTACGTACAGCTCTCGTCAATCTTTCTGTATATCGGAAGCAGTCTTTAGTGTAAATTTCTTTGTTCTTGCGAGTCCGCACAAAATGGGTCAGCGGTCCGCCATTTGGCGTCCCCTGATCTACAGCATAATGTGGAGGTGCACCATCCTGTTGAAACCATAACCTTTCATCAAAACCTCCAGGATTACTTTATGAGCATACACACAAAACTATTGTATTTGTGTCCACCCTGTACCAATTGGAATCAACATGTGATACATTTTTGGAATCAACCCAGATAGAGTAATCCGAAAATTGAGACAAAATAAGGGGTGTTCCATTTAAAAAAAATGACGGTGACGTCATTACTCGAAAGTAATTCACCCTGTATATTAGAATATTATTTTAAACTACGGTAAATTAAAATCAAAAATCGACGTGTTTCAGGATGATTTCTTAAAATGATCTCTGTTTAGCTAAAAATAAATTTGTTCCATACTTCACGGACACAGTGTATAAGATATCTTTAACTGTAAGGAATTAGTTTAAATTACCTATTTCAACATTTTATTCGGTTGGTCCTTCATTCTGTTATAATTTGTTGTGTTTATCCGCATAGTAATTTATAATTTCTTTTTTTAATGTAATTATAATTAAATCAATATAATTCTTATTTTTACGACATGTTTTATGAGCACTGCAGACTGTTCTATTGTTATCGGATTAACGACTACCTGCTGTGGGCTTTTCTCTTGAATCAATCATGTTGGTGTTAAGTTAAAACGAAACATCTTTGAATGGAGTATACTACTAAATTTCGAAAGACTTCCCTATACTTTGAATTGATATAAAATACGTACTTAAAAATTCTACTGAACTTCTTTATTGTAAATTTTACTTCCCCTGAGTGATTCTGCTTAAAAATAATCACTTCTGGTACCATTTTCTTCACCAAAATTACCAAATCCATGAAATCCCTTTGATTAAAGATTTGCTTATTTGTACAAAAAGTTGTCGTACAGATTTTTGTACTTTACTAACTTTAAATGCTTAGGTTCCTAAAATCAGCGGCAAAAATTTCTATTTGAAAAAGTAAAGGTAGTGTATACAAATATTGGTTCATCTTCATAAAGTAGCGCGTTTCGATAACTAAGATATATTCTTCAGAGACTGAAGTTAAACTGATAGTGTAAAGTGTTAATCGCTACTAAGTTAACATGTAGTTTTATATGTTTTGTTTAAAAACGTCGATACGATGGGTCAGCTGTGATAGAACATCAAAAAGTAGGTTAGGTTTATGGTGACTGGGTCTATTATAGGCTTTCTCAATGGTAATTTAAAGGGTAACATTTTTCAAAATGTAAGTTTTGAAGGTGAAGTTCAACCAAAAATAATTGTAGAAGACCCCCGTCACCCTTACCGACTTTTACTTTTGTTGTTCGAGCTTCTGCAAATGATCTTTGACAAAGAAAATTTAGATTAAACATACGAATATGAAAAAACAGTTAGTTGTTAACCAAGTGTGAAGTAATGAAATAAAGAAACAGGTCATTTGGTAATTAAATAATTATTTTACAGCAACCGGTTCTCGACGTGTCACGCTACGCTAAAGTAATTCATAATTTTCACATTATTCGAATTTAAAATTCCGGCAAATTATACAAAACCCGTCAACCAGTCACTAAAATACAGCTACAATTTCATTTTTAAGTATAAAATGGCCCTATTCATTGAAATGTTCTCATTCTATTCACCAACATAATGGAATATTATGCAGTTGTGTGCAATTATATTTATACAGGGTTATTCGTTAGAGAGAACTTGAGAAAGATTTGTCCAACATCAGTTTGTTTGTAATTGTGCTAACAGTCACGAGGTCATGGATTTTCTGAACCCTAAATTCCTTCCAATACATCCGAAGAGAATAGGAAATTTTATACCAGCAGAGAAATTTGCTCGATTTTTGTAAATAGGGGCGTTTTGTAATACGCTCGATCTTAAAGTGGCAATTACATTGTTGTTAGAAGTTCCTTTAAATGAGATGTATGTATGTATGGGGTGACATTCACTGAGACCTAAAAGATCTATTGTGACCCCTTAGTTCCTGAGGATCGTCTCAGATACTAGTAGTTCCTTTAGTCCTATTTACCAGAGGAATTTTAGGATATCTGTAGGCTTCAACTTCGGTAAATGTCCCTCTTCTATCCAATAATCTCCTAGGAGTCTGAATTTCGTTGTAATTCGCAAGTATGTGGATGGAGCTTTCTTCTTCTTTACCACAGAATCCACATTCTTCTTCCTCCACTATTTTGAGCTTTTTCAGGTGCCCGTTCAGGCAGCAATGTTCCGTTAGGAGCTCTTAGTGCAGTTTTGCTTTGACTTGTAGTCACCCATCAGTATCTTTGATTGCCTAAACCCTACTAGATCTTTCCAATGGTCGGATCTTCTCTTTTCTTCGGCTTTGTCTATTTCTTCCAATATTACATTGGGGCTGATACCGCAAAATGGTTCCGGCCTCCAAAAGGGTCCCCCTCTTTGCTAGTCCATCTGCTATTTCATTTCCTTCTATTCCAGTGTGTCCTGGAATCTACAATAAGGCTACTATATCGTTTTCGCCTAGTTCATTGAGTATGCCTAGGCATTCCCATACCATTTTGGAACTGATTACACAAGAGCTCAGAGCTTTAATGGCTGCTTGACTATCCGACATTATGATAATCCTTTGCCTTCTATACCCTTTGTCAATATTGAACTGAACACACTATCTTAAGGCGGGTCCAGATCAAGCGCGCCGATCCGCGCCGCGCCGCGCCAAACGTTTGCGAACGTTTGCGAACAAAATTCGTGTATGTTCGGAGAATTGTCTAGATAGACCAAATGCGCGCACGTTTGGCTATGTTCGGAAAGGTTCCAAGTTTAGTGCGTTTGTTTCATTCGTAGATATCAAACATGACCGATTATCAAAAAATTAAAGTAGCGAGTGCTGCATTTATTGTAATAAGTGGCATATTAAAAAAAAAGAAGAACAATCGCCGATGGTGGATGACAAGAATTTTTAAATTGTTCAAATTGTTTAAATAAGGCAATGAACTTTATTACAACTGCATTCGCTCTTGACAAACACACCAAGTAAACTAAAAATTCGTCCAAATCAAACGCGCGCGAACAAGCAAATTTCTTTGATGTACCGACAAGTGGATAATGTTTGCGAACACTTGTTCGTGCACGTTATTGCGCGTTTGTGCGCGGTAACCCGTCCAAATTGAACGCGCCTGCAACGTTCGCAAACGTTTGGCGCGGCGCGGATCGGCGCGCTTGATCTGGACCCGCCTTTATGGTTTGAATTTCCGCTTGAAATATACTTGGGGTTTTTCCCAAGCTTTCAGAGTGTTTGGTTCCTGGCCCGTACACTCCATTCCCAGTTCCTTCTATTGCTTTTGAGCCGTCTGTGTACCATTGAATGGCATTCTTTCCAATTGGATCCCATTCCTTCTTGTTGCTTAATTCCGTAACGAATTTCTTTGAAAAGTACAGCCCCAATGTCTCCCTGCCAGAATCTTGCACACCATTAGAACCATTACGTTAACGAGATACAGGGTGCTCAGTCTATGTCATGTTCAGTGTGTTCAACAGTTCCTAACTAATGACTATCCACTTCGAATGCAGTATTGCCAATGGGTTTTAAGAAAAATTACAAACAATCAAATTTTGCTGCCATTGTTTTTTTACGAATAAAGCCAATTTCTCAAGACATGGCATTACGAATTTTTATTGACTGATGTAAATCTACATGCTACAGTAGTAGCACGGTTCCAATACTCCTCTTCAGTCAAGATTATTTTTTAGGACTATTTTTTCTCCCTCAACGATTGAACGATGAAAATTAATCATCAGTTATTACTGAAGATGTACCTCGCATAATTAGACCTCAACACCCTGTACCTTAAACTAAACACTTCAAGTATTAATGTTCCTATATAAAAATTCATCAATTAGACGAAGTTTTATGTAATAGAGCATTGTCGGTTAAATGTCTCAATACTCTGTATACATTTTCTATGTTAATAATGTTTTACTTGTATTGTCTTTTTAACAGATCGAAGAAAAAATATAGTGAACAACTCGGGTTTATTGTTCGATATGAACATTATATTATCCAATATTTTAAAAACTACTATAATTTTTTTAAATTTCGGTTAGATTCTATAAAAAGTTCGTTAAAAATATTTCCCATTCTTAAACCCTTTAAACCAATTAAAAAGTTACCCCTATTCACGGCGTATCTTAAGTACCTATTTCTTTTTCTCAAATTGGCACAAAAAAACCCGTCAATCTCAAACGGAATTATTGTGTAAAAAAAACTATCGAGAAATAGATTTTCATCTGTACCTAAAAGTATTGAATTTCAATTGATTAAAGATAATTGAGGAAGTTTCACATAACTGCTTATCAGGATGTTGAACCATTAATAATTCCACTAATAACCAAAGATTTAAGCGCATCAAAGCGGAAAATTATAATTTAATTTTATACCGAAGGATAATTATTATAATGGGAATATTAGTAACTTTTTGAGTTTCCTTTAAATGCAGCACAGTTAACTACATTCAGCTTCCCAACAAAACGACTAGTTTAATTGGAGAATTAAACTTCAGGACTAAGGACGAGGGAGTGTATGCTTTGCTGTTTAACCATCTTCCAGACAAAGATAGTAAGTCGGATCTTTTAACAGTCCAAGTCTTACTATATGATGATTCAGACGACACTGGCCTCTTAGACAACGTTGGTCTTGACTACTATAGTATTTCGAAAGATCCTAAGGATTCTGGTTCGTTAAAATCATCTACGGCACCCTCTATTGCCACAAAATCTGTGTTTTTTTTGGCAACCACATCGGAATGTTCAAGGATCCAGATCAAAAACACTTTGTTGAGGTTTTTAATCAACGAGTCTTTTTTTTGGCAGTTTTATACTAATTTCGACATAAGGTGGCAAGAGCTAAGTGCTTTCAAAACCGCTTACCGGCCCGAGGAAATTTTAATTGTTATGTGTGAGATTAGCTTCCATAGATCTCTCCTGAAATACAGTTGCATAGGATTCTCGATTCATTCTAGATTCCCTTAATTAAAAAGCACAAGAGGCTGAGGTTTAGCTGATGATAGGACCAAGTAGGTGGAAAGAATAAAGTGCCAAAATATATTAGCAAACTAGAAGTACAGGGAGAGAGTAGAAAAAGTGAAATATCAGATATATATAGAGGCACAAATATCGAAAGGAAATATAAATCTTTTAATTAAAAAGCAGAAGAGGCTGAGGTGTAGCTGGTGATACGACTAAGTAGGTGGAATAAACAAAGTGTCAAAAGATATTGGCAAATTAGAAGTACAGGGATATAGAAAAAACGGGACATCACATTTATAGATGTATGTATATCGAGAGGAAATATAAAATCTTGGTCTAGCAGGGTACCTCAAGCAACTAGGAGCTGCTGGCAGGAAGTGGCACCATCAAACAGTAGCTGGAAAACTCGTTCATAAACCATTCGGTTAATGTTTTTATGTGTCTCTTTAAATAATTTGGCTCCAACCATCTTATCGGCTTCACATTTCCCGTAATTACAACTCAGATCTGTCTTGGGAGACCGTAATATCAGAAAACGCAATTTTGTGATATATAAAAACGATCGCTGAAAAGAACTGGAAAAAGGGGTAGCGGGGATGAGTATATTAGAAAAAGACGTCGCATATAAATGAGACCCAATGAAAATGAAGCCTGGCCTACTGCAGTAGTGAATTTTTAATTATGCCTGCCCACACTCTTTTGTTTTTACCGCTATGATTCGAAAAGTACTTTGGGCGAATATGCAGAGAAGGGTTATTTTCAAAGATGGCTTAATGCTGATAGGCATGTGGTTTTAGAATCGTTAATATGTCTAGCGATGTGGATCTGTGGTGGGAAAGAAGTGAAGATGGGGTTTAATTAAGGACCGGGGGTAATTATTTTTTTTTTCTTATTAAAAATTTAATTAATTAGGAAGTGTAATGAGGCCTTAATCAAGTAGTTTGGAACTACAGGAATTAAGAGTGGGATTTTTTTACGGATAATTGAAAAATAAAAAAAAAGGTCAAAAAAGGATGTAAAATAAAAATGTTTTCCATGTCGACGCCATTTTATGAATTTTTTTTTTGGCTGAGGTCCAAAAGATAGCAACATCTTTAATAATTGAACATTTTTCTTTTTTTTTTTGTTTCAACAAGGACTACAAGGACTGGAATCATGTCAAACAGGATGTACCGTTTTTTTTGTAGCCCCCACTTCACCAGTCTGTAATTAGACGAATTTTTAATTTTTTTTATATTCTTAAAATGTCAATAAAAATCATATGAAAAAATGTTTCCAAATTTAAACGATAAATGCTGTTACTGTTAGTTTTTCAACATTCCTATTACGTCATAAAGGGGTGAAATTATCTACCCTTACTTCATTTAACATCAAATCTTTTTTTAAAGATCGAGTTTTGTGAAAAAAAATATTATTTAAAATCTGTTTCTTCTAGATATATCCCAGAATATTTTGGATTATTTGTGTGTATTTTTACTGAATTTCTCGTCAAATGCAAAGTAGACCTGTAATAGTGTGCAACTATGTAGCTGGCATATGAGCATAACATTTACTTAAAATACAGCGTCTCCATCATTTAGATGATATAAGGGAGGAACTTTATCTTTATGTACTTCGTGAAGTATATAAAAGAAATATAAAAATAGAAAATGCATCTAGAAACAAAGTTGGTGAGGGGTGTTTAAAATACTGTATGACGGAAAGAAAATTGTTTTCGTTTATGGGAAAGTTGTAAGGTTTTAAAAGTTAATAAAAGAGGGAGTTTTAGAAAAGTCATGTACATATCATTGTCAGTTTTTTCATATTTGAAAAACTTGGAATTTAAGATAAAAAATAAAATATAATGAATAAGCTTCTTTAGAGTGAATCTTGTAACTTAATTTGGATACATTTTGGCGTTGATCGAGAGAAAAATAGAGATTTTACTTTATTCCAAAAGAAAAATTATAGGAACTTTATAGACAGAACTGATTTAATGGACAAAACAATAGTTATTTATGATATAAGTGCTAAATGTGATATTTTATTTTGTTTATGGTTCCACCAATTGAGATTATCGGTGTTATCGAAATGCCTCCCGTTTTTTCAGGTACCTATTTTCATAGATGAAATGCCTCCCGGGTACAATCGAAATGCCTCCGGGTCCTTAATCATTTATGGTAATATTTTGTGTGCTTAATCTTTGTATAATGACACAATGTTGCCAAATTATAATTTGAATAGGTAAATATATATCTATTTTTATTTTTCTAATTCTTATGCACTGTACATAAAATCTGTTAACAAAATATTTCAGAGTACGACATTTTTGTTTAGAAAATAAAATTGTTTACAATTAAAAACAAAGCCGAAGTACACTTAGTATTCCAATTGTTTATAGTTGTTTATAATAAATATCCTTTCTATAATGATGTGATTACTTAATCAGTGTACATTTTTGTTTAGAAAATAAAATTGTTTACCATTAAAAATAAAGCCGATGTACCTACACTAAGTATTCTAATTGTTTTGATCTAACACGATTCTAATCTCTAATCTATTCCATGAATAGGGTAGTTTGCACCTACTAAATCTGGTAATTAGTTGTTTATAATAAATATTCTTTCTATAATTATGTGATCACTTAATTTTTGTATAAATACTTCAAGTTTATTAGTTCTTGTCTCAGTTTTGTCGATTTAAAGCTTGTATCAGTTTGTCAATTTTAAGTTCAAATTGTGTTTAAGTGGATTAAGTTATAATATTCGAAATAATGGAATCAACGATGTGTTCGAGTCAAAAGGGCAAACCTTTAATATCAATTGATGGTTTCACATTCGGTTTTCAAAAAATGTTGGCCAAAGATACGGTAAAGCGATGGACATGTACTAAGAAAACCTGCAAAGCATTTGTGAAAACGCAGGGATGTGACAATTCGATAATTGAGTCGATATTAGATCACAATCACGAGAAGTTGTCTGCCGAAGTGTCCAATAGGAAAGCCGTAAGCAATTCGATAAAAAGAGCAGCCGTGGAAGATATCAACGAAAAACCAATGAAGCTCATATGTAAAGAACTTAAGAAGACGAATATAGAGACATTTACTACCAACGATATCTATAGGGTGAGACAGAATTTATATTACGCTAGAACAACTAATTCTTTAATTAAACTTCCTAAAAGTATATCTGAATTTCATATTGCTATCGATTCAACTTCGATTATTACAAATAGGAACGAAAATTTTATAATTAAAAATGACAAAGATAATCACATTGTTATATTATCCTGTTCTTCAAATCTTTCTTTTCTTTCGACTGTTTCCAATTGGTATGTCGACGGAACTTTTGAGTACTGTCCTCGCTTTTTCACCCAATTGTTCACTATACATGGCTTAAAAAATGGACATTATATTCCTCTCGTCTTCTGTTTACTTGAAGATAAAAAGTCATCTTCTTATTATCTCGTGTTTAAATATATCATAGAAGAATGTATTAAACTCAATTGCCCTGTATCCCCTAAAGTAATAACTTCAGACTTTGAAATTTCTATACATAATGGTATCCGTAAGGCATTCCCTGAAGCAGATCTTCGTGGATGTCGTTTTCATTTGGGTCAGGCTTGGTATAGAAAGCTTCAAGCACTGGGCTTAGCTCCAGAATACCAGAAAAAAGGTGCTGACTCAAGTGAAATTACCCATTTTCTGTCATATATTTTTGGCCTATCATTCTTAGATCCTGAAGAAGTTGGCGATTTTTTTGCAATAGATTTGTCCGAAATTAAACCAGTCGATGAAAGGGTCACTCAGTTTTGTGATTATCTTGTGGATAATTATATATCGGAAAATTCGAAATTTCCGCCACATCTCTGGGCTGAGCACTCTTCATCTTTAGAAAGAACCACAAACCCATGTGAAAGTTTCCATTCCAAGTATAACTCGTCTTTCTACTGCCCTCATCCAAATATAAATAATTTTATTGAGATTATTTTACAATTTCAAATAAATACCTATATTAAAATAAATTCTGTCTCGGTACCAAAAAGAATTGTTGAGGAAAGTACAGCAAAAATCAATTTTGTAAATGAAAAAATATTACAATTAAGAGAAGGTACAATAAATAAATTAGAATTTGTGAAACTAGTGTCATACAAATTTAGGAAAAATAATTTGTAAGTTTGTAAATTTCTTCTGATGATTTGTATATAAAATTGAATAGTTCAGTCTGCAGACTGAATTTTATTGTTTGAGTCGTAATTTTCTTAAAAATTGGTGTTTTTAAATTTTCTGCGATGATAATATTATGTAATTTTGTAAGTTTCTGCTGATGATTTGTTTTAATAAATGTATAAAATACTTATCATGTCTTTATGTTTTTGATCAAAATAATCAAAATATTAAAACCAAAAAATAATGGTTAATATTGAGTTATTAACGAAATTCTATAAAAGGACGAAAGTTTGGCAACGTCTCACCTTCGTACAAAGATTAGAAGCTGGTAATTTATTTAGAGCTTAGGAGGCAATTCGTATGTGACCCTTTTAGCGACAGGTAAGAAACCCTTTTTCGGGAGGCATTTCGTATCCGGCCGAGATTATCAGTTTTTAATCCAATTTCATCTAATCTATTCATCATGAAACAAGTTGCCAAAGTAAACAAAAACGGAATTTGTTGATTTATCTTTGTTGACAACTAGCGTCAATAAATAACTAATCAACACATTTGGTAAGATGCTTGCCAAAATTTCTAAATTTGCCTGATCCCCATCTTTATACTAGACATTGTTTGCGACGTTCCTCAGCTTGTTTGTTGGCAGACTCTGGTGCTAATCTTACTACAATTAAAAGGCACGGTGAATGGAAGTCCATTACAGTAGCAGAGGGTTATTTACAAAGGAAACAGAACATTGCTGATCAAATTTTGTCCAAAACTGCGGCGCTTAACATTGCTCTCTGCCCTGGTAGAAGCTTCAACAAAATAAATTCTGTTACATCTACCAATGAGACTGGCAATGGAGTTTCTTATTATAATTGTAGTTTCACTAATTGTGCGTTTAATAGAATAAAAACTTCATTTAGAATGGTTGTTATAATATTTTCTCATAAAAATAAATCACTTTTAGCACTAGGGCTAAAAGTATTTTACTTTTAACACCAGTGTCATAAAATGGCATTTTAGACACTGACAGCATGCATTAAAAATTATACTTTTACTGATGTTTGTAGAAAAAAATCATTATATATAGTCCAACCTAAAATACCACATTGAATACCTATACGGTACTGAAGTGATATGTACATAATAGCAAATTTTTTCTTGACGAAACAGTTTCGAAGACAGTTTTGAAACAGTTTCGTCGTGACATATTGATTAGTGGCGATCGCAAAAATGAAACGTTTTAAAATGTCACGTGATCAGTATCTATCTGTCACCTACCCTGCCAGTTTCGCTTTGTTTACGTTTGTTTTGCAAAGCTTGAGCGGAGATTTTTGTCGTTTCGATATTACAATGTTATTTCTGTATTTTTGAGTAAAATCAGGATCTAAAATCGGCAATAATATTTAATGTAATAATGAAAAAAGTGTCTAGTGACAGCTTAAAACGGTCTTGGAAAACGTTTTGAAACAGTTTTATTCCTGACATCATTAGCCGACCAAGAAAATCGACCATTTTAAAACAGTTTTAAACTGTTTCTAAACAGGTTTTCAAGAAAAAATGCCTTTTATTAAAAATACATTTTTTCAAAAATTCGTTATGTAAAATAAAATAGAGAAATACAAAAGTTGGTATGTACTTTGGGTTTCCAAATATATTTAGTTAATAAATAATATTCTATCCCCTTAAAATTCTTCACAATACATACTTCATTGCGGTCAGCTGTTTCAAGATGATCGTAGCACAGTTTTGCGATTGTATAAGTCGACTGTTAAAATGACTGGAATGAAACGTTGAAATGTAATATTTTATTAGACATTTAATTCCCTTTCAAATGATACTAAGGGCCGATTCTAGAATGGGAGTATAAAAGTCGGTATAGTTATTCCTTCGATATTTTATACCTAGATTTATATCGAGAATAACTTGTTGTCGGTTCTACAATCGATTTCTATGACAGGCACAGTTATTCCGAGAATATCTCGCTAGTAGTTCCTTTCAACCAACGTTTTGACATTTGACGCTTTGAAAAGTGGAAATTTCTGACATTTCTTGCTTATTGCTTGATAGTTTGGTTTTGCAAATTATTAGCATTGTAGTATTTTCAATCATGGATAAAAAACGTTGTAATCATTTCACATCAAATGAATACCTATATTTTACCTAACTTTAAATACTTTAGGATTTCGGTATAATCTGATCTCAATATCTTCATCATCTGATTCAAAAATGTTAGGTAGATTGAAAGGATCCAACTCAAATGTGTTCAATGTAGATAATTAATATTTAACAAAAAACGCCACTAATTTTAGTAGGGTTATGTAATAATATTTATATGTCAAATCCAACCATTAGAAATGCAGAATAAGTTTATACCTCGGTTATACCCTCAAACTGGTATAGATAACTTATACTCTGGTTTATACTTGGAATACAGATATACCTCTATTGTAGAACGCAATAGTGACCCGTTATCCTACGTATAGCGTATGCCAGGTTAATACTCAAATTGTAGAACCGGCACTAAGTTTGTCAAAATTCATAAAGCTGAGCAAAAGCTATAACAGTTTTATTGAGTCAGTTTCCCACTCACCCCTACCAGTTATTTTACAAGATAGAGGAAAAAGTACTGGAACAAACTTAGGTAAAATGATCTAATGATTAAGTATATTTAAATTTATAACATCCTTTACATCTAGGTAATTCTATAGAGGAAAAGCTATGAATAAACATTTTTTTTTTCAAAATTAATCCTACCAATCCTTTTGAAAGTAATACAGCGATATTAAATCCTCTTATATATTTTAATAGATACTCTCACTCTCTCTCGAGACGTATAATGAAAAGAAACGGTTTAGAATATCATCTTTAGATTCATAATCGTAAAATAATTTTCATCAATAGAGAACTTCAAATCCCTTCAATCGGTCTTCTCGATACGATACCATAATTTTCCGTAAAATTTAGATTAATATTTCAAGATGTTATTCAATTTACGGTTAAAGAAAATGTTCTAACGCTTAATATTAAACGTTCTCTCTCTCTTTTGTGGTAGTAAATGACACAGATTCAGCAATTCGGTTCAATTTATATCATAGGCGCAACTAAACTAAGGGGGGGGGGCAAAGACCGCAAAGACCCCCAACCGGCCAACTCCCAAAAGTACCTAAATAAGAAATTAAAAATACATGATGCGAATTAAAAATTTCCCTAAATAAAAAAAATACATGCTGATATGGGCATAGTATTCAATATAAATTTATGTAAAATTTTGACAAAATTTGGGCGTGGTCCAGAATTTCTTTCTTTGCAGGTCAGACCAAAAGTTTTTTGTTACCGGCGTTTTTCCTTCATCGGTGCTTCTGCGATGACCTCCCTTCTAGTTGTGGCTTCAGCCCCCCCAAAAATCTTATGCTAGTTGCGCCTATGATTTATATTGATGGAGGGGACTTAAATATTGTGCAAGCATCGAATTAATGTCTTCTTTTTGGGGATTTCTCTTTATGTAAGTTAGTATATAAAAGGAATTCCAAAAAAAATCGTTTTTTAACCAGCTTGATGTTTAGTGTAACTAATATAAGCGATTTTTTAAAATTGTTTTTGAAAATAAAAGAAAAAATACCATTTGGACTATATTAATAAAAAGTGAGGACATTTTTTTGAATCTTGTCAATTAAATTAAAGGAGAATGACTAGATTTCTGAACAATGCGACCCATCTAAGCGTTTTCTTGGATTTTTTGTAGGAACAAAAGAAATTTTGACTAGATTTTTGACCCGTGTGAAAATTCTAAGCCTTTATTTTGGATGTCTTTGAAAATAAAAGGAAAACCTAATTAGGTTAGATTTCTGAACAGTGCGATTGATTATATACAAGTAAAAGAAAAAACACGATTTGGACCAGATTTTTGTACTGTTCGACAAATCTAAGCTATTGGTTTGAATATTTCTTTGAGAATGGAAGAAAATACTTAATTTGGAATAGATTTTTTTAGTAATGTAAGTTTGTCATTTTTTTCTTTAAATCAAAAGAAGAACTCCATTTGGAAAGGATTCTGAGTAATTTCCAACACAGGTTTTTCAAGATTAACAGTTAATTAATATCTAATAAGCGATTTTTTTAATTTTCCTTCAAAACTGAAAGAAAAACACTCTGAACTATATTTCTGTGCAATGTGACTGACTTCGAGGGTATTTTTGTATTTTTCTTTGGAAAAAAAACAAGAAAAAATGTTTCGTTTGTATTTGAATTATACCGCGTGACCAAACTAAGCGATTTTTTGGATTTTTCCTCATTTCAAGTAGATTTTTGGATTCTTAATTGGGAACAGAACAAAAAAACACCATTTGGACTAGATTTTTGTACTGTTTGACAAATCTAAGCCATTAGTTTGGATTTTTCTTTGAAAATGGAAGAAAAAACTTTATTTGGAATAGATTTTGTTTTAGTAATGTAAGTGTCATTTTTTTCTTTAAATAAAAAAAAAGGAAAGGATTCTGAGTAATTTCCAACACAGGTTTTTCAAGATAAACAGTGAATTAATATCTAATAAGCGATTTTTTGAATTTTCCTTCAAAGCTGAAAAAAAACCCAGAACTGTATTTCTGAGTATTTTTGAATTTTTCTTCAAAAAAAAACAAGAAAAAGTCTCGTTTATACTAGAATTATACTCCGTGACCAACCTAAGCGATTTTTCGGATTTTTCTTTAAAAATAAAAGAAAAAACCTCTTTTGGAGTAGATTTTTGAGTAATGCAGTTTTTTGGATTCTTATTTGAAAACAAAACATAAAAACACCATTTGGACTAGATTTTTGTACTGTTTGACAAATCTAAGCCATTAGTTAGGATTTTTCTTTGAAAATGGAAGGAAAAACTTAATTTGGAATAGATTTTTTTTAGTAATGTAAGTGTCATTTTTTTCTTTAAATAAAAAAAAAGGAAAGGATTCTGAGTAATTTCCAACACAGGTTTTTCAAGATAAACAGTGAATTAATATCTAATAAGCGATTTTTTAAATTTTCCTTCAAAACTGAAAAAAAAACACTCTGAAATATATTTATGTGTAATGTGACTGACTTCGAGGGTATTTTTGAATTTTTCTTTGGAAAAAAAAATGTTTCGTTTGTACTAGAATTATACAGCGTGACCAAACTAAGCGATTTTTTGGATTTTTCTTCATTTGAAAAAGATTTTTGGATTTTTATTTGAAAGCAAAACAAAAAAACACCAATTGGACTAGATTTCTGAGCAATGTGATCAATCTAAGCTATTTTTTGAATTGCTTTTTTTGGAAATAAAGACAAAAACATCATTTTTACGAGGTTCCCATAAATTTAAACTGATTTTTTTTTTAAATTTTAGAAAAATGGTTCTTCACATTTTTTTTCGGTTTAATCTTTTAAATATATGATAGAATGGATTTTTCATGATATCAGTGAAAATCGCTTAGCACCATATATATTAATTCAACATTTACTTTGCCATCGTGTCCTCTTTAATCATTTTGTTTTGTTCAAAATGTTCGTATTAAATAAAATACAAAATTCCAGATTAAAACGTTCTAACAAAAAATAAAAAAAAATACACCGACGTGCAACTACAACACGCATCGTTATGTGAAACTTTTTCAATCTAGCAACATTGATTATGACTGGAAACAGTCGAACAAAAACCAATTATCCTTCCATCAAGCCGGCCGGGAGACAACACGTCAAAATTAATAACGAGCCTATAATTGTTACATAACAATTGTCCGAATCCAAAACAAAAATAATTCCGCGCAAATTAGATAATTTAAAAAAAAATCTAGTTTAGTCTCTCGATCCTAAAACAGGGCCAATTAATCGAATCTAATCAACATAATTGATCACATCACTACTAATTAAACCCCGTAAACTATTTGATAGTAATTGTATTGCGAAGCAAGCTAAAAAGCTCCTTAATATCGATAGAAATAACGTCGAAGAACGCTCCAACGCGCTCCTTCCAGCTCCACCTCTATTACGCTACCGTCTGCGAATATGCACCTTCGAGCCGGATCGTTACGGGTGTTTGTTCCGGCGGTCGGACATGCGAATAAGCTCCGTACTTTTAGTGAGTTATTGGTAGAAACGAAGACACGCCTACTTTAAGGGGTCCTTTTCAACTGAATATTAGGGAGTATCTTACAGGACTCGTTTTTCAAATCGAAATAGTCAGTTTACTCTCATATTTGGCCATGTAAGGTTCACCTCGAGACGCCTAATAAAAATAAAAATAATAATAATAAAAATCCAACCGCGGGGATTTGAATATCAATTTTTTTTTCCTTCAAATAGACTGTGATGGGTTGTTTATAGTGAAATAGTTCGTTGGACTTGGAGAAAAGATGTTGATTTTGTGCAAGTTCGTTTTCCGACGGTAACTGCCTCCTGACTTTCCATACAACGAAAAATGAACAATGAAACTTTAGAGAGTACCATACACGTTACGGCACCTAGTATATTAAATAAGCCGTCTCAAACCATGCCTCAAAGATCTCCTTTCGCCATACAGGAACTTCTGGGGTTAAGTGACAGCCACCACAGATCGCCTACGGCTGCTGTTTCTGCGATTACTCCTAATGTGTATCCCCAAAGACATTTGCAAGCTCCGACTTGCTTTCCTTCAGATCATGGCTTCAACCACCATCACATGACCATGGCGGCTAGTCGTATGGCTTATTTTAACGCACAAGCGGCCGTAGCGGCGGCTTTTCTGCCTCACAACATTGCTGCTGCGGCTAGTATGAATAATGGAGCACATTCACCAGCTGCAGTTTTGGGCTTGACTGGACATCAAAGTGGAGGTGCTGGTAAGTTTTTATTTATAACAAATGGAAATTTCTAAAAAAATGATATGCAACGTATTAAGGTTACAGAATTTATTATATTTTTTTCCATACTTATTATTTCTTCAAATAAAGATGACTAAGTATTACTATTACACTAATGTTAAGGTTATAATGTTAGTGCGTGATAATATACAAACATTTTAAGTTGTATGTAAAAAAAAACATCGTTTGTAGCAAAATTGATTTAAAAAAATGTATCAAATTTGTAGAACATTTTTTCACGCTTACTTTGTTTAAAATTCGAGTTATATCGGGCAAATATTACAATAGTTTTGATAATGACTTGAAGAACGTCAAACATTTTTTGTTTAAAATGTAGAATTTTATATAAAATCGAATTAAAATTGTGCTCGTCATCTACAGATCTTAGTTTTGTGTATAGTCGTTGAAAAAATATAAATAACTACTGTTTAATAGCTAACTCATGTAAGTTTTATTATTTGAATTGTTGGTTTCTGTTGGGCAAACATAGAGCAATTTATTTTGTATGCCTTTTTAAACATATTTTAGTTGTATTTATCCTACAACGTTAAAATATATTTAAATTAGTTGTTTGGTTTTAACTGTCTATTTCAAGTTTCCATATTTATTTAAATTTGAAAAAAAATTCAGTTTAGGGGTGATATCTCAGAAGTTGGTGGGCTGAGGACATTTTTTTATGGGTAAGACCCATCATAATTTTATATGGCTAATTGTTTCCTATGAATTTATCAACATCCTTTATGTATGCAGTAAAATCTTCAAACATGACTTTTATTGACTTCTAAACTTCAGATTAAATTTAAACTTTGCATAATTATCAAGAACCGATGAAAATACAATAATTTGTTAAATTTGTTTCAATATTCCGACCAGGATAATCAAGATTTAAGATTGATTTATCATAATTAGCTATTTCTAAAACTCCAGCTTTTTGTAATAAATTAAAAATTATTTTTTTAAATCTATTATTTACTTAATTACTGTAGTGTGAAATAAACTTATTTTTAAAATATGGAGACACTAAGGGGCAAATGTATGTTTATTTTCAAAAAACTGTTTTTGAGCAGATTTGTTCGATTCTTCGAAAAATTCAAAATGGAATTTTGATGAAGGTTATTTTGAACAGAAATTTTGCTTTCTTTTCCTTATTTTTTTCTTGAGAATATTCGTTTTCAATTTTATGATGAAAATTTGCAATTGTTTTGAATATTTCTACAAAAAAACAGGAGTATTTATTGGCTTTAGAAGTGCTTTCGATGCAGATGATAGAAAATAAATGGTAAAAATATTAGAAATATTAATAATCTTTAAAAATCCAGGGATAATAACCTTAAAAAATACAAACACCACAGTAAAATTGTAAGCTACAACTTCGTTTGATATCAAAAAAGAGATAAAGAAGATCAAATCTCGATAAGAAAAATATGATGGTGAGAAGATTCAACTGATAAAAGCCACTGACCCACTAGGCAAGTAGACAAAAATATTCAGGGAGAAGATTAACGAAGGAAATACAAAATATACCAATTAATAGCTATTTATGTATCAAGAGCAGACAGAAAGTTGCCGCGCGACGCGTTAGCGGAGCGCGGCAATCTGTCGAAACTACTAAAAGACTTTCTGCCCTAAATACACACAAGATTTTTTCTACTATCACACCAAAATTAACTACTAGCTCTCTTTTATGTATAAATAAAATTGGGCGTGCTTCAAAGTTACTTTCTGCTTAAGAGCGCCAATAATGTCAAATTATGACAGCTTGTGGAAAACGTCAACTTTGCAGTTGCTTTTCAAGGCACAAAAGACGACTTTCTATAGTGATAGTGTAATGATTATTCTTTTTGTTATGTATCGAATATCCTGTGAATGCGATAAACTTTATATAGTGAAACATTTAGACCATTGAAAATCCGAATAAATGAACACAAACAGTTGTTTATGTACAAAGGACGAAAAACGGTATATTATAGTTGAGCCTGCAAATTGAAGAGACTCTATATAGTTCTTCGCCGAGGTGCATATTACATTTTTTCTTCGACATTTATACTAAAACATATTCAATGGGATTCGGGGCACATAATGAAAGAAACCAATAGTAAAAAAAGAAAAGTTAAAGAAAGTTCTTTAATGCAACAAAACGCGGACAAAATGTGTAGCTAGTATTCCAGTCGAATGTAGTCAAATTTAGTTGTCAATGTTAGAATGAGAAATTTCCAATAATCAATCACCTGAGTTATCAGGATAGTGTCAAAGTTTTTATCCTTGTTTTCTAAAGATTCATTTTTATTAATTACAGATCCAAATAAGCAGCTTCACTGTGCACATGATCTACTGTGAACAGACCTTGAAAATTTGGCAACAAATTTTTGGCAGTTTTAAACTTCAAAATATTATTGATTGTATAGTTGTTGAATTTTTCGTTTTGAAAAAACTCAATTAGAAAATATAAAAAATATTATGGTTATGGTTTGATTTCCCAAATTTAGTAACAAAAAGAACCAAATTGTACTTGAAACGTCAAATTCAAATCTTGTGCACGATAAAGATATGACGAAACAACTACTTTGCAGCTCGCAACGAAATTAACATTGACAATTCCTTTTTGAGACAGATAAGGGAAAAAATCGGATATTTCTAGTTATAGATGGAGACTAAAAATGTCTTATCCTTTGTTCAAATACAACGTACTTATCATCCTTATTTACCACGACAATTTACACAAACCGACACGTTCAACTACCGTAACTTAAAACATTTTATTTATAAATAACAATTGCACGATATAACCCTTCAATAACGTCCATCTCCTCCCCCTCCTGCTCCTAATTATCCTTGGTTCAAATATATGCACGGCTACCTAATTTCCTCGGTATTATTTTGTTAGGTGTAAAAATTCAAACAGGAAACCGTAAATCATTATCGAATTTAAATATAATATTCCTGCGGCAAAGAAAACAATGTTAAAGAGACGTTTCAACAAAGATAATAACTGTAATAAGTGACGTGCCTACCTGTATTCGACAACCAGGGACGAACTACGTTAAGTAGAATAAGTTCATTATATTTCCATGTTTTTGGTTTTTTTTTAGCTCATAAAATAAATAACTAATTAAATTATACTAAACTGCTCTTGAAAAATAAAAATCTACCTGTTCAAATTTGTTGTGACAATAATGCGTTGGTTGATGTACGAGGATGTATTGATATCTAGTTAGCCTAGACCAGATCCATGTATAAACAAAATATTGCGTTACCATAGCAACGAACAATAACTTATTAGAATAGAAGTGTCAGTGTGAAGTTTGACGTCAAAAAAGTAAACCAGAGTTACGCAATAAATTAAAAGAAAAAAAGATGTCCACCGAAATTGTGAAAATCGAAAAATTGGAGTATCGCGAGCCATCATGAAGTACCTGTATTTAAAAGGGTTAAGAGGTAAGCAGATTTACGAAGATATTCTTAATACCCTTGGTGATCACTGTCCTTCGTATACGACCGTGAAAAATTGGACTGCAAGCTTCAAACGAGGTACATTTTCCTGTGAAGATGATGACCGATCGGGAAGGCCAGTTTCTGTGTCAGTCCCCGAAAATATCGATGCAGTTCATGACATGATATTATCAGACCGTCGAATTGGGCTAAAACGGATATCTGAAGCACTGAATATTTCATACGAACGCGTTCATCATATAGTTCACGTCAATTTGGACATGAGAAAAATTGCTGCAAAATGGATCCCCAAATGTTTGAATGTTGACCAAAAGCGTGCAAGGGTAGAAGCAAAGCGTTCGATCTGTGCTCGATTTGAAAACGATGTAGACTTATTAAACCGAATTGTTACTATGGATGAGACTTGGGTACATTTCTACGATCCACAAACAAAGCAACAATCGTTGGAATGGCGACACTCTGGTTCTCCAAGGCCTAAGAAGTTTCGTGCCCAAAAATATGCTGGAAAAGTACTTGCTTCAGTTTTTTGGGATTGCCATGGAGTAATCATGATTGATTTTTTGGATAATAACTGGAGATTACTATTCGACATTACAAAAAATTAAAGAGAAAAGACGCAGAAAGATATCCAAAGGTGTTTTGTTTTTGCAGGACAACGCCCCTGCACACAAATCTCACGTTGCCATGCGAAAAATTCGTGATTTAGGGTTTGAATTACTAGAACACCCCCCTTATTCACCAGAATAGAACACCTTGAGTCCTTTGCAGTTTAAGATACAGACCGGCCTGGGACTGCATAAAAAAATCTAAAAATCATCCTTACCAGACTTGGAAAGAATGTCATTTAATGGTAAAGAGATGGATCTAAAGCAATAGAAAGGACTGGGATAGGAACCAAACACTATGAAAACCTTGCAGAGTTCAAAGATAAAATATTTAGATGGCAAATGATTATCATCACGTCAGATAGTAAAGCAGCTATTACAGCACTGATTTCTTGAGTAATTAGCTCTAAAATAGTATGGGAATGCCTAGGAAAATTCAATGGGTGGTATTAATAAACTGAAGCATAAGCTCCAACTCAAAGTATTTGGAGTATATGCTCCAATCGGTATTAATAATTAAAACGAAGCTTTTGCTCAAATCGGTTGACTTTTAACTTTGAGCATGTGCTCCAGTGTGTATTAATAAACAAAAGTATTTGCTCAACCACTGGAGCATTTCATACATTTTGTTTGAGTCCAGTCAGTAGCAAACTCACTGCCTAAGTAATTGGTACTATGGCGGAGTTTTTAAACAATTTACACAATCGTAAGGTGTATAGAGTGCGCAGAGAAGTAGACGAAGTATGTATTATCCGTGGGTACAACTGAAAATTTGATACAAATGGTCAAAAATCTAAAGGATAGTAATTAAAAAGTTAGGATAGAGCCTCCAGAAACGTTTAAACATTTCATTTGCTTAAAAATTGCAACTTTGAAATAAAACATATACGTCTCATAAAAATTTGGAGAAGTATATTTTACTTTAAAGCTTAATTTCTAATAGTTTTATACTTGGATTCGAGTAACCTTCAAACAGTTCGTGGAGAAGCTTCTGCCATTTGTTTAATAGAATTGGTACATTTCAAGTTTGCTTTTTTTGTTTTTTTACCAGGTTTTCATGTGGTTCGGTTTTTTAGAATTTGCCCAGCTGTCATAGGTATCTACTCCATAGTTTTGATGCAATTCTTTTTTTATTTTTTGTAGACAATCTTTCTTTTTTTGTTTTACGACTGAACAAATGCCATATCAGATACATCGTATACACGCATGGAGCATTTGCTCACGATACCTGAGCATAAGCAAGGGAGTTGTTTATTTTTACCAACACGAGTAAATGCTCAGACTCCCAGTATTTGCTACGTGCTCAGACTCAGGTTTTATTAATACCACTCAATATATTATGTGAGAAAATATTAATAAAAGCTGTAGGAACTATTGTCATTAGAAGATCTTAACAGTACAAAAAATATGAATGAAAAGTAGAGTTGGGAGAAAGAATTTGGTAGATAAACAAACTTGAATGCTATTGTAGTTTTGGTACAGAATTTATTTATTTTTGTTAAAATGGCTAGTTCGACCCAGAGTATTTTTCAGTTGAAACATATTCCAAACGAAACAACGGACGCGAGCCCTTGTAATACGGCGTGACTAGACAAAAATGTTTCTAACGTAATTATGTCAAATTAGTACAATAGTTGACAAGTTAAGCACCACAAAATCATTCATTAATTCGGACTGGGTTGAAATAAACAGGAAACGTTAAGTGGAAAATTAACAATGGACACTATCTGGTTGGAAATATCTATAATTCCACATGGAAATTAATGTAACGTTAAATTAACCATTATTCTTTTTTTTTATGTGCTCTAGATTATTTAGTAATTATGATGTGGTTTTTATTCTTTTTTAAGTAAAATAGTTATTTGTTTTACTAGGCATAAAAGCACAGCATAAAAGCTGCTTTTCTGCCGTGTGAAACATATAATTTTTTCTTCAAATTTGTTCCAATTCCACGCAAAATCGACTTTTTCATATTTAAATTGCGTTTCATTATCAATATCCAAATAACTAAATTATCATTTTGAGAATTTTAATAACCAGTTTGATTTAAATTATTACTTGGAAGGTTGCCTTGCAACGAACTTTTTCTGCCTAGGCATTAAAAGTACAACTTCTAAGCCTGCCAAGTGTCATTAAAAGGCCGCTTTTAATGTCATTTGGAGAAAAATAATTTTGGATTTATGTTAAAAAATATTTACTGGTAAGTTTTCAACTCCTTCTTGGGGAAATTCTTTCTTGGTTGTTCTAGTTCTAGGAGTGAACTCTTATATTTCCAATGAGTCAGTATGGAAAGTGAAAACAAAAGAAAGTGTAACGCAAATATTTTAAAATAACAGGTTTCAATCGTGAATATCCTCTACTCTTTAGTCTGACCACGCTTCTGCATGAGATATTATGTCAAATGATATTAACATAGTACACCTCGATACGTCTACCGGACGATGCTTTACGTAACTGGGAGTTAAATCTGAGCTATGGAATTCTACTATCGACTCTATTGTTGTCGATTTCTTCATAAAAACTTCAATATATTCAGTGGCGGATTTACCAACAGGCTGAGTAGGCTGGAGCCTAGGGCGGCAAATTTGGAACCAACATTTTTTCATGTCTCACAAGAATTAAGATAATATGTAGGGAAACGTAGGGCACGGATGACTTCATAAATATGTTTTGCATTATTTTAGATAATTTGCGAACAATAAAAATAAGGTATTTTGTCTTTCTTAAAATCAAGTCTATATGAATATTCTATCTTAATCTATAGTTTAAATTTAAACCTAGGTATTTACAACCCTCTATACATCTTTATTTTAAATTATTATTTGCAAGCTACCTGACGTTATAAACACAGTTTTTTCAATATTTAGAGATTTATAGTTTATTTAGTGCTAGCCAGTCAGAGATTTCATTTAATTTGAATACAATCCGTTCATCTGGTGAATCTATAAGTAAATCATTTACATAGAGGATGAATGGAAGTGATCCCAGAACAGTTCCCTGTGGAACACCCATATTCAGCTCTTCAAACGTGACTCTGACTTTCTGCAACCTTCCGTTTAAATAACTTGATACCAATTTGTGAGTAGATTTCATGGTCCGCCGTATCAAAAGCCTTTGCTAGGTAAAGAAAAATATTGCTTTTAAACTTTAAGTAAGCCTAATGAAACTTATTTAATTACGTATATCTCACCTTATTGGTATAGTACAATTTCAAAATAATTTGTTATTAATGTAATTGTCAACTAGAGTATCGAATTGTAGTGGATGGCAGGGGCGGCAAAATTTGAATGGGAGAATGTCAACTCCACCACGAACCTCAGGTACACGAAAAAGGCCGGTCAGCTCCACCGCCGATTTCAAGCCGAGGGATTAAATAGATAAGAGGATAATCTTTATAGTACCATAAAGTATTTTGCTGAGTTTATAATTTTTGAAGAAAATAATTTAGTTTGACATTTTGTATCATAGAAAAGATATAACCGCTGTTAAATAAAGTTAAAAAAATGCATATTTGAAATTTACTAGATCTATATTTGAAACAAAGCTTACATTCAATTCACTTAAAAATTATAAAACATATACATAAAAACGAAAAATATATACAAACATAAAATAACAAAAAATTAGAAAAATATTCACGCTTAAATATGGGCAGACACAATACAAATTATTTTGGCGAAGGTGGTTTGGTAGGGGTAGGTTTGGTTGGGTTATTATTGGAAATTATTATAATTTTTTCTTCAAAAATTGACTAAAAATACGAAGGTGGTTTGGTAGGGGTAGGTTTGGTTGGGTTATTATTGGAAATTATTATAATTTATTCTTCAAAAATTGACTAAAAATACGAAGGTGGTTTGGTAGGGGTAGGTTTGGTTGGGTTATTATTGAAAATTATTATAATTTACTTTACACCAACTAATATTTTGGGAATTTCCAACATTAACAGGATGTCATTAAAAGATTAGCATGGTGGACTTGACCGGTGACCTTAATCCCCTAAAATAAAATTTCTACCTGAATTTATGGACGTGGTGGAGCTTCCATGTAGCCATTTGAATAGCCTGCTGGCGACAAATGTGTAAATCCGCCACTGTATATATTTCATAGTAATAAGTTAGGAATACACGAAGACTTGTCAACAGTATGCAGAGTGTTTCGACTGCTGACGAGTGTAGACTGGAATAATAGTAAAACTGTAGAAAGTGACTGGATAAATCTATAGTGTGCAGAGTCCCAGGGCTGTTTTCCACTAGACAGAATTTAATACGGCGGATCCAAAAGAGAACTAATTTCTTTAATAGTCACTTTACTTCTGAGGTGAGGTTGTACCATTTTCCTTGTTATCTACTTCAATTCCAGAAGCTTCGTGTCTTCTATGTAGGCCACTAGTTTGACTGGATGGATTTTCAGTAGTTGTAATGGTTGTATTATTTCCTCTCCAAAGTGCTTCCGTCTGAGTCCAAGTAAGTTCTCGCAGAAGCAGAGTATGTGTTTCATCATAGAGTTCACATTTCCTGCACATAGGTTCACTAACTTTTCCCATTTTGTGCAGATGTTTCCTCAGGGTGCAGTGTCCAGTTACCAGGTCGGTAACTGTCTTACTCAGTTTCAATAGTCGGCTTGAGAGTTCCTTGTCTACCTTGTTCAGTAAACTCTTTGTATGGAAGTGCCCTTGAGTCGACCTCCATTTGAGTTGGTGTTCCCTATCTAGCCAGTTCCCGATTTCCCCGCTTATGCAATCTTTTGTAATTACACAAAACGATTGCGGACCTATGAAGTCTCCTTTAGAGCCTACTTTAGCTAACTGGTCATCAGCCATTTCGTTACCTCCAATGTCCTCATGTGCCGGCACCCATATTAGACACACTTTGTTGTCTCTCACCAGGGATTCTTTACAGTTTTTTACCAGTCTAGAAGGTGCTGATATATTTTATGTTATTTTTAAACCCATTTTATAATCTACATATATACATGACATACTTTTTTTGTTCGAATCCTTTTTATACAAAACTTCAGCTAGCCATTGTCTAATCGCAACCACATCAAATTACCAATTAGTATTGAAGTTCAGATCAGGGCTTAATGAGCAATTGATCCTCATTACGTATCAATTTAACTTGTACCGGCACATAGAAGCCACTAATAATCTTATAATTAGAAAATTTTCCCCGGATGATGCTCCATTATGAGGCTGATGATGCTGGTTCGGTAGCTCGTATTACGTTATTAGCGTTTTTTACGAATATTATATATCTATCCATCCAACACGAATCTCTACATATTCACCCAACAAAGTTGTAGTAGAAATTTATGTTAATTAAATTATTAGAGTCAATCTTTTTTCAATATTTTTTGTCGCTTCCTGCTTGTCTATGTTCAGTGACCTTGATTTAGTAGTGATGGGGAACGAGAATATTATCAATGGTCACTGTTTTTGAGTCTCGCGTTCGCACTCAAGTGGCTTGTATACTTTGTTCCAAGATTTTCGTTTTGACTTATGCAAACATGTTTGATTCAATACCAAAAACCACAGCAGGTAATCGTTTCTTCGAAAAGTAAAAAGATAATGCTTAATAGTTTGATTATGTTACAACTGAAATGTTTAGCTGGTAAAGTGATTTTTGATACTCATTTTTTGATTTATTTAATTATTATACGAGGATATATTGAAAAATTCTTAGCCTACTATAGAACCAAACAAAATTTCAATGTCAAAATATTTTATTACCCAACATATTCTCCTCTTAATTGGATTCATTTATTACAGCGAACCTGCAACGTCTCTAGAGCCTTTAAAAAAAATGTTTCTTCTTGCTCTGCAAACCAGACCTCCAACAGCTTTTATTACCTCCTCGTTGGATGAAAATTTACGACCTTTTAAACTTTTTTTCAGTTGAGGAAAGAGATGATAATCGGACGGAGCCAAATCTGGTGAATAAGGGGGGTGTTCTAGTAAATCAAACCCTAAATCACGAATTTTTTGCATGGCAACATAAGATTTGTGTGCAGGGGCGTTGTCCTGCAAAAACAAAATACCTTTGGATAGCTTTCCGCGTCTTTTCTCTTTAATTGTTTCCTGTAGAGTGGTCAGTAATGTCGAATAGTAATCTCCAGTTATTGGCAATCCCAAAAAACTGAAGCAAGAACTTTTCCACCAGATTTTTGGACACGAAACTTCTTAGGTCTTGGAGAACCAGAGTGTCGCTATTCCAACGATTGTTTTGTTTCTGGATCGTAGAAATGTACCCAAGTCTCATCCATAGTAACAATTCGGTTTAAGAAGTCTACATCGTTTTCAAATCGAGCACAAATCGAACGCGATGCTTCTACCCTTGCACGCTTTTGGTCAACATTCAAACATTTGGGGATCCATTTTGCAGCAATTTTTCTCATGTCCAAATTGACGTGAACTATATGATGAACGCTTTCGTATGAAATATTCAGTGCTTCAGATATCCGTTTTAGCCCAATTCGACGTTCTGATAAAATCATGTCATGAACTGCATCGATATTTTCGGGGACTGGCACAGAAACTGGCATTCCCGATCGGTCATCATCTTCAATAGAAAATTTAGCTCTTTTGAAGCTTGCAGTCCAATTTTTCACGGTCGCATACGAAGGACATTGATCACCAAGGGTATTAAGCATATCTTCGTAAATCTGCTTATCTCTTATCCCTTTTAAATACAGGTACTCGATGATGTGTGGATGGATGAGGGATTTATAAACTTTTATTATCAAATCATTAAGACCAGATGCCGAGTCAACGAAATATTGTAAAAGGTTCTTTACTGTATATTTTTTATACGTATTTTCAATTTTCTTTACTGTACTGTAAAATATATCATTCCTAGTACACCCTGTACGTTCTTCGGCTGTCACTATTCAAGGAATCTGAATATCATTTTTTAATTATAGCATCTCCCTACCAGGTTGATAATGTGGGGAAAAAGTAACAAACAAAAATTCCTGTAAAACAAACATAGAAACAAAATGTAATATCGATCGAGCTTGATATCTACTTTAAAAAATGTATGACTGGCATTTATGACCTAGTAGACAGAATAAAATCTTTGTTCATTAAAACTCTACCAAAAATGTTCACTCGTCGAGTGCAAATTCACACTTTACCCCTTTCAGTAGTCAGAGCAGTGCTGCCGATACGCATCTCGCGATTTCGAGAGTATAATTTAAAGAGAAATGTTATGAATAATGTAAGTAAAAAAAAATTCTATTCATTTCTTCTAGAACCTCTACAGGAGGAGGAGGAGGAGACTGAAAAGAAAGAAGCCCTATGAGATAGTAAATTAAACGTAACAGTAATACAGAATTTTTATTTTTAATAGTTTAATTAAGAGTTTAAAGTGTAACAAGACATGCTATTATCTTTTTAGTTATATGCATCTCTATTATGTCAAGGCACATCAAAGCGAACGGAAAGGCACGAAGGAAAGAGATGCGTGTATTCGGAAAAAGCACAGCTTTGTGATTTTAGTGATACGAACGCTCAGAAGAGATACGAGAAGAAAATAGTCAATAATGAAGAAAGAGCAGTCATCCAGAGGATTAAAAGAATATGATTACTGTAATATACAGTCAGTAATTTTAGAGCAAATAAAATAGTAAGAAAGGAAAGAAGTGAAGAAAGTAAAGATGGATCTAATAAGAAAAAGAATCCTGAAACTTGGAATGCTATAATGAAGAAAAATAATGTTTTCTTAAAATCTTTACGTGCGTGTTATTGATACTATTTCAGGAGTATGTGAAAGGCTCAAGGATGAACCTACTGCAAACTGCAATCTAGGTATTTCGCAATTTCCTTTTTGCACCTCTGCAATTCTGCTCTTTATACCAGCCTATCTTCCTTTTGATTTAATAAGCTCTCCAAGAATATTTTTTTCCTAATTGGCCCCATAATTTTCTCATTCACTATTTCATTAGATCTTCAGATCCAAATACTTGTTATGTATCGGAAGACTTCATCCTTATTTTTATTCCACCAGAACGTCTATAACATTAATGTAAAGAGCCAAATTTTTTGTACTCTAAAGAAATAAACTAATTTGTTTGTTGCATAAATTTAGTTTTGAAATTGAGGTTAATTTAATGAAAATATTGAGAACTTGGCATCCTAGGAACGAAAAGCAGACGCGAATGATCCGTTGGCGACGGGCACACAAAACACAAAAGCAGCTTCCATGCCCCGCAGGGGTTCCCGATCTGCGGACGGGTACACAACGCATACGTTGATAACGAATTTAGTACTAAAATTCGATGGGAAATAAAGGTGATAATCCTGTACGTTAGGAGTTTTGATGAATATCTACCATAGCTATACTTATACATTTATACAAGTAGTCATACTTGGGATGAATCATTTAGGATGTTCAATTTTTGTTTTTGTGAAGTAGACTTATCAAAAAAATACAAAAAAAAACGTAAATAGTTTTTTTTGTGGAATCTCGGCCAGCCAAAATTTTGCAACTGATTTCAGGCAGCTTCAGTTACAGGAAATTGAAAGTTGTCAAGATACTTTATTTTAGGCAGATTACTTTACGGAATTTCACTCGCCCCAAGTATTGATTTTGTTCCTAGCCCTCACAATTAATTATTAACTTGTTCTCGAAAAGATTTTGTTGAAATAAAATATTTTTTATCAGTAATTTTCTAGAAACGATACTAGAATACGAAATAAAAATATTTTTTTCTATAAAATGATTTAGCGTAGTCAAAGTACACAAAATATCCGCAAAAAACACAAAAAACTTGAAAATTCAAAATTGAGTATTTAAAAGGGTTGTGATTAACATGAGAAAAACTTTACGATGCTAGGCATGCGATTTTCCGGAAAATCGTAGACTGAAAATTTTTGTTTTTGTTTTTTCGCACTAATTGTTTAAATAATGAAAACACAGAAAAATGTTCCAATCAAAAATTGTAGCTAATACATTTATCTACAAAATTTGTCTGAACATTTTTTTTGTATCTGCATTAGTTTTTAAAATTTATATGAAATTTCCATAGTAGTATTTTTGAATATCATCAATTTTCATGTTTTTAATTTTATGATAGTAAATAAACAATGACATTTAGAAAAAATTTTCATATGAAATGTTTTCTAAAATGGGGTATCTACAAATACACTGAAAAAAAATTGTTTAATGTATCATCATCGATTTTCCACGCTCTCTCACCTGCTTTTTCACCTTTATTTGTGCTCCCTTCTCTTTCTTACCTGAGCCATACGTGTTTTCTTTTGTATCGCGATCACATCTTAATAGGTTCATTATAAAGTTCACAAATTTTTAGATAATATCATAAACGGTATAAAAAGTTATAGAAGGTTTGCTGACAGACCTCTGATTTAAAAAATTTGATATTTGTAGAAAAACTGTATAGTAGTTTCGGAAGTAGATGCTTCAAATTGTTTAGTAGTAAAGTTTCATTGAATTATATTAATTTCGAAAAAAGATATAATTGAATGAAGTCTAAATAAAAACAAGTAAAATTTAGCTTGCAAAAAAACAGATTTTTAAAAAGCATTCGTTTAAAATTCTAAATATTGATGGCTTTGCTTTTATAATAATAATGTTTTATGCTCATTTGCAATGCTAAATCCAAAAGGAATTTTCGGTGGGATAAGTATTAATTAAATAGGAATTATAATCAACTGATATTACAGTCAGAAAATCTACTTTTTCAAATTTGAAAGTATTTCTATCTAAAAGTTGTTATCTTTCTTTACATTTTACATGAGTTTATTTATTTTTTCAGAATGTTATAAGCCCAAAATTATTAACTGTTAAGTCGAGTGGTTAATAAATTTGGCTCACGGGCCGTTCGCGCGTAACCACGAATTGAATACCACTGAAATTAATTTTATCTCGTAAACTTTTTAATTTACAGAAACACTTTTTAGACAAAATTTGTAGATAAATGCATCAGCTACAAGGAAGTTTTTCTGTATATTTATTATTTAAACAATTAGAGCGAAAAAACAAAAACAAAAATTTTCACTCGACGATTTTCCGGAAAATTGCATGCCTAACATCTTAAGCTTTTTCTAATGTTAAACACCACCCTATTAAATACCCAATTTTGAATTTTCAAGTTTTTTGTATTTTTTGTGAGGTTTTATGTGTAATTTGATTAGGCTAATTCGAAAAACTCAGTTTTAAATAACGAATAATAAAATAACTGAGTGACGTTACATATTTATTGAATAAAAAAAATCCTACATCGAACCACTTGAACAAAACAAACTCCTCACATTCTAAAAAAAATATTAAACTCATCCACTCGATCTGAGTATCCCAATCAAAAATAATGAGTTGTTAATTTCGCGTGGACACCTCGTAGAAGGCAGGTATAAAATATTTTTAACAACGCGAACCACCTCTTCATTCAGTTGCCTGAAGAAATTAAACGGTGTCTAACAGCATGAATAGGTACTGAATAAGTACGCAGGAAGTACCTCCACTCCCCGCACTTGACATATGACTGATGGGCTTTTCACACGTTTCTTCTTCGAATTATTATTTTTTTTTCTTTTCGGAAGGCGGAGTAAATGCTATTGGAAATTGGAAGTGGTTTCGTTAAAGCAAATATTAATTAATTTTGTTCAAAATGCATGATATATTATCACCCTTCACTCCTTAATTTTCAGTAAATGTGACACCACCGCTTATATTGAATGTATACGTTTGTTGACAGATATTTATTTTGGCCAAATCTTTTGACTATTGGCTTATTTTGTTCGTAAAATTTTATTTAAAAAAAGGTGAATTGTTGTTTAGTATGTGAAAATAAAGTATCTAGTTGTGAGCAAAATTAGTTTGCATTGTTTCACAATAAAATAACAGTATGCTTCAAGGTCTCTTTGAGGGTTAAAAAGCCGAAAAGATAAAAAAACCATAAATCATTTCTAGTCTTGACCTACCCACAACCGAACAATTGATTTTCATTGGTGCAATGTAGTTTCCGATTGGTCTATGAAAAATTTACTTGAATTGCTAGTCCACATGGACTGTTCACGTCCCAGGGTGGGTTTAGTTCATTTCTATTATTTACGAGATTTTTGGCGACCAGTCGAAGAGGAAGATATTGTTATAGGCTCCGAACAATTAATATATAGTTATTCCAATGTTAATGAAATGACCCATATGTTTAATCCCATTGATGAGAAATGCCGCCCTATGGCGTGCATATAATTTTTTTTTACAAATTCGAATATTGTGAAATAATGTTTTTCATTGAATTCAATATAGTAGATTAAATTTAATCTGCATACAAAACTCATAAAATTAGTAATATAATATAACTAAACTCACTCAACCAACAAATAGATATTATATTAATAATATTTGTCTACAACACAATTCGCACACGCCCCTGGATGAAATTAATGCTAAGTAACCCCAACTTCTTTAGGTAGTTAACATTTTTTATGAAACAGTGGACCGCGTTAATAACTGACCAGTTACTTCGTTATATTATGCCAATTACTGGAGTTGGACTATTCGATTTCCAATCCACCTGCTGCTACGTTGCCGGCTATTCAAAATTTTCTTAAAAATAGTAGCATACATAGAGTGGTTTTAATTAATTTTTCTTTTTCCAATAATTTCAAGCGGCTTATTTTAATGCTTACTAATAAATTCGTATTAGGTATTTTTTTTTAATATTTCCAAACTAGCTTTCTAAGAACATCACGAACTAACGGTTTACTGAAGTAAGGGGAACATTTGAATAGTGATCCTGACAACTTTAGAAAATAAATCTGACTACATTGTTTTATTTTATTGTCGTTACATTCACATTAGACACACTATACTAGAAGAGTAAAAAGACGTATTATTCTATGCCAACATAAATAATGTCAAAGTTTATTTATTTAGTCGCTATCTACGCAAAAAATGATACAAAATATGCACAGGCAACCGAAGCAAGAAAATAATGGGTCAAAGCATGGAGCTGCTGAAAAAATAAATAATTGACAAAAGTTTCAAAAAAATCCATTACAACAGTTATCGGCAAAACTGTTATTCATGGTAAAAAGAGAGTACAGAAATCGCTAGTTCGTCGGGATCCTGCAATAATGAAAAATGTGTCTGAAACCGTTACTGCTTCTGCTTACAGATTTCTTTATCTCGCCAACAAATTGTGAAACGGTGCAAATTAATTTTACTCACGTAAACTTACATAAAGGAAAAGAAGTAGACACGCATCTGGAATCATCTAGAACTGTCTTTGAAAAGTCTAGATGATTCCAGATATTTGTCTTCTTCTTTTTCTTTATGAACCTTTACAGGAACGACGTAACAATATAATAACCCTCTTTCTTGGGGTAAAGTAGAATAGAATCCCGTCACACCTCCACAATTAAGTCGAACAACCAACCAAGAAACAACCGAACTCCATAAGTATTTCCACGGTGCGACATTAAAATTACCTTCTTCCTGATTTGCGACCTGGCGAGCACCAAATGAAATTCCAAATTAAGTAAAAGCGTTAGGAGTAATTAAGTCTCCAAGATGGCTTATTGTAGTTGAAAGTTCGGCTACTGGAACGAAACCATGGGCGTCGCTTTTATTTAATACAAAATGTATTATTAGTATTTTCAGTAGACCATTGTTGGTTTAGTTTGTTGGAAGTTTTTCCTCCCCTATCATCAAAAACCTCAGCCTTCGCAGTTAACTCTACAATGCTCTGTCAGGAGCCCAAGCAAGATCCTGATTGTCCTCCTATTCTGGCTCAGTAGGTATTCCGTGTTTTTTGGCGACGGTTCTTTGATGTACTCTTTGGTCTGTCTCATTCTTGAAGCCTTGTTCCCCCATTTTCGAGACTGCTATATGTTTTTTGCAACGCTTTCGCCACAGAAAGGTTTTGAACCAATGGGAGCACATTGTGCCACTTCTCAGGCCAGTGAGTCTACCTCTTCATTGCCATCGTGGTCTGAGTGGTACTCAGGCTAGGGACATCACAAACAAGTTAAAGTTGGAATTTATCTGCATCTAACTGTTGGCTTTTATAGCCGCTTGGCTGTCGGAGTATATGGCAATGATCTTTTCCTCAAACTCTTGCGTTAAAAGCTCACCATCACAGTGCCGTATTGTTCCAGCTTTTGCCTATTCACAGCGAGACTCTTGTCTTTGGCTTGGTTATATTCCTGCTCCTACATCTTCCGTTATAGACTCAAGAGGATAAAGCCTTAATTAACTAATGGAAAAATAGTGTAGGAATAGATTTGAAGAATAAGACGTTACCTTTAAGAAGGTGCGCCAGTGGCCAAGAAACAGGATTCTAATGTAACGTTGGAATGCCTCACATTCTCGCCATAGCCATTGTATTATTCTTGTACAATTATGTTGCATTTTATCGAAATTATTTGTACCAACTCCGACGTCATTTTATGGCGCGAATTAAATTGCGACATACTTTTCCACTTGGAAGGCGACGAAGCTTTATTGTCGTAATTAAATCTTGCGATGGCTGGGACGCAGATGGTGCTTGGGTTACTTCATTTTTGAACACTTCACGCGAAAATAACGTGAATTGAGATTTTTTAATTTTTCAAATCGTACACGGAAAAGGGAATAAACGACGAAAAAAAAAACAGTACACAGAGTATTAAAGGAACGTTTTGTATGAGTTGGAATAGAAGTTAGAAGCAGAAGGGTATATTTATGTCAATTTTATATAGTTTTAGATAGTCTGAATGGTTTTGGTGTGAAAAGCCTTTTGGGGGGAACATTCACTGAGTCCTAAAATATCCATTGTATCTGTTTCATCTACTCAAAAAAGTACCATAGTAGCATAGAATTTAAACTCTTCCATTCCATATATATGGAGATAAAGCCAATATTATGAATTTTCGACCAATTTCAATATTGAACAATATCGCGAAGGTACTGAAGATGTCAGTGTTCCATGAGACAGATCTACCACTTCCAATTTAGTTGAGATGACTATATTGCTGAAGCAATGGATAACAAGCAACAAGTAGATGACATATAGACTGACTTCTTCAAGGCTTTTCAAAAGATAGACCACTCATTACAATGAACTAAAATCTTATATTTTTAATAGAGGCCAGTTTGTTCCTTATAATGGGGTTTCCTGTACAACCTATTCCCCAACATCAGGTGTTCCACAAGGGTCCAGCTTAGGTCCCTTATTGATTTTGATATTTATAAATGACCTTTCTACTGCATTGGAATGTTCAATCATTCTATTATTATTGCTACTTTCTAATAATATTGTTCTGTAAGTTTATTTTCTGTTGGATAATAAATATATTTTTATTATATGCCAAATATAGGTTTTTCTGGTAATGCTGTTATAATTTAACTGTAATCCAAAGACAAGTCTCCTTGGTAATACCAGGCGGAAGTGATGATGGCTGAAATGGACCCAAAACGATGTTCCCAGAAAAACACACTGAACTGGAACAATACTAGATGAACCCGTATTTTAAATGGGTTTGAATAGCATGACACTAGAGAACAAATTCACTGAGCGAGTGAAAATCGTATTCCAATCTAGGCAACGTACTTACATATATCTGGAGACATCATTTGGCTCGTCAATGGTTCTAAAACAAACCATGGCTAGTATAAACGGACGTAGAAGGGGGAATGTTCTTTACCCTTGGGTGTATTCCAAGCAGAAATATTTACTGATAACCATGTTCTGGTTAAAGCTATCCGCAATCCGACCAGTAAGTCTAGACTGGTAAGAGGCTGTAAAGAATCCCTTAATACAACAACATAGTGTCTTTAGTATGTGTCTGGTTGTAAGGGGAAAACAGGTAATGGAATGTAAGGTGAAAAAATTGGAAATACTACAAAGATTTATGAGATCTTCTTGGAGAATATTTATAAAATTAGCAAAACTATTTTTCACAATAAAAATGTAATTGCAAGAATTAATTTCTTTATTTTTCAAAGGTTTTGTTTTTTATTTGAATTCGATAATATACTAAAAGTTGAACGTATTCTCAACCGATCCGTTACTGTTGCTGTTTTCAACAGTGCAATGCAGTAGGTAACCCTATTTCAAATAACCCACTCGCTAGCTGTCTACACTCCAGCCCTTTGTTTTGCTATAATTTAATTTCTACGTGTACACAGAATTTGCAATCCTCTCTTTCAAAATGTAATCAAGCTGTCAATGAAATTCTATTAGGGATTTTCGACGTGATGGACGAACCATCACCGATTTCGGCAATAGAAGTGGAGATTTTTTAAGAAAAAAAATTTATAGTGATTTCCTTTATTTTGAAAAACCACTCTGTATTAATAGAGAAAATATTGAAAATTTCGTTTTTATTATTAAACTAGCTGTTGCCCGCCACTTTTAATTACTTTTTTGGCGATGAGTTTCAATAAAATACGAAACACGTCTTCCATCCATTCTGTTAAAGAATGTTTATGCAAAATTTGAGGTAGATTGGACCAAGGAATCACGTTGTCCCAAGCAAACTTTACCCCCTAAGGGAAGTATTTCGGAAAATCCTTTCTTATCGGATTTCTACGTCATACAATGAACACACCCCCAAAATTTCAGGTCTCTACGATCAGAGGTTTAGGCTGTGCGTTGATCCGTCAGTCACTATGTCATACAAAGACCACACCTTCCAGGTTTCAGGTCTCTACGGCCAGCGGTTTAGGCTGTGCGTTGATCCATCAGTCACTACTTCATACAAAGACCACACTTTCCAAGTTTCAGGTCTCTACGATCATCGGTTTAGGCTTTCTCGTTGATCCGTCAGTCACTACGTCATACAAAGACCACACTTTCTAAGTTTCAGGTCTCTACGATCAGCGGTTTAGGCTGTGCATTGATCAGTCAGTCACTACGTCATACAAAGACCATACCTTCCAAGTTTCAAGTCTCTGCGATCAGCGGTTTAGGCTGTGCGTTTATCCGTCAGTCACTACGTCATACAAAGACCACACTTTCTAAGTTTCAGGTCTCTACGATCAGCGGTTTAGGCTGTGCATTGATCAGTCAGTCACTACGTCATACAAAGACCATACCTTCCAAGTTTCAAGTCTCTGCGATCAGCGGTTTAGGCTGTGCGTTTATCCGTCAGACACTACGTCATACAAAGACCACACTTTCTAAGTTTCAGGTCCCTACGATCAGCGGTTTAGGTTGTGTGTATGATCCGTCAGTCACTACGTCATACAAAGACCACACCTTCCAAGTTTCAAGTCTCTGCGATCAGCGGTTTAGGCTGTGCGTTTATCCGTCAGTCACTACGTCATACAAAGACCACACTTTTTAAGTTTCAGGTCTCCACGATCAGCGGTTTAGGTTGTGTGTGTGTAATCCGTCAGTCACTACGTCATACAAAGACCACACCTTCCAAGTTTCAGGTGTCTACGATCAGCGGTTTAAGCTGTGCGTTGATCCGTCAGCCAATAATAAATATTATTATGAGAAATCTTATTCCAATATTTTGATCAGGATTATCAGTAATTTATTATAAATTTTGGACAACTTTTGATGACGAGGATCTTTTTTGAGCTAAAAAGGCTGTCAATTGTCAAAGTCGAATGTCAAAAAGTCCCTCTCTTTTCAAAGTACATTTTACTCTTAGCGGGAAATTTAATTTTCTAATAATTGTAGTCCGACTCTGAAAAACAGGGTGGGATGCTACCAAAAAGGGGTACCTATATATTAACGGCAAGAGACGTGAGGGGGTATTAGAAAGAGAGAGAGAGGTCTGTGAAGGCAGTAATTAACTAAAACTTTGATAATTAACTAGTTTCAACGAGTGCCGCTACAGCTCCACCGCATTCATTTTGGTACTTTTAAGGGTTATTTTACATGCACAAAATATTCCCGTTCATGTGGACCTTATAAGTTTATGCAGATCCGTACTTAAGCGAAGTTAGCATTGGTTGATGTTTAATGTGACATAATATTTCGGCGGCGGGGAACTTTTAAAATAAAATGATAGGCTGACATTTTGTAAACGTTTTAATTAACAAACGTTCTTACTTGAAAAGGCTTTGGAATTGGCGCATACCGCACACTAACAGTGTCACGAGTTTTCTAAGTGATTTAAGATGTTTTTGACACTAGGTGCTTACTATACTTTTTCTACGCCCGCAGGATCTTAATTATTATGTTACATTTTAATTATATTCACAAGATGACAGACAATGACTGACGTAACATTGAAAAATCAAATGACTAACTACAAAATTATCACGGAATATTTAATATAAATTACAGATGTTTTTTTTTTGTTTATAATAATATTTGGACAGATCTTTCTATACACTTTTTTAAAATTAACGTCAATATATTAAACTTCCTAGGAAACTAAGGTCCAAAAGAAAAGACGCAAAGTAATCTTCAGAAATTGAGCCATTCGAAATAAAGTGCGACGTAAACTTAATTATGTCAAAAATGCGAAGAATTCCAACTTCTTAATTAAATGCAATTTTGCCACGAACATCATCCCACTTTGCCGAGATGAATAACTTTAATTAAATCCTTATGTTTTATTATGTCTCGGCTTCGCGTGACTTGCCTTTAAAAGGACCTTTTGTGAATCCTTTTACTCCTTTAGGAGAAACGTGTAATCAGGTCTGAGCTAAAAACAACTTGAAAAATAAAATCGGCTACTTTAGTGAAAAAATGTTTTATTTGTGCATACGTGTATGAACGACAGGAGAGGGTTTTCTTTTTTTTGCTAAATAATGCTCTATCAAGGATAATGAGGGAGATAAAGCTGCTTAAATATTTGTAGCCGGTTCTCTTTTGAATTTTTTTATTGACTTTTAACTTTTTTCATAGCTGATAAAGTCTGTTCATACATATAGTGAAGTGACTAAATGAATAATTTGAGAGTAGCCATAGATGAACTATGAAATGCTTTAAAAAAGTTTCTAAAGATTGGATTTATGTTAAAAATTATTTTTTCTGTAATATATTGCTTATCTGATTTTTTTTTCATTGAAGTTGATTGATAAGATTCCAAGTTTAAGAAAAGTTGTTTTCATTTGTATTTTCAAGAATTTTACATCTCTTATTGTTTCCACTTTATTCAGTCAACTGCGGTTTATAATTTAATCTTTTGTTTTGAATGCCTAGACGTGTAGTTTTTGCGGATGAAGCTAGTAGGGCTATTGAGACGAATCGCCTTCAGATAAAAGTTAAGGACGTTTTCCAAGTCAGTGAAAGTAAACCTTAAAATGGAGAATTTCAGAAAATTCCACAGTTTAATCTGGAATTTTGGAAATGGATTCAGCAGATTTGAAGAATTCATGCAAATATAAAGAATAATCTGGAGCATTTTAGGAAATTTAAAAGGTTAAACTGGAAATTCAATCTTTAGACTGAATAATTTAAAGAAATTTAACAATTAATTTGGACAATTTGACATTTTGGATAGGGAATTAGCAGATTTACGTAAATTTATAACTGAACCTGGAGTATTTTAGGCAATTTAAGGGTTTAATATGAAAAAATTTTCATTTTGGAAGAGGATTCAGCAGAATAAGTTTTTAAACTGCAGAATTCACGCAAATTTACAATATAATCTGGAGAATTTTAGGAAATTTAACAGGTTAAACTGGAAATTTACGCAAATTCACTCTTTATACTAAATAATTTAAAGAAATTTAACTGGACAATTTGACATTTTGGAAAGGGACTTAACAGAATGAAATTTTAAACTGCAGAATTCACGGAAATTTCATTTATAGAAGCTCTTCACTTTAGAATTGAATGAAGAATTGCTGATAACAATTATTATTTTGGAAACAACCTGTAGCCCTGAAATATTTAATATTCAATAAAAGATCACCAAACATTAAATCCATCTAGCTCATAAGCCGAAATGAGATCCAGTTCCTTTCGATAACATCAAAAGTAGTAGGTGTCGTTGTTGATGACATCGGACACCAGACCTCCACAATTCCCCCGTCAACTCTGTCTCTTTTTCTTACTTTACAGCTCTCTTATCTTTTTTTCGTCGCCTTTCGAGTGGTTCTTTTCTTGATGGGCAAATACTTCCCATAAGGGTATATGTTTATAACACGTTGCTTATTGTCCAGCAATGTTTGGTATCTCTACTTAGGATCTTGGTTCTTTCTGTTTTAAAAGGACAGTCACTTCCTTTAGGGTTTTTCGGGAGAGTTGAAAGAGAAAACAAAAGGGAAACTGGAAATATATTTTGTATACAGGACGTTGTTTGGCGGAAGGTCAATATGGTGTGTAAAACAAACTAAGAACTAAAATGATCTCATTAGAGTATTGAGGACAATTATTATAAAAACAGTTCCTTCATCATGCCACGTGACTTGATATCTGCTAATACGAAAAACAATAACAAATCCAGCAACTGTATTATTATCCAAATTTTCAATTTCTTGTGGTAAATGATTTATTTTATACAATGCTTGTTGTAATTTTCAACAACTTTCAATACCGTGAAGCACAACAATAGGTACAATTTTTTTAATAACTGTAAATTTAACACAATAATTGAAAAAAAACTACAGAGCGAGAATGTGACCCCAAAAGGAATCTAGATAATTTTCTATTCAATTTATATGATTTAATAGAAGTATTAAATTTCATCCGGAACAGGCAAGAGCACAATGATTTGTACAATACCGCACATTTTGGCTTCCGCATTATCTGTACTTTTGTACCCCTCACCATATCCTACACCTATGTTAAGTGGCTGTAGTGTCATGCGACAACCCAACTATTAAGCTTTACTTCCAGCGGCGGTACAATAACGGGATATATATTTAAAAATAAATATTTTACCACCCTGAACTCGTTACAGTTTAAAATGAAGAAGTTCATCGGTTTAATCTGATAAATTTGACATTTTGGACAAGGATTCGACAGATTTAACGTTCGAACTGGAATTTACGCATATTTACAGTTTAAACTGGAGAATTTACGCATATTTACAGTTTAAACTGGAGAATTTACGCAAATTTACAGTTTAAACTGGAGAATTTAGGAGAATTTACACAAACTACAGTTTAAACTCGTAAATTTGACATTTTGGACAAGGATTCGACAGATTTAACGTTCGAACTGGAATTTACGCATATTTACAGTTTAAACTAGAGAATTTACGCAAATTTACAGTTTAAACTGGAGAATTTACGCAAATTTACAGTTTAAACTGGAGAATTTAGGAGAATTTACACAAACTACAGTTTAAACTCGTAAATTTGACATTTTTGACAAGGATTCGACAGATTTAACGTTCGAACTGGAATTTACGCATATTTACAGTTTAAACTAGAGAATTTACGCAAATTTACAGTTTAAACTGGAGAATTTACGCAAATTTACAGTTTAAACTGGAGAATTTAGGAGAATTTACACAAACTACAGTTTAAACTCGTAAATTTGACATTTTGGACAAGGATTCGACAGATTTAACGTTCGAACTGGAATTTACGCATATTTACAATTTAAACTGGAGAATTTAGGAGAATTTACACAAACTACAGTTTAAACTCGTAAATTTGACATTTTGGACAAGGATTCGACAGATTTAACGTTAGAACTGGAATTTACGCATATTTACAGTTTAAACTGGAGAATTTACGCATATTTACAGTTTATCCTGTAGAATTTACGCAAATTTACAGTTTAAACTGGAGAATTTACGCAAATTTACAGTTTAAACTGGAGAATTTAGGAGAATTTACACAAACTACAGTTTAAACTCATAAATTTGACATTTTGGACAAGGATTCGACAGATTTAACGTTTGAACTGGAATTTACGCATATTTACAGTTTAAACTGGAGAATTTACGCATATTTACAGTTTAAACTGGAGAATTTACGCAAATTTACAGTTTAAACTGGAGAATTTACGCAAATTTACAGTTTAAACTGTAGAATTTACGCAAATTTACAGTTTAAACTAGAGAATTTACGCAAATAAACAGTCTGGAAAATTCAAGGAAATTTATTACTTCAATCTGGACAATTTGTTATTTGGACAGGGATTCAAGATAGTTAAATTTTAAACTGCAGAATTTACGCAAATTTTCAATTTAACCTGGACTATTTTAGGAAATTCAATAATTAAATCTGTAAAATTTGACATTTCGGATAGGGACTGAGTTTACAGTTCAAACAGGATAATTTACGGGAATTCAACTATTTAACCTGGAAAATTTGACATGTTGATAGAGATTCAATATAATTACCAGTTTAAAACCTGTAATTTTTGACATTTTGAAAATGGATTTAATAGGGTTGAAGAGTTCAGGCAAATTTACAAAATAATCTGGAGAATTTTAGGAAATTTATTCTTTAGGCTGAATAATTTGAAAAAATTCCTTTATTAATCTGGACAATTTGAAATTTTGGAAAGGGATTTGGGGGAATGAAATTTTAAACTACAGAATTTACAATTTAATCTGGAGGAAATTTAAGTGTTTAATCTGGAAAATTTGACATATTGGACAGTTTAAACTGGATATTTTAAGGGAATTCAAGAATTTAACCTGGAAATTTGACATTTTGGAAAGGGTTTCAACAGAGTTATTTTTAAACTGCAGAATTCCCGCAAGTTTACAATAGAGCCTTGAGAATTTTGGGAAATTTAACAGGTTAAACTGGAAATTTACGCAAATTCACTCTTTATACTGAATAATTAAAATAAATTGAACAGTTAAGCTGGAAAAAGAAGAGTTTTGAAATGGGATATAACAAAATTTACAATTCAAACTCTTCTCGATAAATAAGTTAGAATAAATAAGAAGCCAACAGGTAGTACGTCACTGGTATAACCTGAGACCTAAGCATAAGCTTCTATTGAGAAATAATGAGGCATAAGGGCTTTCCTCGACCTTATCTTCTTCGACGAAAAGGACTAGAATCGTAAGCGGTAGATCGATTTAAAAATGTTTTGACCACAAGAGATGCCAAGCTTTGTGCGTGCAGAAGCTTTGGGATTTTTCGGATAATAGACCATATTCAGGTCTTTATGTCAGAATAAATGTAATCCTATATTGGTTGAACGACGGTTTTACAGGCTTCTTTGTACAACTACAATGCTCCCGAGTCAAAACATTTAATTTTATTGAGTCGTTTCAGGATGATTTTCCACCGTTTACATTATTTACTTAGTTTTTTTTTTTCATATATATACAGAGTGTCGCAAAAGTTCGTACCAAAAACAGATAAATGAGGGGATAAAAATAGTTATAGTATTCCATATAAAATTTCTGCTTTACTCTCTTCATTTACGAATTATGGATGTATAAAGTTCGAAATTTGCTTATGGAGGATTCAAATTATATGGATTTACCTAGGATGGTCAAGATCTAACTCTTACCTAATGCAAACTACACTTTCAAACAACCGGCTCATATTTTCAAAGAATAATGTATTAATTACTGTAAAAACTGACAATTATTTCATTATTTAAACTGACAATTAACTCAATAGCATTTTAAGATTTATAAACATTGAAAACAACATTATTACAGAAACAGTTATTCAAAGTAAGTCTATTTTCTGGGTGAATATTGGTACTGAGCAATATTTGCTGATAATTTTCTAATGGTATTTATGCCCTCGGGTTGTATAGCACATTTTCCATTATAATTATAATATAGTAACAATACTTCAAGACCTGCTTCCATAGTAACAATACTTCTAGCACCATTTGATTCCACATTAATATTTTCATTGTAATTGAAGATTCCATTGAATATTATAAAAGCGCGGAAATAGATAAAACGTTGTACGTAAACACGTTATGAAAAGAACTATTACTTTATACAGTTTATAAATATATGTTTTTTTTTCAGGTTTGGCTCAATTCAAAAACTCCTTTAGTTCCTCAGGGCCTGGTTCTTGTTTATCAGGTGAGATATTTTTTCTTGAAATAAAAAGAATTTTCAGTTGCATGTTTGCCAAGTCAATATAGGTAACAATTTATAATAAAATCTGATTATATCTTGAAATATCTCAGAGTGTACCATAAAGTAGATTTATTTATTACGTGCAATTATGGTGTTTATGAACGGTTAAAATTTTACTTTTAATAATTATAAATAAAAAACGATTTTCAATTCCCAAATTTAGAGCCCTGTAGTTCGTTAACGAAAGGCGTGAGAAAAAAATGTATATAAAGCACTATAAATTACTTTTAGCCTCCCAAGTTTTTGGTACGAAGTCCTGGTCAGTCGGTATTTTTAAAATAAATTAAAAAGAATCATGTCATATTCAAAATTACAAAAATATAGTGTGAAACACGTTGGGAAACACAAATTTTAGTAAGTCGCTTTCTTTTGCGGAATTCAGCTTATCCCAACCAGTTGCACAACAGCTATTTATGTAACCAGTTATGAAATGCATCATTTTGTGTAACGAGTGAAATTTTTGCGGGACGAGCGAGGTCCCCTAAGATGACACGAGTTACACAAAAAAGCATTTCATAACGTGTTTCATACAAGATTTTATCTAATTTTGACAAAAAGAAAATTTAATTTATTTTATGCGAGTCCTTGTGACAAAAAGAAAATTTAATTTATTTTATGCGAGTCCTTTTGACAAAAAGAAAATTTAATTTATTTTATGTGTTTTTTAACAATTTTTAATTAATTTTTCTGATTTGAAAACAGCTTTTGATTCCTACAAGTTATGCAACCAATATTACACAAGACAATACTTTTATTTTATACATTAATTTCACACTTTTCTCTATTATTTTACCATTTAACATTTTTTTTAAATTAATTTTCAAATACAAAAATAAAATAAAATTTTCACTCGTTTAGGCTCGAACTCTCAACCCTAGCATCACAAAATTACATTAACTTCTAATTCTGCGGGGGTTAACCTAACAAACTGTAAATAAAATAAATATTTATAATGCATAAAATAAAAAGTAAATTGTTCTAGTTGTTCTTATTGTTAGTAGTTCTCTTCAGTTCTAGTTGTTGTTATTTTTCTATAATATAACATTAAACTTTCTTCTTTTCTCTCTTGTTTTTATTAACTGGTGATAAAATTAATTTTTCATCACCAGTTACATAATATTTTTCATTATGTAACTGGTTACGAAAAATGTTACGCTTGGTAACGGAAGTTAGTTTTGAAAAATGTCACTTTATATGACAAAATTAGATAAATAGCTATTGTTTCATTATTATTTTTGTTAACCTTCCAAATACGCCGTTATGCTTGCTGCTTTACATAAAAAAATGAAATAACGCGCAAGCTCGAAGATAATTAATTATATAGTCGAGCAGCTCTCAGTTTACCACTTCCGAATAAGAAAGTTATAGCGATAAGCTGTTCTGTTCATCGGAAATTTCAGCAGTACTCAAACGTTATTTTTACCTGGCTTGTAGCAGAAAAGACCTAAAATTGTGTCGTTTTTTTATGAAAAATGTAAATTTTCTTCCAACGAGGAGGTAATAAAAATTGTTTGCAGAGCAAGAAGAAACATTTTTTTGAAAGGTCTAGGGACGTTGCAGGTTCGCTGTAATAAATGTATCCAATTAAGAGGAGAATATGTTGGGTAATAAAATATTTTGACATTGAAATTTTGTTTGGTTCCATAGTAGGCTAAGAATTTTTCGTAATTCGAAATTCCCGACCATTATCGCCAACAAAAATCGACATATTAAATGAAGCTTTGGTCTAATAACCAAAAATATTAATATCATGTATATGTTAGGAAACTTTTTTACGATGATATATGACCGAATAAAATTTGTATCTGCATATTTTATTAAGTTATAGACATTAAGAGAAAGAAATAATCAAATTAAAAGCCACCCCAACGCAAACGGGATGGTATTGTCCTTGCTGGTCGTGAATAATGTACCGTTTAACGTGATGGTAATGTGATAGATCGAAATTTTAATGTAGCAAGTGACTATTTATAACGGGACCATCTATTATATACACTCGGTATTTAATGGTACGTGTAATGTGCTTGTTGTCGGGGGGTGTTACGAGATTTACATCATTAGAGATGCTTTTTTTTTTAAACGAAAATGTTACGTAACAATGACGTGATTGATTTTGGAGTGATTGTTATTACGATCCGAAATTATGTAAAGCAGATGTTGAGCTTTTTAGGTAAATAATATGATTGAGTCTTTAGCTTACATTTCATTGTAATGTAAAAAATCCATTCTATTATAATATATACCGGGTGTTACAGTTTTATTATATTTTCCCCAATTTTTTATACTGAAAATGAATTTAACATAATTTTTTTCATAAAAATTACATTTATTTAGAGAAATTTAAGGTTTATAGACACACGGTATCTGTCTATCACTTGTTTGGAGCTTCATTGTACCTAAAAAGAGACCGAGTGAGATATACATTGCGCTGGGAGGAGCTACTATTAATTGTCTATGTACGGTGTACACTTTAAGCTCCCTCCAACGCAATGTCTATCTCACTCGGTCTCTGATGCTACTCTTTTTAGGGATTTTTAAGATCAACGTATCTAGTGTAGAGTCCGACCACAATAACTTTGGCACACCACGTGGTAACGGGTGTGGCGTATCAGCCAGTGGCGTTACTCACTTGCATATGAAAATGTAATTTTCATACTAAATTTATTGTTAGGAATTTATTTCAAATATATATCAAACTTTATAGTTTTGGATACCTGTAGAAAATTACATACGGGATTAAAGCTGGTCCTTTTTTGAATTCATTAAATGATTAGCAAGGAAGAAAACAATTTACCTGATCTAAAGTTAATATATCCCAAACCTAAACAGTTTCACAAACGTATCATAAATATAATCTTATTATTAATCTGAGTCATCAGCTGATTGTAACGGTTGTACTACTGTCGCTATCAAGATCTGAGAAACTTTCATCAGAAGAGTCAGTATTAACGTTAAAACATAAATTACCCAACGTATTATCGAGGATATGTTCTCTTTCTATTTGTGAGTTTTCATATTCTTTGACGTGTCGACAAATATTCGTCCTTTCACTAAGTGGTAACTCGTCGAATCTTTTTCGGGATAATAATGCTTCAACATCCTTTAAAACAAATGTAGTATTATGAGCTGCTATCCAATTTTTGACTGTTGCCATACTTTTTCAATAGGATTCAGTTCAGGATGATATGGCGGCAATCTCAAAAGTTTGTGTCCATGATTTTCCAACAGCTGATCCAATACATAAGTGGGCGGAAACGATGTTTACTTTCCTTTATTCAAAACCAATATTCTTATCCTGTAGCCACTTAACCATATCTCGTTTGAGACTTGAAGAGGAGGGGTAATATTTTTTTTTAAAAAGGATGACACTTAACATTGTATAAGAATAGAAATAAGATTGCTATAAGAACGAAATAATATATATCACTTGCCTATAGTTTTTAAGAGGAATTTGAACACCTTCCTCTGCTTCTTTTTGCATAAATGCAGCAACCCGATCTATTATTTCCTTTGTTTGACTATGCAAAGCTTTTCCTTGTTTCACTCTCTTTGGAGATATGACACAAAAAGTTCCAAGACATGAAAAATTCAATATTCGCAACAACAAAATCGCACAAGAAGACCGAAAGCAAAGTACTGTCTGGTCTGCTATTAACACTGAAATGAAAATGAAGAAGCTACATAAAATAAAGCACCCGTTGCTCCGCCGCTGGCTCAAAGCCGCAGCCAGTCAGAGATCGGTATTCGAGGCGGCCCTACGTTGAATCACGTGGTGTCCCAAAGTTATTGTGGTCGAACTCTAAATCTTATTGAATAAGTGACGCAACTTCAATACATTTGCATGTAAAATTTTATCGGGACAACGTTTAAAATTTTCTTAAAAACGTAGAGTCCGTTTCAATAAGGAAGAAGCCACCTGAAGTTGGCGTACCGACCTGCGCATAAGTCAAAATCGGTCGAGCGATCGTTCCATGCCATTGGCGTTACAAGCAATGTTTCATGCCGGCAGCAATTAAATTGTTGACATTTGAATATTTTAAGACGTTCTGCTAATTTATTTGTGAGTGCTGTGAGATTTATTTGATCTAAAACCATGCCTCCTACAAAACTGGTTGGTGTTACAAGAAAAGTTATCCACAGTGAAGGCCGACAGATTCTTATAAACGTTGCAACTTTTATGGAGTCTGAAGGTGAACATGGAATCCCAATTCCTTTACAAAATCATCGGTAAGTCAAATAAGAAGGTATAATAATCCAATATATTACTCATGGCATTCAGATTGTTGTAAAATATATGGAAGAGTATACATTACTTCAAAAATAATTGAATTCTGCTAATAACTCATACAGTCTGCTGCACTTAGCAGTTATTTATATGGTTCTAATACTTCTAATTTTGTGATTCCCTACAAAATGTGAAAACGTTACGCTACTGATTTAGATTAAAATATCAATTTTTAAATATGGCGCTGGTTTTGACATCAAGGTCGCGCATCGACTGCAACTTCAGATGGCTTCTTCCTTATTGAAACGGACTCTATCAATTAGGCGTTCTTGTAAAAATTCTTAATTCAGTATATTTTTTATAAATTGTACGGTAAACAGTAAGAGATCCGTGTAGTAAAATTTAGATAGGTACTAAAACTACATTTAGTTTGTGAAGAAATTCACTAAATTATACAAAAACAAATTCAACTTTCATTCATTAATTGAAATTAAACAAATTAATCTGTTGAAACATACTGGGTGGTCCACCGAATACGCTTTGATATATTTTTATCTAATTGGCAAATTTGTCAAATAAAAATATGTAGTTTAATAATGGCCACAGTTTAAAATCATTCAGTAGTATACAGGATATCTCCAAAACAGAGGAATATATCAAAGATAAGTTTTTAAAATAATAAATGATATGAAGTGGAAATAGAATCGAAAATGATCGCATCGCATCCGGAGATGAAAGCACTTTTTTTACCCTAGGAAGCCACATTCTTAGTATTGAACACAAGATTCTGAGGAATTATTAAAAATAATTATCCCGAAACGACTACCTGCTGTGTTTTTCGTCTTAAATCAATCATATTGGCATAAGTCAAAACGAAATATCTTGGAATTAAGCATACCTTAAATTTTTTCTGTAAAAGTAATCTTCGACCCCAATTTTTCTAATTATAAACAGCGTTGCCAAGTTACAGGTACATTTCAGAGATTTAACAGGATTTTTGTTATTTCTTCAAAATCATTTTGCCAGATTAATTGAACACCTACCAGATGCTGGAGCTTCTGTATCTTTTTGAAGGGCAGTAAGAAAGCACTTAGATAATACCGAGAAAGGTGTATAGGTAGATTAGGACCAACTAGATCACCGGATGTAACACCCATTGACTTTTTCAAGTAGGGATTCATTAAATCTCAAATTAACCGAAAAGAATCCACGGCCAAAGGAAACGACATGAAATTCGGTAAGCTTTTTGAAAACTAAATCTAAAATGTAAGAAGGCCCTGTACAGACAGTACGGACTTCAAAAATGCATTTTATAAAACGAAAAATGTCATCAAATACAAGGTGTACTTACTTAAGTCCCTAAGTTGTCATTATATCAATTTGGGTCTCTCTGCAAACTGTAAAAAAAACAAAAATCGATTTTGCGGTTTTTTTTTTGGTATAGGAAATAATAATAATTCCGTATTTTAGGGACACACTATATGTAAAAACCGTAAATAATAACTACGGATTTAGTATCACCTTTTGCATAAATCAATTAAACTATTTGCGTGATATGAAATTAAATGGCAAACAAACACATTACCCCTGTTTGTAGCAAACCGACGCTAGGCGTCTGTGGCCCGTACACCCCTTTTTCACCCCCCGAAACATCCACAAACAGCCGGAAAGGGAACGTCGGGAGGGTTAGAGGGGAGGTCTTTGTGAACGAGCCTTTCCTGGAATTGGGTGGTAATTTACATAGCGTTGTTTTAGAGGCAAAAGAGGTTCTATCTGGATGTGTGAGTATGAGTGAGAGTTAGATCGACTGTACTGCGCATGACGGGATCGATAACAAAATTCTTATTGCTAATCTTCGTGAGATCTTTGTTTGCTTTCTACCACCGGATACCGCTTGAGGGCTAATAGACTGATTTTATTTTATTTTACTTTACAGTTTTTTTGAGTTTAATTTAAAATTAGTAAAAATAGGCTACTTTACACACTTGTTACATAAATAACTATTTTATTTCCTGGCTGAGTTTTTTTTCCAATTGACTCTAATTGCGTTTAGTTCTTCCGTCCAACAAAAAACTCTTTTTTTTTACAGATACTTTTCTGTATCATCAAAAATTCAATTTGGGTACAGCTTCAAACGAAGCGGTTAAGTTAACGAAACCAGTTGATTTCGACATTTCCGCAGTTGATACTTAAATAGCTTTTGTTTAAAAGCAACTTCCTACACCGGCGTGCTGGTTTTTTAGAGCAAATTATAAGTTTGTTGTTTTTTTTTGGAGAGTATTCAGTTGAAAATATTTTTTTTCTCCAAATGACATTAAAAGCGGCCTTTTAATGACACTTGGCAGGCTTAGAAGTTGTACTTTTAATGCCTAGGCAGAAAAAGTCCACTTTTACTGCCTAGGCAGAAAAAGTTCGTTGCTAGGCAACCTTCCAAGTAATAATTTAAATCAAACTGGTTATTAAAATTGACAATGACATTAAGAAAACTCAAAATGATGCTGATGATAATAATTTAAATATGAAAAAGTCGATTTTGCGTGGAATTGGAATAAATTTGAAGAAAAAATTACATGTTTCACACGGCAGAAAAGCAGATTTAATGCCTTGGCTGGTTTCATAGCCTCGCTACGCTCGGCTATGAAACACCAGCCGCGGCATTAAATCTTGTGCTTTTATGTCTAGTAAAACAAATAACTATTTAGTGCCTCACGTCAAATAACGTTTGATTTTAAATTTGTATTTTTTGTATTGGAAAAGAAAAAGTTAATCACGTTTTCATTTTGATTAAAGCGCATCTCGATACCGAATTCGTAAAAAAAACAATGTCGATTAAATCAAAAACGAGCTGAGATAAAACATTTTAACAAATGTATAAAGCCCTTCGGTAAATTGGGGATGTTCGGCGGAGAATTCAGTTTAGGTACGTCAACCCTTAATTGGAAACCAAAGTGACAATTAGAGTGACTCTCTCCAATAACTTGATAATATTATAATTGGAGAATGGCTCCGGGGTGTCTCCCTTTTAGAATCCTCCAACTCCCGAAAAATTCTACTGCAAAAAAAGATTATTCTTTTTTTGAAAGACAATTAGGAGTTTTTTCACAGCTGGGGAAGGAATTTATCTGAAGTGCTTCAAATGATTCAATGATTCATAGAATGGGACCAATGCCAGGAGAAACAAAAAAATATTTCGAATTATTAGAAAATAATAATAATCAATAATGCAGTCACAGTATATCAAAAAATCTTAATTATTTTGGTGAAAAATTCGTGGTTTCCAGAGAAAAATATAAAAAAAAATTGTAGATATTTCATCATTTCAACCATAACTTTTTGGTCCGCTATTTTATACAAAAAAAAACAGTTTCAATGTATCGCACTGTATTAGAAACTATTCAAAAATATATTTTTCTTGAATTATAATAAAATATAATAATTATTTTCTTATTTTCCTACCAATATCATTAAAAATATCACTTTTCTGAGTATATATTTACAAGTTTATAACTTATTTTGACAATGATATGTCAATATCGAAATAATTATCAATTTTCATAATTTTTTCATTAAACAGTGGGATTAATTAGAAACAGTTTCGTTTATCAGTACATTCCACATATTGAGGGTTTAAACAGTAAATGTTGTAAAAGTTGTTAGTTGGTTTATAAATTTCCTAAAAGGCATTTAATGACTGTAATGTCAAACATACCGATTATGTGCTAATATGTACTGTATGATATGTGTACTAATAATATGATACTTGCCTAACTTTTGCACTATTAAATAAACCCGACAAATGAAACCATTCAGGTCTTTACCGAAAAATGTAACGCCAATGGTTTATTGCCACTTTATGGCTAAGGACACTTTCTTGTACTCCTATGCAATAGGAAATAGAGTATAACTGGTAGTGGAAAAAAATACTTTTATCAATGAAAACCACATAAATACGTCATTATTGTAATAACGAAAAATATAATGGATCTCCCAGTACTACATTAATATGCAATAATAGATATAAAAGACTTACCGCTGCAGTTTAACGCCCATTTCTCGATCTTGATTTAGATCCATAAAATAGTTCATCCATTCGCACATTTTTTATATTAAACACGATATAATAAAACAAAACTAAACGAGAAAATCTTTTGTTCATATTTTTTCGAAAAGCACACTCCCGATTTACCTACAAAACCGACGATTGTAGAATTCTTATTAGAAATAAATTCTGTCGACAAATAAAAGGCAAAATAGCCGTGTACCTATCGTTTGTTACTCATAGTGGGCTGTAACGTTTTTTGTCCAAAAAAACAAGTTACCTGATAAGGCGAGTTGATTGTTATTTCCAACGTCACAAAGCATAATATAAAATTAGTATTAGTACCTATATTTATTCTTAAATACCAATAATTAGGAAGTAGCATAGACGTGCATATTAAAATTAAATTAAATAGAAAACGTGTAGGTAGGCGCATGAATACGATTTTGTCTCTACTGTATGTTCCTTACGGTGTTTTCATTTTTCTTATTGTTAATTTTTTGGGAAATTAAACCACAAACTTTTTGTATGTTTTTTATTTCAACGTTTCGGTAGCGTTCCAGCTACCGTTATCAAGAGTAATGAACTTTTTTATAAAATTCTACACAATCAATAATATTTTGTTACTATATAAGGTGTGTTCTTTTTGACTGAGATCTCAGTTAATCTCAGCTCACATCGGTAATGTGCGCGTTCTTTTTGATTTACTCACTTCGAAGTGAGCTGAGATTTCCCCCCCCCCCCCTTCACCGATGCTGAATGTGATGTAAGGGGGTATCAGTTGGACTTGAGTCGGAAATAAAGTGGAGGGGATGAATAATTATTCAGAATAATTTAATTTTGTTTACATATAAACACACATAACCTAATTTTCTTTCTAATAATGGATTATTAGCCATAATAAAAAACTATTTTCTTTGAAACTATTTTATACCAAAATCAAAATAAAATGTGGTTATCGGAGATATCCAGATTCCAGATAGGTTTATGTTTATATGTTTTATGTCTCTTATTGACGCATGCGTCGGCAGATCGCGCGTTTCAATTGAGTAGTTCGTTCTTTTTGGTGCTTATACTCACATCACTTTATCTCAGATCACTTTAACTGAAGTGAGCTGAGATCTCAGTCAAAAAGAACACACCTTGTCTACTAGGAATGGGCAGTGAAGTACTGGAACGCTTATATTAAATATTTTTTGAATTCTGATGCGCCGGCAGACCGCGCGTTTCAATTGAGTGTGTCGTTCTTTTTGGTACTTACTCGCGCATCACTTTATCTCAGATCAGCTGAAATATCAGTAAAAAAGAACGCACCTCATATATGTACCTACATGTTACGAGAGATAAGACAAGAACAAAACTCGGTTCACTAGTAAAGTGACGTTTGTCTCAAAGTATATCGTCTTGGAATTGCCGGCAATCATAAAATTAATGGGCCAATTGCAATAAATCATATGGCCAATAGCTGCTGTAAAAGACTATTTAAAATTATTTTAAAAAGGATCAAATTCAGAAATATCTATCTTTTTGTATTATTATCATACAGCCTTTGTTTTTTATTTAATATGTGGAGACCATTTCTATAAACTCTTTTTCATTTTTCCTCCTAAATGAGAGATTATTAAATACTATTAAGCTAAATTAACTATAACCATGTAAAAAAACAAAATCAAACTTTATTGGTATGGTTTAATATTATTCTAAATCCAACTCTGTTTCACTGTCAGACTTTATCATTAAAATTAATAATTACAATAGGCTCTATATTATTTTGAATATGAATGTATGAATTTTTCCAGCTTTGAATGGGTATATTATTGACTACATTTTTAATTAATTCTATAACACTGGGACCCAAAGAATGAGTAACATTTTCTGCTCTCAACTTTGATTTTACTTGATCCAACAAATGCTCTATGGGGTAATGGCATGGAGGAAGACGTAGCACAGTAGGTATGTTCCTGTTCCTCAGCAAAAGTCGTGTGAATACCTCAAAACTATGAATTTTGAACTGAAATTTCAGGAGAATATTACCAAAAGAATGATCAAACTGAAAAAAAATTCCCAAGAGAAATTTCTTTTATCCATAACTTCACTAATTCAAAAGATAGAACGTTCTAGTCTTCTCCATTGGATACAGGGGAACATTTTACATATAGATGTGAATGTTAAGTAGATATTTGTAAGCATTAAGGGAGATTGCAGAGAACTATTTAAATCACTATATGAAGCTTCTTGTATCCATAACTCCACTAATTGGAGAGATAGAACGTTCTAGTCTCCTCCATTGGATTCAGGGGAACATTTTACATATACATATTAATTTTAAGTCCATATTTCCAAGCATTAAGGGAAATAGCGGAGAACAATTTAAATCAAGAAATATTTCCATACCTACCCCTTGCTTCAAAATTTTCTGCAAAAAAAAATTTAGCGACTTGAAATTGGCTCAAAATTGGTAACCGGGGGTTCTCTGCTATGGGGAAATGAATGTCACAGTTAGTTTTTTGATAAAATAATTCTTTCGCGTTCAAATAGTTTATGAAAATTTCGAAAAAAACGCATTTTTAACATATAAAGTCGTGTGAATACCTCAAAACTACGAATTTTGAACTGAAATTTCAGGAGAATATTCCCAAAAGAATGATCAGCCGAAAAAAAATTCCCAAGAGCATAACTTGGAGGGTTTTCGTCTTGTCAATGATAAATGTGAAAGTAGGGAAAATATTCGAAAATCTACTCTCTGAAATTTCTTTTATCTATAACTCCACTAATTGAAAAGATAGAACGTTCTAGTTTTCTCCATTGGATTCAGGGGAACATTTTACATATAAATTTGAATTTTGAGTCCATATTTCCAAGCATTAAGAGAGATAGCAGAGAACAATTTAAATCACTTTATGAAACTTCATGTATCCATAACTCCACCACTAATTGGAGAGATAGAACGTTCTAGTTAGATGATTGCCGGCAAAATCTAAGACCATATACTTTGAGACAAACTATACTCATATATTACAATTAAGTGGTGATGTTATGCTTAACGACTCCTAAAGCCGCCACTGATCTAGTATCTGTAGTTAGAGTTTCTAGACATCCTGTATTTAAATGAGATAAGATTGGTTACAACTAATGACTACTTTCTGTTTTTCCAGCACCATAATTACTAAACGCGAAAAAAAAACAAATTTTCCTTTTTCTTTTTATCTCGTATCGAGATAAGAATTATGCAATTTCGTGTGCGATTTCTGTGTTGTCAAAGGCATATTATGCTCCATCAACTTCTCTTTATTTACAAAGAAAAAACTGTTGTGTCGGCCCGAACAGTTCCGGAAAAAAAAAAAGAAAATTTAATATCCAATTTTTATATCATTATATATTTTCGCCCGATTTGGCGCATCCACAAGGGCGTTAGACTTGTATAATTATCCTTTTAAAAAAGATGGGATTATATATTTTTTTCCTCTTTTATCTCGTCTAATTTTCTTTGAAAAAGATGCTTCGACACTTCGCCAATTACAAGATTACCGAGTTTATAAAAGGCTCTTATTTTTTATAAACAGTTACAAAGGGATAAAAGTGTATTAGAAATAATAAAAGTTTTTGCTACGAACGAATTTCGAAATAGAGAAGAAAGTAAAAATGGAATACGGCCGTTTTGCGCTCGGCCGTTTTGCGCTCTTACCTGAAATCGACCTGTTTGTGCTCTGCGATTTTCATAATAGAAATGTATTATCCTTTTTTCTAGGATTTACCGATTTGCAATATAATTTTAAATTTATTATAACATAATAGCCCGGTAAAGGTTAGCTTAGAAAATTTGCTTAAAACCCATGGTACCTACTACAGAAAAATAGGAGCGTCTAAATGTAGCTCTCTTCACCGACGTTGCCAAGCGTAGTTCCAAGACACCCCGTGTCGTTCTCTATGAAAAGAACATCTCCTCGCTTTCCATACACTTTTTTAACTAAACCACCCTACCTTACCCCCTACCCTAATCCGAATCGAAAAATTGAATTGTGTAATTGACAGATTATTATAATAATTTTCAATAATAACCCAACCAAAACCACCCTACCTTACCCCCTACCCTAATCCGAATCGAAAAATTGAATTGTGTAATTGACAGATTATTATAATAATTTTCAATAATAACCCAACCAAAACCACCCTACCTTACCCCCTACCCTAATCCGAATCGAAAAATTGAATTGTGTAATTGACAGATTATTATAATAATTTTCAATAATAACCCAACCAAAACCACCCTACCTTACCCCCTACCCTAATCCGAATCGAAAAATTCTTTCTCTTTTCTTGTAAAACTAATATTTTTAACTTACCCTTTACCGGACTATTATTGTAGGTAGGAGGAATTTAAAATTATATTGCAAATGGGCAGATCGAAGAAAATAAAGTAGATTATGAAAGTAGCAGAGCGCAAAGTGGCCGATTTCAGGTAGGAGCGCAAAACGGTCGGGCGCAAAGTGGCCGACACCGTAAATATGGGCCAATCGTAAAAATCAACTTCTACAAAATGCTGTTACATTCGATATATAATCTACGAACAGTCGATGGAATTGGTTGTTGCTGCTTTTGTTTTGAAATGAAATAAACGATTTCTAAAAAAGAAAACAAGAATGATGTGGATTGAATAACAGTTCCGTAACGCCCACCTCTATTGTTGGATATCAGAAGATTCCGTCTCATTTTCACGTACAAATGTAAGTAAAATACACACTGTGGCTGGCCAACAAAACGACCCGCGTCGCCGTCGTGACGGTGTTTAAAAGGACAAAAGGGCAAAGAGCGGAAAGCTTTGTTAATGAAATATTTTCCATGCCATTTGCCGTTTTTAACGAATATTTCACACTCTTTTTTTTCTCCTTCTTACCCCGGTACCTAGCCACTCCATATCCGTTTAGAAAAAGTGTAACTGCGGAAAGAACGAAATAATTACCACAAATAGATAGTGAGTTGTGAGTATAAAACAATAAAATTTTACATATTTATAAGCGTAAATGGAAAAATTATTAGAAGTAACGCTGTATCTCAGAAACTATTTATCGTAGAGCTTAAAGAATAAAATCTGTATTGCAAGCTCGCATACGACAAACTACTGGAAATTATTTTCAAGTTTCCTACTCCACCGTTAGAGGGCGTAGTTCGCAATAATACCACAAAAACAACATTTTTCTATAATAAATATAATTTAAATATTCGTAATCATTAGATCACATTCCGTAAGCTAGCTCCAGTACTTTTTCCTTTATCTTGTAAAATAACTAGTAGAGGTGAGTGGGAAAGCTGACTCAATAAAAATGTTATAACTTGAGTTCCGCTTTATGGATTTTGACAAACTTAGTATTACTTTAAAGGGAATTCAATTCCCAATAAAATATCGTACCATTTCAGTTGTTTTAACGATCGCTAGATTCTGTAAAATAATAATAAAAAAAAGCTTGCAGATATCCTAAGATTCCTCCAGTAAATAGCTAGGTATAAAGGAGCTACTAGTCTTTGAGATTTTCTTCATTATACATATATACATAATTTTAGTAAACTTATAGAAAATAACATAAAATTATGAATTAATCTTCAATGCTTTAAAACAGAGGTTCCCAAATTTTTTTGTGTCGGAGAGCTCTTGCCATGTTTTTCGGTTTTTGGTACCTATCTACCAGTTTTGGTACCTACCTACCAGATATTGATTTCTTGTAAATTTCTAGCTGTAGTGAAGTTTAGTGTTAAAAACTTGAAGTAAAACCACATGTTAAGTTATATAAATTTATTAATTGCATTTAAATTAAAACTACTCAAAATAAAATTTTGTATCTGTTATATAATATAAACTGAGCAATAATTAAATGTTTTTGGGGGGAAGGATGAACCTGATGCTTTAAAAATAAATTGTCAACATTTGGCGTCAATTTTGTAAGGTTTAATCTTAAATCTCCTCGGCTACTAATGTCCAGTTTGTCTTTTTTTCGTTAGGAGATTGGTAACAGGGCTGAACCCCCTTTCTACTAGGTAGAACGATTGAACAAGTCAGTGCAAGTTCGCGAAGCTCTGAGACAAAAATTGACAAGAATTTTGCTTGTAGCAAGATGATACTAGTATATCATTATGTGCAGGTTTTTCAAAATGTATTGCGACCACAAAGCGAATGCCTACAGTAAAAGCCACGAATGTTTCTCGTTACATCATACTTCCCTGAATGTATCAAGGACACTCTAATTTTATGTGGACATCACTGACTGCGTATGTCCAATTAATACAAATTGAAAGGTGTCTAATGTCTTTTGTGCCTGAATTAAGCTACGCTTCTACGTCTTTATCATTTTGTCTTGTGTTTTGTGACAACGATTGTACTTAAAAAGAGAAACGTCACTTTAAGCGGAAATCATTCTGTCACCATTGAAGTTCGTCGTCACTTTAAACACTTTAAACAGGTGAAATTCATTCACATTTATTGTGATATTTTTCGACAAAATGCCTGGTAAACGTTTGGACAAAAGTAAACATGAGTGTATTAGAAAATTACACGAATATTTCCAAAAGGAAATTGTCTAATTGTCATTCGTGACTTTTACTAAACATCCTACAGCTTATACAATTTTATAAAAATATATAATAATGTTTTTACTTCATAGATACTTTTATAAATAATGTCTTTATATTATAAGAAAGTATAAAGTAAGTATAGTTCTTCCAAAGTTAATGTGATGACCCATATTTTTAATCGCTTTGAAGGAAAAAGCCGCCCAATGGCGTGCATATAAATTTCTTATAAATTCGAATATTGTGAAATAATGTTAATCTACTATATCAATTTAAATGAAAAAAATTAACCTGCATACAAAATTTGTAATACAATAATAAAGCGTTTTTCTCTAGAATAGGAGTATCTAAAGAACAGTTTTTTGTATCGTCAACCCAACCATATTTTAAAGGTGGGTGTATATCCTCATACAGTTTTAATTATAATATAATTACCATTACTACTATTTTCTTACATATTAAGTTAAAATGTATTTTATTTTATATATTTCTATATATAGTTCTATTTGAATCACGGTACCCTTTTATTTTGCGCAAATACTCCTGTCTAAGTTCAGCGATACGCCGAGATTCCATTATTACCATTCGATTATCAAACTTCTTATATTTAAATCCACAATTCAATAATTCCGCGCATCATCTTGGACTGTTGTTTCAAATGGTCTCCAAAATACCATTCTAATTAATTATATTATCTACGAACAAATGAATATTATATTAATATCAATTAACTGACGCGACCTAACCACTACACCATCAAAAAGGTATTATATTAATGATACCTTTCTACACTAGATCACCTACACTTTCCTATAAATACCTATAACAATTCACTAAACTCACTCAACCAAGAAATAGATATTATATTAAATATTTCTTTAAAACAAAATTCACACCCGACACTGAATAATACTAATGGATTATAAGCCGAACCACAACACACCCCCCCGAACACCCTCAAGACCGTAGAATTTTTTCTGCGAAAATCGTCAAACGGAATATACTTCGGTTATTTCGTTATATTACGATGAATACTGGAGTTGATGATTGGTTGTTTCGAAGTCTTGACTGCACGAGCAACACGTTGCCATCTCTTCAAAATTTTCTTAAATATAGTAACATATAAAAAGTGGTTTTAATTAATTTGTCTTTTTTCAGTATTTTCAAGCGACTTATTTTAATGTTTACTAATAAATTTACATTATGTATTTTTTTAAAAATATTTCCAAACTAGCTTCCTTATTACATCACGAACTAACAGTTTACTGAAGTAAGAGGAACATTTGTGTAGCGAGCCTCGCAATTTTAGAAAATATATCTGACAACATTGCTTTATTTCATGGTCATCACACTGACAATAGTTAGAGTATAAATAGGTACTATCCATTTTCATTTCATGACCCACACATTTTTTTTTCGCTGACCTAGACCCCTTGCAGGTTGTCATAGACCCCTGGGGGAGAATATAGCCCACTTTGGGATTCACTGCTTTAAAACGTCCAAATTCTCAAGTTTCATTGAATTTTCCAAAAGAATAGTTGATCTAGAAATAGGTCCACTTGATAAGACACTTATATGAGATGAAATCTCTTTCAAAAATATTGTTTTGTTTATTTTTAAAATAAAGGTGAGCAAACCAACACCCGCGGCATTATAAGAAACACAATAGAAATTCTTGAAACGGTACCTTCATCAAACATCTGGGAATAGCACTTAGGAATGTTTTTATTTTATTTATTCGGTTTAAAACTGAATGAAGATATATCAAATGTCACTATTTCATGAATAAGAATTAGGTGTCGTAGAATAAAAGGTGTGGATAACTCTTTTCATGATCTGACTTTTTTTATGGGTATTTAGGTCACAAGAGCAATACAAATTTTTGGTTTTTGTCTTGTCCGGGAGATATCAAAAAGTGACAACAATTCTAGACAGTAACCAAAAACGTCAACATCAAAAAAAACTCCAAAGTAACTAAAGAAGTCGACAAGAAACACCCGTTCGGTACAAATGAAAACAAACCTTAGTCAGTAGAACGGAAGATTCCCGCTGACATGTAACATAATACGACTAAACGTTACAAATCATAGTTGGCGCCGTTACACTGAAAAATATGTTGTTACTCTTGTGTATGTCATAACATCGCTAATGAGGGTCTGTCACACTCTTGATTTATCTCAAATTGACGGCCAATTAGGCACAAAATAGTTTCTATTTAGACATAGAGATGGGAAGTCACCTTCGGGACCGTTATTTACAAGATAGTTCAATTGAAACCCATCTTTGATCCAGGAAAAATTTATTGACAAGTACAGTTACAAATAACTACCACTACAATTGAGGCACATATCCCACTGTTTCACCAACCGATGTATACCCTGCTTATAGAATTCTTGTGGCTGCTGCTGGAAGAATTCTTTCACAGCGTTTTGTACTTCTGCGTCCGACTGAAAACGGTTACCTTTTAACCCCTTTTTTAGTGGCCCAAAGATGTGAAAATCGCAAGGCGATAAATCGGGACTATAGGGTGGATGCTCTAATATCCTCCATTTCTTTCGTTGCAGATTTTCTTTCACTACGTTGGCAACATGAGGCCGAGCATTATCGTGAAGCAGAATAACACCACGTGAAAGCTTCCCTGGACGTGTTCTTCCTATTGCTTGATGGAGCTTGTTCAAAGTTTCATTATACAGGTTTGCGTTGATATGCACTCTAGGTTCTGTAAACTCTATCAGCAAGGGTCCTTCATGGTCGAAAAAAAATGTCAACATCACCTTGCCTGCAGAAGGTTGAACTTTAAACTTCTTTGGTGGCGGAGAATTTGCGTGTTTCCATTGCATCGATGACAGCTTACTGGATGGTTCAAAATAATGACACCAAGATTCAACGCCAGCAACTATTGACGAGAGAAAGTCATTACCATTTTGACTGTATTCCGTGAGGTGTTGCAAAGACAAGCCCATTCGCAAGCTTTTTTGGTCCTCAAACAAAAGACGAGGAACCCATTGCGCACAAACTTTGCTGTAACCTAGTTTGTGTACGATACTATGGACAGATCCTATAATCACACCAACATTTTCTGAAATTGCTCTGATTGAAATTCGACGATTTTCTCTAATCAGGCCTTCCACACATGCCACATTCCTGTCTGTTGATGCAGTAATCAATGCACCTGGTCGTGGCTTATCATTCGTCCTCTCTTCTCCATTCTTAAATTTTCGACACCATTCCATGCGTTTCCATACACTGCTTGCATTCGCGTATAAATTTGCAACGGTTGCACACCTTCAGCACACAAAAATTGAATGACCGCACGCTTATCACATTTGCACGGATTGTTAACAACAAACGCCATTTCAAAGTCACAATACTTAAAATCGCTGTCAAATATAAACGAAATAAACAGATCAGTGTGACGTTTGCATACACGACTAATGTTGGAAAACGTCAGTTGAATGATTGCAATTGTTTTCAAGGCTAACCTGACCAAAGATGGGTTTCAGTTGAACAAGCCTAGTATGAATTAACGATCCTTTCAAATCAATTCGTTTCCAACAAAAAATCAGTAGATACGCTGGAACGTTACAGATATCAACGATAAGTACACTAGGACGGGGTACGTTTTTTTTTAGAGTTGATGCAACAAAAAACGACGTTTTTAAGGAATCTTGACTTGTAGGTAATAATATATTAGAAAGGTACACTACATTTCAAAATTAAGCATATTTCTGAAAAATATTGACACATGACTTATCACAGTGAAATCTTCGAACAAAACAAACAGAATATTTTTTGACGTGTAAAGTCTAGTTCTATAGATTTCTTAAGGAGGAAAAAAAGTTTTTAACGTTTTTTATATAAAATTTAAGTAATAAAAGATGTTCACGAAAAACGTTATTTGATAATCTGCTTAAAATTTTAAATTATAAACGATCCATCTGCTTTAAAGGATCTTTGAGGCCTCAGGTAACGATCTATCCTTAGATTTTCGACTTATCGATGTAGAGTGTCTTTTTTTTGTAAAATAAAATCCTTTCTGCATAATAGAACCTTATCCAGGTCCTAATTATCCCCATTACATTATAACGCGTCCTCAAATTGTTTGCAGACATCATTCTCAGAGATCACTCCAGTCGTTGTTGGAGCGTAGAAAGGTGACAATCGAGTATGTTGTAATCGATATTTTGATGGATGGTCCTCAAAATTTTAAATAGCTCGTAGCTACGCGGGCGATGTTCATTAGAAATTTTAATGGGGGGAAATGACTGACGCGTTTTATTAGGGAAAGATTGTCTAATTTCAACACGTCGATGAATATTTTTAAATTCGTTTAAGGTAAAGTAAAACAAGAAATCTAAGAAGGTTGTAAATCAATATTACTTATTGTTTGAAATATAGCTAAACAATAAAAGTGTGTGTCCGTTAAAAGATGTTCTCATGAAACAGTTTTGTGATGCCTTTTGGCATTAAATAAAAACAAGAAATAAATTCATTGAAATTAATTACAAATCAAAATAATACATTTAGTTTATTTAAAACATTAGTTGTATCAAGTTGTAGTGAATCGCCAGTTTAAACATTAGAAATTCTTCGGTATTGGGAATGTAAACCACTCCTAGTTTGGATTTAGATCCGTCAGTATAGATTTTACCTGCAGATTGCATTTTTTTTAGATTCTCTCTCACAATGAGGTTGCACAGGATTGGATCATCATCCTTATGGAACTGCACTGGATGTTTAAACATAAAACCGTTGTATTTTGTGTTGAAAAAAAAATCATTATACCTATGTATGTATAATACGTTAGGATCCCTGTTGATGCAGTTTTACTTTGATTTATGCATTAATTTGATCTCAACGGGTTGTAGCCACCCACCCATCGGAATCTTTGATTGTCTAAGCCTTACTAGATCTTTCCAATGGTCAGATCTTCTTTTTTTTTCGGCTTTGCCTATTTCTTCCAGTATTACATTGGGGCTGATACCGCAAAAGGGTCTTTCAGTCCCTCTCTTTGCTAGTCCATCTTCTATTTCATTTCCTTCTATTCCAGTATGTCCTGGAATCCACAGTAAGGTGACTATATTGTTCTCGCCTAGTTCATTGAGTTTGCCTAAGCATTCCTACATCTAGGTAGGTACCTATGAAAAAATGTAATGGCTAGGATAGGTACAACTTGATCTACCGCATGTCGATAACTAAAGTTGTTGATTTATGACCTTAAATTTCTGGTCGTACTTTCCGTCTTAAAAACGCATATTTCAAATTACTTAGGAAACACTCTGTATATAACAGTAATGTCATTACATATTCACTCAAACATTGTATTGTATTTATTAGGTAAACATCTGTCAACATACCTCCCATTTATCGCACAAACCTATCATTATCTTTTAGAACGACAATGGCTAGCGATCCCGCCAGCCGTGTACGTAACGCTCTACCTATTGAGATATCTCCTTTATAATCCTATCACCTATATATAGTTATCGGACACGCCCGATCAAAAAGGGTTAAGAAAGGGGAGTTAAGAAAATAGCTAGCAGGGTTAAAGGGTTGACGATATTTGGAATTTCGGGGGTTGCTTTGTTCAGGTAATACAGTTCGAACCAATAAGATTTTCACGTGTAATTAGTTTAGTGGATGATGGCACCCTGATTTTATGGGGTGACAGACGGAATTGTGAGGAAGGGTATATGTAGTTGTGAGTAAAATTAGAAAACATGAATTTTGTATCAAAGGTTTTGAAATTTCTGAAAGTGGAGAGTAGAGATTTGAGACAATAGACAGAAAGAAATTTGGTACAATGATGATACAAAAAATATATGTACAGTCAACTAAAACAAGAAAATAATGGGTCCAAGCGTGGGGCTGCTGAAAGAATATATAATTGACAAAAGTTTCAAGATAATCCATTATTACAGTTGTCGGTAAAACTGCTATTAATCGGAAAAAGAGAGTACAGAAATGACTAGTGCGTTGGGATCCTGCAATAATGAAAAATTTGTCTGAAACCGCTTCTGCTTACAGATTTCTTTGTCTCTCCGACAAATTGTGAAACAGTGCAAACTTATTTTTAATCACAACTATACAGTCGGGCCACTATTAATTTAAAATTTCGAATTAGAAAGCTATAGCGATAAGATGTTGTGTTCAGCAGTACTCAAACGTTATTTTTAATAACCAATAAGATAGAGAGAAATTCATTTAAGGGATTTTAGAATAAATAAATTTTCCAGATTTTTACAGACAAAGAAGGCGCGAGTAAGAAAGAGAAAAACGAACTCCTCTTCCTCCGTTTTTCATTTAATTTAATATATTTTCCCGGTTAGGAGTCCATTTTAGCTTAACAAGTTAATTCCAATTCCATCGTTATGTGAATTTCCTCAGATAAGTTTTCCAAGCAAGAAAACTCCATGACATGAATGAATAGAAGAGACGGGAAAGGAGGATTTTAAACTTGTTTCGCTACCATCAGTCGCCTGCAATTTTCCAGATTTTCTTTCCGACAATGTCGACTTAATAGAAATTATTTATCCCTCGGATTCTTTTGACTGCGCCATGTGTGTACCACTGCTGGCTTTTAAGGATTAATTCCCTTATATGTGACGATTATCTATTTTTTTTAAGGATTCTTCCATTAAAAATAATTATAGATTATTAGTTACGTCTGGAAAAATGTCCAGCTCAGCTACCGAAGTCAATTTTAGTTCTGAATGGCGTGAAATAGCAAAAGAATCAATTAATATTGTTGATAAAACATCTTCAAACAGCTGGTGGTGTACATCGACAAGTTAATCCTGGCACTTTCCAATAAGTTGCGCAAAGAAACAATCAGATGGTATATGTGTTGTGTAGTTTGTAGTACAGCTTCAGGTATTGGAATGTTAAGTAGGGCGAGCTTAAAAATAGAGCTAGGTGTCAATCTATTAAAAAAAACTAAGAAACAATTCAAAGGGAACCCCTTATACCTTTGATAAAAATACTAATATTTCGAGTTTTTCATTCTAGAGACGTCGAATATACTTTTCTTATTTTCTTGGTTATTTCTCATGAAAATTTAATCTTGTATATTTCCTTAATTATTATTTTCTATTATTGTGAATAGTTTAATGATCAGAGTCATGTTGGGTAGACACTTATATGACCAACGTCAAAGTACATCAATAAATATTTTCAGAATTCATTTTGTTAAATTTGCCGCTATTTTTTCAAATTAGTTTAAATAAGAAACGGAACATAGAGATTTAATGTATACTCCGATCTAAATAGTCCACCAACAAAAAATTTCTATAAATTTACTTCAATAAATATCAATTATTTAGCTGGACAGCTGGATTCAGAACTACTGTAAGAAACCCCGCCTCTTCTCCTTCCAATATTTGTTAGTTATGTTCGTATGTGCGTTATTTAAACAATTATTATTTGAATTTTCTTTCTCCATCCTTTCTTCACAGAACTCCATCCGTTTAATATTTTCGTCGGGAAAGAGCTCTTGTGTAGTTTGCACCTTATGACACCGATACCCATTTCTTTTACGTCATAATTCAGTCTAGTGAATTATGAACTATAATTCACTCTAGTAGATATATGGGTACCATATACCTTTTGTTAGGAGATAAAATATTGACTTATTATTAAGTGGACGTGGACAAATATTATCAATATTTAATGACACAAGTGAATGTTGTCAGTGAAAGTGTAATTTTTTTTTTTTTGGATTTTCGTACTTTAAATAATTTTTCCGAAGCTAAAGACAATTGCAATAATTCGTGCATCTCTAAATTACCACTATAACTTTGTCGTCTTGTATCTGTTTTTGTTCTATAGTCTATTTCGGAAAGGTATAGGGTAATAAAATAGAGAATTCCGTCCATTTCGGCTTAAGTTCGGTGTCGGCCATAGACGTAGGTCTTGAAATAGTATTGTTTGTAATATTATTTCAAGTAATTGCGTAAGAGAATTAGGAAAAGTATGTTTTCTGGCCTGAAGTGCCAATATCGAAATATTGTATAGGGATTACTTAGGTATTAGATTATACAGTTACGTTTTGCGTATATGGGCGCAAGTGAAAGGATTTGTGGCAAGACACAACACGACATTCAAAATGAAAGACGTTAAGATACTGTTTCATCAAGCTATTAAGGAGGTGACACCAGAGAACTGGCGAAAAGCAGTCCAGCATGTCATTAGAGAAGAGGAGAAAATGTGGGATCTTGTCAAGAGGAGATGACAGTTCCTCAGATGACGAAGAATATTATTATTTTTTATAATTTAATTTCTGTATAATATATTTTTTGTATAATGTTCAATAAAAAATAAGTTATACCTAATAAATAATGCCTAATTTTTATTCTGTTAAAATAAAATTCTTTCCTTTTTACGAGTATCCTACCGGCACGCCTTTGGCACACTATTTTCAGTGTTTGTGAATGGATAACAGTAGGCTAAACCCATATATTGACCCCAACCCGGGTGGTACTACCTGCACTTGATAAAAAGAAAGGATTTTACAATGAAATCAATGCCAAACTATGGAAAAAGGCTTAAATATTCATTGGGTCACTCTGTGCTCCCCTTGCATACCTAATGAGATTTTATTACTCTATACCTTTCTGAAATAAACTATAGTTGTTTTAGAATAATTAAATAATCGATTTTAAGCAAATGTAAGTTTTTTTTATAGTACTTATGTTTAAAGTTTACACCCTATATACTATCACGACCGCCATAACTTTCTATTATGTCATCGCATACATCCATCCAATTATGGAGGAAAACGGAATCTTTGGAGGAAAAAAAATCATGGCTCGCCTCCATTAGCAATTACCTGTGTTATACATAAAGCAAATTCGGATAGCAATGGAGGATAGAAGGGAGAAAGAAATAGGGAGTCTAAAATGGGGGGAAACCGAATAATAATCCTTCCTCTCTTCCATATTTTGGAGTCATAACTGAATATTAAACAGAACCGGATCAACCCGAAGGAAATTACATGTGAAGGAAGTATAGAACGAAGATTAGAAAAAAAAAACATTTTGCCTTTGTTTACAGGTAAACTGGTATCTCCTGACAAGGCGGAGCTTCCAGTACGCAGAGAGAGAACGTATTCGGCCAATATCAAGCTGCCCACTGCATAACCCATAACGTCTACCGCACGATTGGCTTTGCGTCAATTTTGTTACGGCGCATCGTCACCTCATTTCACGAGATACCGGTTGGAGTGTACATGGATGTATGTATGATGGGGTGATATTCACTGATACTTGAAAGATCTATCGTGCCCCTTTACTTCTACTTAGTTCCTGAGGAACGTCTCAAGAGACTAGTAGATCCTTTAATCCTATTTCCATGAGGAACTTTAGGATATCTGCAGGCTTCAACTTAGGTCCCTCTTCTATCCAATAATCTCCTAGGTGATGTGCCCTAGGATTCTGAATTGCTGTGCAATTATTCGCAAGTATGTGGATGGAGGCTTCTTTTTCCATGCCACAGAATCTACATTCTTCTTCCTCCACTATTTTGAGCTATTTCATGTGGCCGTTCAGGCGGTAATGTCCCGTTAGGATCCCTGTTTACATGAATAAAAGCAGTATTGATCGCTCTGAATGTTTTACATTTTTCAAAAAATGTTTTGTAGATATAAATTATATTCAAGTGATTCGAAATAGCAGCTTTCCTAGATATAATAAAACCATATCTATAATAACTTTCTACACTGGTTCCGCAGGTAGTTTTACGTTGTATATCAGAAGTTATGCTCCAAGTTTCGATAAGTTGTGTTGTGATAATGTGTTATAATAATAATAAATAATCTGTTTCTAGTACTCATTGAACAAACGTTGATAATCAAAAACCCATTTTATCTTTTTCTCAATGGTGAATAAGATCTGAATCCGGCTCTGTTCTTATAGTATTCTGAGCTACTTCTCATTATCAACCGTCTCTCCCCTACCATCCAGATCTGTCTCGAAAAAGCTAATCTAACGGCGGCCATATTTGTCAGATTTTCGGTTCTTGACTTTTACATGTACAAGTATTGAATTGCCTTTTTGAACCCCACTAGAATCCCTTCTAGTTTTTTTTTGTACGAAACTTCAAAGTTCTGATAATTGAAATCTGTTTGTCGTTAATCTTTCTGCTATTTCGAACTGAAAAATATAATTGCCACTTAACACGTTCACTGAGATTAATTTTTTTTTACAACGTAATTTTTTTTCTGCAAAATAACTTTAAAGTTGTAAACTAAACAAGAGTTTGTCAAAATAAATATGACGCACAGCTCACCTGATTTTATCGTGCGATGCTGATGACGGGTTTTACTTCACTTATTTTGTGTTACAATTTTTATTTTTACATCCAGGACAATGAAAAGTTGTTTCCTTACTTTTCTTGTGATGCTGGTAACACCAAACACATCGTCGTGAAAGGACCCTTCCATTATTTCTTACAGGATTTCTGTGGTTCTTATCGTTGTCATTGTCTGACTGATCACTTGTATCACTTTCTACATTCAAATTCTTAAGGAGCGTTTAGATTGCGCGAAATTGTTTCGTACAACAGTTTCGCGAAATTGCTTCGCGCGACAGTTTCGCGGAATTGTTTCGTGCAACAGTTTCGCGAAATTGTTTCACGCAACAGTTTCGCAAATCGCTATTTCGCCCTAACTGTTTACACAGGACGAAACATTTCGGGATGACAAGCGAAAACAAGCTGAGCCGCCAGTTTATGCGAGCATTCGAAGAGGAAGATATTTTTATAGGCTCCGAACAACGAATATACTAGAAGAGTAAACAGACTTATTATTCTATGCCAACATAAACAATGTCAAAGTTTATTTATTTATTCTGCTTGATTCCATGTCGCAGTGAATATAATAAGTTGTTTGATTGTTGTATGTATAAAACATGAATATATTATTGTTAAAATTTTGTACCAAAGATTGTGAAATTTCTGAAAGTGGAGAGTAGGGATTTGACACAATAGAGAGAAAGAAATTTGGTATGTTCTAGTCGATATCTACGCAAAAATTAATACAAAATATTTACAGGCAACTGAAACAAGAAAATCATGGAGCTGTTGAAAAAATACATAGTTGACAAAAACATGGGGTCAAAATTTGAATTTAAACACCCCATTATCCCAAGTATAAGTGAGTAAAACATAATCTTTGATTCGCTTCATAAAATTTCCCTTCAATTTTCCAAACCACCCTCATATCTTTCTTTGAAAAAATGTCTACCAGCTCTAGAATGAAATTCCTTTTAAAACGTCTTATTTTTTATGATTCCCCTACACAAACTTCCACGACATACCCTCTTCGGTTACGTAAAAAAAGTATTAATTTCCCCCTAACGTCTTTATTTCGCGTTTTTCGGGCACAACAAACCTCCTAGCCGACCAGGAGGCTTTACACTCTTTTGATTTTGGAGGAAATCGATACCCGAGATGTAAGCAACACAAATTATGTCTTCAAATCATGTGAATAGATTTAGTTTGACGGGATGTAGTCGAGAATGGCGAAAATAAAGATTTTTTTTGGCGATTTTGATTGAAATGGTTTCTATTGTACTGTTTTAATATCCAAAAACACGTGGCCGTAGAAACAATAAATTGAGGGTAAGGGTAGTAGTACTTTTGTCAAATAATGGGGTTGATTTTTATTTATACCTAAAATATGTTTAATTTTTCCCATGTCCATTTTTGTTCATTATATAGCTTTAAAAATATAATAAATGGTAATTTTTTATATGCAAAGATGGTACTTACATTACATCATGATGAAAACTGCGACTCCTAATTATGTAAATAGTCCTGCAAAAAAAAATAATTAGCTGTATACCGTGATCCGTTACCAAAATCTAATAAGCATAGTAACTATATGTACAGGGTTTTACAATATTTAGAAAATTAGAGATTCTGCTATCTCAAATATATTCCTTATTTCACTAGATGTGAAAAAAGTGCAAGAAACTATTGATAGATTAACCCATGGAGACTATACAGTGCTATTCAAAAGTCCCCTCCCCCCCTCGTATCTTTTGAACGGCTACACTTACATTAATAAAATTTGGAGTGTGAAAATAAAGTGTTGTAAACTTCTCTACGAATGGTAACAGGTGACGTAATATTAATAGATGACGTCACAGTGCCACTCTGGCCAATAATTTTAAAATGGACCTTATGGAAAGTGATATCTCGTTTGAAAGGCATCGACATTGGCTACATAGCCATATTAATTTTGTTTGGGTTTAAACTAGTTTTAACAGATAAATTAAATAAATACCAAAATTATTATTTCACATTTAAATATTGAAGATTTTTCTGTCCGCCTCTGGTTAGTTGTCAAAAAAATTGATGTTTTTAATTTAATAGTATTTGTTGCTTTGCAAAGTTTTTCTAACTAGCTTAAATATTTAATTTTATTATTGTTTAGCGAGACGTTTAAGAGTTTACATAGGCAAAATGGTACGTACTCAAGCCGACAAAGTAGCAGCTATCTTAATAATTGGTGAATCTGGAAAGAACCTCCATGAAGCGGAACGTTCATTTAATGAGAGATACCCAGATCGCCCTATCTCGAGAACTTGTTTGAGGGAGCTTCTTCACAAGTTTGAAGCAACAGGTAGTGTTCAAGATGCCAAACGATCTGGTCGACCAACATTTAGTGATGATAAAAAAATTGATATAGTTGCTGAAATGGTAGTAAACGTTATTTCCTCGTCAACTAAAGTTGCGTCTATCTGTGAAGTAAGTAAAAGTGCAGTACAGAGAGTGTTGGCTAAAAATAAATTTCATCCATACAAGTTAAAAATGGTGCACCACCTTTCGGATGACGACCCCGACAGAAGACTCGAATTCTGTGAATGTATGACAAATAAAATTAGTCAAAACCCACATTACACAAAAACAATTTGTTTTAGCGACGAAAGTACTTTTTGCTTCAATGGAAATATGAATACACAAAATGTAAGGTATTGGAGTGACACAAATCCTCACATCTTTCGTGAACAACATACCTAATTTCCAGAAAAAGTCAATGTTTGGGCAGGTATTTTGGGAAACCACATAGTTGGTCCTGTTTTCCTAAATTCAAATTTAAGCGGTGAAGTGTATCTGGAGATGTTACAAACTGCAATTGAGCCGTTAATTCTTGAAATTCTGGAAGATAATCCAGATGAATTCGGCGATCTGGAAATTACATTTCAACAAGATGGTGCTTCTGCACATTATTATGGTGCAGTAAGACGTTACCTGGATGAAGAATATCGAGGTAGATGGATCGGCCGGCGAGATCCTATAGAATGGCCACCTCGGTCACCATTAGATTTTTTTCTATGGGGGTACTTGAAATCCAAGGTTTATACTACGGCACCAGATAGCATTGGCGTTTTAAAAGAAAGAATTATTGAAGAATGCAATGCAATTTCAGCTGACACATTCGAACGAGTACGACAAGAGTTTACTAATAGGATGTATTACTGTCAGGAAGTAGACGGAGCACATTTCGAACACTTGCTATAAGAATCCATTGTTGATATTTGATTAATTAAATCTAAAAAAATAATTTTGGTATTTATTTAATTTATCCGTCAAAATTAGTTTAAACCCAAACAAAATTAAAATGGCTATGTAGCCAATGTCAATGCCTTTCAAACGAGATATCACTTGCCATAAGGTCCTATTTAAAATTATTGGCCAGAGTGGCACTGTGACGTCATCTATTACTATTACGTCACCTGTTACCATTCGTAGAGAAGTTTACAACACTTTATTTTCACCCTCCAAATTTTATTAATGTTAGTGTAGTCGTTGAAAAGATACGAGGGGGGAGGAGGGGACTTTTGAATAGCACTGTACAAGGACTTGATGTATTCCAATTTCTGGTCAAGATAGTTTAAATAAACATAAACATCTGATTGCAGATCAATGACAGCCAATCATCAGCCTTGCATACATTTTCAGTTCATGGTATTTTATTAGTTGCTAGCTCATTTGACAGTTTGTGAGGTTAGAAAACAGAAATGATATGATAGAAAACCATAAGTGAAATTGAATTACAGTTTTACGCCCAACATTTGTACATCAACATCTAGAATTTGACTACTGTCATTTATAAAAACTAAGGTTAGATGGTATTGCATTTGCAGTGGCGACGCCGCGGTGATAAAACAAATTGCTTAGGACGGGTTTTGTCAATTTTTCCATTGAATAACCGAAAGAAAGTTCAGTGCAGTAGGCGAATTATTTTTAGTGGGTTCAGGTCAATAGAAATGACATAAACAAATTTAGGTATTTTTAAACGGGACATACTGTATATTTTGTAATTTTTTTGTCCTTCTTTCAAACCACTACACCTACCGTGATATAAACGCTTTCAATTTCACATCCTTAGAAATCGCATTTACCTTTTAGTTCATAGTATATTTAATAAACAATACAAATATAATTGACACACTCTGACCTCGTTTATTCAACAAGTTCATCGTCGTTCATTTACTTTAAAACGTGTTCTCAATTTTTTAAATATAAATGATTTTCTTCCAATTACTGTTTGTAGCTAAAAGATATACAGTCTCATCCATCAGTAGAGCATCTCAGACATACAAAAAATAAGACTTTGGTGTTACCCTCTTCATTTTCACCCTACACTCATGATAATTATAAAATTTCGCACAGAACCAAATAACGGTATCAGATATAAAGTGAATCGATTATAGTAACATGTGTACAAGTGGCGGATACCACCTAGCATCCAACTAGTGAACAAGAAAAGTATATTTTTCGGGGGTAACTATCCCCATCCCCCGGGACCGACTTAACGCTCGATTAGGGCCGTTCGGGGAATGTAATACACTCGCTAACATGTTCACATTTACTAACATAATGAATTGCATTATGTGACAATAAATAAAGATCTATTGGATCGTAGAGAACTATGCTCGAGCAGATGATTGATTTAATTTTTAATTAATAGTTCATAGAAAAGGAGATAGGGGGTGTTCGGAGATGGTATGGGCGTAGAATAATCCTTCTTAAACTATCTTTTGTGTCGTTGATTGGCTTGGGATTTGATTCATCATTAAAATTTAATATTTAATTGAATTTTAATACAACATAACATAAATGTGTTCTCATTATTTGGTAATGTCAAAGTCTAAAAGTATGGAAAGATGTGCCTTGTGGCTTTATGTTCAACAGAATGTAAAGCACTGTATATCATTGGAGATATAAGGACTCCTAGGACTAGAACAACCACCAAGAGAGAATTTCCCCAAGAAGGACCTAGTGAAAAAACTGATAGAGGCTACTGGTCTCTTCATATAAACGGTACAACCAATAGCAAAAAAGCCAAAAGGTTGAGGTGACGAGGTCTTGAAGCCTCTGACAGATGGTGCCAAATCAATCAACCAAACAATACCAACAAAATTAAAATAGGACCATCTTTGATCTACACTGGATCTAATCATTAAAATTGGTTCATAATCAAAGGTATTAAGCTCGATCGTACATATAAATATATACATTCCTTATTGAGAACCTCCTTTTTTAGAATTCCGTTAAAAATCACAAATGCACCGATTAAAACCTTCAAAAGCTTTTTAAGAAACGGATCTTATCTCTTCAATTCAGGACATCATGACACCTACAGCACTCGATTCAATATTATTTAAAATTCTTCCTTTATTTTACCCACCCTGTATATTTGTTTAAAAGTTACGTAAAAAAGGCGTTACGATAAAAGTTTGAGAAGCACTGCCATTCCAAAAAAATGTTTGATTGGAGACTTGCAAGTTCCACACGTGACAGCATCAATAAATCTAAAATTCGGTAAATTATGGCTGACAATTAGAAGGAAAAGATCCTCCCAACTCTGACAATAGTTGTTTACCATCCACCATCTAACTCAACTTCGCAAGATTTATGCATATTATATCCTTTCTTGGTCTCGAATAACAGTACAATCGGCTTAATCTAGTATGCCGACACAATTGAATTTGGGATACCGCCTGCGGTGAAATTTACAAGCTTTCCATGTCATAAATCTGAGCTTATTGGATGTTATGGCCGCATTACCAATATTACAGTCCAAAATTTACTTGTTATGGGTTTCATTTCGGGGTTTGTTGCTTATTCTATATGTCGTTACTTATATCGTGTAGTTTATTTTATATTTTTACGAAAAATTAAAACTAATTGAGAGTAAATAAGTAATTGAAATCGTTTATAGAAGTCTTTTTTACAAAATACTAGCATCCTAATTATACAGCGTGTCCACGGAAGGGATATCCTGAAAAATGTATAAATATTAGTTTTAGTGAAAAATATTATTCTTAATAAAAAGTTTTGCTTGTTCTGAGACAACATAAAATGAAATAAAATTCAAGTTTTTCAAAACCCGTCTCATTTTAAAGCTAGTTTTATGAAAACCGTATGAATTTTTGTACTAAGTTCGAAAATAATGTATTAATTTAGTGAGCCACGTACCAAGCTGAGTCCGTTTCAATAAGGAAGAAGCCACCTGAAGTTGGCGTACCGACCTGCGCATAAGTCAAAATCTGTCGAGCGATCGTTCCATGCCATTGGCGTTACAAGCGATGTTTCATGCCGACAGCAATTAAATTGTTGACATTTGAGGTTGTGTTTGAAACAATCATTTACTGTCGAATATTTTTCATTTTTGAATATTTTAAGACGTTCTGCTAGTTTATTTGTGAGTGCTGTGTGTTTTATTTGATCTAAAACCATGCCTCCTACAAAACTGGTTGGTGTTAAAAGAAAAGTTATCCACAGTGAAGGCCGACAGATTCTTGAAAACGTTGCAACTTTTATGGAGTCTGAAGCTGAACATGGAATCCAAATTCCTTTAAAAAATCATCGGTAAGTCAAATAAGAAGGTATAATAATCCAATATATTACTCATGGCATTCAGATTGTTGTAAAATATATGGAAGAGTATACATTATTTCAAAAATAATTGATTTCTGCTAATAATTCATATAGTCTGCTGCACTTAGCAGTTATTTATATGGTTCTCATACTTCTAATTTTGTGTTACCCTACAAAATGTGAAAACGTTACGCTACTGATTTAGATTAAAATATCAATTTTTAAATATGGCGCTGGTTTTGACATCAAGGTCGCGCATCGACTGCAACTTCAGGTGGCTTCTTCCTTCTATCTCTCTGTATCTGTAGAGTAGGGAGGGTGAGTGTAGGCTCACAGCACTTAGGCCACATGTGACCCATTGTACATCCTCCCGAGGAGTTGTCTTCCTAGGTCATTGTCCATCCTGTCCTTCTCAGGAAGGTGGACAGGTCACTAGGAGACATCTCTTGGCTTCTTCCTTATTGAAACGGATTCTAACTGTCAACTTTTATGAATAATTTTCTTCATTCTTTAATAAATATTTGACAACAATGTTAATAAGATAAATGTGTATCTTATTAAGTGTTATGGTATTGGGGAACTTTCGTACGTATGCAATTGCAAAATTTAACGAAAAATATCCAGATGTAGGTACCTATTACGCGGTGTGGATTAAAAAAATTAATATAGAAGTTTGATGAGACAGGATCTGTTCTAGACAAAAAGAAATTGAAAAAGGCGTACGTTGAGGAGGATAATGCAGCTAGTGCACTAAAGCTATGCATTCGTTAAGGGAAAATCCCAAATTGAGTCTACGAAAAAGAGCAGCGGAGGTTGGTTTTTACAGAAAATATTTAAGCAAAACAAAATTCATCCATTCAAACCGAAATTTATTCATACCTTACAAGATTATGATTATGACACAAGTTTACACTTTTGTGCTATGGTTGGTAAAAAACTTATGCATGACCGATTCTTTCACAATAATATATTGTTTTCTGATGAAGCAACGTTTACAACAAACGGAGTCGTTTCTTCCCAAAATTGTCGATATTGGACTAGTGAAAAACCGAGCTACAAGATTAACTGTAATAATATATTTGCTAAAAAAGTTAATGTTTGGAGTGCGGTTTTATCGGATCGAATAATCGGACCGTATTTTCTGGAAGATACATTAAATCAGGAGGTATATTTTGCATTTGCTGGACAACTTCTTAATACCTAAATTAGAAAATATTCCCTTGGAGCAAAGGCGTTGAATGTACTTTCAACATGATGGATGTTCGTCACATTCGACTTTGCTAATTAGAGGCTGGCTGGATGAATATTTTTCTGGGATGGGACGTTATGGACCAATTTTTTTCCGCCCCGAGCCCCCGATTTATCTATTTTAGATTTTTTTATGGGGCTACATAAAACAAACAGTTTACGCAAATAATTTAAACCATAATATTGAAGACTTGAAATGAGCTAGCTATCACTGATGCCGTTAACGAAATTACCACAGAAATGCTGCGAAATACTTACAAAGAATTTAGAAAGAGAATTGAGAGATGTTTTGAAACTGAGGGAGGATATATTAAATAGATTTTTTTGTTTACTTAGAGTTTCTTATATTATTATTCTGTAATGTTATTTTTGACAGTGATTATAATTCTTGAATAGTTAACATTGTTGTCAAATATTTATTAAAAAATGACAATTTGAAAATTATTTATAAAAGTTGACAGTTACTTGGTACATCATAAACGTCACTCACATTCATACGGTTTTTATAAAACTGGCTATAAAATGAGACGGGTTTTGAAAAACTTAAAATTTTATTTCATTTTATGTGGTTTCAGAACATGAACAAGCAAAACTTTTCATCAAGAATGACATTTTTCACTAAAACTAATATTTAAACATTTTTCATCTATAGGATACCCCATGCGTGGACACGCTGTATAAAAGTCTTCCTAAAGTGCTTACATAATTCCTGGATTACAGGTAAAGTCAGATATTACAAATATTTTGATAAATTTGTTGTATACGAGGATCTACTACGATATTTACGGAGAAAATATATTTTTTCTACTCCTGTTTTATAATATACTTATTAAAAGACTAAAATCTGTATCATAATGATATTCATTATGATACAAATTTTCATTATGATACAGATTTTTAAGCCAATAGGAATGCAACATTCACACAATATTTAATATAGCCATGGATACCTGGTTGACATTGACATTGGAATAAACAAATTTGGAAACTTGGGCAAGCAAATTGCCACCTTTTTAGGGCTTCCCAATCCCAATTTATATACGGGACACTGCTTTCGTAGAACATCTGCAACCGTATTGGTAGATGGCGGCGGTGATATTACCACCTTAAAAACACACGGTGGCTGGAAATCCACTACGGTTGCAGAGGGTTATATTGAAGAAAGTATCCAAAATAAAATAAATGTATCGAATAAAATTTTTAATTCAATTGAAAATAGGAATGAAACAACTTTAACATGCCCTCCAGTTCAACAACCATCCGAACAGGATCAGCCCCCCAAATAAATTTTACAAATTGTACAATAAATAATTTATACATGCACAAAGAAGATTGAAGAATTAATATTATTATGTTCAAAAGTTTTAAATTTATTTGTTGTACAATTTGTAAAATTTATTTGTTGAAGTTCCTTCCATTGTTCTTGTTTTTTATAATAAATGATAATTATTAATTAAATAATTCTTATTAATCGGAGTAGAAAAAATATTGTATGCAACTTTCATGTAATAGCCATTAATACACTCGCATATTATATACGAAACTCGCCTGCGGCTCGTTTCGTATCCTACAACATGCTCGTGTCTTAATGGCTATCATTACATGATCGTTGCATAAAATACTATTATCTTGTCTATAATTAGCTTACACACTTCGTTGCTGAAAAGCCACGAACCAAAGGATTATCTTTAAAATGGGTAATGGGAAAGTTAAGAAATTTTAGGACGATGAATGAGACTTTATTTTGCATATTTTAGAGAAAATGTCAAATGTTTTGGAGCACTTATTGTGATGAAGTATTGATTTTAATATACAGATTGCGAAAATTTTATTCGCGCCATATGATTTACACAAGTACGACAAGGAAAATATGAGCAAAACTACTTGAAATATAGAGAAGAATAATTGTGCGCTCAGTTTAAATGTGAATTCTCTCTGTATACGACACTGTTGCCGGATGAAAGTGTTTAGTTTTACCTAATAGTGCATGAGCTCGAAAAAAAGTGAACGATAACGAGACAAAAATATCATTTGTACAAATTAATCTGCGCTTCTGGTAACAGCGGTTAAAATAGGGGGACACTGAACACACCCACAACTGTTTTAGGTAGCTGGAACTGAACACACACCCATCGCTGAGTGCACAATTATTTTTTTCTCTCTTTCAAGTAGTTTTGCTCATAATTTCCTTGTCGTACTTGTGTAAATCGTATGGCGCGAATAGACTTTTCGCAATCTGTATGTGTTAATATAATTTCCGAGTAAAGTGATTATTATTTTTGGAAAGAACCACTGGCAGACTTAGCTGCACTAAACAGTACCGATTTGTTTGTTCTATATACGCCTATTTGAGAGAGTAATTGTATTGTTTGTTGGAAGTGCCATGATCAGTTTGTCAATTTATAGCATTATTAAAATAATTTTGTTCTGGCAGTAGTCCCAGCTTGAAAATAACCAAGGCAAAAAGAGATAAAAATCGTAAACACTTCTATTTAAATAATAAAAATTCTCGCAGCGATCAGAAATGATATAAACTGGTGCAGTTTAGACCAAACCTTAGATGTTAAAAAGAAACTGCACTGCAGTGACATAAAACTAAAAGACAAACGGACTAAGCAGACCTTAACTTTCCACTGCTATAAAATATTTAAGTAAAACGCTGCACGTTGTCCTTCTAAATTCAACAGTTTTGATGTCAGAAACGTTACGTGAATAATAGAAAACATTTAAAACATTTGGCGCAGTCAGTAGGATTACTTTTTTAAAGAAAAACAACAGTTGGTTCAGAAGAACAGATATAGTTTTAATATTTCTCTTTTATGTCAGTTGAATGATTTTTTAGTTTGTAGATTTTTATATTTTTGGTATTCAAGTACCAAAAAGGATTATTGAATAAAGAAGAAGTTACAACCAATGAAAATGCAAAACTATTTATAACTTATTTAATTTTAGAATGTCAATTTAACGTTAAACAAAAATAATTATCATCATCCTTTTTATTACTTTCTGTTGTCAGTCCTGTCTAATTATCTTTTTATATACTATAACGCCACGGTTTTTGAAGTTTTCCACCATCTGTCACTTGCAATTTTGACATTTCACGTAAATTTTTTTAATGAAATGTCAACGTTTTTTGTTATATTTTCCTATTTTTTGGTTTATTCGGTAGGCGGAAAACACACATGCAGGAAACGTTTTAGTAGCCCTCAACTATCAGCTGCTAAAGCTTTTTTTCTGCCCTTGTGATACAACATACTATTTTCGGTAGGGGAAATTTTAGATCAAAAGTACAAGTAATGAGCAATACGGCTGATTTTTTTTTATAAGTACACCGAAAGAAAAATCTCAGTAATAATTATCGAATGTTTGTTAATGTCAAATTTGTTCATAATTACGTATTGATATTTATAATTGAAAAAGCTTATTTATTATAATCATTACTGATGATTTCTTTGATTAATAAATAATAGAAGATTTGTTTCTGCTATAATTGTTTATTTTGAATAAAATATTTTAATAATAAACAAATCATCTAACACGCCAACTTCGCGATGATAATTACTAAGTTTAATTAATAACTATAACTTAATTGATAATTATTATAAATGGTACAGTGTCTGTTAATAAATCTTTTTGTATCACTATAACATTCAATAAGTTCATTTGTTTGTTATAAACCTACGTTATACAAATGAGCAAAATATTGTTTAATAGTTAATCTTGTTTGTTATAAATCAACAAACTGTCATGCGCGTGATCTTACGTCTGCACATGTGATGTAGCTACCCTTATTTAGATTTGCACGTGTGCTGTGTATCGTCGTAAATAATAATCTTTCCCTCAGTTTCAGTGTGTGTTTTTGCCGGTAATTATATTATTTGGATATTAGCAATAGTGTGGGCAGCGTGGGGGTTGGTAAATAGTTTAGTGTTTACTGAGTATGTGCTTGAACTGGTGTATTTGGATATTACACCAAAATAATGGTGGACGGCGGTGTATGTGTCGACTTTAGTAGCACCCCCCATATATTACATCTATGAACCAAGAATAGGTTAGTAACCATAGTTCCTAGTAACTCTACTATTTTACCGTAATGTTATTACATCATTCCTTTGTGATTGACATTTATCGTTTAGTCAGGGTTCAAAATATAAATTTGATAAAATGTAAGTTCCCTTTTTGAATAAATCGCTTGATTAAAAGTTTTGTTGTTTCATTCACCAGCATCTAGGTATAAGTCATTTTGAAGAAAAGCACATTAATTTATCATTTATATATTAAAAAAACTGTAATGGTGTAGAAAACGAATAATAGGTATAGCTATAAACACTAAAAAAAAACAAAGAAATTTTCAAAAATGTCTCAACACTTATTTCATCAACAGCAATAAGTTGCTATCTCCAGTAAGATCTAAAAGTAATCAATTTATTAGCAGAAATCACCAAAGGCTGATATGGTTTCACTATAATATCTGCTAATATCATGATAACTTTTCGGGTCTAGTTGCCGAAATAAGTATTTTGACATCAATCTATAAATATTGGTAACAAAATGTAAAAAATATTTGTTTATTATTAATAAAGGGGCGTTGGTCATGTTGTCATTGTGAACAAATATATGGGTATAATAATTCAATCTGGAATAACAGTGACAGAATATGTAATAACTATATACAATGACTTTGTAATAATAAATAACATACGGTGTGGTGGAAAAACATATATTCTTAGTGATTAATCATTTTTTCATAAAAACAAAATATACATTTATTGTTAATTACTAATTATTATAAGAAAATATTCTAATGTAATAGTAAATAATTCTTTATTTATAGAGTGAAAACAAATAATTTGTTTTTTACTTACAAACGTTTAATAAGCCATATTTCAATAACGGATTTGGTGATAATTAATTAGTCTTAGTGATTGTAACCAAATTGTTCTTTCAGTGTACCTTAAAGGATGTAGATTAATATAAAAAAAAGTTTACCAGTCTATCGATTTCACAAATTAAATAAAAATCAAAAAACCTTTTTTTTCGAAATTCTTTAATATTTCGTGCTGGGAGGAAGGTAGAAGAAAATAAAAAACACCACCGTGTAAGGGAAGTGTTTTTCAATAAAAAAGGTCTGTTGCGTTCTTTTCGTCCGAGCAATGGCTTGTCTGGAAAAAATTAGGTAAACTAAGCATGTGTTCCGCATCCGCGCGACTCTGCTGCACTGCGGAAGACCTACTTTCTGAATCGCGAAAAAAAATAAATATTTAATCAGAATTTTTTTTTATTTTTGGTAAGAGTCAAGGTTGTAAATAATAAATAAAAGGTGATAAATTAATTTTTACATATTTTTATTGGAGAAAGGTATGCAAAAAATTATATCTTAAAATTATAAATTAATCATCTGCATCTTGTGCATTATTATACCTGTTTTCATTTATAAAATACTTTATACCTGGATACTTTTATACCTTTTCACTATATACGTTCTGTTCGTTGAATATTCATCTTTATATTACAGGAGTATCAAATTTTATTTCGAAAAAATAAAGAAGGTTCCTACCCGAATCTATAAAAATTGCTATTTTCGCTTATAATACAAAAAATCATTGAATCCAAAAATGTATGTAAATTAATTAATTTTGTGATTATATATTCTTGATCTCAGAAGTTTCCCCAACATTTCTAGGCAAACCCCATTAAAATTACTTTTGTTTTATTAAAGTTACAGTTCTTAATATATATATTTTCTTGTAAATTCAAGATTCCTAAAATTTACAAGATAATGAAAAGTGTCGTATTTCGTAATTAGGAAAAATTAATTATCCGTAAATTTTATTTATGGAAGAGACCTCCTAAATAACAGTTTCCATCGTTCGAAAAATTGTTTCAATTCCTCCTTATTATATAATATATTTTTTATTAAGATACTTGGTTTTTGATTATAATATATATATATTTATATGAGTAATTTGCTAAATGATTATGTGCTATGACAAAAAAAAATGCCATCTCAAAGCTGACACTTCCCTCTTCAAAACGCCCTATTACAATTATTTACATTATAACTGTACAATAGTTTATAATGTACTCCGCCGCGCTTCAGAAAATAGGTTTTTTGCCGTGTGGCAGAGTCGCGCGGATGCGGAATACATACTTAGTTTACCGAATTTTTTCCAGACAAACCATTACTCGGTCGACAAAAATGCAAGAGACCTTTTTTATTGCAAAACACTTCCCCCACACGGTGATGATTTTTATTTTTCTCTACCTTCCTCCCAGCGCTAAATATTAAAGAATTAAAAAAAAAAGTTTTTTTATTTTTTTTTTATTTTGTGAAATCGATAGACTGGTAAACTTTTTTTTATATTAATCTACATACTTTAAGGTACTTATAAAAAAAATCAGCCGTATTGCTAATTACTTGTAGTTGTGACCCCTATCGATTGGCCTCATTTTCCAATATTTTCCATAATCAAACCAAATTATTCAATAAATCCATCAAAATTCAATAAATCGGTTAAGAATAATTTTTTATTGTCAGTAATACGATAGGTACAGTCGAAGCAATACAAACAAACACTTGAGTTAAAAAAAAAATGGGAACGAATAAGTATGAGAGAAGAGGAAACGCGTCAGTTAGTTACAAAGAGAACAATTCTTTAACTGGAAATTCAATAAAACAACAATGAATAAGCGTCAACCATGATGCCGATTTTTTCACACCTTGGATAACCCCTTCGTAGGGGCGTTAAAAAGAAGAGGCGGGAGTGGGGCACTGCTTTCGCGTTAACACCTCGCCTTCTTCATGGTTTTTCACACCAGAAGTTTTTAATCTCTTCGCTGGCTTTGTTCTGGTTTTCAAAGTGAGGAGAACGTTCACGAAATATGATACGCAAGAAGAGAGAAAAACAAAAACAGGTACCTAGTTGTGGTCTCAGCGTGCCGTATATACATATATATGTGTGTGTGAGTGTGAGCTTGTGGCATGAGACCTTAATTATGTTTTTATTTAATTAGTGCTTACGTCTTGGTAAAAGGTTATAAGTGGAAGTGGGGACAGGATCGGATCTTGCTCACAAGCATTCGTAAACAACAATCAACAATTAAGTTATTTATTTACTTAAATACAGTTTCCTGTAAAAATTCATATTTTAGTAAAGCGTGTTATCAAAAGACGTCAAGGATAATAGTTTAATACTATTATATCGCCTTACAAAGATTTTGAAAATTACCCTTCAAAGAATAGAGATCATTCACTAAGAAGCTATAACTACTTCTCGGGCTAGGTGCCCCAACAGACATTGTCCCGTCTAATAACAAACCAGGATGGTTGGTTATATTATGCAGATATCCCACCCCCGTTTAACTTAGACGTGTAATTTAATGTTTGTCGGGGCACATAGCCCAAGAAGTAGTTGTTGCTTCTTTGTGAACGTCTCTGTTCTTTGAAAAGTAATTCTCAAAAACTTTGTAAGCCATTATAATAGTAATAAGCCATTAACTTTGACATCTATTAAGTTATTTATATTTATGGAATTGGTAACACCAGAGCCGTCAAGTACATGTGCTCTTTATCGACATAGCAAACATATGGATAATATGTAAGAATTCTCCTTCATTGCATTGAATATCGGATGTTAAAAATCTACCAAAAGTATAAGATAAGATAAATATAGAACTTATACGTGATTCTGAGAGTCTCTGAACTACTGCCTTTGCAGATCTATTTTGTGTGCCCTTCTTGTGCCTTGTATAGACCCGTCCATATTGCTAGACTTCGAATGCCGAACCTCAGGTCTTCCATATATTGGGAGGGTTGTGGTATTTCCACCCCTGTTGTCGAAAACCTCAGTCTAGTTAGGCCTTCGAAGTAGCATAGTATTTGTGCTGAGGTTTCCTCTTGTTCTTGGCAACACCTGCATATGGTTGTATCTGCAAATCCGATGTTATTAATGTGTATCAGGATTCTGATGATCTTTAGGTGGGATTCCACTCTGGCTCTCGGACCACCGAATAAACAAACTGCCTTTATTTGGATGCTGGTTAAACTATCACGAGTCACAGATCATCAAATAGATCTCAAATTTTGGAAGTTAATCTGTAAGACCTGTTAGATTCTAATGTGCAAGTGGACTCAAAAACCTCTCCGTGGTCGTAATATTTACTATCCAAACCAATTACATATCGATAAAAAAGTGCTTTTTGGTTATACGTTTATCCCAAAAAGAAAGTGGAAGCTATACAGGATTAAGTGTTTAGCACTAACAATGACAAAAATTTGTTATTAATGATCTAATGAGTCTCGAAGAGGTCAGCAAATTACAAAGAGGAAGTCTTCGTTCCAAGAAACACTCACCACAGGAACTCAAACAATTTTACTACTACTAGTACTTTCCATAGACAATCATAGAAAATGCCGATAGATCATGATAGACCTATCCTCGAGATCCTACTCGAAGAAGTTGCTGTTCCAGAAATACTGCTAACTGGAAGATGCAGCCAAGAGCAGATGTAAATTGCAGCGCTTGGTAATCCTTAATCCGTATACCTGATAAGAGTTGATAATAGAATCTGTAAATTGCAGCGATGGTCAAATTTGAGATTTTAATCCGAATTGTAAATTGCAGCGATTAAACTATTTTAAGAATTTCACTAAACAGGTGTTACAGCTTATCTATTCCTGGAGTTGTTATAGATTAAGAACCTATCTAATTGGTGGCGCAACTCGGTGTCGCCCCCGTTATGGGGTTGTCCACCCCTTTACCTATATATAAATAAGTAGATTTTATATTTTATCATTAGTTTTTGCTATCTAACATGAGCGAAGTAACAGAAATTGTTAGTGAACGTGGAAACTTGTTGTTACTATTAAGTAACTATAAGTTCTTTAAAAAAGAAACGTTGAAATTTGGAGAAGTCAAGTGGTATTGTATCACAAGGAAGTGCACCGCCAAGATCTACAGCATTGAAGATGGACCCGAACGAATAATTTCAAGGAAGAATTTGGAACATAATCATCAGAGTGACGAGAAGAAAATTCAAAAGCATATTGTGAGTGTTTCTTGTAAACGTAAAGCGACAGAAGATATTTCTGTAAAGCCAGCAAAAATATGCCGTGGCATTTTAAAAAACATTTCGGATGTTCATCTTGCCGTTTCTGATGTGAATTTTATCAAAAGGAATATTTACAATGCCCGACGCCGAGAATATCTACCGCTACCGAAATCTATTATGGACACCCATTCTGCTTTGGAGTCAAACATTTGGAACACAAATTGTGGTGAAAACTTTGTGTTATTAAACAACAGCAGTGACAACATTATAATATTTTCGTGTGTAACCAATTTAAAGTTTTTACGCAACTTCTGTGACATTATTTACGCCGATGGAACATTTTCATACTGTACTCGCTATTTTAAGCAACTGTTTACAATTCATGGCTACAAAAATGGTCACTATTTACCTTTGTTGTTTTGTTTAGTTAAAGATAAAACATGTGCAAAAAATGACTTAGTTTTTAAGCCAAGCAAAATAGCTATTGATTTTGAACAAGCTATCCACTCAGCCGTAAATAGCATATGGCCCGATATAAAAATGTATGTCGTTTTCACTCAAGCCAATCATGGTGGCGCAAGATTCAAGAACTAGGTTTGGCAAAAGAGTACAAAGATAAAGATTCCGAGATAGGAAAGTTTTTAAAATATACGTTTGGTCTTCAGTATCTTACACCCGCCGAAGTAGGAGATTGCCTTGTTTTTGACTTGGGAGAAATACAACCACCAGACAGTAGGGTTACCCAATATGTCGACTATTTAGTAAATGTGTATGTGTCAGAAAGTGCCCTTTTTCCTCCAGAAATTTGTGCATCTGCTTCACCTAGTATGTGTCGGACAACCAATGCATGTGAATCCTTTCACGCTCATTTTAATGATAATTTTTATAGTAATCACCCATCATTTTCCATATTTCTGGAAACATTGTTACAATTTCAAATAGATACTTATATTAAAATAAATAGCATTGATACTGTTAAGCTTCCAAATACTCGAACCCGGAATAAATTTAATTTCTTAGATATAAAATTAAATCTGTATTATAAAACAAAAAGTATAACGAGATTGCAATTTGTAAAACAAGTATGTCATTATTTTGGAAATGTTTGAGCACATAATATGTACATTTAGTGTAAATATTGTTTTTGATTTTATTATAGCGCTTATAGTATACTCGTATGTATGTGTAATGTGTATTTGGTCATCAATTAATAAATATTAAAAAGTATTTTTCTTTTCTTTAGTATAGATAAGTAATGCAGTTTAAATAATCTACGGTTTGTTTCAAGTTTAACTCAGTAGGTTTTCATAAATTAAGGGGTAAGATTAACGCTGCAATTTACATAGTTACTACGTACCCATACATGACCATTCGCTGCAATTTACATGTAAGGATTATATAAACTCTGACCGTCGCTGCAATTTACAATCACCGGCAGCCAATGCCAACGTCTTAAAAACCTGATCTACCTAGAGCCTGATCAGGTTATTGAAATCTCGACTTAACTGTCCATTAAAACAACTGAAAAACAACACAAAATTGGTAATAAATTGTACAGTTCCGTCAGCATCGCTATCTGGAATACAGATGTTAATACAAAAAAAAAACCACCCTCCCACTTGTACAATAATTTCCAGAACTAATCTCCGAAAAGAATAAAAAAATCCAATTCGATTCTACGACCCGGTTGGTGCGCGGTGCTCAAAGAAATCGAAGTTATCGAACTTTAAAATTACCCATATGTCGTAATCCGGTAGAACGAAACGAAATAACTAATCACCGCGGTGTTGCCGCTCCGCACAGGCAATCTGCCGCCCAATAAGCTACCGGTTCTAAAATTCAATTATGCCCAAGTGAAGAGAGTCCCTGGGGGGTAGAGACGGCCCCCTTTACACGCTCGGGGGGTGCACGAATCTACACCCTCCCACTCTCATCTCTTCCCCGTTCCGCTTTGGACACGGCGAAGCGGTAAGTTCGTTCGTTTCGGTTCGTTTTCAGCAACTACTTCTTGTTTTAAAGTGTTCGATGTTTTTAATCTAGATATGTCTGATTATGGTCTCGAAACGTTTTCATAAATTGTTAATATATTAAAATGTACATTTACAAGAAAATAATTTTATTTCAGGGAAAAAGAAATTACCATTGTAACAGTTGGGCCTTCAAGTGTTCAGTTAAAACTGTTGGCCAAAGGGTTTATTTACTGCCAGTCAAACTTTCGGATATTCTAGCTGTCATTATCAAGTTGACGTTAACCATAGAACATATAGAGTTAAATAGGAGAAAGTTGTGTTCCTTGATTCTGACTGTCAACTGTGTCGAAAAGCTTCTATTTTGCAAACAATTCACTCATAAACATAGATCAAATACAATCGATAATTAAAAATAACAATACTACCACAATTTTGACACTGACAACTGACATTACCCACGGTGTTGCCAGAGTAAGTGGTAAAAAAATACAAAAATTGCTTTTATATTTTTGATTCAGTGTGTTATACCTAAATATGATAGTAAAATTTAAAATTTGCATATTTCATGTAACGAATGATTCTCCTTACACCAAATAATAATGAGAAACTTTCATTCTGACAATATTACACCCACGTTGATATCGCGGACAAGGTTGCCAAACACTCAATTAGATGTTTTCTTCAATAACGGCTGACATTTTTACAAACACTTTATTGTACAAAGCAGAAACAATAACTGTGTGACGCTACGCTACTGAAAATCTTAACACCTGATAAGGTTCGATGCAATTGGCGTTTGTCAAAATTTTACCACCAATAGCAGCCGAGTAGACAGGGCACTATTACTTTGTCTCACTTAGTTGGTAATTTCTGGGACATCAAGTTAGTTGGCGAATACTGTACTTAAGTTTATGCCTGCTTGAAAATATTTTGATTTCAATTTTGGAAGACTCTAAAAGGCGAATAACGAATGTATGAAATCATTTAAACGAAATTATTAAAGATCCAGGAATGTAGGAATTGATTAAAACAAACTACTTAAGTTAACGCTTCATCACCGAACTCAGTCAATTTAGGTCTGTAAACTATTTGACCGTACACAAGTAATTTAACCTCGGTAGTCGGAGATGAGGGTTAAGCTAACTGTCGAGCAGGCGTGTCGTGACTTATGAAATACCATTGGGCCATTAGCACAATTTATGGGGGTCCCCGCGCCTTCACATGTCCCGTGTCCCGTTGATTACCTCGAATGTTATTGCTTTCAACCCTTTTATGAGCCGTTGTAACGGTAACGTTGCGTTATAATTAACAAAAATATTTGTCTAATTCGTAAGCATAATATTGGGAAAACGTACTAATGGATAATTAGAAATTAGTTCAAACAAGTTTTATGTTTTCTCTCATAGCCGATTAGTAAATCATTTTCCATTTCTTAATTCATTTTCCTTAAATTTTAATGTCGTGTGTACAGTCGGCCAATATTTGCTGAGCCAGCCACTCCCAATAATGCGCACTGGTCATAAATGAAACTAAAACTTATACTGTATTCCCCTTCTTCTTATCAATTCCTCAGGATAATCTCAGAGACTAGTAGTCCTATTTCTTGAAGGAATTTAATAATATCCACAGACTTAAGTCTTCCTCATCTCTACAGGAGTTGTTCCTTGGAATTGTTTAATTACTTAAATACCAATAGTTTGAGCTTATTCAGCATCCAGTTAAAAGGTTCTTGGTCTGGTTCCCAAAAAGCCTTTTCAGCCTCTCTTTTTCCTTCTATTTCAATTTCTTCTACCCCATGTCTTGGAACCCGTAGTAAGGTAAGTTCATTGAATTTTTTCATCTCTCGATAATGCTAATAGACTGCTATGGGCTTTTCTGGCTTCTTCAGCTGTACTGAATGTAGAGTCCAAAGGATGGTTGTAGAGTTTAAGGTGTTAGGTATCTGAGGGATAAACTGCTGACCCAGCCTAATTGTTATCACCTCCACTTGCTCGGTACTTTTTGGGGCACGCTGCTAATCATATACCGAAGATTATACTGGTTTACATCTGGTTCTAGATAAGGCTTTTTCTATGGTCTTAAGTCCTGATTGTTATCAGCCCCACTTGCTCGGTACTTTTTGGGGCTCGCTGCTAATCATATACCGAAGATTATACTGGTTTACATCTGGTTCTAGATAAGGCTTTTTCTATGGTCTAAAGTCCTGATTGTTATCAGCCCCACTTGCTCGGTACTTTTTGGGGCTCGCTGCTAATCATATACCGAAGATTATACTGGTTTACATCTGGTTCTAGATAAGACTTTTTCAATGGTCTAAAGTCCTGATTGTTATCACCTCCACTTGCTCGGTACTTTTTGGGGCTCGCTGCTAATCATATACCGAAGATTATACTGGTTTACATCTGGTTCTAGATAAGGCTTTTTCTATGGTCTAAAGTCCTGATTGTTATCAGCCCCACTTGCTCGGTACTCTTTGGGGCTCGCTGCTAATCATATACCGAAGATTATACTGGTTTACATCTGGTTCTAGATAAGGCTTTTTCTATGGTCTAAAGTCCTGATTGTTATCAGCCCCACTTGCTCGGTACTTTTTGGGGCTCGCTGCTAATCATATACCGAAGATTATACTGGTTTACATCTGGTTCTAGATAAGACTTTTTCAATGGTCTAAAGTCCTGATTGTTATCACCTCCACTTGCTCGGTACTTTTTGGGGCTCGCTGCTAATCATATACCGAAGATTATACTGGTTTACATCTGGTTCTAGATAAGGCTTTTTCTATGGTCTAAAGTCCTGATTGTTATCAGCCCCACTTGCTCGGTACTTTTTGGGGCTCGCTGCTAATCATATACCGAAGATTATACTGGTTTACATCTGGTTCTAGATAAGGCTTTTTCTATGGTCTAAAGTCCTGATTGTTATCAGCCCCACTTGCTCGGTACTTTTTGGGGCTCGCTGCTAATCATATACCGAAGATTATACTGGTTTACATCTGGTTCTAGATAAGGCTTTTTCTATGGTCTAAAGTCCTGATTGTTATCAGCCCCACTTGCTCGGTACTTTTTGGGGCTCGCTGCTAATCATATACCGAAGATTATACTGGTTTACATCTGGTTCTAGATAAGACTTTTTCAATGGTCTAAAGTTCTGATTGTTATCACCTCCACTTGCTCGGTACTTTTTGGGGCTCGCTGCTAATCATATACCGAAGATTATACTGGTTTACATCTGGTTCTAGATAAGGCTTTTTCAATGGTCTAAAGTCCTGATTGTTATCACCTCCACTTGCTCGGTACTTTTTCTATGGTCTAATAATTATTGTAGGTAAACTATTCCAAATTCATACTAATTTTTTGTATTTTTTTTTTCAGGACAATTAGATAATTCCAAAGACTTTTCATCGGCAGATGGTTTAGGTGGTTATAATAAAAAGAAAAAGAAGAAACGACGTCATAGGTAACTACTTTTTCTGATTATTTACTTACGAGAGAGTTTTATAATCTGATCCAACTGAAGCTTACTATTATTTTTAAAATAATATTGTGGTATCAACTCATTTATTTTTGCACGGATAGGCATCCGTGCAAAAATAAGAATATCTATGTCTTCCGTGATTTAGTCAACTGTACCAGTCTGTAACCCTGTTATTTTCTTCAGGAGTTAGCTTGGTGGTCTACTGTATCTTTTAACAACTGGTCGATGCCTTTGGAACGTATACTTCATAAACCTCTCTGATGTAGCAAGTATCGAAAGTAAACAGTACCACTACATCACCACCACAAAGTAATATCCATCAAATTTCGTTTCAAGCTAAACAACTGATAACACGAGTGCCTTTTGACATTGCTTAACTTTGTGTCTTACTTTTCCTTCCGAAATTTGAATTTGGTTTCGCTTCTATACTCTATAATATTCGACTTGTGCCAGGTGTCGAAAGGAGAATAATGAAAAAAGTTGTCAGTTCAAGTGAAGTTTTAATAGTAAAGACTGTTAACATTTAGAAAACAAGAAGTATAGAGAGTGTTTCCAATATAATCCAAAAATTCATATTAGTTATTTCAGTATGTTATTAACTGAACACAAATGAGAGCAGTACTTGGATTTCTGGCACTGAGATAAAATATGTTCTTCCTTATTGGTTTTGGAAACCAGTAGTGTCGCTAAGAATAAATTAGAGTCGAAATGAATTTCACTTACAGTCAGAACTGGTTTATTACCAAAAAGTCAACACCCTGTATACCATTAACCACTAGACACTTTTTCAATTTATCGACAGATCTTAAAATTGAAGAGTTGTACTGATCTCACTGTCAACTACACATTGTGTAGTTCTAAATAATATATAAAACTTTATAATTATTTTCTTCTATTTTATTTTGTCTTGTGGCTTTTATGTTTCGTAAACTTGACATCGTCTTGAAGTCTAGAGAGTAAATAGAGTTTGAATAGTTTAGTTCTTATACCATGTTGTTACATATTTAACTACCCTTGGTGGGTGTGTGGCAGGACGATTTTTACGAGCTACCAGCTGGAGGAACTGGAGAAGGCGTTCAAAGATGCACACTATCCGGACGTCTACGCCAGAGAGATGCTTAGTTTAAAGACCGATTTACCCGAAGATAGGATACAGGTGAGTTATTTTAATATAATATAAAAAATACTTTACGTATCGGGTGTCTGATTAAAAGAGGTACAGCTTAGAGAAAAAAATATGCATTACAAACTCGCAAGGCTAGAAGGCATAGTTCAGAATAATATTAGTCCAGTAAATAAAGGCACCAACCTGTTCATCTCATTATTGTCGGACTTTTTTTTTGCAACTTGTAGGTATTCATGTGTAGATTACTCTCTGAAAATATGTCCTCCGCGGGATTTGCGGAAGGGGCTGGAAAATGGCCCATGATCCCGAAAATTCAGTTTTTGGCCGATATCTCCCGAAATATGCTACTTAGAGAAGTGTGGTTTTGCTAGAAATGAAGTACAGTTCATTACCTACAAAAATGGTCCCCATTATTTTTGTCCCTGGATCAATATTTCTTGCAAAAAAAGGCTTGCAAAAATTTTCCGGAAAACTAAAAAACTTAGCCAAAAATTTTAAAAACCATCGAAAAGAGGACATTTTCAGCTTTCCAGTGGTGTGCATTAAAGACCGATATTGCCAATCATTGTTTATCAATTTGCGGTAGACCTGAGAATTTTCAGAAAACTCCGGAAATAAAAAAAAACGTCCCGAGAAAAACATGTTGTTTATAAAGATACACAAAAATTATTTATTCATTCTTCCGGAATACATTCACCACCTATCAAAGTCCCATTATCCAAAAGGTTTCGGTAAAACTAGGAAAAATAAAGTTTGGCCAGTTTTTTCAATATTCCTGGAAAATAAAAAAAACGAAAAACTTACACGATGTTATAGGTACAGGTTCGTCCTTTCATATGCACTTTGAATCATGAAAAAAGATTCATTTTTACTCAAGTTATGGGCCAATTTGCCCGCCCTCTTATGCCTACATTCACGGAGCGTGCTCCCGGAGACGCCGCGCAGCAGCTTGAAATCCCCGTTTATCTCGAAAACGGTTAAACTTTTTACAAAAATGATAAGGATCATTTTTGTAGATAATAAACTGCTCTCCATTCCTAGCAGAACCCCACTTCTCTAAGTGTCATATTTCCGGAGATATCGGCGGAGAACTAAATTTTTGGGATTATTGGCCATTTTTCAGCCCCTTCCGCAAATTTCGCGAAGGACATATTTTCAGAGAGTAATCTACCCGTGAATACCTACAAGTTGCAAAAAAAAAGTCCGACAATAATGAGATGAACAGGTTGGGGGGTTTCTCGGTATTTATTTACTGGACTATATCACAAAACCACAATTTTTCTATATAACAAAATGTGTTTTAGTACCACAAAAATTTTGTTCCAGTACTTTTTCCTCTATCTTGTAAAATAACTGGTAGGGGTGAGTGAGAAAGCTGACTCAATAAAAATGTTACAACTTTTGCTCAGCTTTATGAATTTTATGGTACTATAACGATACATTTATGTTATTATCGTAGTAGGAAACTTGAAAATAATTTCCAACCGTTTTTCGTATGCGAGTTTGTAATACAGATTTTTTTCTATAATATGTACGATAAATAGTTTCTGAGATACAGCGGGTTAAGAGTAAAACAAGTTTCTCGAGACACCAGAGATTTAAAATAATATTTTTATTTTACAAAACTTAATACCGAAAAAAAGATTTGATATTGAATAAAGTGAGGGTTGGATATTTTCACGTTTATAACGTAACAAGACTGAAAAAAATACCGGTAGTTAGTGATTGTGAATAAAGTGCACAGAAATTAAAAAATTTCAAATTTCCTACTGTACTTTTAGGGGTGATATCTCTGAAAGGGGTGAGCTGAAGAAATTGTATCATAGGAAAGATCCATCATAATTTTATACGAGCAATCACCTCCTGAATTTGGAAACACACTGTAACTATATAAATGTGGGCCTACTATACTTCCCTATGTATGTAAGTATATTGGGGTGACATTTACTGAGACCTAAAAGATCTATTGTGCTCCTTTACTTCTACTTAGTTCCTGAGGAAAGTCCCAGAGAATAGTAGGTCCTTTAGTCCTATTTCCCGGAGGAACTTTAGGATATTTTAGGAAAATGTCCTTTTTCTATACAGTAGTCTCCTAGGTGTTGTGCCCTAGGATTTTTAATTGCTGTGCAATTCGCAAGTATGTGGATGGAAGTTTCTTCTTCCATGCCACTAAATCTACATTCTTCCTCCTCCACTATTTTGAGCTTTTTCAGGTTCCCATTCAGGCGACAATGTCCCGTTAGGGTCCCTGTTAAAACTCTTAGTGCAGTTTTACTTTGACTTGTGCATTCATTAGATCTCAACGGGCTGAAGTCACCCAGCCTACTAGATCTTTCCAATGGTCAGAACTTCTCTTTTGTTCAGCTTTGCTTATTTCTTCCAATATTACATAAGAGCTGATAACGCAAAAGGGTTATGGCCCCCGAAAGGGTGTTTCAGACCTTTTCTTTGCTGGAATACATAGTAAGGTGACTATATTTTTTTCCTACTGGTACCCCTGCTTTGTTTTAAAGTTGTGAGGCTAAAGTTTTCTTTATTTTTGTAATTTATTAAAAAAGATTCATTTGTTTCTCTGTCGGTAGGAAATACCTAACAATTAATTTGGAAATCTTCAATACTGGACTCGTAACAAACGCCGAATACAACAACCAATTACATAACAAACAAGTAAAAGCCGATGCCGGTTCATTAAAGGATGCCGTGGCCGATGTTCGTTCAAGTTACGTCATTAGTCGCGTTAAACAACCGAACGTCAGAACAAAACTTGCACAACTTCATAGCCTCCTCTCTATTAGCAGCTACATAATTACTTCGTTAGTAAAATTCTTGCCAACTACGTAGCTCGCGTGAGAGACTCGTGCCGCCATACCAAGCCATGTCTTTTAACATTTCAGTGGCGTAACTGATTAGTTTATTTGAAAATTTTCTTTTTAATTGTAATTCTTTATTGATTTATAGTCACTATTTATTAAGTTTCTATCTGGAGACTCTGTTTTATCATCAAGTCGTATGGTCAAGTAGCCATTAAAGCGCTGAGTTCTTGCGTAATCAGTGAACTAAGCGGGAGCAAAATCGTCACATAACTTGCGTTCCTGAAGGAAGTGGAATATCAGATGAACTAGCAAAGATAGGGGCTGAAACTTTATTTTGGTACAACAAAACCCAGGTCAGATTGTATGTATGTATGATGGGGAGACATTCACTGAGACCTAAAAGATCTATTGTGTCCCCTTACTTCTACTTAGTTTCTGTGGTACGTCTCAGAGACGAGTAGCTTCTTTCACTGAGGAATTTCAGGATATCTGCAGGCTTCAACTTGGGTAAATGTCCCTCTTCTATCCAATAATCTCCATGTAATTTCTTGCCGGTAGCTTCTCATCGCCTAGTAGAAGAAATCGCACTAGCACTAGCACCAGGGTGAGAACAAAAGAATCTCTAGGCCAAAGTAAGAGTTTTGACAGGTGCCCAAACATGATGCTGCTGCCTGAATGATCACCTCAGGAAGCTTAAACGAGTGGAGCAAGAAGGATGTATATTCTGTGGACTGGAAAAAAGAAACCTTCATTGACGTACTTGCGAAATTGATTGAATCAGATGCTTCGAGCTCTCAGTACCTCATACTTTAGGCTTTTTTGTTCTCTTGGTTCTACTCTTTATATGAAGAGACCAGTAGTCCTTCAAGCTCAACAATCTTTTCACTAGATCTTTCTTGAAGAAATACTCCCTTGGGCGCTTTAGTCCTAGAAGTATTACATGGCCTGAAAAGTCCCGGGACTGACACATAGATAGAGCTAGTTTTATTGTAATCAGTTAGTACTAACCTTAAAAAGACAGCTGTCAAAATTTAATGATATTCTATTCATTAGTTCGTGGGTTATTGTGCTAAGAGTGACGCTACTTTTTATGTTTTCAAAACAATGGATCAAAAACAATTTCGTGTTTTAAAAAATACCGTTGAAGCGAAGCAATGGCTTGAAAAGTGTTATGGGGACTTCGCTCCATCAAAAACAACAATAAAACGATGGTTTGCTGACTTCAAACGTGGTCGTAGAGACACCGATGATGCGGAACGCAGTGGACGCCCAAATGAGGCGGTAACACCAGAAAACATAAAAAAATTCACAAAATCGTTTTGAATGATCGAAAAGTGAAGTTGCGTGAGTTAAATAACATCGTAAAGATTTCAAAGGAACGTGTTGGCTTTATATTGCTTGAGCAATTGACTATGAGAAAGCTCTGTTCAAAGTGGGTGCTACGTTTGCTCAGTGTTGACCAAAAACAAGAACGTGTTGATGCTTCTGAGCAGTGTTTAACCATGTTTAAACGTAACAAACCGGAATTTTTGCGTCGATATGTGACAATGGATGAAACATGGATCCATCACTTGACTCCGGAATCAAAACGATTGTCATTTGAGTGGACAGCAACTGGAGAACCTCGTCCAAAGCGCCCGAAAGCACAACACAACACCTAGCAGACTACTGGATAGAAGAGGAACACTTATTTAAATTGAAGCCTGTGTATATCTAAGGCTTTCTTTAGGTTAAATAGAAGAAAAGGAGCACAATAGAATCTTTTGGGTTTCAGGCAATGTCACTCCAATATACATATATACTGAAAATTCTCTATGGTGCGCCATTGCAACGCCCATCTTTTAGAGCTTTAATTTAATTAAGTAAGAGGTAAGATGCAAATTGTTGACGAGTTCTTTATAGTCGTGATGGAAAATCATTAAAGCTTTTTGAAGGACTGAATCAAAGACTTAAGTTTGAAGGTTTCTACACCGAAAAAAACTGTCCAAGTAAACTGGTTTAATAGAGAAATTTTCATTAACCGTAATTAAACTTGTAGAATTATTGCAATAGAATTTTTCATTTTTCTAAAGAGTTTAATTCGATCAATTTAAATTCATTGATAGGTTATTAGTTATAATAATTATGTCCAGCATAATATATCGTTGGCTTCTGCTACCATCGTCTTAATCCTCATTGTGTAAGCCCGATAATCTTTAGAAAGCAATAAAACCCGGAAACTCATCGACCAATATTGTTAATATTGCACAATTTGTGAATTTAGACTAATCCAATTTTGTTTACTATAACAGAAAACACTTCATAAAAGGTAAAGCCCGATATAATAAACCCATTAAAAGTTTTTTAAACACCAATTTCCAATTTGTAATCTAATTTCCTTCCAGACTAATACCATTTCAAGCTTTCCAGAAAATTCGCACTTTTTTCACACTTCTACATTTTATAGATATATTTTTAGAGACATCATGCTGCGTGACTTGGATATGGCAGCAAATTGCATTTGACAGATCAATCGTCTAAGTCTATCAAGTGTAAAAAAAAAGTTTATTTCGAACCGGACGAAATCGCGAGGGCAACAAAGAAATATCTGCTTGTGACACTTTATCTTTTGCCAAAAGAAATAATAAGTAAACTGGGTTTAACATTTTTCTATATCGAATATATAAATGTAATTTTGTAATTTTGTCGTATTGGAAATTACACTATCAATTTCAATTGCTTGATGACTTTGAGGATTACAATTAAGAGCATCACCAAGAGAAAACGGAGAGACGAAACAACTGGTTATGAGACGATATCAAAACTTTTTTTTCCAGAACTGACATTTTTTAAAAGTAAAGTCCTCAGTATATCTGTGAACAAATGCGAAAAATACACTTTCCGCACCAGTTAGAAACATTATATACCTTATATTCGTTAGTTAAAACGCCAATCAGAAGAGAGTGACGTCGTACTTTCGCAAATTTGACCTTGATATTTTGTCTTTCGTTTGAACCATAGATAAGTCCGAACTATCTATGGTTCGAACATCTGTTCTGTTTTGAATTTCCTTTGTTTGTGTGATTCTAACCTGCAAGCTGTCAAATGTTTCAAGTTTGACGATTTTACCAATGACATAAAACAGCCTGTTTTATGTTCTAAGAATGACACAGATATAAATGGTATTTACGAATTGATGATGTCACAGACAGACGCCATTACTATTCTTGAGTTTTGGCGCAAAATTTAAAATACATTTTTAAAAGGTAAATTTCTCCTTTAAAAACTTTTTTTCTCAGAGAAATAACATTTATTGTAGATAAAGGATATTATGTGACAACATCGTGGAGCAGTTTTTTAAAATCAGTCATCATGCCTATTGGACAGCGTGTTCTAGATCAAAGATGCATTTTTTTTAAATGGAACACCCAGTATTTTACTCCAAACTATTCCACTGGAATAGAAAGAAGGGAAATAGCAGATGGACTAGCAAAGAGGGGGACTGAAAGACCTTTTTGGTGGCCGGAACCCTTTTGCCCCAATGTAATATTGGAAGAAATAGACAAAGCCAAAGAAAAGAGAAGATCTGACCATAGGAAAGATTTCGCAAGTATGTCAATGGAGGTTTCTTTTTCCAGTCCACAGAATATACATCCTTCTTGCTCCACTATTTTAAGCTTCCTGAGGTGATCATTCAGGCAGCAGTATCATGTTTGGGCACCTGTCAAAACTCTTATTGCAGACTTACTCTGGCCTAGAGATTCCTTTGTTCTCACCCTGGAGCTAGTGCGAGTGCGATTTCTCCTACTAGGCGATGAGAATCTACCGGCAAGAAATTACATGAAGGGTCAGTCTCGAGCCTAGGAGATTATTGGATAGAAGAGGGACATTTACTTAAGCTGAAGCCTGCAGATATCCTGAAATTCCTCAGGGAAATAGGACTAAAGGAGCTACTAGTCTCTGAGACGTTCCTCAGGAACTAATAAGTAGAAGTAAGGGGGGACAAAAGATCTTTTAGGTCTCAGTGACATACATACCCAATAAACATTTTCGTTTATATAATAGTAACCGTAAAGTTACCATCACTATTTTATAAAACTGCAATTTATATAAGCTAAGCATAGTAATATTTCTCTAACTCTTATAAACCCTTTACAACACTTAAATGGAGCAATTTATAAGAGTTGCGAACACCTTTATTTAGTAACGTTGTAAAACCCATAAGTCTATAACTAAAAGTAACGGAAATATTTCCGGTACCTTTATAAAACTTCATCTAGGAAGAGGATGTAATGATATTTAGTTTTATTACTGACTAGGTTACTCTTATAAAATTTTCCTATAGAGTTGTTGGTAACCTTACCATTACTAAATTATTTCTTTGTCAAGCTGTCATCTGTCACATTTCCAATATGTGTTTTCTCTTTTTAGCATACATTGGTTATTATATTGTTTCTTTTTGTTAATTCCACAATTTTAAACATCAGGCAGTATAGTAATTCATTTTTGTCTCCATGTTCATATGATATTAAGATGGATGATGTGATATATTATGTGCACTTTAATACTTGTCACATCATTTCCACACATAGGGCTGGACCAAAATTATATTGCCAATCATTATTTACTGTAAATGTTAGCAAGGCACTTCTACAAAATTCATTGGCCTTTCAAATATGTATTATTAAAAAAATTCTTATTAAATTTTAAAAAATAATTATTTTAATTTTTTTAAATTTGTTCATAAAACAGAATCAATAATATGATCTTACAATATAATGTAAAATAAGAGTCCAATCTAAATTCAGTTTTTCAAAATTTTGTTAAATATTCAATTTTCTATTCCTGTTTATATCTGCGTTTTAGAAAATTATCATGGCGGATAAAGCCTACACCCTTATAAAAATTAGTTACCACAAAATTACTGTCGGTAACACTATAAAACTTAAAGTAACACTATATATCCATAAATGGTGATTCTATAAAACTTCAAGTCTACTATAAATTATTAAGTGTTAGTTGAGTGTCACAGCACACCACAAGTGATGGTTAGAGAACTTTTGGTGGTAATATTCAAAGGTAAGGAAGAAATTTTGACGTCATTTGTTGATAAAGTGGAACTGGAAGATACCTGTCGATTAACGAAAGTGATGTTTTTAATTAACCAGAAGATGCTGGCACTACTTGTGTTATTCTGGTAAAACGCCTAGAAACTTTTTGGCAAAATGTACTGCTGTACTTGATTTTTTTCCAGCTATTAATCATATTTTTATTCACAATTTTCTTACACAGTTAATAACCACTCCTATTTTAGGTTAACTTTTTACTGAAACACAAAGAGAAAACATCAGTTACCCAAAGTTTCATAACGTATTTATAAAAGAACTTGTTACTAAAAGTTTCATAACGTATTTATAGAAGAACTTAAGTATCTGAAGTTTTAAAAAGGTAAACAACGATGCTATTATAAAACTCAGAAACCATTAGTTTTATTACGGAAGTAACGGCAAACCTTATATAAATTGAGGTAACGATTACTTTAAGTTTTATAACACAGTCATATAAATAGTTACAACACTTCATTATAAATCTAGAACTTACAGTAATGGCATAACACCCTAATAAACCTAATTTACTATAAGTGTTGCAATAAAACTACAAAGCATTTCCTTATATAATTGTGTAACCTTTATGAATACGCTATAAAAATATCAGTTACTATAAGTCACGAAAATTGTTTATTGGGTACCTACATACAATGTAGATTCTGTGGCGTGGAAGAAGAAACCTTCATCCAGATCCTTGCGAATTGCAAGCAATTCAGAATCCTAGGGCACAGCACCTAGGAGATTATTAAATAGAAGAGGAACATTTACTTAAGTTGAAGCCTGCAGATATCCTAAAATTCCTCAGTGAAATAGGACTAAGGGAGCTACTAGTCTCTGAGACGTTCCTCAGGAACTAAGTAGAAGTAAGGAGGCACAGTAGATCTTTTAGGTGTCAGTGATTGTCACCCCATCATACATACATACATACATACTTCAAATTTGAATTATGCTTGATTTCGCTGTTGTAATGATATACATATTATGGATGTATTTGAAGAAAAGTTCTTATCACTCTTCTTCCTGAAAATCCTAGTGAATTAAACCGTATACTTTAAACTGGACGATTTAAGATTAATATTTTACATTAGAAGTCTGTGGTTTTCGTCTACTATCATCACCAGACTTGCTTCCATATCTAATTTTTGACGTGTTTTTTCATAAAAGTTACTTCTTCAGGATTATGTGGGGTGGATAGTTCATTAATCATCATTATGGCATAAATTTCAAATTCGCGTCTTTGCCGATACACGGAAATTTTTTTCCCTAAAACTTTCACATCCCTTCTTAAACTTATAGACACGCCATTCATTACCACCCTACTTTCTAGCTAACAAAGTACAAGAAAGAGCAAATAAAGAGGGGAAAAACAAGAAGAGAAAAAAAAACCGCAGATGAGATGCATATACGTAACATAATGCATCTATCTCACTAATTACCGCACAAGATCTCGAGAGCCACAATGCACTCTGTACTAAATAGAATCCTCCATCCAACGTGATGGAATTATGCATATGAAAAGGACGGGTAATGGTTAAAGTAAAATTCAACATGGGAAAGACTCGGACCCTCTGTGGAGCGCGAGTACTTGAATTGTAGTTCGCAGTGGGGGCGCTGTTTGGATGAATGCTGATTGGTCTGGTGATGTGACGCCCACCAATGGCTGCCGCGGACTTGCCGATGAATTAACTGACTTTAGAAGTGGTTACTGCGATTTATAACCAAATAAGATTTTAGAAAATTTTATTTGTTGGATTAAAAATTATTTATACAGTATGTCTACTTTTTCGGCAAAATTCATTCATTCATCTTAAAACTTTCACATTTTGTACTGGGAAATCGTAGTGATTATTTTTTGACGTTTCTCGAAACCAATAGAAATATTTAATTTCAGTCATTCATATACGTTCTAGCCAATCAAAACAGTATTATAGTGTGTATAATCTACTACCGTTTCAGAATTTGTCGGCGAGATGAAGAAATCTGTAAACAGAAGTAGAACCGGTTTCAGACAAATTGTTCATTATTGCGGGATCCCTTTCACCGGTAACTGTAATAATGGATTTTTTTTAAATTTTGTCAATGATGTATCCTTTCAGCAGCTCCATGCTTTGACCCAGTATTTTTTTGTTTCAATTGCCTGTACATATTTTGTATCATTTTTTGCGTAGATATCGACTAGGACTAGGACTACGCTCCATCAGAAACAACAATAAAACGATGGTTTGCTGACTTCACACGTGGTCGTATACACAATGATGATGCAGAACGCAGTGGACGCCCAAATGAGGCGGTAACACCACAAAACATCAAAAAAATCCACAAAATCGTTTTGAATGATCGAAAAGTGAAGTTGCTTAAGTTAGCTGACATCGTAAAGATATCAAAATAACGTGTTGGCTGTATATTGCTTGAGCAATTGACTATGAGAAAGCTTTGTTCAAAGTGGTGATCTGTGTCATTCTTAGAGCATAAAACAGACTGTTTTACGTCATTGGTAAAATTGTCAAACTTCAAACGCTTGACAGCTTGCAGGTTAGAAGTTTATTTTGATACATAATTTGAATCACACAAACAAAGGAAATTCAAAACAGAACAGATGTTCGGACCATAGATAGTTCGGACTTTCTATGGTTCGGACGAAAGACAAAATATCAAGGTCAAATTTGCGAAAGTACGACGTCACTCTCTTCTGATTGGCGTTTAAGCTAAGATGGCGGATTGTTAAATTTTGTGCTTATATTTTTACTAAAATATTGGTCATCACACATGTAAAATAAAAATAGGTAATTTTTTTAGAATCTTCGCATCATATACGAGGATATATTGAAACATTCTTAGCCTACTATAGAACCAATTCCAATGTCAAAATATTTTATTACACAACATATTCTCCTCTTAATTGGATACATTTATTACAGCGAACCTGCAACGTTTCTTCTTGTTCTGCAAACCAGACCTCCACAGCTTTTATTACCTCTTCGTTGGAAGAAAATTTACGACCTTTTAAACTTTTTTTTATTTGAGGAAAAAGATGATAGTCGGACGGAGCCAAATCTGGTGAATAAGGAGGGTGTTCTAGTAATTCAAACCCTGAATCACGAATTTTTTGCATGGCAACATGAGATTTGTGTGCAGGGGCGTTGTCCTCCAAAAACAAAACACCTTTGGATAGCTTTCCTCGTCTTTTCTCTTGAATTTTTTCCCGTAGAGTGGTCAGTAATGTCTAATAGTAATCTCCAGTTATTGTTCTACCTTTATCCAAAAAATCAATCATGATTACTCCATGGCAATCCCAAAAAACTAAAGCAAGAACTTTTCCAGCAGATTTTTGGACACGAAACTTCTTAGGTCTTGGAGAACCAGAGTGTCGCCATTCCATCGATTGTTGCTTTGTTTCTGGATCGTAGAAATATACCCAAGTCTCATCCATAGAGACAATTAGGTTTAAGCAGTCTACATCGTTTTCAAATCGATCACAGATCGAACGCGATGCTTCTACCCTTGCACGCTTTTGGTCAACATTCAAATATTTGGGGATCCATTTTGCAGCAATTTTTTTCATGTCCAAATTGACGTGAACTATATGATGAACGCGTTCGTATGAAATATTCAGTGCTTCAGATATCCGTTTTAGCCCAATTCGACGTTCTGATAAAATCAAGTCAAGAACTTAATCGATATTTTCGGGGACTGACACAGAAACTGGCCTTCCCGATCGGTCATCATCTTCAATGGAACATTTACCTCTTTTGAAGCTTGCAGTCCAATTTTTCATGGTCGCATACGAAGGACATTGATCACCAAGGGTATTAAGCATATCTTCGTAAATCTGCTTACCTCTTAACCCTTTTAAATACAGGTACCTACTTGATGATGGCTCGATACTCCAATTTTTCGATTTTCACAATTTCGGTGGACATCTTTTTTCTGCTTAGCTTTTTTGACGTCAAACTTCACACTGACACTTCTAATAAGTTATTGTTCGTTGCTATGGTAACGCAATATTTTGTTTATGCATGGAACTGGTCTAGGCTAACTAGATATCAATACATCCTCGTATAATTATATCAAATCAATATTTTAGTGATTCTTAGTGACTGTCATCATGCCTATTAGAGACAAATGCTGTATCAGAAATTTTCAATTATAAAATTTTATTGAAATAATTAGGAAAATACGTTCAAAAATTAGATTAAATGTTCAAAGTGCTTGCCGTTAACTACCTAGCAATCACTAAGACGGTTTCTAAATTCCTCCTTTACCATTTATTTAATGTTTCTCACATCATCAAGAATTTTCTCTTTTAAATCTTCGATTTTCTCATGCCTATAGGCATGATAACTAATTTTGAAAACCTGCTCAACGATGTTTGTACGCTTTATCCTAAAAATTATTGTTTCTTGAAAAAATAAAGGTTTTTGAAGGAGAAATTTAAGCTTTTAAAATACAATTCAAATTTCGTACCAAAACGCTTAGAATAGTAATGGCGTCTATGACATCACACATCTGTAAATACTTCAAATATTCCATACAGTTTGCAAATAAAAAATGTATTTCTTTTGTGCCTTGAAAAGCAACTGCAAATTTGGAGTTTTCCGCGAACTGTCATAATTTGACATTATTGGCGCTCTTAAGCAGAAAGTAACTTTGGCGCACGCCTAATTTTATTTATATAGATAAAAGAGAGCTAGTAGTTAATTTTGGTGTGATAGTAGAAAAAATCTTGTGTGTATTTAAAGCAGAAAGTCTTTTGGTAGTTTCGACAGATTGCCGCGCGACGCTCGACAACCAAAGTACGCGGCAACTTTCTGTCTCGACAACCAAAGTACTACTTTCTGCTCTTGATACACAAATAGCTATTAAACGATGCAAAACCAGAAAATACGATAAAACTTCGACGATATGCCAAAGGTTGACGTCACAATTTTGTAATCGGTGTTTTAGCTAATATGGCGGATTGTCATATTTTGTATAAATATAATCACAGTTCTTACTGTCATCATGCCTATTGAAGTACACTTTAGATTTAAGACAACCACAAAAGTAAAAATCAAGGGGGGCTACATCAGGAGATTTTGCTGGCCGGTCATATTAGGTCACGTGATCTGGATTGCCTAATGGAATAAACTAGATTTATAACTTGATCCCCCTTGAAGTAAAAATCTACTTTAACTAAAAAAATTCATAGAAATTTAACGCCCACAAAATCAAATAATTCTCATTTTCATTTCAACTCTTCTCTCTCGGGAGAAATAAATTTTTCTGCAAATAATTTTCGATGCATTTTAGTATAAAGCGATTTAGTGACACCCAATTTTCGAAGGGGAAATAAACTGACAAGGGAGAAAAGCACCAGCATGTAACACTCGTGTTATATACTGAGTTTAGGGATGTTTTGAGGGACTTTATAAAGCCCCCGAAGGATTGACTAGTCATTAGGGCATTACTTCGAAATTAATTTACAAGTTTGTTCGGATAATGAATAGATTAGGTGATTTAATTTTCTGTTTTACATCGACTTGCCAGATTTAGGTAGTTTACTCAATGGTAGTTGCTTTGGGAACGTATGATCATCGGAAATTTAAACGCAGTTAAAATAGTGTAGCAATTTTCAAGGTTGGTCCAAAATGAATTGCAGAAGTATCCTTTGATCTGGTAGACACAGTATATCCACTGCTGTTTCGTCTTCAAATTATTGATGAGCAAAGCATTTAGTCTTGGTTTTGCTAGTCTAAGGATGGGGGACAAATACAGTTTCTGGAATACACAGATCCTAAGATAGAAAGATCCCGGATGATAAGGAAAAACAGTTTCCCTGTAGACAAGTTTCTGGATCAATTCCTGTAGTAGACTGTTCCTGCAAAGGACGTGTCTGACCAAGACCAATTTTGCTCATCACTGCTCCAAATACAGAACTAAGGTCATGATAGGGTCAGAAAACCTCACTAAGGAGAGCATCCACCAATGGATAAACAACCATAAAACCCCAGGACAAAAGAACGCTAAACTATTCCTTAAAAGCCCTTCGGCCAAACTGTCACGCGACCTACTATGTCAAAGTCGAGAAACGAAGAGGATAATGGTGGGGATGCTGACCAGAAATTGTGGGCTGAGGAAGCATATGCACACAATTGGCCTAGCAGATGACAGCCTATGTAGGTTTTGCCAGGAAGAAGACGTAACCGCGGAGCACATACTCTGTGAGTGCGAAGGCCTAGTTAGGGTGCGGTTTCACCTATTCGGAGAAGAAAAACCGAGGACAGAGAGCTACGCATGGGAAGCAGTATCCAGACTAATAGGTCAAACAACTAGAATAAATCTAGATGTCGAGCTCTAAGAATAGGGAGGACCAAAATAAATCTGCAATGGTCGCAGTGGGATAGGACAAAGAGCCACTCCATTTCTAATCTAAATACAGAACGGAGGATATTCTAGCAGTCCAAATCTTGTTACGTGACGATTCAGAGGACAATAACCTGTGATTAGGTCTTTTAGCGAGTGTAAGTCGTTCGTTTAGCATTTTTCGAAGGAAATATAAGAAATTGGTAATGAAATAATCCTGGTAAACGTTACCAGAAGACAGTAGTTACTCTTCATGAAATCCAAATGCCTTCAGGTCACTGATATTATCAGGTCTGGAGTAAGATCGGGTGATCTAGCGATCCATTGACCTGGAAATGTTACTATAACGTCTTATAATTCAATGAGGAATCATCCACAAACATATTCAAGTACTTTTGACTTTTTACTGTATAAGATATAAATGGAAATATATTTTTCCAACAATTGTAAGGTTTCAAGCAATTCCAAATTGTTAGTTTTATTTTCAGTTTTTCTTCCCGATTCGACGATCGTCCTATTTAAAATCAGGTACACAATATAAAAAGTAATCACTGAAAATTCAACCTGAAATGCATCCCAACCAATGTCGTTTCTTATTTTCCAAGAAAACTCCTCCGGAAAATATATATATATATATCCTACAATAGCTGCACTTCAACAACAATACTGCTACTCTGTGGGAATTGATCTTTTTAAGTCGAGATCTCGACTCGTTATTTATTTTTTATTTTATTTTTCTTGGTTTACTTGCCGTGTGTGTATACTTTACGAGCAATAGCCTATACCTCTCAAGTTTAAATGGCGAAAAGGATTTCGTTGAAATGGGAATATTCGTTTAAAAGATCTGGATAAATACAAATTTTAAAATAATTTCGAAAATTATTATGATTGGAAAAGCCAATTAAAATTGTCTTCAACTAAGATGGCTGTCATAGAAAAAGGCTTCAGCTTCGGCATTTGCTCTAGCGACTTCGTCCAGCACTAAAACCCATAAAAGAGTGGAATGTATGTATGTAAGATGAGGTGACATTCACTGATACCTAAAAGATCTATTGTGCCCCCTTACTTCTACTTAGATCCCTGAGGAATTTTAGGATATCTACAGGTTCGAACTTAGGTAACTCAATAATCTCCTAGGTGTCGTTCCCTAGGAATCTGAATTGCTGTGCAACTCGCAGGTATATGGATAGAAGTTTCTTCTTCCATACCACATAATCTACATTCTTCTTCCTCCATTATTTTGAGCTCACCCAGCAAAACTTAAAAAAGTGGAAAGTAGTACCACCTGAAGGAAGATACCTTTAATATCTAAATGGATGTAAGATTGAAAGAAAAAACAGGCTAGCTTGAAGATTTAATTTTTTTTATCCTCATGTAAAATCCAATTACCATCTGCACACAATGTAATGTCCAGCAGGCTTAGAAGCCTGTAGCTAGGATAACTAAGTCATCAAAAAGTATTGAGCTTCAAGATTTTCTCCAGTAAGTTCGTTCAACAGATCTTCCAGCTGTAGGAAACACAAATAAGGGGAAATTACCCTACCCTGAGGACAACTTCTGCTGTCGTAGAAGCTGATTTCCTCCCCTTCAAGGTTAGAGATGCAGATCTATTGTGGTATCCTCCCTATTCTTAGAGCTCGATATCTAGCATTATTATTTTTATTAGACCTATTAATCTGGATATTGCCTCACTTGCGTAGCTCTCTGTCCTCGGTTTTTCTTCTCCGAATAGGTGAGACCGGACTCTTACTAGGCATTCGCACTCACAGAGTACGTGTTCCGCGGTTTCGTCTTCTTCCTGGCAAAACCTACATAGGCTGTCATCTGCTAGGCCAATTGGGTGCACATGCTTCCTCAGCCTAGAATGTCCGGTCAGCATTCCCACTAACATCCTAGTCGTTTCTCGACTTTGACATATTAGGTCGCGTGACAGTTTGGCCGAAGGACTTTTAAGGAATAGTTTAGCGTGCCTTTGACCTGGGGTGGATGCTCTCCTTAGTGAGTTTTTTGCAATTCTACAGGAAGGTTCTGGCCCTATCATGACCTCAGTCGCTCCCTGCTCGGCCTTTTCATTGCCTTTTATTCCTTGGTGTCTAACACCCAGGATATGGTAACCCTATTACGACCTAGTCTGTTGAGGGCCTTCCGATAAAAGCTTATCGCCTTTAGTGCTGCTTGGCTATCGGAGACCAAAGGAGTTGGTTACAAACAAACATACTTACGTACAAGTGTAGCTAATATAAACATGTTAAAAACAATCCCCTTCACACGAGTAACTTTCTACACCTATTTTAGGAAAGAAACACAAAACAACAGATTTTTACTTTTCAATCTGGCTAATGATAAATTTGATAGAAAAAAAACTGCAAGGATCGATTGAATGGAAGTAAACGATACGGTAAGGTGATCAGATATCTGTGTGAAAACAACGCACTTGGTACAATCAGTAGCTCTTACTAATAGACACTTAGCTTTTCGAGCATATTGGTTGGCAAATATTGTATTACTTTAACAATATGTAAACCAATACCAGCGAAACACGAGGTGAAAGTGGATATACGTCAATTTACCGTTTCAAGTATGTCATCGTTGTGATTGTGATATAAGAGTTTTATTAGTGAATAAGGAATGTATAATGATTAAAACTATATTTCTTGAATTTTATATAAATGGAAAATTAAAAAAAAAACATTATTTGAAATTTGCCAGTATTTTGTTTGAGTTGTGCCTAACAGTGTCCAGTCACCAAGTCGATGACAGTCTTCAAATGTCTCTTATCCACTTTCAGTAGCCTGGTTAAGAGTTCCTTGTCTACCTCGATCAGTAAACTTTTTGTATGGAAGTGCCCTTGTGTCAACTTCCATTTGAGTTGGTGTTCCCTATCTAGCCAGTTCCCGAGTTCCCCTCTTATGCAATCTTTTGTGACTCCCCACGTTGGGCGCCAATTTGTAACGTAAAAGTCCCAGGCTAGAGCACTCCACCTCAGGGAGTGGAATTCGGCACCAATTAAACTATTTTATTCGCTATCACTGAGATGGGGTGTACAATTAATATCAAATTGGACCAGCTTTTTAATCGAACGAATGCAATAAAAAACAGAAGCAAAAGGTGGAAAGCTGGAAACACCTTGTAAAAATTAAACTTAAGTTACTTAAAAAAATTAACAAAATTAACCTACTTATTCCCGAACACGTGTATCCAATTTAATAAATATTGAATAATCAATACAAAAATTGAAAATATTGAATATTTATTGGATTATCCAAAAATTTGTATAAATCGAATACCAAAGAAAAACCAAACCGGGGGCGTCATTTCAACTTTTTTTTTGTTGGTGCGAAAATGTTTAATATAATAAATATTAATATATAACACTTAGGTATATCGGCGCTTATATTTATTGTTGGCAGGCCAAAGAAGGCGTTTATAAAAAATGTTGGTGCAAATGTACACCCTACACCCCCCCAAATGGCGCCCCTCAACCAAACGAGTAGGATACCAAGTTATAATCCAACACGCCAAGTCCAAATCTTACATACGCTAAAGATAAGACGAAGGAACTTATCTTAGAGGGCTGGGATGTTGTGCAGCTCTGGCGACGATGGTGACGATGGCGGCGATGGCTTAACAGGCGGTGTACCTCGTGCACGGGAACAAAAACAGGAACAGAAACTTGCCTAAACGTTGCTTTAAATTTGCCTCTTAAATTTGCCGGCTACAGAGCAACCAGACGATAAAAATTTGTTCACCAACAATAAATTAAGAAAATATTTTTTGAATGTTGCCTTAGTGGCAGTTATAGGAAAAGAAAGAGTTCGAATCGAAATTTTGGAGTGACTAATGCGACAAGGAAACGGCTTGTTTAGAAATTTAGTAAAATTTGGGAGGAAGTGACTAATGAGCCAGAAAAATTAACTAAATAAAATAGTTTTTAAAACGAAAAACGTAACAGGCTAAACAGCATGTTACAACTTGTATACTCAGAGGTATACACAGTCAAACAACGATCTTGTGCCGGGGGTAGTATCTTTTAGTCGTCCACTTCTAGGTAATTCTATCACATTTCCACTTGCTCGAAATCTACGAAGAAGCCTCATTATATCTCTAATGGATTATGAGATGCCATTAAGAAACATTGAAACATATTGTATACCGTCTAAGACTGTTCAACTCCGTATAATGGAACGTTTCGTCGAGTAATATTATTTTAATAAATTGCCAGCTCAAACTGTTTGTTTCTTATATGATATTGTACACATTAGAGGGGTTATTTATAACGGGAAAATAATAACAGTGGGAACATGTGAGATTTATCCTCGTTATATGGACACGTGCGACCCCCTGCGGTTCATAAAATTACTTGCATATAGTCAAATATGGACATCATTAAATTAACTACAATGTACAAAGTTTAATATAAGTATTTTATACCGACCCAAACTAGGTAGTGTTTATAAAAGACGAAAGATGCTGTCGATATTTTGCATAACCGAATCTATAATAACAAAATTTTAACTTAACTAAGAGTAGATGAAGATAATAGTTAAATAACGCCTTACATAGTTTTTGAAAAATAATTTTCAAAGAGCAGACCGTTCACTAAGAAGCAACAACTACTTCTCTGGCTATATGCCACGACAGACTTCTAAATTAAATGGAGTTATCTGTACGATAAAACCAACCATTCTGGTTTGTCATTTATATACCGGTACAATCAGAACTCATCGGCATAATCCTGGCTTGGAAATCACACCACTAACCTCAGCAGAGGAAATGTTAAGAATGCGATAACAGAGACATCTGGCCCAGAATGTTTTCTGAAATTCTTTTCTTTTTTTCTAATGAACTCTCAACATAACCTTCGGCTACACTGTTGGATTTCCATTCTCCGTGCTTTATTTTCAGAATGTCCGCTCCTGAGTCTGCCAGGAGAGTCGCTGACGAGGGTCTGAAACAATGTCCTGTGTATCCTTTAACATAGGTAGACCCAGGTACTGAGCAATCTTTGCTGGTAATTTTCCAATGGTATTTATGCCCGCTATACAAACAATATTTCGTCTTAAGCCCCTTTTATAAATCTTTCTGAAAGCTGAAAGTCTCTTCAGCCAAGCCAAAAGCATAGGGTACTTCTTGATATAGACATTTTTGCGCACGGTAAGTTCAGATCTCAACATTGATGTTCTTCATATTTTTCAAATCGCACCATTTTTCAAATTTTCGGTAGGCCAGGGCGTATCTACCTCTCGATTTTTCAGGTATTAAACTACCCACTGCAGCATTTGCAGACTATCTTACTTCAAATGGAATGTCTGATTACTTCTAACTTGTTTTGAAAAATCGTTGTTCTTCCATAGTAAACATATTTCAAGACATGCTTCCATAGTAACAATATTCCTAACATCATTTGATTCCACATTAATATTTTCATTGTAATTGAAGATTCTATTAATAATATTATAAAAGCGCGGAATTAGATAAAACGTTGTACTTAGATACGTTACGAAAAGAGCGATATTGTTCAACAAACGTAATATTTGTCGCAAATTACGCGAGAGCTATATTGTCATAGAGATACTACAGCTAGAGGCAACAAGCCATAGGTCGCTGTGTAAGTGGAAATGTCCGTATGAAATCCGGTGAGATAGAAAAAGACAGACGATCAGAGGTTTTTCCGTCTTTGTCTGTGTATACAGCATGCGCGCTATTAGAGAAAGATAGCCTAAACCTCCGACTTCCTACCTCTCTCTTACGTGCTGACGGGTTCCGAGCTGGCTTGTTGCCTCTATCTGTAGTATCTCTATGGATATTGTTCAATTCGCATAATTTGTAAAACTCGCTAGCGCTCGTTTTTTGCAAATATTACGCTTGTTGAACAATATCGCTCTTTTAAAATAATACACTTATGTTATATAGATTTTTTTAAATTATAATTACTGTTATATCATATACTCTTAACATTATTGGTAATTCCCATACATACTCCCTTAATTCTAATAAATTCGTCTGATTCTAGATATTTTTTTAAACTAAAAACACTAAATTGGTTTATTTGTAAGAATAATTAAACTCAAATTTAGCATGGTTAATCCTAAATGCTAATTTAGTATGAATGGTACTTGAACAAATGGAAATAAGCAAAAGTAAACATTCGAAACCAAATTCAACAAACCCGATGGCAATTATGTTATAGAGACGTTGGTATTTTGAAATTTGAAGAGTCATCGCACGAGTGGGCTAGATAGTCTGAAATAACACACAAGACTTTTTTTGGGTTTGATCTAACAATGGGTTTTTTGTTGACTAGGAAAATTATTTACTTTAAATTACCATAAGGACTGTTGTTTAGGAAACGTCTAGTGAGTAGCAGTTTTCAAAGAACGCCCAATAGATTTTTTTCTTAATAGGCCAGTATGTTTATTATTCTAATATTAATCTTTTGCTCAGAGTCGTACGAGTTATATATTGAAAACTACCTACACGATTTATGTGAAAATTTCACACCAATAAGATGCCTTGATTTTGACTAGTTACCATGGCAACCAGTGGCGGCTCGTGAACTTTTTAAGTGAGGAGGCAGGACATAAAAGGTTTTTGTAAAAATATACTCTATTCAGTCAATTAATTTAACATTTGCGCAGCGACCGTACCAGCAAGAACCATCGTGGAGGTATAGTTTCTCTTGCCAAAATATTTTTTTTGTTTTTTTATTTTTTTTGGGATTTTTCAAATTTTGTTTTTTTTTTATTGATTTTATTAACTCTTTTTTTATATATTAACGGAATCCAACGGTCTTTAGTTTGCCAAAAATGATCAATAATATTATCATAACATGTATCATTTTGTTTTAAGCGTTTTACTAAATATTTTCATTAAACTAACATTGGCCCATTGTATTTCGCAGGTAAGTTTTAATTCGTTGGAGAGTAGAAAATTATCTCTCCACTGATGCCGACGTGACAGGAATGGTGACTGTCAAACAAAGTAATTTACGCAACACGATGTGACTTGTCACTCGTATTCTGTTTTCCGCAATTCGTGTATCATCGGGACCGCTACAGGCAAGCCTTCTGAGAGTGTTGCCATTTCCGCTATTTTTACGGTATTAGCAATTGGACTGATTGAAAAACGGCAACTGTGTTTCGGTATTGAGATGTTTGTGGAATCTAGCCTCCGGGCACTGTTGTCATTTTCAAAAATAACTAGTGAAAACGGGGAATTAATTGTAAAACTTGAAGATTATTAGATAAACAGGAAATAAAATGAAGAATAATCAACAAAATATTTCTGGTGCTATTTGCTGAATAAATTGTTGAGGAGGCTGAGCCTCCTTCGAGGAGCCGCCACTGATGGCAACTAAAAAAATTCTTTATAAGCATCACGAGATTTAAGTGGACTTTTTTGACAGTTGAAAAGGTGAACTTATGATCTACAACCATTTAAAAATTTCTTATCTATACACTTATTAAACTCAACATACAGACGTTTTAAACTAGTAATTATTAAGCATTGTGACAGAACCGGTGAAACAAAAATGACAAATCAACATATGTCAAAAACAACAATACCCTGTCCAACTTGACAAGCAGTGAAATTAATTTAAAATGTCAGGTTGGATTTTTTCTGTGACTGGAAAAAACTTTGACATTTTATAATTGTTGTCCGGTAACAAAATATCACTTTTTATGAACTTACTTTTTTCCCGCATATATAATATCATTGCACTCATCTGTCATTTTTCTATAGAGTTTTGTCATCATGACATTCAAATCCACGCCATTTTTAATCCATTTGGAGAAATAAGACATTTTTTCAATATTAAATCGTCATTTTTCCCGTCACAGAAAAAAATAGTGTACTATACACGGGAAAAATATTAGATTTTGGCTCTATACTTTTTTCCCGTGTATAATAAATAACTATTTTCCAAATTAAGGTGTGACATTTTTTTACCGAATCCAAGCTTAAATTGTTTCCGGAAATTTTCTTTCGGGCACGAATATTTCAAGAAAATTTCCGGAAGTAATTCAAGCTCTTGTGATATTATAGTTTGTAACTTATAAATATCAACCCACGTGACCTCTGTCATAACTGGACTATGTTCCTAAACCCTTGAAATAGTATGAGAATCTAGTAAATGTCAAATGAAGTTATCAAATATTCTTCTTTTTATTTGGCTATAGGTTAGGTTTAGTTATTGATAGTTACTGTATACAGGGTGTTTTCAAATGACACTTACAACGTTTGCATGTAGATACCTCTCATAAAACTGAACAAAATGATATAAGGAATGAGGGGTCCAGCTCATTTACTTTTCGAGATACGGGGTGTTGAAGTTATGAAAAATTAAATGTTTTCATTTGATAACTTTAAAATGGATGGATAAATTGATTTGAAATTTGGCAGGTTGTTTTAAAATGTAAAAGGGCATATTTTGATGGAAAAACAATTTTCAATTCTAGATCCAGTGGTGTACATTTAGAAAAATATGTCACCTTTCCCCTCCCATTTTTTACGCCACTGGCATTTGAAGCAATTTTTATTCAAATTTGTATTCCTCAATGGTTTTCACGTGAAAAACGCATAACCTTTACATATCAAAAGATGTATAGTTTTCAAGGTATTTAATGTTTTCATGAAGTCTGCAAGATCACTTTTTAATAATGAAATAAAAAAATATTTTTCTTGTATTTTTTTTAATGACTACCAAACTAGTTATGGTTAGAATATGTAACAAAAACTATTCTGTGAAACAGCAATGCATCTAAAACATTGAGAAAAGATTGTTGAAAATGCTTTTCCAAACTTGTGATTTTATAAACATAAGAATTGATGACAATAAAAAATAAGATAGGTAGTTACAAATTTAAACAATATACATAATTTTTCACTAAGCAGCCAACAAATCACAAGAGATGTTCAAAAGTTTGTCCATTTATATTTAAACATAATCCGCAACGTTTTCTCATTGAAAATCGCATATTTTGGGAAGACTGGGTGATTACCGTAAACAATTTCTGTAGCTGTATGGATTCTTGCTATCAGTTCCTCCTCCGTTTCTACTATTGTCTAGTAGGCTGTAGATGTCAATGATGAAATGATAAATGTCAATTTGTTTAACGTCAAAATCCAAATAAATCATTTGTGATTAAATTTGTTTGTGCAACTTTCATATGATGGATTACACTTTTGAAGAAATGGCTGATATGCAGCTAGTATACGGGGAAGCCAGAAAAAATGGTAGACGTTCCGAGCGCTTGTATAGAGAAAGATAGCCAAATCGACCTAGATTTCCATGTCACACAACATTTGCTCAAATTGACAGGAGATTGCGGCCAGACAACTTATAACCCAACAATACGGAAACAACTGGATAGGACGAGGTGGACCCAATATGTGGCCTGCGAGGTCACCGGATTTAAATCCTATCGACTTCTTTCTGTGGGGTTACATGAAGTCCCTTGTCTACGATACAAAAGAAGAAACAGAGGAGGAACTGATAGCAAGAATCCATGCAGCTACAGAAATTATTTACGGTAATCACCCAGTATTTCCAAAATATGTTATTTTCAATCAGAAAACGTTGTTATGTTTATGTTTAACTGTAAATGGACAAAATTTTGAACATCTCTTGTGATTTGTTGGCTGCTTAGTGAAAAATCATGTATGTTGTTTAAATTTGTAACTACCTTTCTTATTTTTTATTGTCATCAATTCTTATGTTAATAAAATCACAAGTTTGGAAAAGTATTTTCAACAATCTTTTCTCAATGTTTTAGATGCATTGCTGTTCACAGAATAGTTTTTTTGGTACATATTCTAACTATAACTAGTTTGGTAGTCATTAAAAAAAATACAAGAAAAATATTTTTTATTTCATTATTAAAAAGTGATCTTGCAGACTTCATGAAAACATTAAATATCTTGAAAACTATACATCTTTTGATATGTAAAGGTTATGCGTTTTTCACGTGAAAACCATTGAGGAATACAAATTTGAATAAAAATTGCTTCAAATGCCAGTGGCGTAAAAAATGGGAGGGGAAAGGTGACATATTTTTCTAAATGTACACCACTGGATCAAGAATTGAAAATTGTTTTTCCATCAAAATATGCCCTTTTACATTTTAAATCGACCTGCCAAATGTCAAATCAATGTATCCATCCATTTCAAAGTTATCAAATGAAAACATTTAATTTTTCATAACTTCAACACCCCGTATCTCGAAAAGTAAATGAGCTGGACCCCTCATTCCTTATATCATTGTGTTCAGTTTTATGAGAGGTATCTACATGCAAACGTTGTAAGTGTCATTTGAAAACACCCTGTATAAACAAACGAACTTATTTCTGTATAAAACTTTTATTTGTATGTTAAAAGTACAGCACTAAGTAAGAAATTATTAGTTTAAAACCTATTGGGCCTAAAAAGGTATGTATGAAATAGTTGGAAAATTCAAGATTCATTTTAATAAAAACAAATTCATATTGTGGTTTATTTTTCTTGGAAATCCACTGTGTGGATGTGTGTCATATTTAAGGAAACTATGATTAGTAACATTCTACATTAAATAATTGTTTTTCCTCCAATTGCAGCAGTAACAGTTCTAAAGTGAAATGGATTATCTGTAAATAAATTGTGAAAATATAATTGCTAAGTATTATGAATAGTGTAACAGAATACAATAAATACAGTTGATTGAGTATAATATTAAACTCATACTTACATGCTTCATACATGTTGTAAATAGTCAGGAATAGATGAATAGTAAATACATCAACTATTGCAGTGTTAAGTTTCATTTATACTTTAACTTTGACAACCCATCACTGCTTGTGAAAATTTACTCTGTTTTTCGCAGTTTTTTATAACAAGGAGATGAAATAATCGAAAAATTGAATGATCAATATTAAACTGTCACAACATAACCTTAAAAATGTCAAGACGTCAACTGTACCAAATAAACCATTTTAATCGCGGCAACAGCGCGCATTTTTGCCAACATATAAAGTTTTTAGTACGACTAATGTTAGTTTGAGTTTAATAATTAAGTAACCCACGAGTTGTATTACATATGAAATCAATTACGAAACCTTTCTTTAAGCATATATTCATATTTTTTTATAACATGCGTCCTATAAATTTCAATATATATTGGGATTAAGGCTGTAAAACATACTAATTGACAGCAGCAAAAGAATGACATAATACAAGCGAACGTCTCTTTTTTGGCACTTTGATCACGTGGGTTGATATTTATAAGTTACGAACTATATAAGTGAAAATTGGTATATATATATCGGTTATAAGTAATGGCGAATTGCTATAGAAAATCTTTTGACAGACATGACACTTTGTCATTTTAAATAGAACACCCAGTATATTATTAACATTTCGGGTCTTACGTTGAATTTTGATGTCAGTTTGTGTGAAATACCCTATACTGAAAATATATATTTTTCGAGATATTAATTTTTTTATTGAAAAATTGACAATATTATTATTGCATACCTTTTTATAAACAATACCTAAAAAAATACAGCTAACATGTCCAGAACTACTTTATTGTATACAGGGTTCGTAAAAAATTCAACTTTACAAATCAAATACCTCAATATTTTTATATGGAACTCTTTTATTTAAATCTTCGGTCAAAAATAAAGGGAGTTTATGTACTTTCCTATTCCCTAACTTAAGCGTTTTTGAGATATTAACGTGACGACAGAGTACGGACAGGCGGCATAGTAGAGTACGGACAGGCGGCATAGTCGTCATACCCTCAAACTTAATAATCTAGTATAGCGATAACATTATACAAACTCATTTTGATAATCGAAAATTAGTTTAATAACTTATAGCCACAAATACATTTTTTTAAGAAGGTATTTTGGAAGAATCCCTTTAAGAACCCAACTCGATATAAATTATTTAATCACAAATGCATTCCTTTTCGAACATAAAGTGAAATATACTTCATTTCGATGCGTCGACCCCTTCGCCTTCATCACCATTCCGAATCTATGATGAATAGAAAGTGGCGTTCTCATCTATTTTTATTCGGGAAAAAATATTTGTTACTAATTTTGTTTTATTTCATAAACATTTTCAGCTGTAGTTGTGTTTAGCAGTAATTGCAGGCATCAGTGATGGAGAACATGAATTTATGTTCGGAACAATCAGTCAGAGGATTCGTGTCATCGGCACCTCAGCCTTTAGGATTTTTGTCCTCTTGGTTGAACCGTTTATGTAAAGAGACCAGTAATCCTTACCACGCTCAACAGTCTTTTTACCAGTTCCTTCTTGGAGAAATCCTTCCTTGGAGTCTATATTTCTATATTAGACAGGTGCTTCTCTTCATCTTCCATGCAGATCCGAGGGTTTTTTTGCCAGGAATCTGATGTTTTTCACATCCACCAAGATATACAACCACGAGCTGCCATACCTTTAGAAGGAAGTTGCTGAAAGTCTATCTACATCCACAGGGCAAACAAACGCAGCTCCTTAGATCTAACCTAACCATGTAGCAGAGAATATGTTCCGCCTATTCATCTTCTTCTGAATAAACTGGGTGATTTCCAGCAGCCCTATTTAGCCTGCCGTGTATTGCAAGTGTTCCAGTTACAAACCCGATCTCCTTCCTATCCATGTTTAATAAGGCTTTTGCTTAGAGGTTTCAAGTTCATTCGATAAAAGCTATCAGTAATCCAACAACTAGGTCTAGATTGGTAAAAAACTGTAAAGAATCCCTCAACAGGCTGGCAAGAGACAACAAAGTGTCTCTAATATGGGTGCCGGCATATGAGGGGATTGCAGGTAATGAAATGGATGACCAGCTAGCTAAAGAAGGCTCTAAAGGAGACTTCATAGGTCCGGAATCACAAAAGATTGCATAAGAGGGGAAATCGGGAACTGGCTAGATAGGGAGCACCAACTCAAATGGAAGTTGACACAAGGGAACCTCCATACAAGAAGTTTACTGAACAAGGTAGACAAGGAACTCTCAACCAGGCTATTGAAAGTGAGTAAGAGACATTTGAAGACAGTTACCGACCTGGTGACTGGACACTGCACCCCGAGGGAACATCTGCACAAAATGGGCAAAGGTAGTGAACCTATGTGCAGGAAATGTGAACTCTATGATGAAACACCTACTCACATACTCTGCTTCTACGAGAACTTACATGGACTCAGACGAAGGAACTTTGGAGAGGAAATAATTCAACTACTGAAAATCTCTCCAGTCAAACTAGTGGCCTACATAGAAGACACAAAGCTTCTGCAATGGAAGTAGATAACATGGGAAATGGTACAAAGATTCAGTTCAAGTGCCTGGGCTGTTGAGCACAGTCCAATCGAATGAATGAAGCCTAGTATCTGATTCCAGTAACCCCTTGCTTTGGGGTCTATCTGGTTCGAGATCGTTTTCTTTGGTCGAGGTTCGGAGCCTATAAATGACCTATCTTAGTAAGCTGGTACATTTTTTCTTCATCGAGTGAGCTCAAATGCATCCTTTTGGAAATTGAGATTGATTTTATATCGGGGGTCACACTAGGCTAATTGCCAGCTGTTGTTGATCACACCAAGTTGATCTATGGTAGCACTAGCATCCTAGTTAAGACTCCTCTTAGACCAAAAGTGGTTGGTAGGAATATTCTAGAACTACGAATATTTTCTTGTTAATCCTGAGGGTGTCAGGTAAACATAAAATTCAAATATTTTTGTTATCTTTTATCAAATGAAGAATTAACCGTTAGTTTATCTGTCTTTGACATTTTGACGAACCGTCACTGTAACGTCACCGACACAGCAGCGGTTTGGCGTCCATATAATCCCGAAGGCATTCCAGGCTCGCGAATTGGGAGAGAGCCGCATCTTAATTGACTAATTCCTCACATAATGCCCATAATGGGTAATTGCTATGCCGGTGACGTATTGCCAGACTGGATTCGCCTACGTCGATTTTAAGCCCCAGATTATATTCGTACTGGTCGTTTCGAGGTATTAATCTGTTTGGATCTAATAAATCATAATGTTTGAATTGAAATTTTATGTGTAACAAAAATGTAAGGTATTTTTTTTAATATTTATGCACACAAAATAATAAACGTACCGTTATAGAACCACAAAATTTAAACTTTTGTTCCACTTTATGGATTTTTACATATATAGTATCATTTGAAAGGAACTGCAGCCCTTGCTGTATTTCACAGTAACCCAAACGGTGTACAAATTCTTGTTGAACCTTGTTTATTGTGTCTTGAGAAGTATTGTTTATTGCTGTCCGAATTCTCTCGTTTAATTCTTGAATATTTGCTGGTTTCGTTTGATACACAACATTCTTCAGATGGCCCCACATAAAATACACGTAATGTGGAGGTGCACCATCCTGTTGAAACCATAAACTTTCATCAAAACCTCCAGGATTACTTTATGAGCACACACAAAACTATTGTATTTTTGTCCACCCTGTACCAATTGAAATCAACATGTGATACATTTTTGGAATCAGCTCAGCTAGCTATGGGATTAAAAATATGGGTCATTACATTAACATTAGAATAACTATACCCTCTACCACTTTTAATATAAAATATAGGGTGTTTCATTTAAAAAAAAAAACAATTCATTTTTAAAAATAAGATAAAAGTATAAAACAAAAATATTATTGATTTTGCCCTAGAAATTTCTAATGTAAAAGGATACGTTTACGGATTAAAACGATACTGGATTACGGTCTGATGAATTTCCTAAAATTCTATAATCTGCATTGATTGGCACTTAATATTGGATCTAGTAACTGCAGCAATATCAGCAGCAAAAAGGATATTCTGATCTCCGTTTTAATCAGGACGTCACGATTTCAAACAGGATTGACTAGACAATGTATATTAACTTATCGCACAGCTATTTAAAATGATTGTATAGGATTGATTTCATTGTTAGTGTCAAAATGACATAGTTTATTTGACTGAGTACTATAATGGAAAAATATCTAGGTATACTAGGCAAAAATTTATTGAAAATAACAATATTTAATTTATAATAAGTCAATATTTTACCTCTTAACAAAAGGTATACGGTCCACATATATCTGTTAGGATCAAACACCGATTTCAGCCAATGGTCGAAAAATACGCCCAAAACGCGTTCTGGCCCTCAGCATATTGCCAAAATCCGAAATTACGCTTTCCGGCCGCTTAATGTAGACCAGAACGCATTCGGGACCTTTTGCGATTGCCAGAACGCGTCTAACACACAATTAAACCGTCCAAAAACCGATTTTGTGCATGTCTCAGCTTGCAAACGACACATACTTGTTTTTATACGAACTATTGTTATGACACTTGCTGTTACATAGTACCCTTACCCTTATTTTTACAAGCTTTTGATACCTTTACCTCTGTAAGTAAGGGTAAGGGTTGTTATGACACTTGCTGTTACATAGTACCCTTACCCTTACCCTTACTTACCCTTACTTACAGAGGTAAAGGTAGCAAAAGCTTGTAAAAATAAGGGTAAGGGTACTATGTAACAGCAAGTGTCATAACAATAGTTCGTGTAAAAACAAGTAGATGTTTTAAGTATGCCATTAAGTCACCAGAATTATACGTAGACGAATAACAAAATTCTTTCAGACTAACTTGGGAAAGTCAATACACATTCTGGCAATTGCAAAGGCTCCAGAACGCGTTCTGGTCTACACTAAACGACCGGAAAACGATATGTCTGACATTGGCAATATACTAGTGGCCAGAACGCGCTTTGACCGTATTTTTCGACCATTGGCCGATATCGGTGTTTGATCCTAACATATCTACTAGAGTGAATTATGGTTCATAATTCACGCTTCTGCATTTAAATAGCATATGTTGCTATGACAACACAACATTCATGCTTAGGTGACAAAATGAAATAAACTATTAAATCTGCGTATTTTTCTTTAGGAAATTTGTTTCTAAAATATATCGTATCGATAAAATATCGAAATTTTTAGTATTGATACTTTTCATAACGATATTTTCTAATATTGATAGTTTTAAAACAATATATTTATAACGGTACGGTGTATCGATACTATACACAGTATCGCCCATCTCTACGTGTCACATTATTTGATGTACTCCAGAAATTTATTAATTTTGACGTTAGAATTGTCAATAATACCAAATACCAAATTATTACTTTCCGTTCTACACTAGCATTATTTACTTAACTTTCATTTAATAAAGAAATCAAGGGTCGTGAACAAAGTATAGTATTCAACTCGCAATTTATGGACATTTCGGGTGACTTGCGCCCCTCGCCTACGATTCGGGACGCAAACGTAACCCTGCGTAAATAATGGCAATCATAAATTGCTCCTTTAATAATATGCTATTTTTAAAACTTTTGTCAATGTATTCTTTCAGCAGCACCATGCTTTGACCGAGTATTTTCTTGTTTCGGTTGCCTGTACATATTTTGTGTAGATAGCGACTAGAACATACCAAATTTCTTTCTGTCTACCGTCCCAAATCCCTACTCTCCACTTTCAGAAAATTCAAAACCTTTGGTAAAAAAATTTAACAATAAAATATTCATGTTTTATACATACAACAATCAAACAACTTTTTATATTTACTGCGACATGGAATCAAGCAGAATAAATAAATAAACATTGACATTGTTTATATTGGCGTAGAATAATACGTCTGTTTACCCTTTTGTTCGGAACCTATAACAATATCTTCCTCTTCGAATGGTTGCCAAAAAGCAATAATTTTAATTATTACCAACAAAATAGTTTTAGTCAATAAAATAAAATCTCAATCACAGCAACATCTAAGAGCACAATATCTCGTAAATAACAGAAATGAACTAAACCTACCCTGGAACGTTAACAGTCCATGTGGACTAACAATTCAAGTAAATGTTCCATAGACCAGTCTGAAGCTACATTGCACCAATCAGAATCAATTTTTCGCTTGTGGGTAAGTCTAGAATGAGCCAATCAGAAGCTCTAGGTAAGTTCGGATTACTTGACTCTTGATACTGACGACAAAGGCTCATAATTTTATGACAAATTTTTCAAGCTCGTTGCTTGGTAACATCCCGAAGCCAAAGAACGAGATTTCGATTGTCATATTATTATCTCGTTCATTATCATCGTCCTAGCCCAGTAAACACAGGATATCCTATGGATATCCATATAATGTTCACGATTGGTCCATATGGACATGGACACAGAATGGGCATCCAATGGATGTCCTTTTACCACTAGTACAATGGATATCCGTTTGGGGACATTCACTGGACCTTCAGTTCTCGTTCACCACTGGACGTGAAGATTTATTTGAATGATGGACGTCCATTGGACATCCATTGTTCATCCCTTTGGTCGAATCGAAATATACACTCATTAAAAAAATGTACTAGATCCGCTTTGTTTTATACTTATACCGTCCACCTGCTGCTCGAATAATTTTTGACACTCGTAATGAGTATACACTTATTATATTATTAGTTTCATGTAATGAAAAAAAAAACTATTTGAAGATAGCAAAAACTTAGACCAATGCGGCTAATGGAAATTTCATTACATAAAATGTCTATTTGTATCTGATTTGGAAGGAGGAAGAGTGAATAAGGCTCAACATCTCTGGTTTCATAAAAATAAATAATAATTAATAAATAATGTACAAAATATATCCAGTTCATGTCCTAAATGTCTCCAGTTCATGCCCTATAGTATATTATTCAACAAGCATATAATGATGGCTATTATTCACGATGGTGCGTTTTTGACATACATCTTACACACTAGATAAAAAACTGCATTTAAAACGATTTACTATTTATACTCGTATATATACAACAACTTGATAAAGTATTACATGTATCTTCATAGCATGTTGGTTTATGGCTCTGACTTGCTGAAGTGAGGAATTTTAGACGTAGGATCGAATCCCCGTCGAGGTGAAATTTTAATAAAATATATAGTCATTTGTATAATAAAAATATGTATACGTCATTATACTTGAAGAAGCATACGTAAAATGTTAAAATCATCAAATATAATAGTCTTGGACAAAATATATAGCTCACGTACATAACAAGTACATGGAATGTCCATATCCTATCCAGTTCATGTCCAGAACGTATCCAGTTCAAGTCCATGAGATGTCCATGGTTTATTTATCATGTCCAGTGAATGTCCATATTTTTACAAGGTATATCCATTCTTAGTACGAAACGGACATCCATTGGATGTCCAATTTTGTGGAAAATGGATATCCATAGGATATCCTTCTGGACTTGAACAGATATCCTATGGATATCCCATATGTCCAATGTGGATATCCATTCGACATCCAATGTATGTTCATGTGTTATCTGGGAGGGATATTACTACTGATAATAACATGAGAATACAAACAAACAGTTGGATTGTTATCTTACGAAGCGTTTTTTAAACCAGGCATGCGCGTTTTGGGAGAATTAAAAAATTTAATTCATTTTCAAGAGATTTTTGTTGATTAATGAAAGTATTCCAATTGCTTTGAACGCCTGTATATATAGTTTAATACTATTATATATATTAAGTTTTTGAAAATTTCTTTTCAAAGAACAGAAATCCCACGAGATCTGCACGATATAACTCAATTCAATGTCTGTCAGGGCACATATAGCCCGAGAAGTAGTTGTTATTTCTTAGTGAACGTCTTTTCACGCCTCTATTGTTAATTACAAAATATGAACGTTTCCGATTGAAGACAGTCAACTGCAATACTTCTTCCAAATGAAAAAAAAACATAGACGGCGTGATGGGGTAGAAAATTCCTTCTATTTTATTAATTTTAAATGAAAACCAATTTGAAATGTATTTTTCGCAAAGATAAGATATTCTTTACATTACAATTACTCCCAACTATTCATCCTCTTTAAAACCAAGAAAAAAAGAGGGTGTAAATAAAAAAATCCACAACGTAAGTTTATGATACCCCAAAAGACAAAAATCCAGCTATTAAATACAATGTAATGATACCGCAAAGTAATTGGACGTTGTTTCAACACGCGCCTTCACGGTTCGTTAGTATACCAGATCGGCGTCGATGTTTCTGCGACGGCAGCGACAGCAACGGCGTCGAGACGCAGGCGTGTTTTAGCGAGTTTTTCGCCGATTCGGCGACGAAAGCGACACGTGCAATGCGCCGGCGGACACGTGGCCATTGTATTTCGACGCTATGACGGTTTCTTATGCATTGTAGCGTTGGAATAACATCCGATTATCGGTAATAACCTTATTGGTAGAGGTGGAAGCAATTGGTGGCATTAAAACTAGATGAAAATAAAAAATATTCGTTTCATATTCGTCTAATATGCACATTGCAACTCATACTTCAAGTGTCGGTCAATGTTTGGACAATTAATAGTATAGGTTCACTCTAACTTGAGAATGTAATATTTATGTTATACCTTAGGTACATTAAAAAAAGATAATAATACGAACTTTCTGGACCACATAGCCTTTTTCATATATCACGAATTTTAGCTCGAAATAATATATCTATACTAACAAAAATATTAAACCAAAAAATGAAGAACAGTCTTCAAAAAACTGCATAGTAGGGTGTCCGTTATTTACCAATTTGGTTTTAGACTTTGCAGCGTCCCTAAAATTTTTAGTTTCTGACCTAAAAAAAATATCAGACCCATATAAATCCTTAATATTAGTATTAAACCGTGCCACAACGACGATTCATTTCCCATTTAAATAACATAGGTTTTTTGTACTTTTTGCCATTAATTTTTGTTTCCTCAACCATTCCATCCAAAGCTGTGGCAATCAATTATTTTTGTAGTAAATTGAACGCTCTACAAAAAAGGTCTCTTACAATTTTTTGATATATTTTTTCCTTCAAAAGTTATTCGAGGTCAAAGTTCATTCCTGCTACTTATGCATCCACGATGCCGAGTCCCTCGATGAAGGACTCAATGCTCTTCAGTGGATGCCTGCTTATGTCCCCAGAGGCCATAACAGGGACTCCGAAGATTCGCCTGCGTAGCACAACCCAATGTGGACATACGAGGAGAACATGGTCCGACGTTTCGTCAGCCATGCCGCAACCCTTGCATGGAGGGCTTTCCTCTAAACCTAGGTTACAGAGGTGTTTCCTCAGATAGCAGTGCCCTGTTAGGAGTCCTGCTATCTTTTTTAACCTACTCCTTGGTAGTTCTAGAGCAGCTCTAGCATATCCATCAGTCCATCCCCTCAATAGGAGCTTGGACTGCCTGAGACCCTGTAGAGCCTTCCAGTGAGCAAGGTGCTAGTTTCTCAACCAGTTCCTCGTCTCCTTACGGATTGTTTGTTTTGTGAGGCCCAAGGTCGCGCTCGGGCCGTTAAAGAGAGTAGCCGCCCCTTCGTTGCCTTCAAAACCAGAGTGGGCCGGAATCCATTCTAGCCACACTGTGTTCCGCCTTGCTAGGTCAGCAAGGCGTTCACGACATTCAGCAGCAAGCCCTGAGTTGATGGTATATCCACTCAGTGCCTTAATTGCCGCCTAACTGTCGGTGTATATGGTTATGCGTCGATCCGTATAACCTCTGCCTAGGTTTACCTGCACACATTCCAAGATAGCATATACCTCAGCCTCATATGCACACACCCTTACCCAATGGAACACAGACTTGTGTCCTTGGGTTCCTGGAGTATAAATAAAGTTGTGCAAATCTTCATTATATTAGAACTACGTTCAATATATATTCGTGACGCGTTTCGCTAACACAGTAGCTTTCTTGGTTAGATACCCTCTAGCAACCTTCGCCGATTCCCAACCACCAAGTTTTTGTAGGTCTAATATATCTCCTCCAGCTTTAACAAGAAAATTTGCCAAAGGTCTTCGAACGCAGTGACCAGTATCCATATTAGGATTATCGAAACTGCCGATATTCTTTTTCATAATGGATTTTAAATTGGTCCGGAAGCAAGTTCAACCTTGTAGTGTCGGCTGCAGCTAAAATATCGTCAGGAATATCAAAATCTTGCATGACTTTTTGAAATGCCAAAATGATATGACATAAAACCTTGTTGCATCGCCATTGTCAATGATAACTCGATTATTAGCGATTTATCACCGTCTCGAACATTGCTAGGTGACGCATAATAATATCGTTATATTAATAGCTATCATTACCTGCGTTATCAGGATAGTATCATAAGTTTTTATCTAGGTTTTCTTATGATTTGTCATTGGAATTGTTGTTATTCCATTCCCTTTCTCGAATGTAGAATTTACACAAATAGAGAGGAGTTCAACAAACTGTCATCACCGAAAACTGCCGATTGATTGGCAACTGATCACATGTTTAATTGTTGATTTTTAAGTGAATAGTTGGTATTTTGTATTTTTAATAAGTTTAAATGCTATTTATATATTTATCCCTTTTTACCATCTTAAATTGTATTCTAAAAAAGAACAGTTACATAAACATCGCCCATCTTTAATTTTCTATACCATAATAAATTCGTATTACTATAGGGGTGTTAAATATTAAATAGGGTTTTGATTTGATTAGTTTTTCCATTTAATACGTAACTTGGTGGCATTCAAGTTATAAATTTGTTTAATTTGTATTATTGTAATAAATTGTTGTTTGTCGTGTTGCGTGTTTTGTATTTAATTTAATTAAATAGGCAATTCCATTAATTTTATACCGAATTGATTTTTATTCACATGTTTTGTTCTTCGATACTGTTATTATGGATTTGTATTGTCGAGGGAAAACTAAATTAAACGTAGTGGTAATAAATAGGCAAAATTTAAAAAAAAAACGTTCAATATCCTGCATAACTGGTATTCTATAGGTCCTAGGGACATTGTAAGACTTAAGGTACGGATTGTTAGGGCAGTGCGCGGCGCAAAACTCACAGTCTGCCTAAAGACGCTCAAACCAATGTATTATGTATTATGTTGGATTGTTAGGACTACGCCGAGATGAGCGCACTCTCGACTCATGCTTGTGCGTCGTATGTTTACGCCGATACCAAATGTAAAGTTGGATTTGGACTAGGGATGGCGATTCTTTTCAAAAAAGATCGATTTTTAAATCGATTCAAATCGTAACCTGATGAGGTCCAAAAGATCGATTTCTAAAAAATCGATTTTTTTTCAAGTTTGTATTCACAATGTAAATATAAATCCATTTTATGAAAAACAAGAAAGATACCATAATAAACAATCTCTGGGATCTCTTATCAGTAAAATCAAGGATTTTTTAGTTCAGGGAATTCGATAATAACAATGATTTTCATTACCATATCAAAATATCAGAAGAGGTATAAAAGAAGACATTTATTTTCTAAATGTATTTGTCACATTGAAAACTTAAGAAAATAGATAATATAGCTTATAGTTCCCAATGCTTAATATCTAAGCTTTTTAAAAACAGCAATCTGTCAAGAGTGTCAAGTCTACTGGAATCCAAGCCACGATCCAAGCGGTTCCGCTCATCACTTGCAATGTTGCCGGCAATAATTGATAAAAGGCGCTCACAAGGAACAGATGATCCCACGATACTCATGTACATCACGGCATTCACGGCTATTGAGTGAACATGGTGATAAATAGAGAAAATATCGAATGTCGATTTTCAAGGGTGAAATATCGATTCATTGAATCGATTCTGTACAACATGTCGATTTAAAAAATCGATTTATTTCTTCCGAGGAATCGATTTTTCGATTAATCGATTTCAGATCGCCATCCCTAATTTGGACGCAAACGTTCAGCAGAGCAGAATTGACTGTGGGCTTGACTTGTTAAATTGTTCTATTATTTTTAAGTTAATTATGGCAAATTTTCCCCTGCGGAAGAAGAAACCTTAATAGAATTGGTCAGGGAACATCCTGCCTTATATAAGGTAAAAAGTAAAAGTTACAAAGATAATATTGTCGCCAGTCGTCAGTCCACTTTAATAAAAGCAGACGTGAGTCAAGGTGGACAGATTCTGTTGGACGTGATGCAGTCCCTCGCATCTACCTGCGTTAATCCCTTTTCGAACGGAGGAGAGAGACAGGTCTGCAGTTCCTCACACTATTGTTTTATTTATTTATATATTTCTTCCGCTATGTTCCTAACATTAGGGAAAATGTATCTATGCATTCGTGAGTTTTCAATAATAACCCAACCAAAACCACCCTACCTTACCCCCTACCCTAATCCGAATCGAAAAATTGAATTGTGTAATTGACAGATTATTATAATAATTTTCAATAATAACCCAACCAAAACCACCCTACCTTACCCCCTACCCTAATCCGAATCGAAAAATTGAATTGTGTAATTGACAGATTATTATAATAATTTTCAATGGACGTGATGCAGTATTGAAACATTTACTAGCAATATGTAAATATTACCTAATCAAAATCCCTCGCACTGTCATTGTGGACCTTGCTACCTGATACCTAATCCCTTACCCTTCGTATGCTGCGAGGAACTGAACACAAATTTTGTACCTACCTGTTAATGTGCGAGGAACTAGACGACTCCGATTCTGTTTACGTCGTACTGTTCTAACAATCCATACCTTTAGGCATTATCGATGAAAACAATGATTGAAATAAATAAATATCTTTTTTCTACTATCACTATCGAAAGTCGTCTTTTGTGCATTGAAACGCAACTGCAAAGTTGATGTTTTCCGCGAGCTGTCATAATTTGACATTATTGGCAGAAAGTAACTTTGGCGCACGCCTAATTTTATTTATAGATAAAAGAGAGCTAGTAGTTAATTTTGGTGTGATAGTAGAAAAAATCTTGTGTGTATTTAGAGCAGAAAGTCCTTTGGTAGTTTCGACAGTACTACTTTCTGCTCTTAATACACAAATAGCTATTAATATTACTTCTTCATCTACCGTAGCCATCAGATCTAGTCCCCCAGCGACTTTGTTGAAATATGAAGCCAATTTAGAAAGCAAATACATTAAGTCACTCGTATTCATTACGACCGCTTAAATGCCAGTTGTACCTATACAGTATTTTTTCTACCATACTTTCATTTTATAATTAGATATAAACAAATTTCTGTAGATAACTATCAAAAGTTGATTCAAGATCTGTCAGAGAGGTAGTTATAGTTTATTTCTTTGGACTATGTACAAACAATGAAGTAGCATCCTAACACAAACTCATACAATCTGTCTAGTCATTCATATACACCAAATTTATTGATTTCCCCGTATATCATCTTTATTCATTGTTAACTTGGTTCGCTAGAAAATGCCGTCAGCTGCACCATTCAAATGTCCATCATCCGTGCCACTAGATCATTTTAAAAAATATCAACACCCAGTATTTTGACATCGTTATGTTATTAACAGTATAATACTAATTCACAATATTTTCTTCAGTAGAAGGGTGTCGAGATGTATCAGTTGTTGATTTTGGAAAACGTTAACGTAGGTATCTCTAATAACCCATGTGGCTATTGTGTTCTTAGGATTTGGTATTTATAGTACATGTTGAATGGTCTGTATTATTTCGTTAATTACATGTAATCGTAAGTAAGGTAAGAAATAATTTTTTCTACGCCCATGTCTGTAAACGTCAAAAATAGCACTGACAACATTCCTTGTAAGTGACATTTAACAATAACATGCACGTAATGAAAATCTCATAACATACACGTGCGTTTAGATAGAAAAACTGAGATTTCTTTGTTGAATCAAATTGCAATCAAATTTTCATTTACGTAATACTTTATTTGATTTATTTACATACTTTTAATCAATAATTGAAAAACATAAAAGCTCTTAGCATTAGTGAAATACATTTTAGATTAAAAGAGTGATGCCCCTAAATGTCGGCAGCACATTTTACAATTTAAAAAAAAATAATTCGGTGTGTCTCGTAATGGGAAAAAAACGTCATTTCAATTATGCTGTCAATTTTGGTAACAAATTGTAGTATCCGAACATTTTCTCAACTTTACCTATGAATATGACTGTTAGTATCTAATGAATAAGATGAAATTATGAGCACTCAGAAGAAAATAGATGGGCGTAGAAAAAGTATAGTACGTTACACGAGTTGTAATCCCATTACGCACTCGTGAAATTTACTAACAACTCTTGTTACGTCTTATACTATTTTCAAGTCTTATGTCTAAATTTATTCGTTGATAATTCAGCCTTCTTTCTTTACGAATAAAATCACATCGTCTCAACTGACAGCACCTACATATAGGCAACACTTTATACATATTATATATTAATAATTGTACGTTAAATGATTAAAAATATTATTATTATCGATGCCGATCAAGGTAATTCAGTGAAGGCTTTTTCAACCTCAGGATACAACTGAGTCACGATTTAATATAATAGAAATAAAAATAATTTTCCATTGATAACATTCCAAATTTCAATTGTATAAAGATATATGAAAATCCGTGAATAATTTCAACAGAGAGTTAATTATTTTCGGGTGTATACTACAATACATTGCAAGTAATATAATATAAAGAGGGGTTGAGGGTCGGACACAAACACATGCAATAATTGACTAATGCCCTTCGGCCCTTCAGATTAACTGGTTCTGAAGTGGGCGGCCAATTGCATTTCAAACTAGGCAAAAGGATCATTCTGGATGAATGTTTTAGTTGGATGACTAGCCCTGGAAAGTTGGAATGCACGCTCGGAATGCCCGGCAGCTCGAAGAATGGATTAGGTATATTATACAGGGTGATTATTCCAGAATTTAAGATTTTATTATATAAGAAAACGTTTTTGCCAATTTTACCAAATGATATACATACACAGTGTCCGTAAAGTATGGAACAAATTCATTTTTAGCTAAACAGGCCATTTTAAGAAATAATACTGAAACACGTCGATTTTTTATTTTAATTTACCGTATTTTAAAATAATAATCTAATATAGAGGGTGAATTACTTTCGAGTAATGACGTCACCGTCATTTTTTTTTAAATGGAAAAATGTATCACATGTTGATTCCAAAAATACAATAGTTTTGTGTATGCTCATAAAGTAACGCGTAACATTCTTTATTAGTTAAATTTACAATATTATCAAAAACACTTATTGTCTAGCGGACAGAATATGATGAAATACATGACTTTATAAATGTTCGAACTGCAGCCTTTGCTGTATTTGACAGTAACCCAAACGGTGTAGAATTTCTTGTTGAACCTTGTTTATTGTGTCTTGACAAATATTGTTTATTGCTATCCGAATTCTCTCGTTTAATTCTTGAATATTTGCACATAAAATAATCCAAAGGATTGAAATCTGGTGACCTCGCTGGTCATTCAATAGGTCCACATCTACCAATCCACCTGTTCGGAAAAATTTCATCTAGGTACCTTCTAACATCTACAGTATAATGTGGAGGTGCACCATCCTGTTGAAACCATAAACTTTCATCATAACCTCCAGGATTACTTTATGAGCACACACAAAACTATTGTATTTTTGTCCACCCTGTACCAATTGGAATCAACATTTGATACATTTTTGGAATCCGCTCAGCTAGAGTAATCCGAAAATTGAGACAAAATTGAGGTGTTCCATTTAAAAAAATGACGGTGACGTCATTACTCGAAAGTAATTCACCCTGTATATTAGATTATTATTTTAAAATACGGTAAATTAAAAACAAAAATCGACGTGTTTCAGAATTATTTCTTAAAATGGCCTGTTCTATACTTTACGGACACAGTGTATGTAGTATCCGTAATAAAAAGATATAAAAATTAAAATCAATTAAAATTAATATTATTTGTTAAATGTGAAGAAATTTTAATTGAATATTGTTATTGTTGTTTGGAATAGTTCATATAAATTTGTTATAATATACAAATACATTGAAGATTTTAAATAGCATCTAATAATAATTTGAATATTTTGGAAAATTTATACAGTGTGACCCATTTTGTTTGGAAGCACCCCTATAAAATCCGCATTTTTCAACCGATTTTGATTTAGTCTTTTTTGTTAGATTCAGTATCGAAAACAGTATTTGGGCACAAATTTTCATACCATAATAGCTATTTTCAAGGCCCTCTACGTTAATTTTTCTTTGCCAAAAAAGACGAAAGTATATTAGGCATTTTTTTTTCTCAAATATGACTACACCACTGAATTCAGAATCATCACAAATGTAAACTATCAAAATTTTATAAAAAAAGTTTTATTAACAACAAAGTTATCACTACATGAATTTGGAAAAAGTTGTTTTTCAATTAATTTTTTACTAAGAATGTAGACACATTTTAAAAATGGCAACATGGTGAACAAAAACTAGGACTCAAACATATTGCACTGTAAAAATTCGAAGCCGAAATTTTAAAAGACAGGTCCATTCTTTTTTGAGGGTAACATGAATGCCAATAACTTCATGGAATTCTTGGAAGGTAAGTTATCCGCAGTGATTGACGAACTGCCACTAGCAGAAAGAAGAAATTTGATATTTCAGTAAGATGGTTGTTCTGTACACTATTCTAGGATTGTCAGGCAGCGGCTTAACGAAAAATTTCCAAATGGTTGGACTTAATCAAATGGCCTCCTAGATCGCCCGATTTAACTATATTGGATTTTTATCTGTGGGGGCTTTTGACACAAAAAGTGTATAAGACACGTCCAAGGAATAGAGCAGAACTGTGTGACAGAATACGACAGGCATGTGCTGGAATAACGCCACATGAAATAAAAAAGCGCTAAGACATAGTCGCAAACGATACGAGAAATGTGTGGAAATTAACGGAGGTCTAGTCGAGGCTACAAAAATGTAGAATTCAATTATTATTAAGTAGTTTAATAATCAAAATGTATTATTTGGTGTTAATTTGTATTTTCGTCACATCAGCACAATTTTACATTACTCTCAGAAGCTATAACTCCAGAACGGGTTAAGGTATCGGGTTCGAATTTTTACAGTGCAATATGTTTGAGTCCTAGTTTTTGTTTACCATGTTGCCATTTTTAAAATGTGTCTACATTCTTAATAAAAAATTAATTAAAAAACAACTTTTTCCAAATTCATGTAGTGATAACTTTGTTGTTAATGAAACTTTTTTTATAAAATTTTGATAGTTTACATTTGTGATGATTCTGAATTCAGTGGTGTAGTCATATTTGAGAAAAAAAATGCCTAATATACTTTCGTCTTTTTTGGCAAAGAAAAATTAACGTAGAGGGCCTTGAAAATAGCTATTATGGTATGAAAATTTGTGCCCAAATACTGTTTTGGATACTGAATCTAACAAAAAAGACTAAATCAAAATCGGTTGAAAAATGCGGATTTTATAGGGGTGCTTCCAAACAAAATGGGTCACACTGTATGTATATTTTTTTATAGTTAATATCAATGAAAGTACAATTGTATAATAATACGGTTTATTGAATTTAAAAGTTAGTTTGAAATAGTCAATGTGACATAATTGATATTAATAAATTTTTATTTCAAAATTCTTAATGTAATTTAAAAAAATTTTCAATGTTTTGTATCATAAAATATGAAGGTTTTAAAAATTATTTATTTGTCAGAAATGACAAGATATTAATATATTACAAAAATTTATATTTTGACATAAATAAAAAATAATACAGGCGAAGAAAATCAACCAGTGAGAAGATAAAGGAAAGAAATAAAATTCCAAGAAAAAAAATGATAAAAGAGGATACCAAGTATGTTTTGTGTACTAAGCAACAGTTATTGAAAAAGGAAGGTTGATAAAATTTTTTTGAAAAAAGAAAAGTGAATTTAAAATTTTTATTTTTTTTATTGACAGTAGTAAAACGTCAAAATGTGATTCAAGCTTTATAAATAAGAAATTAATATAGTTAAATTAGAAATTATGAAATTGTAAACATTAGTATTCGGAATTAATATAAACGGAATAAAAATCTTAATAATAAAATTCAATTTTTAAAATTTACTCATAAATAAAAAGTATCCAAGTTAAATTAATTTACATATAGAATTTATCATAATAAATAATTTTGTTATAAAAAATCGTTTCAAATTAAAATAAATTACATACAGGATTACCAATAAAATCATTTAAATTTATATTTTCAAATTTAAAAATTGTTAAACAATATATATCTGTATTCTTTTTGTTTATGAATCTGTTCCTGTGAAATAATTAATTTTATAAAAAAAATATAATTATTAATATTTAAAAATCATAACAATATATGTATGGAATAATTGCAATAAAATAAAATTTATCATGCGCTAAAAACTAAACTCATTCGTTGTTTATGTCTTTTATCAGTGGAGCACGAGTGACGTGGAATAAATTGTAGCACCAAGAAATTACGACTTCATCTATTGTTGCTACACTTGTTTTAGAATAAAATAATCGATTCACAATCAATCTAGCATTTAATTTTCAAAATAATTTTGGGAATTTCGGAAAATTAAAAGTTTCTACTTATTTATTAAATATACACGTTCACGATCACAAATACGGACCTGGAAATGAAAAAGGAAGGGTTGCAATATAATAGAACCGATAGTCCTTTAATCCTGCTCTTGGTCTGCCGGTGGTACATAAGGAGCTAAAGGAGCTAAGCCGATCAACACGATTGCTAATCTCTCAACCGATTTTCACAAATTGGACACGAATTTTCTCAATCCGTTGCTGATACGTAGTAAAATCGTTATTTATTTGAACGAAAATAAAATATAATTATTATAATTTATTCAACCCTTACCATGTTTATTAAATTTTTCAATATTTATATACATTTTTTTTAATAAAAATATTACAACTATCGGTTATTATATGACGTTTTTTCCTAGTTGTACACTCTGTAGAATGCTTTTATATCTCGACTATAATGGATGAAGAGAAGTCCTTCACTTTGTCCCATTTAGAGATGAAGAGGACGGTTTTCATACAGAAAATAATACATGGGAATGGAAAGCAGTAAATGGAGAGCAAAATCCATTTTGTCGTTGTTCAAAAGATTGTAGATTAAATCAAAGGATCATTCAGTTAATGAAACATCGCGTTCGATCTGTGCTCGATTTGAAAACGATGTAGAGTTCTTAAACCGAATTGTTACTATGGATGAGACTTGGGTACGTTTCTACGATCCAGAAACAAAGCAACAATCGATGGAATGGCGACACTCTGGTTCTCCAAGACCTAAGCAATTTCGTGTCCAAAAATCTGCTGGAAAAGTTCTTGCTTCAGTTTTTTGGGATTGCCATGGAGTAATCATGATTGATTTTTTGGATAACGGTAGAACAATAACTGGAGATTACTATTCGACATTACTGACCACTCTATGGGAAAAAATTAAAGAGAAAAGACGCGGAAAGCTATCCAAAGGTGTTTTGTTTTTGCAGGACAACGCCCCTGCACACAAATTTCATATTGCCATGCAAAAAATTCGTGATTTAGGGTTTGAATTACTAGAACACCCCCCTTATTCACCAGATTTGGCTCCGTCCGACTCTCATCTCTTTCCTCAACTGGAAAAAAGTTTAAAATGTCGTAAATTTTCTACCAACGAGGAGGTAATAAAAGTTGTGGAGGTCTGGTTTGCAGAGCAAGAAGAAACATTTTCTTTGAAAGGTCTAGAGACGTTGCAGGTTCGCTGTAATAAATGTATCCAATTAAGAGGAGAATATGTTGGGTAATAAAATATTTTGACATTGAAATTTTGTTTGGTTCTATAGTAGGTTAAGAATTTTTCAATATATCCTCGTATACAAAGTAAAACTTAGTAAGACAGTAAGACTTAGTGAGACAAATTTTATTAATGGATATTTTTACACAAATATATTTTGTTGCTACTTCTACAATAAATCTGATTGTTTGAAGAAATCTAGACTGACTTCGTCATTTCTTTTTGTTACAACCACAATCACATTCTGGTACTCCCAAAATATAATCTTTTAGAACAGTTTCGTACAAAACGTAACCTCCAACCAAGGCTGCTGTTGCCAATGCCACCTAAAAATATTAATTCATGATTAATTTGTTTGCTTCGAACAGCTTGTAAAATATAAGAATGTTCTCCAAAAGTTTCTTCAAGGAGGTCTTGTTTTTAGACCCTGGGTTGAGCTAAAAGTCTTCATCTGGTGGAGAATCTGCCGCTCAGCCAAAGGTGGTACTATCTTTCTTGAAGTTGGCTACGGAATTGTTTTGTCTGTCTTTAGCTATCTATGTTTAGGACACTAGGTTTGCTGTCAAATATCAGGTGTCGAGTTACTCGAGTTAAATATTACCTGCAGGATATTTCCGAGAAATATGAATCTTATACTTACAGTTTTAAATGGATTTCGTTTAGGAGGTGGTTTTATAATAGTCGCAGTATCTTTACAGGTTGGTCTGGAAGGTGGAGGACATGATTTTCTCACCAAACTATCAGTATCTTTGCAAACCGGTTTTGATTCCGGACATGATTGTTTTACTAGCACAGCATTATCTTTGCAAACCGGTTTTGGTTCAGGACATGAAGGACGAGAGTCACTGGCTACTTTTTTTTCTGTATCGTTTGGTGGATGATCTAATTGGCTTGGGGAAGATTCTTTAAATGTACATGGTATTATAATAGGTGGATCTAGTTGTTTTGAATTAGAAGAGGGTTTAGGTGTATCTGAAGGAATTGTTGAGCCGGGACTTGCTGGTTCTTTTATAGAAGCCGCTGCAGCAGCAGTTGAAGCTGACTGGATTCTTTTACTCAGATTGGAGGGGGGGATGTATTTATTGTGTGGACATATATCTACTGGAGAAGGTCGTATAGTTTTTGGAGAACACGGGTCCTGTTGAAATAATTCTATAAGTATTTTCGGGCTGTCAATCAAATCATACAAATATTGAACCGTCACGATGAGAATATTAAAGTGCTAGAATTTTGACAAAATAAAAACAACAAAATTAAAATATTTACCGGTTTTGGGAGTAAACATTTGCCTTCGAGTGGATATTTAGTTGATTTAGATTCACCAGAATTTTTTTCATCAGATATACACATTTTAGAAAAGTTCTTATTCAACTGAAATTTAGACCATTTCTTACCACTATGATAATGACAGCTAATAAATGTCTAACTGTTCAATCAACTCATAAAAAACCACAAATATTGACATTTTGTTATTTTGAGCCCACAAATCTAGAAACTTGAATAGCTTGGCCATCGTAATTTAATGGTAACCTCTGAGGGCCAACTGCACCGTTTCTTCTTCTAAGTAATACTTTCGTAAGTGAAACTTTATTCCTTAAGTAATACTCAGTGTAATTCAACTGCACCGCGTCTTATTTAGCTAAGTCGACTAAACACAGGATGTGGACAGGCGGACAGGGATTTTGGTTCTGGTAAAAATTGAAATGTGACAGATATGACACTAATTAATCGTGAAAATGACAATACAAAATATAATCAATATTGAAGTGTGTATAATATATAATCTTTGGTTTGCGACACCCAGTGATTAAAATGGATAAAACTACAAAGGCAGTGCGTGCCCGCCGCGGCCCTAATTTCAATAACGACGAAAGTTTATATTTGATGCATTGTGTAGCAAAATATAAAAAAATCGTCGAGTGTAAGAAAACAGATGGGATAACGTGGGCAGAAAAAGATGCTGCGTGGGATAAAATAACAAGAGAATTCAATGCTAATGCGCCCGCAGCTATACCCAGAAATTATATTCCTGGGAACACCAAATTCAATCAATTCCATTTCGTAAAGGTCATCAAAAAGCTCTATATCCATTATTAATTCCATTTTGCTTGATTTTATAAACTAACCTCTCTACTCTATATTTTGACAGTTTGGTCTGCCGAGACATAACCTCACTTTCACATAAGTGGGACTTAAGTAGAACCTAGACTTCGACTTACGTTAAGAACGACTTACGACGCGGTGCAGTCACACATATTTCCTAAGTGTTACTTAAATCCTTAAGTAGAACCGGTGCAGTTGGCCCTGAGTCTCTAACTTTTGTTGGTAATAGCTATAGAGGATTCCAAATTGAAGTCACTGACAGGTCGGCCATATTGTTCTGGGTCCTCATGGCATATTTTATTTAGTTTTCATTATTACTGATAGATTCTTAAAATTATCTAATATGCCATATTCTAGTGTTGATAAGTGTGAGAGGAAGAGATAAGGTAGGTATCTTTTTCCGATTTTCGGCTGTTTTCACCAAGCGAGGTTGTAATTTTATTGATATCTCTGTGCAACTAAATCTGTTGCTATTGAATCCTCTGTTGATTGCTTTTTTCGTCTTCTGATATTTTAATTAATATTTTATTCAATTCAGAGACAATTTACTGACTGCGCCATGTGTTTGTGAAGTTTTAGAAAATATGTCTGACAACCAACTGACTCACACTATAAGTGAAAACACACAAATTTCATCTCCAACTGATCGGAGGTCCCAGCACAAGTCAAAGTCAGGTGTTCTGGAATTGTATATTGTCATATTGTTCGTTTTTATTAGATCCACAGAAATAAAAACTAGTTATGTAGTTAGAACAAAGTAAATATATTTATCCAAAAAAACCTGTAGGTATTATATACAGAATGTCCAGAAACTTTTTCCTAATGCAAACTACAGATATAGTCAAAAGCGTTCTTATCGTGCGGGTTCAAAGGTCACTAACCATTATGTCCCAAATCAGAAAACACAGAGGTTACCAAAATGTGAGACTACAGATATATCCGGAAAAAAGATTGATGGTTTTATTATTTTAATTAACATAAACGTACCTGGTACTTTTATTTTTGCAATAATTCTGTAGTAAGTACATGTGGTGATCAAAGATTACAAAAACTATACAGCGTATCTTCGGAAGTTCTTATAGAATGGCAAACTTTTTTATACTTGATTTCTCAGGAAATTTTAATATTGATAAATGTTTTCGTATCTTGAGAAAATTATTTTGACGTATTTAGATTTTGGGTGGTGTATGTTGTGTGAAAATAAAGCACAAAAGCATGACGATAGGAAATCAAATTTTTCTAAAAATATGGAATCTGAGTCAGCCAAATTGAAGGACTTCTAAATCTGAGATAAAAAGTTAAGCAAAGTTCTTTCCAATGCTAATATTTTCTAAGAAATGTCAAGATGAATTTGCGAAAAATTGCAGAAATTCGAGTTTTGTCAGTTGTTGAATTTTCCTGTTTCGGATTCTATATTTTTAAAAAACTTTGATTTACTATCGTCATATTTTTTGCTTAATTTTCACCCTGTATACACCAAAGAAAACCTGGATATGTCAAAATAATTTTCTCAACATACACCATACATTTATCAAGATTAAAATTTTCTGAGAAATCTATGATAAAAAGGTTTCCATTTGAGAAGAACTTCCAAAAACACGCTGTATATAATCGTTATTCCGATAACCTAATCAATAGTCTCTTTACTTAAAACTAAAATAATAATAAACAGAGCAATTTTTTTAAAATTTTATTATTAGAACCAAAAAATCCAATGGTATTTAATCTGATTAACTATTTCAAGAAATAAAAAGAAAAAATGGAAATTTCGTTTCGTTTCGTCCAAAATTACCACTTTTCTAAATTTTGATTTGTCATTTTCCGTTTATTTTTTTAAAAACTGAGCACGCTGACTCACTATTTGTGGCTGCTCACATAAAAATCTTCGGTTACATTATTTTTTATAGCGAAACCCCAACTTTTTTATTGATTTTGATAATGATGTAATTCCGATTTCCAAAACACCTCGAACATTTAAAGCTTCTTTTAAAACTGGAAGAGTTATAATGGTTTTTGTTATATATAAATCATAAATAACATCTCAAACTTCCATTTTAATATTTTCCGCAAATCCTCAGTCTTTGACTTTCTTCGTTTGCATTTTTTAGTAACCCTCGGTATTATATTATGCTTTTTTTCATGCACAATTTTCTGCGCAGTCCTTAAACTAATTCCTAGTGATTTTGCTACTGTTTCCTGCACACTGGTTGACGAATTTCCACTTTTTCTTTCATTCTCGAAATAATCTATCAGATTAACTAACACTTTTTTTGCTTGAGGATGCAAAAAACCGGAAAAATTGATTCTTATTATTGGTATTGTCACTTTGAATTGCCAAAGTCACAAAACTGACATAATATTTAAATAAAAACCTAGCTTGTGAAAAACTTTTTAGAATCGCTGAAAACTATATACATATCCTTTTTTCTCCTGTCAAAATTGCATAAGTCTGTCTTATTGATCTTACGGATTTTATTTGGAAGTTATGATTAAACGCAATAAAAGAAAACAAAAACAAAGTCTGTGTTTGTTGAATCGTATGACCCGCATGATAAGACTGCATTTGATTATAGTAAATACTTGTTAGTAAACAATTTATCATTGCTGGGTTATACAATGTATCAAGTTTGAAGTACTCATTTAGGGGACACCTTGTATACGAGATGTTTGTTATTTCCTCAATCTAATTTCGATTGTACGCTGATGATCTCTTCCATTATCTTTTGCGGAAAATAATCTAATTTATGAAGTTATATCATCCTATATTACAACGTTTCTGCCGCATCGTCTACCCACTACCCAGGATTTCTTGAGAGTAATCTATTTTTGGTTCTTTGTTATATCCCAATATAAAGCCATAAGTTCCGCAGTCAGTGATTGATAACCTACCGCTTCCACAAGACTGAATTAATCCTATTTTCAACTTCCTTTTTTTATAGGGATTATATTCACTTTTCTCGGTATCTACATTGCTTAAGAATTTCTATAGGGAGATATTGTATCCGTATCGTATCTTAACATTAACAAAAAAAAATTTTGTTAAGATAATTTAATTTATCATGGTTATTTTTTCGGTATAGGCCACCCAACATACATTAAACACATTTCATGTAGGCAACCAAACATACAAACGGGTTGATTAAAAAATAATTCACTCTCAACAGAAACCGTTATTAAAGTAAACAATTTAAACTTTTGAAAAATAATAAAATACGAATACTTGCCGCACACAACATAATACAGTGTGTGCATAAAGTAAGGCATACATTAATTATTTGCTACAAAACTATATGATGTTGGCGATTGAATGCAGACTAAATATTATTTCATGAAATTTACCCAGATCGTGAAGGTATCTTTCAATATACGATAAGTAGAATAGAAAGGATGTACAGGGGGTTTAAGAAAAGTAAATTAAAATCAAAAGCAATAAGAGAAGTGAATCCATCTACTTATCGCTCTCAAAAGAAATAATAGTGATTCAAGGTATAATTATACCAAGTATTCTCGACAGGTGTCATAGCTAAGTTTCCGGTACCAAACAAAAAAAAAGAATAAAACTGAGAAACGCGCCCATTAGATCATTAACTATAAAAGAGATTGTAACAAGGTGCTAATTGGACGCTGTCTTGTTTATCATAAAAAATAATAATGATTATTTCTTTTCGTCTAAACCGTATGTTGGTTGAACTGGCACTTCTTTTGTGTTTCAAAATCTTCAAGTCATGCTTTTCCTTTTTTTTAGGATTCGTTCTTTTTTTCTGTATTGATACGTTAGCTTAATTTCATGCTTGGTTATTTCACGTCAATGGGTAGAACTGTTTTGAAGTATGAATGATTATCAAGAAAATTTTTTTATTCATCTTACAAGTAGATCTCAAGTTGTTGAGGAGAAGTGGTAATTGAGAAATGTAAAGGAATCTTCTATAAATTTGTTAGCGCTAAATTCAAACTCTTTATGACTCAAGAGGTTTGACATTGACTTACAATTATTGAAGGAACAAACAAACCAGGTTCGGGATTCTCAATTTCAGGAAAAATTTCAACCCAAAAGCTTTGACGTCACAACTTTTACAAACAAATCGATAACGTCATAAGAGATTTTTAATTTACGGTTTGCTATTAATATAGTTATAAATAAGAGTAATCGTTGTTCGAAATATGTAAAAAAAATATCAGTTGGAGACTTTTTTACACGAAAATCTGCAAGGTTAGGTTTGCAAAGCGTTTTTAAAACAGTGTAAACATAGTTGAGGTTATGTGCTTATGCTGTGTTTTTGTATTTAAAGTTTTGTAAATTTTATTGATTAGGAAGACAATTTGAACATCTTATTAAATAAAATTAGTTCCTGTTAATTATTTTGGTAATAAAAACGTTTCCGTAAATTATTTTTCTCAATAACTGTAGGACAAATGAGATTAGAATTATGCGGTCCTGACTGAAAATATTTACATGGTGTACTATTTAAAACAATATGTTATTAAGTTATTACACACTGTAGCTTCAATGTAATCTTCATGCTGTATACTTCTTTATAACCTTCGAAAATAACCCTAGCATCTTTTTTAGCACGAAAAATCAAGTCAGTACCTTCAGCAAATCAATTTTTGTTCCCTGCATCACCCTATAATGACTTTATAATTAATTAAATATGATGAAACATGTCTTTTATTTACGAGTATTCTGTATAATCCCCCTATCTCTATTTTTAGCAATAACAGCTTTACAATCTATTAACTTCTCTTTGTGCAAACAGTCGGAAATAGGCCTTTCGAACGAAACTTTGTTTCTATTACTATATTTGCATAGCGTCTGTCATTTAACTCGGCTAAAATTTGAATAATGTTTACATTAAGACCCTACTGATTCGCCAGCCAGTAATAAATTCGTATTAGAGGATAAATACGCCATTTCTATACAGTTTCCAAACTAGAAAACGACTACTGCTATTATCTTATTTTGGAGTCTTCTACATAGGCGGCGGTTAGAACAATGTAGTTACAAAACCCTCTGTCATCATCTACAACAATATGTTAAGGCCTTATGACATTATGTAGTCTTCGATATCGTTTTCTGTAAAGTTGTCAATGTCGACAAAAACTGTACAGTTGTCTGTAAAGGATACTTTACGCCCATTAAATTGTGTAAGACACTTACCTATGTAGTTCTCTATATTGAAATTTTCAAAAACAACGCCTCTGATTGTTGGTATAGAGCTGCCAAAAGTCCTTGTCAATTGACATAACGACTTCTTTTCATTCTGATTTCATTGTTATATTATAGAGACGTTATTTTCCATTGAGTATTTATTGTTAATCTTTTTAATTGATTTCGTTTCCATTTTCAAACAAAAAGTTCATAATAACAGGAAACCGAATAAAATTATTTCAATTAAACAAAGAAAGTTATTATCTAGGTTAGGCTAAACATAAACTCAAATCTGACACCGACACGATATTTGACCTATTGCGCAGAAACTGTACAAAAATATGATGGGAAACAGTATTTCTACCCTAACCTAACCTAACTACATGCTTGTTTGTATGACACTATACAGTTTTTGACAACATTGAAAACTATACAGAAAACGATATCGAATACTACATAATGTCAAACGGCCTTTATACTGTATTTTTTGTAATTCGCAGCTTCGCGACGATACTTGACATCTGTCAATAATGTCAAAACTCAAGGGAGGAACTACAAACAAATAAGCTACTGTTGTTGATCATGTTTCTGCTTTATACACTTATACACAAACGAAAAACATTAACAAAATATAAATAATCTGTAAACCAATATCGATTAGTCGGTTCGGAAACAACCAATAACGAATCGCCAGTATTTTTATAAACACGGCGATCATAAACAACAGAGTTTATAATCCAACCTTAACCACAATCATCCACCACAACCTAAGATTTTATTTTATCTTTTATGGGCTTAGCTATTCTTTATTTCTTCTAATATTCTCCTTATCTCTTCCTGTTCTATTATTTTTTCCAGTCGTTAACAGTTTCCTTTTTCTCTGTTTGTTCAATAGGTCGCTCAACTCAAAGCTCTATACCAGTATGGGATTAAATCGAAGGACTGGAGATCTTAGCCAAATAGACAGTCGTTATGCTGATCTGGTTACAAACAAAAAGCTGACGAACTTTTAAAATTAGGGACAGAGTATACACAGTCTGAACCAGAAGAGATTCTTGGTGCTCACACTGTACAAGAATTAAAACAGATTTCATGACTCTCATACCTGAACAAATTAAAACTATAAAACTGAAATCTTACAAGAAACGGTGAGAATAACAAATACACTGTCGGCGCGGCATATTTTGAATTAAGTTGCGGATCACATTCTGGTCGATGTTATCCCATTCCTGCAACAGCAATCTTAGCTCCTGAGCAGTTCTTGGTGCTGGTGTGTGTGTCTGCGGATCAGTATATTCTATGGGATTCATGTCTGAGCCAGTCAAACCACCTAATTTCTACCTCCAGATACTCCCTGAAAATTCTGGCTGTATGTGGTCTCGTATTATCTTGCATAAAAATGCCACGTTCCCCCATAGTCACCATGAAAGGCATAACATGGTCTTCTAGCACCTCCGTAATGTACCTGTGAGAGGTTAGAGAGCCATTTTCTATGAAGACCAACTCTGTACGAGCTTGTGCAGTGATTCCCGCCCAAACCATAGCTGACCCACCGCCAAATGGAAGACGCTCGTCAATGCAAACTTCAGTGTATATTTCCCCAGGTCTTCTCCACAAGCGTCCACGTCCATCTGACCCAGTGAGGCAAAAACGCGACTCATCTGAGAACAATACCCCGCTCCAGTCAACATCATTCCAACGAACGTGATCTCTGGCAAATGTCAATCTTGCAGTCCGATGCTGTCGTTGCAACGGGGGACCTGTAGCCATTCTTCTGCATGACAGTCCTGCAGCATGAAGTCTTCTTCTAACGGTCCATTCATTTCTCACTTCTTCCAACTGATTTCGCAGTGAAGCCTCAGTAGCTGTCCGCAAACTTGTGGACGCCAAAAAACGGTCATCTCGTTGAGTGGTAACTCTTTTTCGCCCAGACCCTGGTCTTCTAGTGATCAGGACAGTCTCCAGAAAGCGCTGGTACACTCTTTGCTCGCCACAAAGACTAGCAATTAGAAGGGACAACATCATTACTTTTTGTAAAATATGTTTCAAAAACTTTATAAGACGTTATAAAATATATTATTCATCGATATCTATTGGTAATACGCTTTACTAAATACGACAGTTAATAGGAAACTGTAATTAACCATAATTGATAGTTATTCAACGTTTCGATATAATATCCTGATCAGTTTGTTTTTTATTAATAAAGTAACGTACGCCTCTGATGTTATTGTCTTATTTTGGCGTCTTGATGCTAACTTCATCCTGCCTAAGGGATCGGAAAATACGACGATGGAAATGCTCCTTAAGTTGAGCATATTAACCTCCTTCCATTATAGTAGAAGGAACACTATCCCCTTTGTTATTTTTAATGAAATGCTACATTTTGTGAAGGATGCATTAAAAACGATAAAAAATTGCCATAGTCCTGGAAAGTAAAGTCGAAAAATCTATCGGATAGAAGAGGGACATTTACCTAAGTTGAATCCTGCAGATATCCTAAAAATCCTCAGGGAAATAGGACTAAAGGAGCTACTAGTCTCTGAGACGTTCATCAGGAACTAATAAGTAGAAGTAAGGGGGGACAAAAGATCTTTTAGGTCTCAGTGAATGTCACATTACTTATTAAACGACCAACAAAATGAAGCATTCCCTTTTATGATCTATATTTAGATCGAGTAAGACACTATATTTTTTCTATGACTTATTAGAAAACCAACAAAATAAATTTTTATTATTTAATAACGGAACAAAATTAATTTTGGTTCGAAAGGAAATTCGAGTTGTGAAATTTAATCGAAAATCTGAAAACTGTTGGTAATCTTAGCTAAAAAGTTAATACAAACAAAAATCCGCCAGCTAACGTTTCCCATTGAACGAGTTAATTTCTAATTTAATTTGATAATTAATTCTGTGTAGGTTCGGAGTGAAGCAAGGAACGCAGACGGGGGGCTAATCGGTTTCATTGTATTTCGAAATTACACCTTATTCGCGATGATGGTGTGGCGCCCTTTTCAACCGACGGCAGGTACCGCCCCGCCAGCCCTGCTATTGACGTTTATTTCATTATTGCATACTCCGGTGCGTGTTTCTGATTATTGCTATAGAGTGGAACGATGCACCATTCGCGAGTTTTGTTCCTCTATAATTATTTAATGTGTTTGTTGCCTCAAAATTGAATAATTCGGCGTTCAATTCTCGCTCCATTTGTCGAGCAATTTTCTGATAGACTGCGTGGAATTTACGAGAAAAAAATTGTATACATCGACAGTTTTTCCAGTAGATTGACATGTCCATCAAAATAATGGAAAAATAAGTTAACGTTTTAAACTAATTAACATTTTTTTAATACAATAAGTATATTTTTTCTAAACTGAATATGAATAAAACAAGAAACAAATGAAAAACTAAGGTGACTCAGTTACAGTACTTGAATTTCCACCAACCAAATCGGTTAGTTATTTATGCGGTCCACTGTGTCCTTAAAATGATTTACAACATTAATTATACCCACCAGTGGCGCCGAGACTAGTGTTGTATTTAGATGTGTAGAGCACTATGTTATTTTAACTATATTTGTATCATATTTAACATCTCTATTTCATTAAATTTTGTTTTGTTTTTTTAATTACTACAACTTGCGGCTTAGTTTTTGCCTATCATTAATGTTTTATATCAAAAAAATGCAATATCACTATCCTAATACTTTATCTACATATTTTTCTAACTGTTCTTACATCAACAAGAGTCAGCAAATTTTCTTGACAAATAACGTCAAATTCCAATCAGTAAAGGTTAATACTAAAACAAGTTAATTTACTTTAATTCCAAGTTAAAATTCAATACAACCGTCACTCTTGAGAACGTTCGTATTTAAACAACATCCTCCATGATCATTAATACTGAAACGCCAGCTGTTTCATAAGAACGCCAACGAAATCTCTAATTTTAGTGTATTTCATGTAACAAATGATTAATACTGAAACATATTAAATAACTTTATGAATAACTGTAAATTATACATAACTATCTCTTTTAGTAATATATCAAAAATACTATATCTGAAACATCCCTTTCTAACTGTTCCTATATCAAAAAAGGCCAGCAAAAATTATTCTTCATTATAACAATAAACTTTTAAATCCTTATAAAAAATCTCTAATTTTAGTAATAGATAATCCAGTTTACGATAGTTAATGTTGGAACAGCACAAATGTCTTCAAAATTATAATTAATTTGATAATCCTTACTACCAAACAATAACTTTTCTTTTATATAACAAAGAATTTGTTGATAGGAACAGTACATTTTAATATTGAAACAGGTCGATTAACTTTACGAGTGGTTATCGCTTATTAATACTGAAACACCAACCGTTTCTCTACAGCGTCAAAGAACTCTCTAGTTTTACTATAGGAACAACATTGTTTGTTTCATATAACTGACCTTTAATACTGAAACATTAATAGTGAAACACCTGCAGTGTTTTCGTAATATGAATAAATGTAATGAATATTTATATCGAAATCGCTTTATGTGTTATTCTAATTTAATATATTTAAAGGTATGGTTTCAAAATCGAAGGGCGAAATGGAGAAAAACAGAAAAATGCTGGGGCAGGAGTACGATAATGGCTGAATACGGACTCTACGGTGCAATGGTTCGACACTCACTTCCTCTACCTGAAACAATCCTCAAGAGTGCAAAAGAAAACGAATGTGTCGCCCCCTGGCTGTTAGGTAATGTCTGTATTATTTTTTATCTATTGGCAATTTTATAATAACATAAAACCAACAGCATTAAAATTAAGTTTTGTTTTTTCACATGGTAGTAATTTCAAAAGCTAAAAATTTCCTCTATTTCTATTTTATCCAATGAAGCTTTTGTTTAAAACTTTTCTTCAATAGTCTTCAGCATTTAATTTTCTTTTTAATTTAAGTTAAAAAAAAAGTTAAAATAAAGACAGTTACCTATTAAACCTTCGTTGTTATGAAATTGCCAAATTTTAATAACCATTTTTGAAGTGTTGCTTGAAGTCAAAATGAAAAAAGAAACATTAATTACTTTTTGATTTTTACAAACACTCAAGAAATATTCTATATTTTCTACGTGTCTGTACCTATACCAGAAAAATAAATAAATTAAATAATATAAATAGGGGAATGAACAACACTAATTAAAAATTGGTTAAGTAGAATCACAGTTTAGTTGTTATTAGATGAGTCCCACTCTCCCCCACTAGTGAAATTAAAATACACAAATTTATTATTCATTCTGAAGGAACAATTCTCCTTTCAAACAATGAAAAATTGAATCATTTTTTTGTTAACAAAGGAACTGACTATTTAAAACACTACTTTCGTCATCTAGCGGTAAATGTAATAATCGCCCTAACGTCCGACACAATCTAAAAGTTTTCTACATCTAAAGTTTCTTATTCGATCACCCGATGGCGCTAGCGATAATAAATCTAACATTCTCTGCACACATTCGATACCGCTAATAATTGCTATAATGAAACTGGATATGTAACTAACATCCTGTAGAATATCCGGAATGCTATTTGAAGGATGATGAAAGGATTATGCAAATAGCGGAGCTTCCAGAAAATTTTGTGTTTTTAGGAGATTTTCAATAGTATAAAGAACCCCGCACACCTTCTATGGGTCAAATTTCTTGAATTTTTGATATGTTGTAGAATTGATTCTGGTGAAATGTTTCAATGGTCGCAACACTATCCTATGACTAGTTTTCGAGATACAGGGTGTTAAATATGAGAAATATTCATTTTTCATCACTCCGTATCTCCCAAGTTAAGATTTAGTTCTGATTTATTTTTGATGGTATTATGATCACATCCTATATGACAAATTCATGGCAAGTTCATTTCCAAATCTTTTCGTATTACAGGGCGATTTCACTTGATAATAATGCTATTTTGAGACTTTCATAATTTTGTTGTTTTATAACGAGAAAATGCGAAAAAAGGTTGAATTATCACATAATATTATAAATTCATTTCACCGTTCATCATAGTTCATACAATTCATACAAGGTGATTCACGAATATAGAAAAATAACGAATTTTGGTTTTCCGGACACCTTGTAGTAATTAACCCACCGAAAATGACAAAATTCTCGTGGAGGATGTTAAATCATGTGTTTCATCGTATACAGAGTCGAATGATGTCAATTTGTCAAATTACGTATACTTTATTAAATTTTTTTTCATCACCCTATATCTCATAAAGGAGTCCGAAAAGGTAGCGATATTTTTTCATGGGATAACTCGAAATACTTTCATTCATATCGTACAAAATTTTCAACGGAATCCCATGACGTAATTTTCATATACAAAGCGAACAATTTATGAAAAAAGCTAAGATCTGTACATTTTCCCATTGCTATATTTTCACTCCAGTTTTCGACGGGCTTGTATATATCAGTAATAATACCGTACCATAGCGAACCGTATCTCTCGAAAAAAAGCCACGACTCAAATAATTAACATTTGCAGCATCGTCTAGAAAACTGGAGTGAAAATATAGCAATAGGGAAATGTACAGATCAGCTTTTTTTCACAATTTGTTCGCCTTGTATATCAAAAACACGTAATAGGATTCCGTTGAAAATTTTGTACGATATGAATGAAAGTATTTCGAGTTCTCCCATATAAAAATATCACTACCTTTTCGGACTTCCTTATAAGATATTGGGTGATGAAAAAAATCAAGGTTTTTAATTAATAAAGTATACGTAATTCTTCAAATTGACATCAATCGCCTCTGTATACGATGAAACAAATCATTTAACATCCTTCACGAGAATTTTGTCATTTTCGGTGGGTTTATTACTACAAGGTGTACGAAAAACCAAAATTCCTTATTTTTCAATATTCGTGAATCACCTTGTATGAATTGTATCAACTGTGATGAACGATGAAATGAATTTATAATATTATGTGATAATTCAACCTTTTTTCGCATTTTCTCTTTATAAAACAACAAAATTATGAAAGTCTCAAAATAGCATTATTATCAAGTGAAATCACCCTGTAATACGAAAACATTTGGAAATGAATTTGTCATACAAGGATGTGATTATAATACCACCAAAAATTAATCAGAACTAAATCTTAACTTGGGAGATACGGAGTGATGAAAAGTGAATATTTCTCATATTTAACACCCTGCATCTCGAAAACTAGTCATAGGATGGTGTTGCGCCCATTGAAACATTTCCCCAGAATGATCAATTCTACAACATATCAAAAATTCAAGAAATTTGACGGAGAGCCATTTTCCCATACAAGGTGTGCGTGGTCCTTTAAAATGAATTAAAAATTAAATGCCACAAATAATTTGTTGTTTGGAGGGTTGTAGGAGTAAAGATAAAACACTCAATGTATACCTTATTTTGTTAAATATGTAAAGAAACTTGAAAATATATTTGTAGTCATTCTTTCTTTGTCTAATCTTTCTACGTGTCCCAACCACCTTAACCTCTGTGTTTTTATTCTTAATGTTATTTTTGGTTTCTACTTCTACATGTTTATTTCTTCATATGTTCTCCTTCTCCTCTCCCTTTTCACATCGTTGGGAGGTCTCGGTGCAGCGTTCAGATTTTAGAGTTACGATTCTTTCTCAAACTCGTTGGTCTGCTCGACATGATGCATGTTACACATTAGAAAAGTAGTAGTCTGGAATAATTTATGCACTGGAATTCATTGCCGAAAGCAGAAATGAGAAACCGACTACGCGATCTGAAGCTACAAGATTGCAGCGAAAATTACAGAGTTTAGAAACAGCAATTCTAGTAATTGTTGGGTTACTGCTAGTAAGAAGCATCCACTAAAAGTGCGACGCATCAAACTGAGCATAGGGTGGAAGGAAGCCTAAATTCACCACTGCTCCTGCATTCTGCACCTCTTCCTGGTTTTTTGTTAGGGCCCACGTTTCACTTTTGTATAGTTGTGAGTAAAATGAATCTTTCCTAGGATCATAGATATTGTTTTTTCTCGATTGATTTTCAGTTTCTGCTTGTTCTGCGATCTTTTTTGGACTTACCTTGAGATATTTCTTTGAACCGTCACACTAATCTTCTAATTATGGAGTTCATTTGAGAAGTTGGCTATCCGTACCACTTTTGTTGTTTCCAGATCAATTTTATACAAACCTAGAGAATTAAAGTTGTTTTTGTGTGACTTCAAGCCAACACACATCAAAAACAACACTAATATATATTTCGTTGTTTCAGGAATGCATAGAAAGTCCCTCGAAGCAGCAGAGCACCTAAAAGACGACAACATCAACAGCGATCACGAAGAAACCACCTCGATGCGCACAGAAAACAGTGATACCAGCGTCACTTCCAGTCAACCCCCGGTCTCTCAATCGAATCACGTGACTCCCAGCGCTAGTGGAGAAAAAGAAAACCCGCCTTCCTATCCGGAAGATCCCGAAGCATTCCGAAACAACTCGATAGCTTGTTTGCGCGCCAAAGCGCAAGAGCACAGCGCCAAGTTGATGAATCATAATATAATGATGCAGGTGAGGCCTGGCCCGACGGCGAATTGTGATGCGAACGCGAATAATCTACAGGTGGCGAGTCAGGGGGATGCTCATAATGTTTTCTGACAACAGGGGGACAACGAGGGTTCTGGATAAGGGTTTGAGTTGTAATTTTTTTTTAAATCGTGGCATGTTAATAAATATTCGGTGTTTATTACAAAAAAATCATAAATCAGTAGAAGATCTATTCTAACTTCCAATTTATTAAATCAGGTTATTTCTTTTAAAGCTTAATAAAGAGATCGAATTATACAGGGTGTAGAAGGAATTCGTACCAAAAACTTGGTAGATGATAGAGGGGCGGGAAATGGTCTACACTTAAATTTTTATGTTTTCATTTAGAATCGTAACGAGAAAACACCATATTTAAAAAAAAATTAATCAGCGCCCTCTATCATTTATGTTGTCAATCAGATTGCTTCAAATTTACTAATTTTCGATTGTTTAACAAAAGCTCTTTCAGATAAAATCAAGTTTATTCGGTCAAGCAGAACCGGAATTAAAGGCGTTTTTTCGTAACAAGGTTCCCACTCTCCCCCAACCCTTATTTGAGGAGATAAACTAAAACTTATCGTATAAAAAATATGCAGAATTTGTCGAGGAATCTGATTATAATATTTGATATGCCCGTTAATTGGGTAAATTTTGAAATTTCTATCAAATCGCACTATTAGGCGTTATCTTTTCGCTTTTCGAAGAAACGAGTACAATACTATGCCATTGTTATTGGATTAACGACTACCTGCTGTGATTTTTGGTCAATCATGTTGGCAGAAGTCAAAACGAAATATCTTGGAACGAAGTACACTTCATATAAAATGTGTACCCTACTTCCTTCGTTAACGAGCTATAGGTCTCTAAAGTTGCGAAATAAATACACACGTAATGGTGTTACGAACAGATCTGCATTAACTTTGTAAACTAAGGTATGGACTAAGTCCAATGGTTACTGATGCATTTGTTGTTTTTTACTTTTAAATGCCACACCTGAATTCTGCTATCTCTATCATCTCTCAAGTTCTTGGTACGAATTCCTGGGACACCCTGTATATATCGACTTTTTTTTATAAAATACTAGAAAATTTTTCTTGACAACACTAGTACTTCGGCAGCACGACTTCATCTCCCTCCTCTCTTTAGTCAGTATTTTCATTTGCAATCGAAAAACTCGTCGCCACGTCATATACTTCACCTCCAAGCTACGCTACTGGGCAAGATATGTAGGTATAACCATCGACAAGTAATAACAAGGTAATTAGAAGGGGGTCAGAATATCGATAATTTTTCCAAGCTTAATAGTATAATCATAATTTTCATTTAAAAATTCAAAATTGCTGAGAGTTCAAGAAAACCAATATTTCAATCTAATAATAATATTGTTATTGGCATCTGATAAATCCAGATTACACTATCTATAACCTTCGTAGAATTGATAAATTGGAAGGTAATGAGTTACAGCGAAATTAAAAAAAAATATTTTATGGTAAATAAAAAGCTATAAGCCCAGAAGATTTTAAATATTTTGAAATATGTATATTAGTATGTAAATATAAGTATTTATTTTGAATTCGTATCACCGTGAAAATATTTATTAGTAAATTAGATCCTTTTAAAGATTTTTTAATTCATTATTGGCTTATAAAAAAATTATGTTATATTTTTATACGGAGTGTCCCGGGATTAATAAGGAAAAAGTCAGGGACGTAAAGGTAAATTTTTTTTACTACACGCCTTCGTTTCCGAGTTATAAACATCCAAAGTTGATATTTTACATTCATTTTTAATTTTTTATTAAATTACTTTTCATTTTTTCTGATCAGAAAAGGTTAACTAAGGCTATGACTAATATACACTGTGTCCGTAAAGTATGGAACAAATTCATTTTTAGCTAAACAGACCATTTTAAGAAATAATCCTGAAACACGTCGATTTTTGATTTTAATTTACCGTATTTTAAAATATTAATCTAATATACAGGGTGAATTACTTTCGAGTAATGACGTCACCGTCATTTTTTTTAAATGGAACACCCCCATTTTGTCTCAATTTTCGGATTACTCTAGCCGAGCTGATTCCAAAAATGTATCACATGTTGATTAGGGTGGACAAAAATACAATAGTTTTGAGTGTGCTCATCAAGTAATCCTGGAGGTTTTGATGAAAGTTTATGGTTTCAACAGGATGGTGCACCTCCACTTTATGCTGTAGATGTTAGAAGGTACCTAGATGAACTTTTTCCGAACAGGTGGATTGGTAGACGTGGACCTATTGAATGGCCAGCGAGGTCACCAGATTTCAATCCTTTGGATTATTTTATGTGGGGCCATCTGAAGAATGTTGTGTATCAAACGAAACCAGCAAATATTCAAGAATTAAAAGAGATAATTCGGACATCAATAAACAATATTTCTCAAGACACAATAAACAAGGTTCAACACGAATTTGTACACCGTTTGGGTTACTGTCAAATACAGCAAGAGCTGCAGTTCGAACATTTATAAAGTCATGTATTTCATCATATTCTGTCTGCTAGACAATAAGTATTTTTTATAATATTGTTAATTTAACTAATAAATAATGTTACGCGTTATTTTATGAGCACACACAAAACTATTGTATTTTTGTCTACCCTGTACCAATTGGAATCAACATGTGATACATTTTTGGAATCAAATCAGCTATAGTAATCCGAAAATTGAGGCAAAATGGGGGTGTTTCATTTAAAAAAAATGACGGTGACGTCATTACTCGAAAGTAATTGACCCTGTATATTAGATTATTATTTTAAAAAACGGTAAATTAAAATCAAAAATCGACGTGTTTCAGGATTATTTCTTAAAATGGCCTGTTTAGCTAAAAATGAATTTGTTCCATAGTTTACGGACACAGTGTAGGTATGTATACGCTCACGATTTTTTCATATCAGTCGTAGGACATCTTGTATATATTTTAATTTTCAGGCATATTAATATTGAAATTCATTGTACTATTAATTAAGAGTTTTAACAGTTTTTTCAGCACTTTATTATATCTTATAGACATCGTTTCATTTAAAAGGATCTAATTCTCTTTTAAAATACAGTGCGCGTCATAAGTTTAACTCCGTCATTAGGAGGCTCTTGATTGAAGACACGCAATTGAGACCCAGCTGATCAGTTTCAGTTTTTTTGCAATTTTTATTATCTAGTTACTTTTCCAACCAACTAAATGTTTTATTTTTAACAAAAGTTTGTCATTTTGTTGTTGTACTTGCCAGCCAAGTTTCATAAATATAATCGTTTTCATTTTGAAGATATTAACTTAGTTCCATACTTTCAAACAACTCTGTATATTATTTTTTTGATTAAATATTTTTTGAGATTGGGAGAATTAGATACTTTTTTCTTTCTACTCTGGGGGTGGCAGATGTCAAAATGTAGAAAAGTAGAATGCAACAAAAAATTGTTAAATTAAGACAAACATTTTATTACAGTACAAAAATTCCTAATGATTATTTGGGTGGCTATAAATTAAAATAAATAAATTAAATACAACATATGAAATGCCCGATATTTTTAAAAATTTAGGGGTTGATTTAGCCTCGCCACTCACCAGCTTGTCTGCAATTGCGTGTTGGGGTTTAATAGGAGAAATATAGGACAAGCCTCAAATACCTGCCCAAAAATTGGTGCCAGCTCTTCGACTATTTTTGTAGTATATGGGTAAAGGGCATTTTTTACGGTGCTTAGCACAGAGTGATATTAAGGAATTTCACATGCGCACTGTAAAATATATTTATTTTATTCTTTCAGATATTCAAAATATCTATAGCGATTCAACGAATTAAATCGCCTAATTTTACCATTTAAAATATTTCAATTATGTTAGGATCTAGTCTAAAAAAAAATTAATGAAATGTACAAAACGACATCGAATATTAAGTGAAACTAATTATTATTATTATTTTTATGTTGTTGCGTGTTTTTTAGTTCAACCTGAACCTTAGATGTCCACCCTTAACAAAAACTATGCAATGTGCAATACAGGACAGAAACATTTATCAACGATTTTAGCAAGTGAATTGAAAATGAAACATTTTTGGATGATCCTGAATACTTTTGAGATAAAATAAGTAATGGATCACGAAATTTTCCAAAACGTCGTTCACAATAGAATCTTATATTCAGTACGAACTAATTTGACAATATACAGGGTGTACCACGACGAGTTAAAACTATCTGTATATGGCCAAATATTTAGTAAAATCATGAAAATTTCTACGTTTGGTTTCTTGGATACTATCTTTTTAACTAAAATATTTTCAAAGATGGCCGACTTCCGGTTCTACCGGAAGTCGACTGTAACTTTGTTATTTTAAATGTAACACCCTGTATATTAATACATTTTTAAAATCTACGTGAAATTTTAGTATACTTTTGTCTGAAAACTTTTTTTCGAAAAATGCATACTTTTTGAGTTATTAATTTTTTTGTAAAAAATTTTACCTTTGCAGACCCTTATAAATTATTTTTTTTCGAGGATACCCTTAAAGATATGAAAATTGTTTCTGTTCGGTTGCTTTTAGCAAGGACAGACGTATTTGAATCTATGTTGAAAAATGTTTCATTTTATACAGGGTGTGTATAAAAAGTGTTCAAAGTTTAACTTCATAAATATCAAATTTCTTAATTTTTTTAAATAGAACCACCCGTTTTTTTCTATTTTAATGCATTCAGGGGACAAAATAAGGAAAATTCATGTATACTTTCTTATACCTAAACCTTACCGTTATCCAGATATTAAATATTTTCTGTAAATTTTTAGAGATGCAGGGTGTGGTCTAAATAAATAAAAAGGATTATGTAAATTTGCTTTTAATACAGACATGGTAAATATGGCAAAGTTGTTACAAGAACATGTACTTTATTTGCAGTGAGATATCCAGATAGACCACGACAGACACACACATTGTTAAAAGAATACATACTTAACAATTTGAAGCTATTCGGTTCATTTTAAGCAAAAGTTAATTTAATTAAACCATTTGTGACAATAATAACAAATGCTACAAAATTTTATGGAAAATTAAAAGCCAAAGGAAAATAGTCTGGTGTTTTAAAGTAAATGTTCAAAATTGCTCCCTTGAACTTCAATGCATTTTTTAACCCTTCTCAGTACGCCTTCATTCGTCACACGGCTTATCATCATCTCAGAAAGGGAATTGAAGGAATTTCGAATTCTTAGCTCACAATCTTCTCTAGTTGTTAAGGCTTGTGATTAAACCTCTTGTTTTATATGACCCCATATAAAAAAATCTAAAGGCATCATATCGGGAGAACGAGGGGGCCACCGAAAAGGACCATTATTTGCTAACCACCTGTCTGCAAATTGCTCTTCTAAAAATGTATTTATGACGATTGAATTGTGAACAGGAGCACTGTCATGATTAAAAAAAAGTTTGTTTAATTCGTCTGGTGGATTCAACAATGTGCGATTTCGATCGTGGTCTATCTGGATATCTTACTGCAAATAATGCACATGTTTTTGTAACAACTTTGCCATATTTACCATGTGATAAAAGCAAATTTACATAATCTTCGTTATTAAATTGGGAACGAGCCATTTTAACGATTTTCGAAAGTATCAACAATTAACTAATGTCAGTTAAATAAGTGTCATTTATTACAAAGCCTACTAAAAGTATAAATGAAAAATTTAGACCACACCTCCATCTCTAAATTTACAGAAAACATTTAATATCTGGATAACGGTAAGGTTTAGGTATAGGAAAGTATACATGAACTTGCCTTATTTTTTTCTCCTGAATGCATTAAAATAGAAAAAACAGGGTGGTTCTATTTAGAAAAATAAATAAATTTGATATTTATGAAGTTAAACTTTGAACACTTTGTATACACACCCTGTATAAAATGAAAAATTTTCCAACATAGATTCAAATACGTCTGTCCTTGCTAAAAGCAACCGAACAGAAACAATTTTCATATCTTTAAGGGTATCCTCGTAAAAAAATAATTTATAAGGGTCTGCAAAGGTCAAATTTTTTACAAAAAAATTAATAACTCAAGAAGTATGCATTTTTCGAAAAAAGTTTTCAGACAAAAGTATACTAAAGTTTCACGTAGATTTTAAAAATGTATTAATATACAGGGTGTTCTATTTAAAATAACCAAGTTACAGTCGACTTCCGGTAGAACCGGAAGTCGGCCATCTTTGAAAATATTTTAGTTAAAAAGATCGTATCCGAAAACCCAAACGTAGAAATTTTCATGATTTTACTATAAGTATTTTGCCATATACAGATAGTTTTAACTCGTCGTGGGACACCCTCTATAGTGTGTACCATTTATGGGGAATTTTTACAATCTATGTACTTTTTCTGTTATATTAATGTATATTTTTTAATACTTTTATTTTCCATAAAAAAAAATATAAACACAAAAAATAAAAAATGTTTGCAAATGCTTTGAATATTTCTTTTTTTACAAAGATGAAACCCTTAAATTATTTTTCATCTTGTGCAATTTTCACTATTAAATGTATAAATGTTTCTGTCTATATACCTAACACACCCCAATTTGTAAATTTATTTGTATATATTTATGTGATGAACAGTTTTTTTAGAATTTTTTTAAATTATTTTGTACAATAAATATATGTATATTCTGAAATATTTTTGTTAGACAGTAGAACTGTGTAAAATATGTTTGTATCATCTATATATGTGCTTAAATTATATATGTTTACACCAATTATTTGCTGATTTAGATTCAATTTGCAATATACGATAATCATAAAAAATTTCAAGAGATGAGCCGGTGCAATTTAGTTCTGCTAAATGGGTCACAATTTTCGGTGGCAACTAAATTCGTCCCCAATATTAAAATTACCTACTCGTTAATCTTCTACCTGAAAAAATGTATCTAAATTCGAAAAGATCAGGGACACCAAAATAGAAATTTGGACAAAGAAAAACGATTATTATAAACGTATATCGGTATGTAAAGGTAATGAAAGAAAATCGATTACATATGTACAAAGTAATACGTGAACAAAACACAAATCAAGTTTTAAGCGAACCCAAGGAGAAGCCAGGACGAAAAGTGAAGAAAACCAATGGATATATAAATAACGTAATTAGAAGAAACATCCTTTCATTTTATATAAAAAATGATGTAATACATACATTAAATAAAATGTTTGACGGCTCTCCCTTGCTACTGCGAGATAAACCCAAGAGAGTCGGTTTGGGCAGATATCAAACAGTTCGTTGCAAGAAACAATATTTATTACATAAAAATTAGAGGATGTAAAGGAATTGCCATTAAATGCAATTGGAAACATTACCGAAGAAATGTAGCAAAATATACAGGGTGTTTCAGAATTCATGTGACAAAATTCAGGAGGTGTTTGCTCGTATGAAATTAAGATGGGTCTATCCTATAACAAAATTTCCTCAGCACACCCCTTTCCGAGATATAACCCTTAAAAGGTGGTGACTTAAATGCGTGTTTTTAACAAATTTTGTTCTGACTGTATTATTTTCGTCATAATGTTCCTATAATTTGTAGTGAAATCTGTATGTTCCTGTCAATTGACAGTTTATATACGTTAAACCTTCTTGTATACCATAAAGCGACTCAAATTGCATGGTTTAATTACAGTTTACTTATATTTTCAAGTTTTATGTTAAATGGCAACTGTCAGCAAATTTGTGGTGGATAAAATCGAGATAATTGACATTGCAATAATTAAATTTCGTCATCGTCGTTTATCCATTTTTTTTTAAATCGTTTATATAATAGTCATATATTTACTTTAATGGTTCCTGATTCAATATACTTGATATTATGGTACTGATATTACTTATTTACCTAGAAGAAACCATTGAAAACTAACCACATTCAGTATACTGAGTACGGTAGATAAATCGTCGATTATAAAGATTTCTATAGTATTTACAGACCCAATAGCCTAATCAAAGTACACATAAAACCTCACAAAAATACAAAAAACTTGAAAATTCAAAATTGGGTATTGAAAAGGGTGGTGTTTAACATGAGAAAAAGTTTACGATGTTAGGCATGCAATTTTCCGGAAAATCGTCGAGTGAAAATTTTTGTTTTTGTTTTTTCGCTGTAATTGTTTAAATAATAAATATGCAGAAAAACTTACAAATCAAAATTTGTATCTTCTATAAATGCTGATGCATTTGTCTAAAAAGTTTTTCTGTAAATTAAAAAGTTCACGAGATAAAATTAATTTCAGTGGTATTCAATTCGTGGTTACGCGCGAACGGCCCGTGAGCCAAATTTATTAACCGCTCGACTTTAAAGTTGATAATTTTGGGCTTATAACATTCTGAAAAAATAAATAAACTCATGTAAAATGTAAAGAAAGATCTCAACTTTTAGATAGAAATACTTTCAAATTTGAAAAATTTGAAAAACGGTTTATTATAATTCCTATTTACTTAATACTTATCCCAGCGAAAATTCCTTTTGGATTTAGCATTGCAAATGAGCATAAAACATTATTATTATAAAAGCAAAGCCATCAATATTTAGAATTTTAAACGAATGCTTCTTAAAAATCCTTTTTTTCTGCATGCATGCTTAATATTACTTGTTTTTTTTAGACTTCATTCAATTATATCTTTTTTCGAAATTAATATAATTCAATGAAACCTTACTACTAAACACTTTGAAGCATCTACTTTCGAAACTACTATATAGTTTTTCTATAAATATCAATTTTTTTAAATAATAGATAATAATTTAAAATAAATACTTAAATCAGAGGTCTGTCAGCAAACCTTCAATAACTTTTTATACCGTTTATGATATTATCTAAAAATTCGTGAACTTTATAATGAACCTATTAAGAACTGATCGCGATCAAAAGAACACACCTATGGCTCAGGTAAGAAAGAGAAGGGAGCACAAATAAAGGTGGAAAAGCAGGTGAGAGAGCGTGGAAAATCGATGATAATACATTAAAAAATAAAAATAAAAAAATTTTTTTCAATGTATTTGTAGATACCCCATTTTAGAACACATTTCATATAAAATTTTTTTTTTTCTAAATGTCATTGTTTATTTACTATCATAAAATTAAAAACATGACAATTGATGATGTTCAAAAATACTAGTATGGAAATTTCGTATATATATTTTAAAAACTAATGCAGAAACAAAAAAAACTTATTAGACAAATTTTGTAGATAAATGTATTAGCTACAATTTTTGATTTGAACATTTTTCTGTGTTTTCATTATTTAAACAATTAGAGCGAAAAAACAAAAACAAAAATTTTCACACGACGATTTTCCGGAAAATCGTATGCCTAGCATTGTAAAGTTTCTCTCATGTTAATCGCAACCCTTTTAAATACTCAATTTTGAATTTTCATGTTTTTTTGCGGCATTTTACGGATATTTTGTGTACTTTGACTACGCTACAAGAAAAACCGCATGTAAACAAACAAAGACCACTACGCGTATATGACGATTCGCTTTGAAATGTGAGCAGTAGGGGAGCATAAGTTTTTCCAGGTTATTTTTTTTCGTTTATGTATTGGCTTATTGATAATGTCAGAACACCACTACATAGTTTTAAACTCAAGATTATAGTTGTGAGTAAAATTAGTTTGCACTGTTTCACAATAAAATAACAGTATGCAGCAAGGTCTCTTTGAGGATTAAAAAGTCGAAAAGATACAAAAGCCATAAATCATTTCGAGTCTTGACCTACCCACAAGCGAACAATTGATTCTCATTGGTGCAATATAGCTTTCGATTGGTCTATGAAAAATGTACTTGAATCGTTAGTCCACATGGACTGTTAACGTCCCAGGGTAGGTTTAGTTAATATCTGTTATTTACGAGATTTGTGTTTTGAGTTCTTAGAAATTATTGCTTGAATACAATACATCGTTCTCAATAAAACCATGTTCAACCTTATCCACTTGTCTAGGTTATTAAATATGCACGTGATTTTATTTACGTGCGGTTTTTCTTGGGAGCAAACCGACCACAGAAATAAAGGTGTATGGAAAGAGAAAATTGACATTTAACGGGGGGTATTATTCAAGTTTTAGGCATAATTACGTTATTTTAAGAATTTTTTTGTTATTAGTTCTCTATGCCTATCTTTAACCACTCTCGAGTTAAAACAATTTATATGTGAAAACTTTAGTATGTACAGGTTGTCCCAAATTGGATGGTTTCGCAGGTTATTTCAAAAATTAGAGGAAATAGAAAAAGCAGTTTAAGAAACACCGCGACTAATTTTTTTGTGTTAAACAAACCATTTTCCCACCAGATTACAAAAAAAAATTCACCATTATCTGTTTAAATATAATCTGACGTATAGAAGTTTGCAAAAAATTGAAATAAAAAGAATTGGAAACACCCGAAATTCTTCTTCTGAGTTGTCTGGTAGCTTCTGTTGTATCTAGTGCGTTCTGGGAGTGTCGTGATATTTCAAAAATTATAATTTTCTAATAAAACCTTTAGAAAAATCTCGATTTAAATATAAAAATTATTCTGAATCTGAACTGCAAAATTTTTTTTTCTTTTTATTAATTTTTTGCATTTAATAATAAGCTAGACTAAATATAATTAAAAAAAATATATAAATTAGGGTAAAAATATTAGGTAGGTATATTAAAATATCAGTTTTGAAAAAAAATAAATTTCCTAAGTAATTTTTCTTTTTTTTTTTTATTTTTGTTTTGATAAATTTCAATCTAAATTAAAAAATATTAAATTGTGTTAAATGTTTGACCTATTGGCTCACAGAACGTTGCCCCAGAAATCCTTCCTAAATTATCACTTCTGAGTAGGAGCATTCGGTTTTACCTAGTAAATTCTGAGGGTCTTAATTTTTCAAAAACTAATTTTTCAACAAAATAGTTAATAATATACTAGTTAGATTAAATAATTGTTTAAAATAAACTAAAAAAATCTGGTAATTTTTTGGGAAATTAAATCACAATATTTTTTATATATTTAATTCAACGTTTCGGAACGTTTAGGAAAAATTATATTCTTCAGCAATTTTTCTTTTTATATTATATAATTGATAATTTTTTTTATTTAATAATATGCTTTACTGAATAAATTTTTGAAAATAGGAAAAAATTATAGACCGTTTGCTCTCAGAATGCTTCTTTGTTTAAAAAACTTCACCTGAAAAAAAAACTGAAACAAACAAAACCTACATAAGAAGATCCTCTTGCAGGGGTGTTTCCAATATTCAAGTATTTTTAAAATTATTAAAAGTAAAAACATTTCAGGAATACTTATTGAATAACAAAAATGGGAAATATATTTAAATAATTAAAAAAAAAATTGTATATTTGTTACTCCCAACTTAAAGGGAAAATGAGAAAAAAAAAGAAAATTTATTGTTTTTTTTTATTATTTTTATTATCAATTATTGTAAAACTTTAATGTTTAAATCAGAAAAATTTCAAAATTGATTAAATCTCTAACTGAACATGACCAAATGAAAATTTTTCGAGAAACTAATTTTTGTAATTTCTCAGTCCATAATTCATAAATAATTTTTTTTCCTCAATTTATACTATTATTATTTTCACAAATATTTCTATTTTTGTTATTCGTCACAACAGTCACCTACCTTTAGGCATATCGCATTTCTTTTGTTGAAATCTGTAAAAGAAAAACAAACGTAAGTGATATAATTGAATGGGATTTGAAAAGAAAACTAAAAAAAAAATTAAATTATTAATCATTATTAATTTCACGTAAATATTCAGTTATTTACTGTCAATTATACGATTGTTATTTCAAGTTTTTTTACCCAATAAAACCTGCAATTAACAATTTCTTACTTGATTGTAGTTTCCTGTAAAATATTGTCATTTTAGTCAAGCGTGTTATCATAATAGATGTCAAAGAGGCAACGTTTCTCTCGCTATATGCCACGACAGACATTGAATCACACTTCTAAGTTAAATATAGATAGTAGTTATGACGTTGGCGAAAATACCGAATATATGATTTGTTTTAATTATGATGAAGTAAATTACAATATAAAAATTCAAAAATTTCATGAACAATGTAAAGAAACGTGAATGCTGGAAATATATTAATTAATTTAATTGGTCTTACGTAATTATGTAAATAAGTTCATTTATAATTATTATTTCTTTGTGTTTGGTATGATACAATTTCTGACTTGGAATATGGAATTAATTTAAATAATTTTTGCTATAAAAAAGAAGGTGGGGTAAGCTAAAACTGTATTTGTATTAAACTTTCCATTTATCAACTTTGTACCAAATCATTTACAAAAACTGATACACTAGTCGAGGCAATGAAGCACTAAAAAGGCCAAAGATAGGAAATAGGAAATGTGCATGCGAAAAAAGTTAAAACCCTTCGAAGTTACCAAATGAAAATTGAATTTTTCAAATATTTCGACAGTTGTTCGATATATTATAATGAAAGTTGACAAGTGGCTTTCTTATGATTAGAGCATCTTAAAAAAAAAATTAAAGAATTATTGCACCCCGTAAAAATTTATGGGAGTTGAGATCCCCTAAACCCCCCCCCCCCCAAAATTATTGTGTACGTTGCAATTTAATGCTTATTGTGGCACCATTATTCAAACACATTATTTTTGAAACTTTTTTGCCCCCTAGTACTTTTTACAATTATCAGTTTTTATCGAAATACGGCCTATTTTTCATTATGCTTCAAAAATTTCGAGGAACAATGAATTTTTTTCGAGGGTGTATGCTGTAAAAATGACGAGCGGACAACAACTGAGGAATAAAATCCTTGAGACTGCAATTAGATATCGTCAGAAGCCATTGCTTTTCCAGAATATTCGGTTTTCGTTAGTAGAACGGTGCCGACTGTGTATTCAAGAAAATGGGGGTCATTTCGAACATCTAATAAAAACTACACATTTGTAAATAAATAAGATTCAATCAAAAATGTGGGACCCTCGAAAAAAAATCATTGATTTTAATTTTTGTTACTCGAAATTTTTGAAGCATAATGAAAAAAGGGCCGTACCTCGATAAAAACTGATAATTGTAAAAAGTACTAGGGGGCAAAAAAGTTTCAAAAATAATGTGTTTGAATAATGGTGCCACAATAAGCATTAAATTGCAACGTACACAAAAATTTTGGGGAGGGTTTAGGGGATCTCAACTCCCATAAATTGTTAACGGAGTGCAATAATTCCTTAATTTTTTTTTAAGATGCTCTTATCATAAGAAAGCCACTTGTCAACTTTCATTATAATATGTCGAACAACTGTCGAAATATTTGAAAAAATCAATTTTTATTTGGTAACTTCGAAGGGTTGTAACTTTTTTCGCATACACCTTTGTACTAGGGTAACTTGGGTTGGATCGAGTTATTTTTAGCCCCAAAACATGTGGTATTATTTGTGGTATTTTTTGTTACACCCTGTATAGCTGAAAAACGCTTGATATCGTTTTTATTTTTTTCTCCTCAACTAAAAACGCTAGCGATACGGGGTTGGTGGCATTTTTTTCTGTATAGAGCCTACTTTTCTGTGAATTTTTTTCAAGGTCATATATATAGTTCTTCTAGTATAAAAATCGATTTTTATTTTTTAAATCACTATATTGTAATAAACCAATTGCACCATCATATTCTAAGCGAAAAAATATAAATGTAGAATAGACTCCCAAACCTCATTTTTTAATCCCGGAACAGGGGCATTTCGACTATCTTAACGGGGGGTACCCTTTAATAACCTAGTAAATAAGAGTCAGAATTGGCTCAACTCGGGTACCCGGTGGTTTTCGAGGTCGCTGATCACGATTATGATATTCAAATTGACCCCCCCGAACACCTGGAGCTCAGGAACACCGACTATCCCAAACTTTATGCGAGAGAGGAGAGAAACTTTGCACCCGGGGGTTTTTTGGGTCGCTGAATTCGAATATACCATTGCCGAAAACCCCACGGACACCAGGTGGTACCCAACCTGAACGCGGACGTCATCTTCGAGAATTTTTCTGGAAATATCGACAATAACGAACCGAAAATCGTTATGGGGGCTTTTTGTGTGCGTTGAATCCGAATTTTATGTTGAAAACGACCACCCGAACACCTGGTGCGTCCTAACCTGGCCCTGAACGTCATCCCCGAGGGTTTTCCAGACATAATTTTAAAAAAAAACCACCAGAAAATCGTTACGGGGGGTTTTTTAACTCGCTGAAATCAAATATGGCACCGGCCAACACCCTACAGACACCTGGTGTTAGGGAGGTCAATTTTAATATCATAATCGTGATCAGCGACCTCGAAAACCCCCCGGGTACCCGGCTTGAGCCAATTCTGACTTTTATTAAATTTGCCAAAATGCCTCTCAAAATATGCATTTTTGGCTGCAGCAATGCTACTTCCGGTTTGTAATGGGTACAAAGTAGATACAAATGATATAAATAATTTTTGCAAGCGAATGCAAAAAACCGCATTCCGATACGTCCTATCCTAAAAGATTTCCCATCATAATGCTTCATTTCCTCGACTACACGGATTCGTCGCCCTTGCGACTTTTTTCTTTGATGCATAAGCCGAAAAAAACAACGATCAAACACTAAATAAAGTGGAGCAATCTTTGCTTACAGGATAGTCTTGAATGTTATCGAAAGGATGTCAATTTTGCTATCAAAAAATATAAAATGTGATAGTACCTGCGGAACCAGTTTAGAAATAAATACTAATACAGGGTTTTCTCATATTTTAAATATCATCTGTCAAATAAATTGTCTAGATTCGCCAAGTGTACACTAAGGCCCATATTTAAGTGATTTTACATTGTTGTCAGATTATTTTGAAACACCAACTCTCATTAATGTACAATTATGTTATAGAAAGTGATATCTTTCAATTTTAAAGTGCAAAGTGTTAATAATTTTAGTTCAGTAGTTTTAGTAAAACAGTCAATGTAGATAAATCGTACTTATGTATAAAATCTATTATTGGTAGAGAACACTATTCAGTTTAAGCCCTTACTTAAAAGCAATCGTTTTTTCACCAGATCCACATCCTAATAGTAAGTTCAAAGGACCCTTGTTTACACGTAGTTATCCTTGAACATTTTTTTTTCAGGAATTTTAGTATTTGTTAGCCAAAGATTTTACAAGCGACAAATAATTTAATAAAATTTTAAATAATGAAATAAAAATAGATTAAGTAAAGGCTTAAATTCACAATGCAATTTTTAATATTGCAAAACTACTTATGGAAAAATTATATGTGTACGGCAAAGGAACATATTGTATAATAAAAACAGTATTCAAAATATAAATTTTTTTTCATTTTATCCATCCTTATCCAGTTTCACGTTTAAAACTGGAGAAACACTTTTTTCTCTTTTCAAAAATAATCCCAATGTATCACTTTACTACAAAATGTCCTATAAAATATCGTTTTCATTTTTCTAAATTAAAGTGTACCGTACCTATACTAATTATTTGGACTTGTAGGTTTTTAAAATAAAACAAAAAACAATAGTAGGCATTAAAAACGTCAACCACATCATTAGTTCATTATTTATGTACAAATTGTCAAAACTGATACTAATTTCAACGGTGTTTCGGAATTCGGTCCGGGTACCTAGCAAAAGGGCTACCTGCTCACAGGGACCTTGTCCAAATCCGAAAGGGTGATTTCGTAATTCGGTCCGCTGTCGAAGCAGGTAGATTTCATGTGGGTATTAAAGGTGGTTTGGTAGGGGTAGGTTTGGTTGGGTTATTATTGAAAATTATTATAATTTATTCTTCAAAAATTGACTAGAAATACGAAGGTGGTTTGGTAGGGGTAGGTTTAGTTGGGTTATTATTGAAAATTATTATAATTCATTCTACAAAAAAATTGACTAAAAATACGAAGGTGGTTTGGTAGGGGTAGGTTTGGTTGGGTTATTATTTCACGTAGTTTTTATTTTTGACGATACGCATTTAGCGTAAATTTTTAAACATGCCAGTACAACAACAATAAGTGTGTACTGTTGGTCCTAAGCCCAAAAAAATGTGAAGGAAAATAAAAGTCAAATTAAACAAATAGTAGGTATGTATTTAAATGATTTATTTTTGTAGGTGTAACATATTTATTAGAAGCAACAAGGTACATGGGACCCAATTCCGAAATCGCATTTTCGCTGGTGTGACCACACTTCGAATTTAATCCGTTACAGGTAGTCCCTTCCGCAGGTAGCGGGACCGAATTCCGGTGCGTCCAATTTCAAATTAGCATGAAATTTAAAGGTAAATTGAGAATAATGGCACATTTATCAGAAAAACAACGCATCCAAATCTTAATGTTAGTTGGATATGGTGATCGCAAACGTACCCATGACGAAGTACTCATCTTTTTAAAGATTTAAATCCTGAACGCCCTCCTTTAAGTAGATCTACAGTGACGAGATTAGTAGATAAATTTAATGAAACTGGTAGTGTAAAAGATATTCCTAGGTCTGGTAGACCGAAAAGTGCAACTAATGAAGGTAAAACTTTAGATGTTCTATTAAATGTTCAAGAAAACCTAAAACATCTACAAGTATATTGGCAAGAAATCACGATATTTCTAGACAGTCTATACAAAAATAACTTTCATCCTTATAAAGTTCAAAATCTTCAACAATTGGGCGAGGATGATTTTGATAGGCGATTACATTTTTGTGAAATAGTTACAGAGAAAATAAGGATGCAAAACAATTTCTTAGATTTTTTGTTATTCAGTGATAAAGCCACATTTTGCTGTTAACAGACATAATTTTCAGTACTGGGCAGATTGTAATCCGCACTGGATGGAGGAGGTTCATACACAGCGTCCACAAAAAGTAAATGTGTGGGCGGGTTTGGTGAAAAACCATTTGATCGGTCCTTTTTTTATTGAAGGTACGCTGACCGGTGCTAAATATCTTGACTTACTCCAAAATGAGATTATACGTGAAATAAATCGATTATTTCCTAATATGAACGAATACTTTCAACAAGATGGCGCACCTTCACATTATCAAAGAGACGTTAGGCAATATTTAAATACAATTTTCCCTCAGAGATGGATTGGTCGAAGAGGTGCAATTGAGTGGCCGGCAAGATCACCCGACTTGACACCTCTCGATGTTTTTCTCTGGGGCTACCTGAAAGACCGCGTTTATGTAAACAGACCAACTAACTTAAACGATTTAAAGGATCGCATACGTCTCGAAATGCAGGGAATTACTCCACAAATGATCAACGATTCTATTCGTAGCATCGAAGAGAGATTGTATCATTGTCAACAAACAAATGTCCAGCATTTTGAGCACTTATTGTAATGAAGTATTTGCAACTTAAATAATTGTTTAGTTTATAAATTTCTGTAACGCGCAGTTTTGATTAAAATTATAATTTTAATATTTTTGTTAAATTTCTATCATAATATCCGAGTCAAGTTATACATTGGGATTATTTTTGGAAAGAGAAAAAAATAAGCTTTATTGTAATGAGTCACACGACCTAGGTTGTCATTTGAAAAAATTCAAGATACGCTAAACGCTGACGTCAAAAACATTTGACATTTGCTCTAAAATATGCAGAATAGAGTCTCATTCATCGTCCTAGAATTTCATAACTTTCCCTTTTTTCGTTTCAAAGATAATCCCTTGGTGCGAGACTTTTCAGCAACGCTGTATATATAATCAAATACCCTTTTACCAAAGGTGTCGGGTTTAAATTTCAGTCCTTATAATACCATCATAGAACCTCAGATTAAAATATTAAAAAGATACATTTAAAAGTGAACCTAACATTACATCACATTCTAAGGTAACTTGCCGACCCTTTGCCAGATGTCTTACTTTTCCTTTGAATTGGGACAACTAAATTATAGGACACGATAGAAACGTACAAAATAAAAATGTACTTTTAAGACATTACATAAAACGTTTGAAACTTTGGAGGTTTAAACGAAACAAATGCGTGTTAATAATTTTGTCTGTCTGAAATATGGCAACACCGAGAAAAGGGCGGAAACCATTTTACTATCAATTTTACCTTATTTTACTATGAAATTTCAACGTTCCTAGTTTATTGAAGCTCTTGTTTTCGTCTTTTCAACTGATATTTGTGTGTGCGCGTACAGATATAATTAAAAACAATATTTTTTGTGAAGATCATGTTTGCCAGTGCCAAATTTGCAAAAAAACAGTCGGAATTTTCCTAACCCTGTAAGTAAATAGTTCTATTGGCCAGTGGCACTGTCCGACTAGTCCGTCAGTTTCTCCCCACTCCTTGAAAGTAATTGATGAAAACATATGTATGGCGATAGAATATTAACCGTCTTTTCGGATAGTTTTATGAATGACTTGCGGACTCTATTTATAGGATTACTCAATACATAGAACCACAAAATTTAAATATTCGTTATCATTAGATCGTTTTGCGTGAGTTTGCTCCGGTACTTTCTCCTCTATCTTGTAAAATAACCGGTAGGGGTGAGTGGGACCCTGATACATACATACATAAAACTTAGTGGAAGAAAACAGGAACCAATTGTATGTTTTAATTGGTCTAAAACAAAATTTTTAAAAATGAGACATTTATGAAGTGATAAAAACAGAATGTAAAAGAATCTACAATAAAGAGTTTATTAAAACTAATAGATTTGCAAATGATTTAATTCCGACTTGGAGTGAAATTTGAAAAAATAAACAAACCCATAGGCAACATAATAATGGAACTTTGCGACAAACTAAGTAACTTTAGATTGAAAAATTTATATTTCGTATTCTGTAGTTTTGAAATTTTGGTGAATGCGTCAATGCAATAGACTTATTTTTAGAAACTATCGTTAGCCAGTTAGAAAGTCGTAGCTAAAACAGGTTTTATATAATTGATTCTATTAAAAACTTGTCGACTAGCAATTTTACAAAGGATAGTGTAATTTTTGTTTGAGACGTTTATGTTACAATTGATAGTAAAAATAACAATGTTAGCCTAATCAAAGTACACATAAAACCTCAAAAAAAACTTGAAAATTCAAAATTGGGTATTTAAAAAGGTGGTGTTTAACATGAGAAAAAGTTTACGATGTTAGGCATGCAATTTTCCGGAAAAATGTCGAGTGAAAATTTTTGTTTTTGTTTTTTCGCTCTAATTGTTTAAATAATTAATATACGGAAAAACTTCCAAATCAAAATTTGTAGTTGATGCATTTATCTACAAATTTTGTCTAAAAAGTTTTTCTGTAAATTAAAAAGTTCAAGAGATAAAATTAATTTCAGTGGTATTCAAATCGTGGTTATGCGCGAACGGCCCGTGAGCCAAATTTATTAACCGCTCGACTTAAAAGTTGATAATTTTGGGCTTATAACATTCTGAAAAAATAAATAAACTCATGTAAAATGTAAAGAAAGATCTCAACTTTTGGATAGAAATACTTTCAAATTTGAAAAACTAGATTTTCTGACTGTAATATCAGTTTATTAGAATTCCTATTTAATTAATACTTATCCCAGCGAAAATTCCTTTTTGATTTAGCATTGCAAATGAGCATAAAACATTATTATTATAAAAGCAAAGCCATCAATATTTAGAATTTTAAACGAATGCTTCTTAAAAATCTGTTTTTTGTAATGCTTAATTTTACTTGTTTTTTTTAGACTTCATTCAATTATATCTTTTTTCGAAATTAATATAATTGAATGAAACTTTACTACTAAACACTTTGAAGCATCTACTTTCGAAACTACTATACAGTTTTTCTATAAATATAATTTTTTTTAAATAATAGACAATTATTTAAGATAAATACTTAAATCAGAGGTCTGTCAGCAAACATTCTATAAATTTTTATACTGATTATGATATTATCTAAGAAATTTGTGAACTTTGTAATGAACCTATTAAGAAGTGATCGAGATACAAAAGAACATACCTATGGCTCAGGTAAGAAAGAGAAGGGAGCACAAATAAAGGTGAAAAAGCAGGTGAGAGATCGTGGCAAATCGATGATAATACATTAAAAAATAAAAAAAAATAATTTTTTTCAATGTATTTGTAAATACCCCATTTTAGAATACATTTCATATGAAAAATTTTTGTCTAAATGTCATTGTTTATTTACTATCATAAAATTAAAAACATGAGTATTGATGATATTCAAAAATACTACTATGGAAATTTCGTATATATTTTAAAAACTAGTGCAGATACAAAAAAATGTTCAGACAAATTTTGTAGATAAATGTATTAGCTACAATTTTTGATTTGAACGTTTTTCTGTGTTTTCATTATTTAAACAATTAGAGCGAAAAAACAAAAACAAACATTTTCACTCTACGATTTTCCGGAAAATCGCATGCCTAGTATCGTAAAGTTTTTCTCATGTTAATCACAACCCTTTTAAATACTCAATTTTCAAATTTTTTGTGTTTTTTGCGGCATTTTACTGATATTTTGTGTACTTTGACTACGCTATATGTCTTCGGATAGAATTTAGGTGGTGAAAGTTATAGGCTATAGGGTAGTAAAAATATTGGAGGTAAATAGGGTGTTCAACTAAAAATAGATTCTTAACTCTAAATAAAAAAATTTAAATTAAATTTCATAGTGTAGTTTTGTTTTCATCCCCTTCTTATTTTCAGGATTTCTCAAAATCTGCCTTTTAATTTATTACGTCACTAGAATAAATTGAAGTTAGGCACAAATTTTGACATGGCACATAATTATAATAAGATAGTATATTCACCAAAAAGAAAAAAAGAAAAAATTATTGGTAAATCAAATTATTTAAAAAAAATATTTTTATTATTCAAAACGAACTAGTATGACATCAAAGTTTGTATGCACCAATAGATACTTACTCTCGGGCCATTTACGAACGTGTGGGCCAGAGGCCCTCGGCTTTGTAAGACTGTTACCCTCAAGGCATAATCATCTACTTAGTACCCTTGATACATAAATAACTATTGGGTCTCAGCAAATGTCCAACTTTTAACGCAACAGATACTGGAAAATTCTTAGCCTACTATAGAATAAAACAAAATTTCAATGTCAAAATATTTTATTACCCAACATATTCTCCTCTTAATTGGATACATTAATTACAGCGAACCTGCAACGTCTCTAGACCTTTCAAAAAAAATGTTTCTTCTTGCTCTGCAAACCAGACCTTCACAGCTTTTATTACCTCCTCGTTGGAAGACAATTTACGACCTTTTAAACTTTTTTTCAGTTGAGGAAAGAGATGATAGTCGGACGGAGCCAAATCTGGTGAATAAGGGGGGTGTTCTAGAGTGGTCATTAATGTCGAATAGTAATCTCCAGTTATTGTTCTACCCTTATCCAAAAAATCAATCATGATTACTCCATGGCAATCCCAAAAAACTGAAGCAAGAACTTTTCCAGCAGATTTTTGGACACGAAACTTCTTAGGTCTTGGAGAACCAGAGTGTCGCCATTCCATCGATTGTTGCTTTGTTTCTGGATCGTAGAAATGTACCCAAGTTTCATCCATAGTAACAATTCGATTTAGGAAGTTTACATCGTTTTCAAATCGAGCACAGATCGAACGCGATGCTTCTACCCTTGCACGTTTTTGGTCAACATTCAAACATTTGGGGATCCATTTTGCAGCAATTTTTCTCATGTCCAAATTGACGTGAACTATATGATGAACGCGTTCGTATGAAATATTCAGTGCTTTAGATACCCATTTTAGCCCAATTCGACGGGCTGATAAAATCATGTCATGAACTGCATCGATGTTTTCGGGGACTGACACAGAAACTGGCCTTCCCGATCGGTCATCATCTTCAATGGAAAATATACCTCTTTTGAAGCTTGCAATCCAATTTTTCACGATCGCATACGAAGGACATTGATCACCAAGGGTATTAAGCATATTTTCGTAAATCTGCTTACCTCTTAACCCTTTTAAATAGAGGTACTTGAAGATGGCTCGATACTCCAATTTTTCGATTTTTACAATTTCGGTGGACATAAGCAAACATGGTCTTGGTCTTGCGAAAAAGCAAGACCAAAACCGAGACCAAAACCATTCTTCTACTCGCAAGACCAAGAACAAGACAGTATGAACAAGAACAAGACTAATACCAAGACCGACTATGCAAGACCAAGACTAAATACGCAACAGCAAATCCAGGATATTCTCCCTACAAACCCATTATATTACTAACCTAACCAAGACCAAACAAAATACAGCAAGACCAAGACCAAGACGAGGTAAGCAAGACCAAGACCGAGACCGAGACCAGACAGATTTGAGCAAGACCAAGACTGAACAAGCAAGACCAAGACTGTTCGAGTCTTGGTCTTGGTCTTGCTTTGCTCATCACTATCACTGACATAGGCTAGCTACTGACGTCATTTGTTTCAACGAAAAGCACATCAAATTAAAATCGTTCATTTTTATTACTTTTAGAAAACTTTGAACTACAAAAACTGTTTTTATTCAAGAAATCAGGTGTAAAGCATGCAAAATATTTTCACGCTCCTATTTAAATTGATATTTTTCTACGATCAGACAGGCGTTGGAACGCGGGGTCCGTAGCCTTTGCTACGAGGCTAATCCGACACTGCATTCTGCTCAGGATTTTTGAGCTACAACCCCAATTTTGCCCTAACAGGTTTTTGCACACCATTACAGCCGTTTTTGCTCCTTTTCATGTTTGTTTCTTAGGAATTTGTTGTAATTCAACCTCGCTCCCATCGAGTTTAATTGCTTTGGTGGGGTTGATGTTAAATCCCACTTGCCTATACCAGCTTTGTAGCGTTCAGACCCTTAGGTAGGATGTCTGCACAAAGGGTGTTCTCGAATTTCCCTTGAACATTAAGACAATATCCTTGGCAATATATTCCGAGGTCAGTCGAACCACCACACAGGAGTTCGTCAACTGTCAGAATCCACCTGGATTGGGATGCTAGTCCTCCTTGTGGACATCCCCTGGTTGTACATATGTAGACAATGTCTTGATTATGTGTAAAAAAAAATATTAAATTATTTTGAACGCACCCTGTATATTAGCAAGTTACTCATTGGATTTTTTTCAAAGTAAAATGCATTAAGACAATAAATACGAGGATGTATTGATATCTAGTTAGCCTAGACCAGTTCCATGCATAAACAAAATATTGCGTTACCATAGCAACTAACAATAATAACTTATTAGAAATGTCAGTGTGAAGTTTGACGTCAAAAAAGTAAACCAGAGTTACGCAATAAATTAAAAGAAAAAAGATGTCCACCGAAATTGTGAATATCGAAAAATTGGAGTATCGAGTTATCATCAAGTAGGTACCTGTATTTAAAAGGGTTAAGAGGTAAGCAGATTTACGAAGATATGCTTAATACCCTTGGTGATCAATGTCCTTCGTATGCGACCGTGAAAAATTGGACTGCAAGCTTCAAAAGAGGTAAATTTTCCATTCAAGATGATGACCGATAGGGAAGGCCAGTTTCTGTGTCAGTCCCCGAAAATATCGATGCAGTTCATGACATGATTTTATTAGACCGTCGAATTGGGCTGAAACGGATATCTGAAGCACTGAATATTTCATACGAACGCGTTCATCATATAGTTCACGTCAATTTGGGCATGAGAAAAATTGCTGCAAAATGGATCCCCAAATTTTTTAATGTTGACCAAAAGCGTGCAAAGGTAGAAGCATCGTGTTCGATCTGTGCTCGATTTGAAAACGATGTAGACTTCTTAAACCGAATTGTTACTATGGATGAGACTTGGGTACATTTCTACGATCCAGAAACAAAGCAACAATCGATAGAATGGCGACACTCTGGTTCTCCAAGACCTAAGAAGTTTCGTGTCCAAAAATCTGCTGGAAAAGTTCTTGCTTCAGTTGTTAGGATTGCCATAGAGTAATCATGATTGATTTTTTGGATAAGGGTAGAACAATAACTGGAGATTACTATTCGACATTACTGACCACTCTACGGGAAAAAATTAAAGAGAAAAGACGCGAAAAGCTATCCAAAAGTGTTTTGTTTTTGCAGGACAACGCCACTGCATACAAATCTCATGTTGCCACGCAAAAAATTCGTAATTTAGGGTTTGAATTACTAGAACACCCCCCTTATTCACCAGATTTGGCTCCGTCCGACTACCATCTCTTTCCTCAACCGAAAAAAAGTTTAAAAGGTCGTAAATTGTCTTCCAACGAGGAGGTAATAAAAGCTGTGAAGGTTTGGTTTGCAGAGCAAGAAGAAACATTTTTTTTGAAAGGTCTAGAGACGTTGCAGGTTCGCTGTGATAAATGTATCCAAATTAGAGGAGAATATGTTGGGTAATAAAATATTTTGACATTGAAATTTTGTTTGTTTCTATAGTAGGCTAAGAATTTTTCAATATATCCTCGTAATTGGCTTAAATTCCTATTTTTAATTATTTACTTGATTACAGTTTCCTGTATCAATTGTCATATTTAAGTAAAGCGTGGTATGAATAGACGTCAAAATAATAGTGTAAAACTATTAAAACACTTTACAAATTAGAAAATTACTTTCCAAAGGATAGACCGTTCATCAGGAAGCAACATCTACTTCTCGGGCAATATGCCTCGCCAGACAATGAACGGTCTATCCTTTGGAAAGTAATTTTCTAATTTGTAAAGTGTTTTAATAGTTTTACACTATTATTTTGACGTCTATTCCTATTTTTAAAGTAACCCCTGTAATAAATTTGTAAAAAACATAATACCTACTCTATATTAACGTTCATAAATCGGTATTGTAATCGAAAATTGCAAATAATTTATTCAGCAAAGGTGACTCATAGCACCAAAACTTCTCAATAAAAACATATATTCTTTGATTAAACTATACTAACATTGCATCTACGAAAATGCTACGGCCTACGTCATCGAGGATCGAGGTCGTGCTACGCCACATTTTCAACATTCACACAATGAACCAGCTACGATTCTTCCAATTACATAAAATATTTTTTATACTCTGAAACTCCGAGTCGATGTAGCTATACCTCCCCTCTACCTAGTAATAAGTGAAAACAGATCGAGATAAATTGAAATATAGATAATAAAACCTTGAACTGTGGCCGAATATTGCTGAAAAATTAATTAAAAATAATAATTTTCAAAAGAAAGACGGCGTTTTGCCAAGCCTCCTAGCGTCAGAAAAGCGAACTATGGCAGAAATTCCTGGCGAAAGAACCACGTCCCTATCAACATGACAAGTTAAAATAATATTAAAAGTTTCGTCACAGAGTGATTGTTTGCCTAGTATTAATACATCGGTTTTAACGCGGAAATAACTCTAAAAATTTGAACATTTTTGTGGATTGTATATCGGTAATATCTATATAATTAGAATCTAACTGAAAATCGAGAAAATTCAGCTTCTTTCCAATAATTTTAGATAAATTTATTAGCTAGTTCATAGCAAACATGTGTCTCGTTTAGGCTTCGGGCGTGTTCGGTAGAGCTCGTTATCGTTGATGGAATACGTGCTTTTGGTGAAACGTGAAACAACAGCGACGCATATAACATAGGTGGCGTTGTGTGACAAACAATTCAGGGTAAGGTAAGAAACCCTTCATTTATTTTGATGGTTGTCTACGAATTGTTAAAATAACAGTGTAAATCGGTTAATGTTTTGTTTGTGTTTATTGACGGACAAGTAAATGTGGCAAAACTGCGCGCAGATGACCAAATATCGCTGTGAAAAGTGGACTGTTTTCTGAGGAAATCGCTAACAGGTCATTAGCTTTGTTTATACTTTTTCACGTTTTTCTGTTGCTGGGGGGTACTAATGCATGAACTTTGACATTACTTAGCATAGCATACTCATTACTTTATCCCCTAAAACCCCCTGTTTATCAAATTTAATCCGAAAATATTAATAAAAACAAAGTTCTACGTAAGACGAGCTGTCAAATTATTGTGGTAAGCATAATAGGTATAAATATACGGGTTTAGCAGGCCGGTAGGCTCATAGCGCTAGATGAAGGAGCTGTGTTGGAAAAGGAGCCCCCCCGGAATAAGAGGGGGCCACGTCCTGTTCGTCGTATAGGGGGCGCTGCACAAGTTATTTATCAGTTAAGGTATTTCACTAAAAATAAACAGATTTAAAACTAACTAGAAAGATGGAAACGTTTACAAATATTGAAGTTGTGAAGTTTTGGAGGTTAGAAAATTATAAAGTGATTAAAGTTTTCATGCTATTCAATTATAATGTAGTAGATTACTAATAATATTTATCTGATAAACAATTTTGGTATTTTTAAATGAATAGTTTGGGATTCAATACACAAGAAGGTAAAAGTAGATCTCATTTTACTGCTAATGGGTTTTAGATATGAAATGGTTATACTGTTCTAAGAAGTTACAGGTACAAAACTATTAGCACTTTGAAGAAATTTGTTATATGTTTATAAAAACTATTAGTTTTAAAAACACGATATTCAGATTCTGTTATTCATATAAATGAAATTGAAATTTTATGGATATTAAGTTGACTTTTTTCGAAAATGAAAGACAAAACTTACAATAGGTACTAAACACGTTTTAATATGTTTTATCTTCACTGATTAGTGATTATTAATAAAAATTTGCAATTGTAATGTAGGTATTGTTATAGTTTACACTATCTACAGGGTGATTGATTAGTGTGTCTGTTATCGTGAAAGGGGCGGATGTATTTTGGACACCAAGTGGTCAATAGGCTATAATCATATAGGTATTTTCGACACTCATGTAGTCTAATACGTATAATACGGTAAAAGAAAATATATGAATATAATTTATCTTAAAACAATTTATTGTAATACCTACAATATCTCTTTACATTTTACTTGGTGTTATTATTTACATCATCGTTTACATCTGATTGTCTTTGATTGTTAAGAATAACACATTTTATGAAATCTAATCTAGTTATTTGAGCTGAGTGAAACTTTAGAATAATTTCAATTTAATTTTTACTTCTTTTTCTTTTAATTTTAGTAGAATAATTTGGTATTTTTATGTTTGTATCAATTTGAAATTCTTGAAGGTTTTGGATGGAAATATATACCTAATAGAAAGATGAATAGAATAAAATGATAAATTTGGAGTTGAAAGATGGCATTAGTAGTTCGAGTTATAGAAGCCGTTTGTAACTAAAGTTATCTACCAGCAGCTCTCTGCGTGTGTTTGTCTCTACCAAAATTGATATTTTAAAAATCATGCAAACACTTTTCTGCTTTAGAGACAATCAGTAAATAACGGGAAAAGTGTAGGTGACTATACAATGTGTCTGTAAAGTATGGAACAAATTCATTTTTAGCTAAACAGGCCATTTTAAAAAATAATCCTGAAACACAAAGATTTTTGATTTTAATTTACCGTATTTTAAAATAATATTCTAATATACAGGGAGAATTACTTTCGAGTAATGACGTCACCGTAATTTTTTTTAAATGGAACACCCCCATATTTTGTCTCAATTTTCGGATTAGTGTGGATTTATGCAGACACATTTAACAATTATCAATTAGCATTTAACAATTAACATTTATCAATTATAAGTTGAACTACTCATTTCACTATGACTCCATTTATGCACACAATTAACAATTATCATTTATCATTTAACAATTACGAAGTTGGCCAACTTTTAACTTCTTAAATTAATTGTACCGAATTTTCATCTAGTGCGCAACTAGTACGCAGATCCTGAAGTTAACTTCACTTTTTTCATAGAAAAGTGGTTGACAGGTTATATTGTGTGTTTGTTTGTTTTGTTTATTTTTAATTTTCAAGTTGTAAAAATGGATGATGCTACTCTTATCGACATGACTCTCTTATGGACATGAAAATGTAGGGTTAATGGTTATTGTAAATAACTAGAATCTCGGGCTCGTGCGCATGCTTACTATTTTCTCCTAATTTATAATTGTGTCTGCATAAACGATGGCAGTTTTACTAATTGTTAATTGATAAATGTTAATATTGTTGAATGCTAATTGATAATTGTTAAATGTGTCTGCATAAATCCACACTTACTCTAACTGAGCTGATTCCAAAAATGTATCACATGTTGATTCCAATTGGTAGAGGGTGGACAAAAATACAATAGGTTTGTGTGTGCTCACAAAGTAACGCGTAACATTCTTTATTAGTTAAATTAAAAATATTATCAAAAATACTTATATGATTAAATACATGACTTTATAAATGTTCGAACTGCAGCCCTTGCTGTGTATGACAATAACTCAAACGGTGTACAAATTCTTGTTGAACCTTGTTTTTTGTGTCTTGAGAAATATTGTTTATTGCTGTCCGAATTCTCTCGTTTAATTCTTGAATATTTGCTGGTTTCGTTTGATACACAACATTCTTCAGATGGCCCCACATAAAATAATCCAAAAGATTGAAATCTGGCGATTCAATAGGTCCACGTCTACCAAAATCCACCTGTTCGGAAAAATTTCATCTAGGTACCTTCTAACATCTACAGCATAATGTGGAGGTGCACCATCCTGTTGAAGCCATAAACTTTCATCAAAACCTCCAGGATTACTTTATGATCACACACAAAACTATTGTATTTTTGTCCACCCTGTACCAATTGGAATCAACATGTGATACATTTTTGGAATCAGCTCAGCTAGAGTAATCCGAAAATTGAGACAAAATGGGGGTGTTCCATTTAAAAATTAATTACAGAGACGTCATTACTCGAAAGTAATTCACCCTGTATATTAGATTATAGCCATTTTTCTTTGAACTTGACCACACAAACCGGGTTAGCTATAAGTTAACCATTCAATATTCCTCGACTTGTATTCCAAACCATGACGTAACAATTAACCAACCACACAAACCAGCTCACTGATATAGTTTGACAGAGTAGTTATCTTATTTGAGGTTAGGTGTTTGTTTATTTCAGGGTTTCTACAAACCGTTACGTCATAAAAGTTAACCGTGACGTCATGGTATTGTTAACCCGGTTTTCGTGGTTAAGTTCAAAGAAAAATGGTTAATTATTAAAATCAAAAATCGACGTGATTCAGGATTATTTCTTAAAATGGTCTGTTTAGCTAAAAATGAATTTGTTCCATACTTTACGGACACAGTGTATGTAAAAAGTTCAGGTAGGAACGCTCGTATTTCTAGTGTTGAAAATTCATTCACACCCTTTCGATTAAACAGGTAATGAAAGGTTTTTGGTGTCAAAATTACACAAATTTTAGGCAGCTTCACATTTCAAAAATTAGTTACAATATTACAGGGTGTTCTAATCAAACTTTTAATTTTTTTATTACTGATTTGTTTGTAGTTTACAAAAAGAAACTAGAAAAGATAATAATATACAGGACGTTCTGTTTAAAATAACGAAATTCACCTTCCGGTTATAAGTGGCATGAATTGTTTCCAATTATACAAGGTGGTTACAATTTCAATGTGTTTTATTTATATCTAGTAAATAATTAAAGCTGTGACATTGGTTAAATAGGAAAATAGGGTTTTCAGGAGTAATTCTGTGAAAATTTTCAATAACGGTGAGAAAAATTTGCAAATATTCTTTTATCTATACTTTATTTTGGGAAATATTCACTCACTTTTGAATTGGATTTCAATTTGACCCAATTTTTTTATTATCATATCTGTATTTTATCCATTGTTCACTCATCCCTAATAATGCATTTTACATGGTTGAGTGAATTGTTTAAACAATGAATAAAAATGCAGGTATGTTTACACAAAAAAAGTGGAAGGTGGCTCTGTAAGGGGGTCATCCATAAATTACCTCGTACATTGAAGGGGGGTATGTAAAGTTAACATTTTTGAAAATATTTCTGGAACCATTCCTGTTGATTGAATCAACTTTTTTTTATAAGGGGCTGTCCAAAAATCAATTTTTGCCAACCGCACCGTACCTTTCGGTCAACCCCCCCCCCATAAGAAACTACGGTAGCACTCCAAAATAAAATTTATTTTATTACATTTAAAAAAATATTGTAGACTTTCAATATTATATTTATTGCTCGAAGATATCGTTCAGTACAAATCATGTAAGTTAATATGCCCGCGATATTTGAAAAACCACGGTTTATGACCCCCCCAACGTGACCCAGCGTTTTGTTAGATCGAACCCCCTCCCAAAAATTGAATGGTTTACAAGGTACCTATAACAAGGAAAATTGAAATAATGACCACCCTGTAGATAATGAGATAATGTAATCTCGTCGTGTGTACTTAGAAACAATTTCCTGAACAAATATATCGGAATATACCAGGTGTACAAAAAAAAAATCATTATTTTGTACTTTTCAAGTAATAGATGGTGTGTGCAAAAAATATTTTAAAAATAAACACCTTTTACATAAAAATTTTGTTACTGACCGCCTAAGATAAGTATAGGGGTCAACCATTTATCTAAATAAAAGCTGAAATATTTCACTGATAATATCGCAGTACTGGTCGTGCAAAAGTGTTTTTTTATTTTATTTAAACTTCAATTCAGTATATTCTACTTACTGTTTCACAAAATGTAAGTCTGCATCTCCAGGATAGGCAAAAAATTGATAATAGGTTTGTTCGTTGAGCTATCTGGACGACTCATGCGCCAGCTTTTATTTACTGCATTTCAGTATCAAATTGATTTTATATACTAATTTTTCTTTTAAATAAATTGGTAATTCTTACAGTTTTCGATAAAAATGATATTAATTTGAAGCTTGATGATGAAGAACCATGATAAAAATATCTTTATCGGTGGTATCCAGAAATATCCTTTATTTATTAAGACTGGTTTAGTATGAACCTATCAAAAATCGAATCTTTTTTACTTCCATCCGATTTTCGTATCCGCAAAAAAATAGGAATATATTATTATTTAATAACATTGACAGTTCATCTTCAGAAATGTCAATTGTCATTCTGCCATCTATCGAAACGTTGAAGTACTGTGTAAGTGCAAATATTTGGCAAAGATCAAAAGAACAGTAATTATAAAAGAAGGGAATTTACTAACTTTGTGGAATCTACTCGTATTACTTGTTTTAAAGAAACTGTTTCTAAATAATTTCACTTTAATCAAAAAAATTATCAAAACAATTTAGAATTTTCATATATACTTTTTCATCAAAGTGGAATTATTTAGAAACAGTTAGTTTCGTTTTAAAAAGTAATAAAAGAAGGGATTAGCAGAATAAAAGAATAATGTTACACCACACTATATGAAAATAAAGTAGTGTTTTTCATTCTTCCCACATGGTAAGTAGAGATGTTCTCTCGTGATTATCTTATTTCCTTCCTTTTAGATTAACCCCGAAGCCCCGACGTCCATGTCTATATACAGGGAGTTTAAATCTTGGATGGGCGGATTTAAATCGCTATTAACATTGATTTTTTTTAAATTATTCACTACAAAGAAATACAACAAATATAAATTCTGAAAAATTTAAATAAAAATACTCGTTTCCCACCTTTTTCTGTACCCAGTTTGCTGTATCAAAATGAATCTGAGAAATTGGTTCCGCAGATGAATGTTCTTGCATATACAAGGATTTTCAAATGACACTTACAACATTTGCATGTAGATACCTCTCGTATAATAATTGGACAAAATGATATAATGATTGAGCCTATTTACTTTTCGAAATTCAGGGTGTTGAAGTTATGAAAAATTAAATGTTTTAAATTGATGATTTCAAAATGCATGAATATATTGATTTGAAATTTGGCAGGTTGTTTTTAACTGTAAAATGCATATTTTGATTCAAAAACATGTTTCAATTATTGATCCAGTGGTGTACAAATTACAAAAGATGTTCAAAATTTTGGCTGGACCCCTCAATCTTTACGAGAGGTATCGACATGCTACGTTGTATCATTTGAAAACACCCTGTATATAGTTTGAAGGTAAAAAACCGTTAGATAAAGTGATATTACAGGTGGTCTGGACGTGGAACCAAAGAGCATAAAAAATTCAATGAGATATTTACTCAAAATTTTGTTTAAATACGACTACAACATGGTAAGGAAAGAAACGGACTCAAAAGAAAGATGGGACGATAATAGCTAACTGAAATGTAAATAATTCAGACTCTTGTTTATTTAGTTATAAGATATTTCTGATTCTTGGAAATATTTGTCGAAAATTTATTCGTATAAGTAAAATTTTCTCCTAAAGAATTGTTTGGCAGCAAAAACAAAGTGGTAAATAATATACCGTTAGAAAATATATTATTATAAGGCAGTTTACTTAATACCTAGCCTCATAGTTATGCAACACCACATACTAAAACGATACAAATTGCAAAGCATTAGGCAATCCGCTTTTCATCGATTACAATTTTTGTATGTTGGTTGGAATCACAGATAACATACTTATAGATAGGCATCTGACCGTGGCGCTAACTAGGGCGAATTAATTTTGATGGGTGGCGCCATCTTACAGGTCGGAAAAGTAAGCTCTAACACCTTTTACATGGTTGTGGTCCTCGCTAACTGCCGAAAAAGTAGATTCCTGTAATTTAACAGTTTTTGGCGGCATATTCAAAATTACTGTAATATTACTTTTATTGAAATATGGCATTTATGGTCCATTTTTTGATATTTCATTTAAAGTAACTCAACATTTGATTGATATTATATTAATAACATTCAAATAGTCAAGTTAGATTAAATGAAATGTCAAAATATGGACCATACAATGCCTGAAGTGGGAAAAATTAAACAATAATCAACCAGTTTATATACTTTTATTCATTACCAAAAATAACAATAAACGGATCGTTTTTTTTCATTTATTTCAAGACAAACAGAAAGACATAATATAAGAGCTTAACAATACAGTTAATAATAAATAAAATTTGAGTAAATAATTTTGAAAAGAATCAGTATGCGCTGTAAGGTGATGAAAACTTTTTAATTAGATAATAATGATTATAGTTTTCATCAACAGTAATAAAAATGCATGTTTAAAAAGCAAATATAGAAATAGTGAGCTCACACTATGGATTGCAGAAATAATTAAATATAACACAAAGAAATGATAGAATGAGACTGAAATTTTTATATCTTTTGGCTCAACTTTTTATTTCACAGTCAACTGTTTTATAAAAGTTCTACAAATAAGAAAAGTGATATTAGTAAGCACACAAATGTATTTAATATAAATATACAGAAGCCTACAAAAGGTGAAAATTTCCTTTAAGTTTCAAGGAAAACAGTGGTATCGAGATTTTTTAAAAAACTTGAACAAATTGATCAACCGGTACTGTAGGCAGCTATATATACATTAAAAAATGCGAAAAACATTGACTTTTACAGGTTGCTACAAATAAAACTAACTAAATACCAAAACTTGCATACTATTAGCAAAGTGTAGTTTACAATGCCAATCTAGTAAATTGAATAGATGAGGCTTTTACTTGATGAAGATCCATACTAAACGATGATATTTAACAAACTAAATTGTTTTATTTCATCGTTTAATCTAGTCAATCTTGAGGACAATATGACTATCATCAATATATTTATAAACATTTTTAATTAGCTCAAACACATAGTACTGTGAAGGTTTGAATATTTATTTTGTTTCTTGAAACTATTTACCTTTGAAAATTGTTCGACCTTTTTCCAGTAGACTTTTATTGGCACTTCTTAAAGAGGGAGTCTCCATAGATGGTTCCATAATGATCCTGGTATCTGCAAAGAATTTTATTATTTGCAAATATAATTATACTATATGAGATTTATATTACTTTTCATATGATTATCAACCACTCAGAATGGCTTTAATGCTCTTCAACACTTCTTAGACACACTATTTGCTTGTAGATGGAATTGTTTCTTGTGGGATACAGTTGATACAAACAAATGTCCTTTAATTTGTTTGGTTTATAATCTAGAACATATAATCATGTTTAATAACATTCAATAAATATATGTGTAAAAAATTACCTCTTCAAATCCGAGCATTTGTTCCCACTTCGTTCCATCAAATTAAAAGCTGTTTTTCCTGGATTGGAAGTATAAAGCTGTATAAACAAAAAACTACTTTAGTAATTTGTCACTTTTTATGTTATGAAAGATGTTTTGTTTTATTTTACTAAAATTAAACTTACCGAGTTCACTATATACATTATATTCCTTCCTTCATAAATTTGGACATTGTCTTTTTCGATAATGATTATTGAAAGATAATATTAACTAATTCACACTTCAACAACAAACTTGAAGCACGACATACATGAACCGTAAAATGGCGACTACAATGTGAGCCGTAGCCGTGAGGCATGCGCAAATATCTAGAATAACTACCAGCAGCGTTACAGTTTTCATGAAATCAGCAATTTTAGTAACTTTTCCGATCCAGTAGGTGGCCGTACCATCGCTCGTTCAGAGTTACCATACCCTGGTTGGAATTGCTTTGATGTAAAAATAAATTCGACATTTCAAGTCTTCATAACCGAAAAATGTATAGAAATCAATAACACTTTTAGATTCGGAATAAAATAACATTATTTTAATTATTTCAATGATAGGTACCTACCTTTGCTTTGTTCATTATAAATTAATGGAAAAAAACTTTGAAATGATTCATGGCGAAATGTTGGACACAACAACGCTATTTAGCGGATATTATGCACTTTATTGAACCTACTACACACTACAGCACTGTAGTGAAATGGAAAATTTAATTTATGAAAGTGTTAACTTGTTTATTTCAATAAACAATGTTATTTCAAACTAAAATCGATAAATGTACAAACATTTTATACAAAAAAGTTACCAAACGTAACAAAGCTTCATAGAAAAACAACCTGTTGTACAAAATGGCCAACCTTAAAACGCTACAAAAAAATGTATTTCTACTCAATCATTTTTCAATATAGGTACATAATAATATGTAAATTGGTTAAAATAGTATATCTTGCATAACATAATATTATGTTGTATGTATTATTCGATATTAATTTATATTAGGTATTCAACTTACCATAAATTGCCGAACACAAATTAGCATGAGTTACTCATCAAGTCCACCAATTAATTTTCCGATTAAGTTCATTTAAATAAAACCGAACACAAAAGCAATAATTAATTCACTTTGATTTTTAATTATTAAATATTATATCATCACTAACTCGCACTACCAACGCGTCCGAACGAAAGCTTTTCTTTCTAATTCAACGTATCATTAAAAAACTGTACTTAACAAGAAACATCCTAAAAAACGCGAAACCAAACAAAACAGACGCTTTTCTAGTAGGCCGTTTCCATCACTTCTATGCAGATTTTAAAATTTTAGCTTCTTCTCTTTTCCTCCCACGCGATGTATGAAATGAAGCGAAACCCATATTGTATTTTGAACAAACTGTTATAGAACTTTGAAAAAGTATGTCTTTATGCTTTATATTGCGTTCAAACTATATTTCACGTATTCATTCTTTTATTTTACTGAAATTACAAAAAGGTGTCAATGCAACCTATCTTGTTTCAATCGTGTGAGTGAGAAAGAGAGAAAATAAATCTATCAACTGATGGAAATCACAGATAACCTATATGAAAATGGCCAACTTTATATGAAAAATTCAGTGTTGTTTTGACAGGTCTCGTGTGTTTTTGGTTAGAATTTGTCTGTTTAAATACAGTTTTTCATCATATATGTTGAAATAGTTCGTGAAGATAGTATACTATTAAATAAATTAAAATCAAAGTGGAAAAATGTGTGTTGGGCTTCTAATTATTTGAATTTATAAGTACAAAAATGTCTATTGTCTTGATGAATATGTCAAAATGAAAATTTGTGTTCGACGATTTATGGTAAGTAATTATCTTTTGTTTTGATTGAAAATAGGTATAATTATATAAAGAAACCATTAAGGATTCAACACAATATGCAAAATATACTATTTTTATCCAATACAAATATTTATATTGAAAAATGATTGTGTATACCTACTTATTTTTGTTTCATTTAGTAGCATGTGATTTTAAGAATATACCTACCAAATTTCATGCTGAATCGAATAAAAGAGTAAAGTCGGCCAAGTCGCTTCAATAACCCTAAGGGAGATTTATGCAAAAAAATAAAACGATGGTAAAGTTTGTCTAAAATCAATTGCAGAAGTTAAAACTTGAAACACCTGTTCGTCTCGCTTGGAGACTTATTCCTTTTATTAGGCAACTAATCATACTTCAACCATAAAATTATCCAAATCTCTTAACAAATAAAACATGTACAGTGTTTGCATCTGCAGATATTCTAAAAAGCTCCTTTCTAATTTTGTTGCCATTAGGATAGACCATAGAATTATAAATAATATAGTTTTGGTAACTTAATTTGTTTTGTGCGACGTGAAATGTAATAATGCAAGCCGTAAACTCGTTTTGTAGGTTGTTTTGTATGAGAAAAAGGAATACAATATTCAATATTTCAAGTCTACAAAAGTTAATATTGAACTAATTCCAAACAAACGCTACACTGTTGATATTGCATATTATACCTATTTAATTTGGGAATTTTAAATTTTGGCGAAGGAGCATTTGTTATGCATTTTTAACTTTATTATTTCCGACCGTTTCAATCTTTCACCGTGAATAATAATTTATTTAAATTAATTAATTGTATTTGCCTTATTAATATATAGAGTGCGCCTAAAAAAAGGTGTTAAGTACAAAAAGGAATTACAGAATGAAAATATTTGTACGATACAGTTGCCACTTTTCTAATTATTCCGAATAAATAATTTTAATTTGTCTGCTATCGAATCTTTCGTGACCATTCACTATCGACAAAGAGTCTAGTAATTGTCGTCTACATCTGTCACTTCGATGTTATTCCTTTTATTTTGTCGTTTCGTTTGTAGATTGACTTGGACGTTAATTTGGAATCTTTTATTTGTTTCTAACCATTATAGGAGTTTTGTGGGTCAGTTCAATTAGGACACTTGTAAAAACTCACACAACTTCTATTATTTAAGTTACATTAGATATACATTTATGCAGTAAAATTATTTGTAACCATATTCTACTTTTGATTTTAATAATTTTTTTTCTTTAATTGCTGCAAACGATACAAATTTGCAAACTATTTGAAGATAGAATGTTTAAGACAATTCAATATTATAGGGCATGTCCACGTGACGTCATGCCCTGAGGAATCTGACATGGAACATACAACATCTGATATAAACAAGCGTTCTTTGCTCAACACGTGGTTCTTAATAGTTATTTAATTTTGATTTAGTGCTTTTTTCGACGTTGTTTTAGTTGCTTAGGTATTTTAAATGTTATATATAACTGTTTATAATAAAAAGGATCATTGAATCAATACAAAACAACCAAATTACAAATCTGAAATCTAAACAAATAATTGTTTTTCCTCAGGGGTATTGTCAACTGTCAGTTAATGGACATGCCCTATTGTGACAACTCAAGTTTTAATATCAATTAATTTTAATCTATCTAAGACGTGCCCAAATCTAGTAACTTTCTTTCATACATTTTATACCTTTGTAAATAATATAGAAAGAGAAAAGAACTTGGGGTATTTCTCCTACTTATGGCCGGTTTTATAAGCTTGGGTTACCCCTGCCCCGAGGGCCGAGAGTTAACTCTGTGACCGGTGGGTGTTACAGCGTTTTATAAAGCGGGGTTAGAGTTCACTCTGCCCCACCATTTGGCACGGGTTAACTCTCGAGTTAGCGGTTGTCATGCGCAAAATGCTAAAATGTCAAGAAAAGGAAGGTTATGTTAAAAACATAACAGATATAATAATATGTAAATAATATTACATGATACTTATATTTTCAATGTGACCATGGATGAAGTGAGAGATTTATTTGACATTTTTGATGACTTCCTAACAGATGTAAAACCGGCCCTAATATACAGGAAATTTAAAAAAATGTGAGGTTATAGGTTTTGTTGTACCCGACTCTTAGAAGAAAACACTGTTTTATGGCCCGACTTTTTCTTCTTTTATATATTTTTACAGTAATACGCCAGTGATCTTTGCATTTTAACCCGAGATACCTATTTAACTCTACTTTATAAAACCGGGCATTAGGTATATCACCAGTGCCGTACTGTTTGTAGATGGAATCATTTGTCCAAACTTCCAATAGTAATAGAGCTAAAGATAAATATTAAAAGTAAACCAACTTGTTTACGAAAAATATTGTTGTAAACTATAAAAATATTTTCAAACATGTAATACAAGCTTATGTAAACAATAACTTAACACAAATCACCAGTAGGTGATCTATGGTCATGCCTTGACGCATGCGTTGTGTCGAATTCATGAAAGAAATTAATTTTTCAGTTGAAATTTGGCCATTTTTCTTAGTTTTAGTTTAAATTTTAATTTCTTGCATGTACATCTACATTACATAACATGGTTTTATGTTCTTAGTTTTAGTTTTATATTAATTTTTTTGCACGAATCTACCTTTAGGTATAGCACAAACTAAAAGTAACATAATATTGTAATGTATGTAAAACTATTAACCAAAACAAGATTTTACTTGGACACTTATATCACCGTACACTAACTGTACGGTGCTTATATTATTAACAAGAAAGAAAAACAAGCCTGGATTTTGTTTATAAACTGAATAAATAATAAAAATAGTAATTTACTTGTTTCAAATAAATTACTTTATTAAAAATAAAACAACAAAGGCAAAAACCATTGAACTAATGAATATTTTCATATAAATAAACACAAAACTAACAAATGTCGTTGTCAGTTGTATCAAAAGAGCTGTGTGAAACGGGCGGTAATCTGACCAATAACTAGGCAGCAGAAATGCCAACTTAAATTCAAATTGTTCCTTGTTTAAAAACCATAGAGATAATACACATGCCATAGGGGCTCGTGTAAGCGTATTCGTCAATCCATTAGAATGATATGGACAACCAGTTTGGTATTGCTTTCTCTTTCTAATATTCTTAAAAGGTTAGTAGTGTTACATCACGCGATGTTGAAGACCAATTTCATTCGCCATCTCTTTTTATTGCGTTTACGCTTCGGGCTATAGGTTGCCTACTCTATGTTAAAAACAAGGTAGTGAGCTCCTTCTTGAAAAATAATTTGGGTTTTTGTTTTCCAGGTTTTTGAAAAGTCCATCCCAATGTCATGGCAACTAGGGTTAACAGAAAAAATGCTTCTACGACCTCGCCAAAGGAGGTAGTAACAACTGAAAAGGCTTTGGCGAAAAATGAAGTCGCAGCTGAGACACCAAAAGCCGCAGGTGTAGCCAAATCAATAGGTAGAAGAATAGCAAAGAAGAATCCAAAAAAGATCATAAAGAAAACAACGTTAGCAGTAACATTAAAAGCCAAAGCAAAAAAGTCACTAAAACTTAATCCTCTAGCAAAGGCTGTGCTTCATAACACAAAGACTGCAGAAAGTAAAAAGAAACTTCTAAAAAACGGAATCAAAGAAGTTAAATCAAGAAAAAGAAGAATAACTAAACTAGTAATTAAGAAAGAAAATGACGACAGTCCACCTGTACTAGAACCGATCTTCCCTTTGGAGGAAAATTTAAAAAAACTACCCAAAAAGAGAGTTTCAAAAAAAATTAAAGAAGAAGCAATAGAGCTGTTGGATCTTAATGCAATAAAAGTAGAAAACGAAGATTTATCTGGCGACATAACAGAAACAAATGATATACCGACCCTTTCCAGACAAATTAAAAAACCAAGAACAATAAAAAAATGCAAACTAGAAAATGAAACACTAGAAGATGTTATGAACGATCTCTCCTACCTCATTAAAGCAGAGGATATTAAAAATGAAGTAGATACATTATCTGAATCTTCCAAAAGTGATACAGTAACCAAACCCAAAAAACTAACGAAAAAACAAAAGCTAGAACTACTAAATAAAAACATGATAAAAAAAGAAAACCTGGAAAACACCTTATCAAAATTAGATTCAGCAGATGAAAAGATAATAGATATGCTAGATCTGAATGTAAATATGCTAAAGAAAAAATCCCCCATGACCAAAAGACGACATAGTATTGAAAAATGTCCGGTTAGTTGCGAGGAAACCACAACTGACACCCTAACCATCTTCAGTCCTCTTCCCAGAAGTCCTCGAGCCAAAAGAAAAGGCAAACAAGACAGTAGAAAATCTAGCCCCTACAGTACGAGATCTGATTCACCAGCTAGGATATTAAGAAACGGAAAACAAAGAAAATTAAAATTAGGTTTATTAGAAGGACTGGATTTAGAAGTTAAAAAAAGAAGAAGGCTTGGTTCTGATTTAGGAAGCGAAATATCCGGTTCTAAACTATCGGGTTACGAGTCAGACAGCAGTTTTTCTGATCTATCATCCTTACACGGAACTGAAAGTAACGAAGCCTTAAAAGAAGACATTGATATTAAGCCCAGTATAAGCACTGCCTCTAACGGACCAATAGAAAACGTAGGTTTAATAGATACTAACTCTAATGTATATACGAACACACCGGAGCCTTTGCCGGACAAAAATACTTTGTTGGACATCATGAAACAAGCCTTTAACGAAGTCGACTTGAAGAAGTCCAATAAATTTAAAGTTGCCACTGTCGTCAGCTCTAGATTTTACGGGAAACGAAGTAAATCGGAAACGATTAAAGATAATACAGTGACTGACAATGAAAAAATTGCTGATGAAGCACCACTGCTTATAGAAGGTACGTTAAGTACCGCTGTACAGGAATACGTTCAACAAGAAATGGTTATTACAAATGATTCTGAAACAGTAGAAAATGTAGTTGAAGAAAGTGAACCTGCTAACGAGACTGTAGAAAACTTGACAGAAGAAATAAGTAAAGAAACGGAAATGATAGAAACTAAAGATACTGAAGAATCTATCGAAGGCTTGGAAAGTGTAGAAAATAAAGAGATAGAAAATGTAGAAACTGAAGGAAATAAAGACACAGAAAATAAAGAAACTGCAGAAAATAAAAACGTTGAAAATGTAGAAACAGAAATTAAAGAAACCACCAACGTAGATAGTAGATGTGAAGAAGATATGGATTTATGCGAAGGAATAACTGAAAACCTAAAACCTTCACCAGCTATTCAATTGGAAGTATGTGGGCCACCAAGATTAGAAACTATCCAAGAACCAATGGATTGCAATAATATAGAAACAAAAAATCTACTAGAAAATGAAACAACGGTTTTAGAAGAAGAAGAAGAAGAAATGCCTGTTTTAAAACCTGAATACCCTACTGTAAACGACAAGGAAGAAGGACCACCAAGTATTAATAAAGAACAAAATGAACCCGTCATTACCGAGGATAATCTGACTACTGTAGTAAATAATACAGTCGCTAATGTAGATGAAACTAAACCTGAGACTGAATTTGTGTCTAAGGAAACGCCGATGGACGAAGAAATCGATGAAGAAAATACGAATGTTAATTTGACTGAAACTAATAATGCTGTGATTGAAAATAATGAAGAAGAATACAATCTCATCGTGGAAGACTCTTTGGAAAATTTGGTCGAGAAGGAAAGTATTTTGAAGGTAAGAAATCAATTTAACTAACAGAAGTAGAATAGTGTGACTGTATTTTCCTCCTTTATTGCCTTTCCAGTTATTATTCAGATTAATGTGGGGATTACATGCTTCTTCTCAGGAACCTTTGCAAATCTATTGTGTCAACTTATGCTGGAGTTTCTTGTCTATACCAGTCTTTATTACTAGATTTCATCCTTATATTGGAAGGGTTGTAGCTCTTCCACCCCTTTTGTCGAAAACCTTAGCCTTGGTTCTGGTGATGGTTCTTTGGTCTGTCTCATTCCTAGTGCCTTGTCTCACCATTCTTGAGACTGCATTTTGGCTACTAACTAATATCTTGAGATTTTAATAATCTAAAAACAACCATTCGATAGCTCCAGGAATTCCTGTTTATTTCTACGGTACCTCCCAGTGAGAAATCTAACACGATCTGCTGGAACTTCTGTTATACCATATACTTTTAAAACAAAAGGAAGCCTCATCTATATCAATACATATTTTCATTATATACCAATTTATTCATTATATAGGAATTAATCTCAGCCTCACACCACCAAAAGGCTGAAGTACTGAGAACTTGAAACCCTGACTGGCTGTTCTGATACAGTTTTAGTATTTGCTACTAAATTTATATTAAAATGTGTTTCAGGCTTTGGGTCTTCAAAGGTTGCAAATAGCTGAGGAGGATCCGAAGCAAAAGACTAAAGCAAAGCCGTCTGGCTCAAAAGGTGAAAGTTATACTGGCACTCTAAAGACTGTGATTAAATTGAATCGTGATAAGAAAAAAGGTGGTAGGGGTATTGTAAAAAGTTCCAGTCTACAGAAAACGAAATCTAGAAGCAATGCAAGTACTGAAGATGAACAACCAGCCGTTCAGGAGGAAAGCAATAAAGGAAATAAAGAAAAAGAGGTAAGGTTGTTAATATATTTAAAATTATTGTTATGTATTTATTGCGTATCTATTTTTGTTACATTATTATCATTAATTCATTGTTTGAGTGTTCCCATGACCAAAAAACTCTGACTGTGACTCTTTTATATGCCTATCAGCTTCAACCTTTAAGATTCATATCAAAAGATTCACCTGCTTTCTCAGAAATATGTCAAACGGACTTAAACGTTTCATTCAGTTCAATACTTACACAGGTTTTTGACCCAAAGGTGTTTCATAAACTTAAAAATGCTAATAAGAGAAAAAATGAGACATTAGATGAAGACCAGAAACAAATTTACAAATTAACGAATGAAAAATAGAACAGGAAAAAGTTCTTTAATATCTTCCAGGAAGTTGGATTGACTAGGAAGAAAAAAATTCAATAAGAAGAACAGAATTGGCAGTAAATAATGTACAGACAAGCACGGAAGTGAAAGTTGGGTACTGAATAAATCACAAAAAGGCAGAATACAGGCAGTAGATATGAGATACCTATGAACCATCAATGAAACATTCGTCTAAACAGGATAAGGAGTTACCAAAACAGTAGAGAGTTGGTGGTAGAACCAATACTTATTGTTATTGAAAAGAACCAACTATGAAGACTGAAAAAGACAGAAACAAGAGGACTATTTTCACAGAAACAAAAGAAAATATAATGAACACTCTACACCAGATGCTCTCATACTTTTTATTCTCATAGGCCACTTTCTAAATTTTGCTGGTTTCGGTGAACCCCTGCAGCTACATTTCTACCATATTCCCAACGTAGACCCCTGTCGAGTCTTCCGTGGACCCTTTGGGAATCAATGCTATGGGTAGATGGGATATCGATTATAGTATTAACCTCTTTTCTAGTTTTATTTTAACAAAGAATACTTCAACTAACAAGAAGCGACTCAAGATTCAACCTTTTTAATGTTTTTTGGTAACAAAAATTTATGACATTGAGAGACCGACGTTGACAGATAACTAAGTTAATACACTGAGAAAAATTATCAAATTCTTAAACATTGGCGATATAATTCACAAAGCCTTTCAGACATACACACACAAAAAAAGGATAGGCAGGTTCACTTCTTGTTTGCTGGTGTATTCTGTGGTAAAAGTTGAAAACACTTTTAATGTTTTGTATCAAATACATACAGAATATTTATTCTGTAAATATTTTTGTTTTAGGCAACTTCGACGGCTTGGAAACAAGCGCCTCAGTCTTCAGATACTGCTGGTGCGCACAGAAAATCACATTATTCTAACAGATCTAACATGGGTAATTATACGGTTAAGGGTCTATCTTATCAAACTCTATTATTTTTTTTTCTATCCATTACAGCACTCTTATATTTTCTAGAAAAATAGCACGGACTTATTTTTTTCTTGTTGGGAGTTTTAACTAATTCTTGAGACAGTATATACATGAAAGATTTTTAAAATCGTTTTATCTTTTTGCTTTTTAAATTTTTCATATATAATTTGTTTAAAACCCTTTTTTCCTTCTATTTTTACTGGTGATGTGGAGGAAAACCCCTCAAATGATTTTATTTTGTAGTTTTAACCTTCGTAACACTTTCATATTTCTTATTTTACTTTTCAACATTTCTAGTAATTTTTTTTCTGTTAGATGGCAGTAGTGAACATACATCCGACGGAGAATCGACTGCTCAAGATGGGGCCATCAAAGCTCTGGTAATCCCGGAAAAAGCCAGTTCATTCAGTATACATCCAGGAAGGCTGTGCAAAGACGAGTGCTCTTACTGTTTTGGTAAATTTGGTCTCTTCGACACTCCTTGTCATATCGCTCAAATGAAGAGCATCGACAGACAAGACAGGATTCTAGAAAGTAAGATTCTATATTTATGTTTCTTAAATTTTTAAAGTTGTTGTATATTTCTATCTTAAGTATTATTATTATTATTTATTTAACAATGATAGATGGTTGGTTGGTAATCAGACGAAACAGGCCGGGTTAGTGGGCCCCAACACTGCAGCCATTGGCTTATTGTATTGTCCTGTTTGTCTGCTCGTCAGTGAGAAGATTTGTGACCTTGATAAGATCTAGAAGTCTCTTCACAGTATCTCTTTTAGTGTGGTGGGATACAGGGTCATCCTGCCCTATCTGTCTATACCTCCACCAACGTAGAGCCTCACATTCGAAAATTATATGGGTGGCTGTTTCGTCCTCACCACATAATCTACATATAGGTTCTTCTTGGAAGATCCCATTGTGTGAAGGTGTTTTCTCAGGTCGCAGTGTCCGGTCATAAGGCCGGTTACCAGCCTGATATCTCTCCTATTTAACTTTAGGATTTCTTCAGTAAGTTTTGGTATGGGTTGTTTAACCATCAGTTTACTGTGTTTGAGCTTCGGAATTGTTTGCCAGTATTTGAGGTGTTGTTTGTGTACCCACTGGTTTAATGTGGTTCTTATTTTTGCCTTTGTTACACCGATTGTCGGCTCAGGGCCAGTGTAGCCGGTTGCCGATCCTTCTCGTGCTAGGGCGTCAGCTTTTTCATTCCCTTCAATACCCTTGTGACCTGGCACCCATTTCAGGGTTACCTTATTTGTGGCACTGAGTTTTCTAAGCATTCCCAGACAAGTTTGGATTTTATTGTACTACTATTAAGTGCTTTGATTGACGCTTGACTGTCTGAGCAGATAAGAATGTTTTTACCGCTGTATCCCTTCCTTATGTTTTCTCTCAGACATGAGACAATTGCGTAGATTTCTGGTTGGAATACAGTGGTATTTACACCCAGTGAATGACTAATGTCACATCTGGGGGATTGACCTATATTCCAGCGTCAGCACCAGTGTCCGTTTTGGAACCGTCAGTGAACCAAACTATTTCTTGTTTGGGTGTTTCCTTGAATTCTCTTTTCCAATCTATTTCGATGTTAAAGGGTTTTTCTAGTGATATGGTCGGCGTCATATAATCAGTACCCATAGTTACTATGGGATTTGATAATATTGATATTGATAATTGTCGCATACCCATTAGGGTGAGGGTTCCAGTTATTGTTTAACGGGGTGTTAAACCGATATCCGGCTTTTGGTATTTTATTAAAGTATGTTGGCACTACTTTGCAAAAATTAATTTACAAATTTTTTATACCGAATATTTTACGAGAAAACTGGAAATTAGGAATTCCTAAATGTTTGCAACTTCCACTACAGACACGTCACATTTCTGATTTAGATGTTTTAAGAACTAATAGCCAGTTACAAAAAGGCCATTCGAATTTGAAGTTTGAAGAACTGTCAAAGTCTGTAATATATTTGAGTGTTTTGGTTTTGTTTACAGTTTATTCAAGCTTGACGTTTCAATATTATAAAAAAATTGTGTCAATACTTTTTTGGTTGAGTTTAATTAGTTTTTCTCCACAATTTTTCATGTTGGAATAATGTCAATATCGTATAAATCTTGTTTTGTATCATACTGCACGAACACAACAGTTACAACGCCTGATAAAAAGTTTGTAACTGTGTCTGCAGTACCAGTTAAAAGAAAATTTGGTTTGAGGCTGCTAGAAGCAAATATAAACAGACTAACACTAATTACTATTTCTGTGAAGATCATTTTTATGTAAGTAATTGTATACGTGTGTGTATGTTTGATTTTTAGTTTGAAAGTGACATGGATAAATTATACTCAACACTCGATGATGGGAGGAAAAAAAAACAATTCCTAAGTCACTATAACAGTAATATGTCATAAGTATAACCTATAAGTACTTCATCACATCAGAATTGTGGTCCTATGTCAACCCTTATGTAGCTAACTTCTGTTCTAGTGAGCGTACGTCACATTATGAATGGCGGATTATTTAAATCGTCCAAAAGTTGAATTTTCAAATCGGCATAAAAACCTTGTGAGAATAAAAATATTAAAAATAATCGATTTCCAATATGATTTTGTCCACCACTAACTATTAACATAGAGAAAACATATTTTTGTTAAGTTTAACACCCCACTGGAGACGATATGCCCCAATTCTAGCCTCCGCTTTGACGATTAGGTCAATGGGTGGGAGGTTTAGAATTGTTTCCATGGTTGCTGTCGGAGTACTTCTTTGTGCTCCAGTGATGCACTGACACGCCAGTCTCTTGACTTTGGTTAGCTCTATACCTTGTTTTTAAACTAAGAGGAGTATTTTAGGAAACCTCAACCACACCACTAAAAGTTACTAGATTGTGAGTGTGTTCCGAAAGGGTCGTGTTCAGACTTTTTGAACTAAATGAAAATTACGTGAAATATGTATTGTACAGCTCGCTGTTATCGTGGCCAATGAGGGATCAAGGCATGTCTAAATATCGAATGATGATTGGCCACAGGTCATTGCGGAAGTAGTAACCAAATATCACATTATTGAGAAAAGATGTAAGGTTATAATAATTAGGTTATGTGAAATGTTTTAAGAATTTGAGGATTAATGGGAATATAGAAATGCAATTGTATGATTAAATCTTTTTAACATTTGAGGCTTTGGTGTAGCAAAACTAAAAATGAACAGAAGTTTTGTTATCGAAAAATACCATAATATAGTGCTGCAATGTATGTTAAACTTGATGTGAAGCTTATATTATTAACAAGAAAAAAGAAGCATGGATTTTTTTTCATAAAAGGGAATAACTAATAAAAATAGCAAATACCTTGGGTAAAATATAATACTTTGTTGAAAATAAACAATAAACAACAAACATGGTAGTAATGATTGAACTAATGACTGTTTATATAAATAAACACAAAACTGACAAATGACAGTGTCAGTGGTATCAATTGAGCTGTGTGAAACTGGTGGCAATCTGACCAATCACTAGGCAGCAGAAATGCCAACTTAAATTCAAATCGCTCCTCTTAGTTTAAAAACAAGGTATAGGATTGCCTGTTTCTGGTTAACCTTAGGCCACCAGACGAGTGCGCCGTATGTTATCATGGGTCTTACAATCGTTGTGTATATGTACCACTGCCGGTTACAGTCCCCATGTACTTCCAATCGCTCTTTTTAGTGACATCAGTGTCATCAGGCTTTTGGTAGTTATCTTCTTTATGTGTTGGTTCCAGGCTAACTTCGTATCCAGGATGATTCCTAGGTATTTAGCTTCCTTGCTAAAACGTTTGTTGGAAAAGTCTGGAGGGTGTTAGATCCTCCAATTTTCTTGTAAAGGGGATTAGGGTTGTTTTGGAGGGGTTTACACGAAGTTGCTCCTCCTTGCACCTCAATGTTCCTCAGAGCGTATTGCATGAGGATTGATACCGTTCTGGGATACTCACCCCTAATTACAATGACTATATCGTCAGCGTAACCCTGGGAAAGTATCCCAGTTCGTTAAGTTTCCTTCAAAGCGAATCTACGACTAGGTTCCACAGGAATGGTGAAAGGACGCTTCCCTGTGGGCACCCTTTTGCCGCTGTTACTTTTAAGGTGGTTTCTGCCATGGTCGAGTTTTTATTCCTGAGGTTTAACATAGACTGCAGATGGTATCATCAATCGCATACTGCCTGACCGCTCTAACTATGGAGTTGAAGGAGGTAAGGTCAAATGCTCCTTCTATGTCAAGTGCGATTTCCTTGTTGTCTAGTGAATTTTCAACTCTTGAGACCAGTTGATGTAGAGCCGATTCACAGGATTTGCCTGGTTGAAAAGCATGTTGGTTTTGGTGAAGTGGCTTCTGTTTAAGAGAGGTTTCCATAATACGTTTTTCTATCAGTTTTTCTGTCACCTTTATCATAAAGGATGATAGACTGATCGGTCTATATGACCTGTCCAATGATAGATACAACAAGATCTGAACATTTATGTTGGCATTTAACAACTCACTTCGCTGTATGTCAAGTTTATGCCAGATAAAACACAGAGTGTGAGTCTCCAGATATTTTATTTCGAAGTGCAGAGTTTTAGTGGCAAATCCACAGTTTTTCTTCCTCCACGGATAAGCAAGAAATATTGATAGATTAAATACAACAAGAATTATATTTAAACAATTCGAAACGCGTAAACTCGTGATGCAAACAACAAATTATCATCTTGCATCATTTTTTAACACCTGTTGCTTTTTTTTTCAGCTGAAAAACACTTGACTCGGAATTCCTGTTTGTGCGACGCTTGTTACAGACATGTCGATCGTAAATCTAATACGCCGTCGTACATGAATAAATCTTTCAAGAGAAACTCCTTGGTAGCACCAGGTCCAAGACAGAATCACTGCCACGTGTTGGGTTGCACTAAAGAAGCTTCGAATATACTTCGAAGAAAATGGATAATAAAAATGAGGAAGAGCATCTGTCAAGTCGTAAGTAAAGTTATTATTTATATAAATTTACAGGGTGTTTTCATAATTTGTGACTTTATTTTGCAGATAAACCTCGACTTGGACAATCCAGGCTTGCATTCGATTCCAATATGTGAGGAACATTATGCAGCGCTGGAACATCTTATGATCTGTGCCATGTGCAAGAGAAGATTAGCAAGAAATCATATCCACTACTTGGGTCCAGAGACGAATGAATTGAATAATGTTCTTACCTCAAATGGAATACCTTTAAAATTGAGCGACAAACCAGTCGTTTGTAAATTGTGTAAATGTTTCGCTTCTATTATACTCAAAGATCCTGCTGAGAGGCTGGAGACTAGCGTTAAATTCTTCTTAGAATATAAAAAACGGTAAGTATTTATATACAAAGTGTAATGTTGGGTTTTAAAGGTGTGATAGGCCTCTTACATGGTGGTGCTGTTGGTCACTCGGAGGATCATCTTAATGGAATAAAACAACTATTTCTGGCACTAAGATAAGTTCTATTTATTAAATGACTGACATACTTACTTGGATAATACATGTTTATGTTTATTTCACGCTCTGAACTTGACTTAATGTCGACCTTCTCACTCATATATATGTAATATTTCAACGTTCTAATGATTTATCGAAATTAGTTTCAAGGGAATTTATTTCTTATTTTAAATATTATTGTTATCTTATTATATTAGACCAAAAGGCATCACAGAAGGTTAGGTTTGAATGGTTTGATTTGTATTTTTCGCAGACTCCTTCATTTTAATGATATTGTACCGATGGACGAGTCCGCTGCGGAGGAACCTATTGCTGTACCTAGTAGAGCGGAACGAATAGAAAACTTGAAAAAGAAGAAAAAACTGTTCAAAAATCCAGCTGCTATGGACTTTGATGAAGATGGACAGGAAGAACCTAAAAAAAGAGAAGAAAGAGTTCCTTCTACGGATACAAATAGTCAACCGCAATCGAGGTCCGAGTCTCCAAGTGACGAATATAACGGAGTTGATTATAATACTCTAATACCCGCTATTGCTATGGAAGAAGGAAGCGATGGAGAAGGAAAAAAAGACACTAAACCACAGAATATATTTAAAAAATTAACGGAAATGGTAAAAAATACCGTTAAGAACATAAAAATATCGTTTTATGCATGATTTTTTTTTAATTACAGCAAAGAGAAGGTGTTGAAATTGTAAAAATAGTAAAAACCGACAAATCCCGACCAAACGAAGCTATGAATAGAATCGGAATAAATCAAGCAATCTCAGTTCGACAACTACTTCCTGGAGAAGAATACATTTCCCTCACCAGCAACGTGGATTTCGCTAATGTCAAGGAAAGAACTACGGAAGGATGGGAAAAGTGCACTAGCGTTATACAATATGATGAAGAGACTAAAAGACTATGGCAGGAATTACAAAAGCCTTATGGCAATCAAAGCAGCTTCTTGAGGCATCTTATTCTGTTAGAAAAGTATTTTAGGTGAGTTTGAAAGTGGTACTAGAATTCCTTGAGAAAAACCTCTTTTTCTAAAACTTAATATTTCGGTTGTTCGGAAATTTGCGCCCAACGTGGGGCACGCTAATCGAATACTTAATTAACCTTTTTTTTTTTCTTTATTACAGAAATGGTGATCTGGTATTATCACCCAACGCTAGTCATCATTCAATAAATTATAGTGAATCTGTACATAATAGATTAAGAGCTTATGATAACATACCAACAAGTGCTGGAAACATACAACCAATGAGTATGATTCCTTTCAATAAACCATCAAACAGAAACGTTCATAATAGTACTGTCCATACAGGTGAGACATTATTTTAGGTTATCAGTCAATAACGGTTATGTTTATGAGGTTTTATATAATAAAACGTGTAATTATTAATTGTTTTATAATTTGGATGTCGGTAAAGCCACTCGTTGTATACAGGCAACGCTCTCGAAAAATCGGCATAAGTCCAGCAACGCTCATAAGTCTGGCAACGCTGTTGAAAAAAGATTTAACCGAGGATGATTTCGATCGCTGATTGGAATTTTGCGAGTGGTACCTCGGAAGCAGTCGGGATGATCATCAGTTCCAGCGTTCCATTTTGTGGTCGGATGAAGCAACCTGAACGGTACGATCAATCGGCGTAACTACGTGCACTGGAACGACCAGAATCCTCACGTCTTCATCGAAGAAGAATTAATCATGTCCGGGGTGTGTGTGTGTGGGTCGTGGGTCCGTAGTTATCTGGAAATGCTCGAAAATTTACGTCGGCAAAAGGACAACGATCCAACACTCGCAAAGATGGAGCTTCGCCGCACTACGCGTTATGTGTGCGGGAGTACCTTATTGTTCATTTTGGATAATGGATAGGCAGACGAGGAATCGTTGAGTAGCCCTCACAGTCATGTGATTTCTTCCTGTGGTGCCTTCTCAAGGACCGCGTTTTTGCACCCTTCCCGGCCTCCAAACTGCAATTGAAGAAGAATTTGAAAATCTTCGCGGACAGCTTGACGTGCTTCGCCGGACCTGCCTCTCCGTTGAGAAACGTTGCAGTAAATGCATTGATCAAGATGGGAATCAATTTGAACACTTACAGTAACCCTTATTCGAATCCCTTTTGTAATTTCTATGAATACATTAATTTTGACGCATTTTTTTCTCTTAATACAACTTTGTTGCCTGGCTTATGCCGACCCCTGTTTAAAACGTCTAAATTTTCTTTTCAGCAAATAATAATTCCACGCCAATCTATTCGTCAATAAATACATCAAGTACCGCCACCTCCAAACCGATTGGTACTACAGCTATGACCGTCACCAGTATTCCTATCAATCCTGCTAGGAGCACTCCTCTTACCATATCTCAACTCAACAGTCCGCCTTTACTACCCACTGCTTTTCATTCGATACGACCAAAGATGGGAGCACCACCTGGTTTGATTTCGTTACATCCTGGTACTGTTAGACCAGTTGCTCCAATGGTTAAAGTACCTCAACATCAGAAGATTAAATTCCCCATCACCAAGAGCTGGAGACCGAATCTGATTCCGATTGATCCTAGTAAAAAACCTGAGAGAAAGTCTGGATTCGTACAGGTAAATACTGTTTTTGATTATGTTACTTGCCACTTTTTATAGCACTCTCCCTCAGCCATCTGACTTCTTGGAAGGAAAACTATTGATCAAGATCTATGGAATTGCATACTTTAGAAATCACGTTCACCTTCATGTTTATATTATATTTTAATAAACGTACTATAACGTTATATATTTCATCGTCGTTCATTTTATTCTTTAGTCTATTTCAGAAAGGTAGAGGGTAATAAAATGGGGAATTCCATCCAGTTCGGTTCAATTTCGGTGTCGGCCATAGGCGTAGGTCTTGAAATAGTATTGTTTGTAATATTAAAATTTCAAGTAATTACGTAAGAGAATTAGGAAAAGTATGTTTTCTGGCCTGAAGTGTCAATATCGAAATATTGTGTAGGGATTACTTAGGTATAGTAGATTATACAGTTACGTTTTGCGTTTAACAGGTACCGTTTAACCTTCTATTAGTGCCTCTGCCTAATTCCATATTCAGATTCGGCTTAACCATGCGCCGCAAGGTGACTTACCCAACATTTTTAGACCTTTATAAGTATATTTTGATATGGAAAATAGTATCATACATCACATACACCAAACAAGGGTTATTTCTATATAAAGTTTTAAAAATTAAAACTATCTAAAAGGGAAATTTCTCTTATCAATAAACAAAAATAAATGAAACTAGAGAAGACAGTTTGAAATTTATAATGTAACTAATAAATTTGACAAAATAAAAATAAACAAATCACCTGAAATATATTTGAACTTTAATCCGAACTTAAAACAGAAATCTTGATAACTTCTTTCTAAATTATAAAAAATTCTTTTCATATGAATTTTTCAGAGTCTTCAATCTTCAAAAGCTTTATAAAAGGTTTCTTGGCTAATATTAATCTAAAAAGAAAGAACCTTAAAAATAAAAAATTTATTAGTTAGGTTATATAAAAAATCTGACATAAAAATATAAAGAGTATATCGATGAACATAGTTAACTAAGAGTGAACCATAGAGAAATATATTAATTTGTCTATGGAGTGAACTTGGATTTGTCAACTTGAACGAAAGAAAAGACCTTAGTAACAGAAATAAAAACAAATGTAAAATAATTTTTAAAATTTTTAAATTAAACGATAAAAACAACAATGAAGTATTTAAAGATATTAATAATAAACTTTCATATTAAAAAAGGAACATAAAATTAAACATTCAAGTCAAATAATAAAAATTAAAAATTATTAAATGAATTTGATTGGTCAGCTGAAATAAAATAAACTAAAAACTAAGAGACACATGGTTGTTGATTTTAAAAAAAAAAAGAGGGATACAGATGGAAGAAAGGAGAGTTTTTTTTTTTGGAATGTGATGTTAGGAAAGTAATTAAAATTTAAGTTAGAATAAAGTAAAACAACTCAAAATATATGTAGTAAAAGTGAAACTAACCTTTTTCAACAAGTTCCTGTTAAAAATCCCGTGGTAAATATCCATTTAAGTTAATAACCCTTTCAAATAAACCATAAATGGAAACTAGAGGCCATTTATACTGAAAATTCTCCAAGCTGACGACGAAACCTGAGAAAAGCAATCCAAATCAAGGACTGACAGGCCCCCAGAGCGGTCTGAAACATAAAAGAAAATAATTATTAGAATTTCAAAACGTAGAAGAGGAAAAGGTATTTAATAAATCATAATTTGAATCATCAACTTACGTGTGTGTGGTGATAATTAAAACTCTGATATTTATCTCTCATTGTTGAGGCAATAGATTCATCCATTTTGTTGAAACACATGTTTCCAATTTCATAAGAGAAATTTGTATACTATCTTTTTTACACAATTGTGTTAGAGTTGCATAACTAGTATAAGAACTAGCTTTTAATTTTCATTAGTATGAATGTTCAGGGGTGAAAGACCATTTACATAAGAGTATAAAAAAAAATGTTGTCTCCATATTTACTTTTAAATCTGTATCAATACACAAAAAAGTAAAATAATAAACTTACTAATATTTCACTAATCACAAAACTAATTTTCTTTCTTTCATAAGGTTGGCAAACTTAATACACTATTGAACAATTTCAAGGGCAAGGACACAGGACCGGCTTTAAAAGTTTTCGAATATAATTAAAGTTAAAGTTAAAAAAAAAAAATTAAAATAAGAATTAAAATAAAATAATTTAATGCATGAACCCACCCTGAGTATTGAAGAGTCTTGAAAACGGTAAGTGGTGTATGATACCATTAACATAAAATAGATTTCTAAAAATCATTGGCGCCCAACAAACAAACACATCAATACAATAAATAAAAAATTTAATAATAATAATAATAACACACAAAACAATAAATTCATATCAATTTGTTTAGTTTAATGCATCAGTATTTGCTGTTAAGCCGTAAATAGTGTATAAGATTAGTAATAAAATGGCGACATTTACACCAACGAAAAGATGTTCCAATCATTCTCCACTATCAGTGAATGAAAAACTTATTATTTTAAATGTACACGATTGCATAAAATGCGATTACCCGAAATTTACTGTACAAGAAACTGTCGACCGATGTTCCAGAATGACTGGAGTTGGAAAGTCCACTGTTTTTAAATTATTGCGGGGGAGAAAGATAGCATGCCAAGTGGAGCCTCTCAAGAAAAGTCCAGGCAGACCAGTAAAAGTCCTTGATGAAAACACCAAAAGTGTAATTCGAAGAAAAGTTCACTCTTTTTATTTTAAAAAAGAAATACCCACCCTAGATAAGATTTTAATGGAGCTTGGCCAGGATGACAGTATTCCGTTGATAACTAAAAAACTTTTATGGACCACTTTGAGCAATATTGATTTTGCCTGGGAAGAGCATAACCGTGAAGCACTTTTACTGGAAAGCGATGAAATTGAAGTAGAAAGCAGTACAGAACAGAGCAGAAGAAAATCTTTTATCTTGATGAGACGTGGATTAATGAAGGTTATACAGTACCAAAAATGTGGCAAGACAAAAATATAACCAGTGCTCACCAAGCTTTCATGGAAGGCCTGTCAACGGGTATTAAGGTGCCTTCAGGTAAATGGAAAATACTAATAATCGTCCATATTGGAAGCGAAGAGGGATTTTTAAAAGAAGGTTTGCTAACCTTTCAGTCGTGCCATACGGGAGATTACCACGAGGACATGGATTCGGATGTTTTTGAAGACTATTTTGGCGAAATGATAAAATATCTTCCGGCTGATTCAGTAGTAGTTATGGATAACGCTAGTTATCATTTTCGACGCATAGAGAAGACTCCAACTTCATCTTGGAGAAAACAAGAAATTATTGACTGGTTAACCACCAAAAGTATTGAATTTGAAGATAATTTGATAAAAAAAGAACTATAGCAAATTTACACAAACATCGTTTTATGAAATACGCCGTGGAAGATATAGCAGAAAAATATAGTATAACTGTGCTGCGCACACCCCCATATCATTGCGAACTAAATCCTATAGAACTTATGTGGGCGTTAGTGAAAGGATTTGTGGCAAGACACAACACGACATTCAAAATGAAAGAAGTTAAGATACTGTTTCATCAAGCCATTAAGGAGGTGACACCAGAGAATTGGCGAAAAGTAGTCCAGCATGTCATTAAAGAAGAGGAGAAAATGTGGGATCTTGACTACTTGATCGATCGGACCGTCGACTCATTAATTATAACGTCAAGAGGAGATGACAGTTCCTCAGATGACGAAGAACATTATGATTTTTTATAATTTAATTTCTGTATAATGTATTTTTTGTATAATATTTAATAAAAAATAAGTACAGTACCTAACACTATGTACATAATGCCTAATTTTTATTCTGTTTGTGAATGGATAACAATAGGCTAAACCCATATATTTACCCCAACCCGGGTGGTACTACCTGCTCTTGATAAAACTCCCTTTGCATACCTAATGAGGTTTTATTACCCTATATCTCTCTGAAATAAACTATAAATGTTTATCGAATAATTTTTGCAGGTAATATCAAGTGGACGACCTTATCATATAACACTAGAAGATTACAAGAAGATGTGCGCGATAAAAAGAAGTTTTGAATTGAAACAGAAACGTCTGCAGGAAGCGCAGACTCCGAAACCGATTCTAGTGACACATAATTCCGTTCTCAAGTCAATTATTCCAAAAAAGGGTTTGGTCATATCAAAAACATTGCCTTTCAGCTCTACTCCTAAAACGGAACCTCTCAGTCATCCTCAAATGTCCGAAGGACCACCGGAAAGTGAAAACATCCTGGATAAATTGGATAAACAAGTGGAAAAATTGGAATCTAAGTTAAATGAAAAAGCGACATCTCTTCTGTTGCCTAGGATACCGAAGTCTTTGACAGTTATACCACAGACTGTAACTAGGAAGGCTTCGCGGCCTTCTAGTCCTGTGTTACTCATCACTAAAAATAGCAGTGGCAAGTCATGATTGCATTCAGTGACAATTTTTTAAAGTGCCTATTAGATGTTTAATGTGGGCTTGTAGGAATTTGGAAGTACTCCATAAATCCTACTAATATGCTATAATCGGTCAATTACTGACTTATCTGTCAAATTGATGACAGATGTCAATGCGGGTAATGATCCAATGAAAGGTTACCATGAAAAACTGCTCGAAGGTACAAAAAAAAAGAGAAATATCCGGGATTTTCCTTGACAACTTATTGCACTGACCAACTTTTTTTTATACAATAAGTGCCTGTAATTAGAGTATGTAACTACTAAGGAAAATGTGTAAATAGTACATGAATAATGATTCAATGCTTCCATCCGGCTTTTTTAGTGGAAGGATCGACCAAAAACATCTACTGTGGGAAGTGATGTATTTCGTGAGACTTTTTATCATGTTTCACTTACATACAGATTGCGAAACGGCTATTCGAGCCATACGATTTACACAAGTACGACAAGGAAAATATGAGCAAAACTACTTGAAAGAGAGAGAGAAGAATAATTGTGCGCTCAGCGATGGGCGTGTAAAAGTTTAAACGTGAATTCTCTCTGTAAAGGACACTATTGCCGAATGAAAGTGTTTAGTTTCACCTAATAGTACATGAGTTAACGATAACGAGACAAAAATATCATTTATACAAATTAATCTGCGCTTCTGGCAACAGCGGTTAAAATAGGTGGACACTGAACACACCCCAACTGTTTTTGGTAGCTGGAACTGAACCCACGCCCATTCTTCTCTCTCTCTTTCAAATAGTTTTGCTCATATTTTCCTTGTCGTACTTGTGTAAATCGTATGGCGCGAATAGAGTTTTCGCTATCTGTATATGGTAAGTTCATGTGACATCACAAACTATTTTGACAGTCGCCCTGAGGATAAACAAAGCGTTCTTTGCACAGAACACGTGGTCTAAATAGTTATTTAATCGGCTTCTTTCTTTGTTGTTGAATATGGATTGAATTTTATGAAATTGTATCAAACTCAAGAGCTTTTTTTTTTATCGGATAAAAGAAAAGCTCGAGTGTTTTTTGGCAAGATAAATTAACGACAGAATATATGGATGAACAACAACAATAATTATCTTTATTAATACAACAAAGTTAAATAATTACCACACCGATTCAAAATAAAAGCACTATATGTTTAAAATTCAATAATCTGACAGACTAATTGACAGTTTTTGCCAACACTTAATTGCTGTGAAATTATGAGTAACCAAACTAGCGACTCATTGTCATTGTGTAAAAGTGATGTCCGCTTACTAGATATTGAGGAAGAGAAGTTTTTATCCGATAAAAAAGGATGCAACTTTTTTATCGATGTCAAAGTGACAATAACATTTCCAGGTATATGACATTTTAACATTGGGAGTTAATTTATCCCTTATAATATCCCTATAACAATCATCTACTGATAATGTATAATAAAAAAGAAAAACTAATGCACTACAAAACAACAAGAGTACAAATAGAACCAAATAATTGTTTCCCCAGGACGACTGTGATTTGTGTCAACTGTCAGATGGTAAACATGCGCTGTGTTGCGAGCGCCTAAAAATTATACCGGCCTAAACCAAAACTTGTACTGTCAGAAATTCAAGCGAGGAAAGTATTTTCTTTCCTTTTTAAATCAGAGGTTAATGAACTCGTTTCACATTAAAGCTTTGGCGAGTTTGACAAACAATAAATAATGTAAGCATGACAATTGACATAATTGACGTGAAATCAGGAGTTCCAACACAACTTTCAGCCTATCAGACGTGGTATTTGAAAATTTTTAAGTTAGTAGTTTGGATAGAAGCCCCTTATTTGAGCAGAAATTACTTCTTAAATCGGTTATTGGTAATATTGTACGCAGAAGTGATAGTGGGGCTAGAATGATGATTACTGTATGATTTTCTCATAATATTATAACAAAAAGAGTAGTTTGTTTTTTTGGAAACTACGGATTTTAACTCAAAGTCAAAAAATTCCTGTTTGGTATAGTTTGTCTCAAAGTATATCGTCTTAGCTTTTGCCGATATCGCGTAGTCAAAGTACACAAAACATCCGTAAAATGCCGCAAAAAACACAAAAAACTTGAAAATTCAAAATTGAGTATTTAAAAGGGTTGTGATTAACATGAGAAAAACTTTACAACGCTAGGCATGCGATTTTCCGGAAAATCGTCGAGTGAAAATTTTTGTTTTTGTTTCTTCGCTCTAATTGTTTAAATAATGAGAACACAGAAAAAATGTTCAAATCTAAAATTGTAGCTAATACATTTGTCTACAAAATTTGTCTGAACATTTTTTTTTTGTATCTGCATTAGTTTTTAAAATGCATACGAAATTTCCATAGTAGTATTTTTGAACATCATCAATTTTCATGTTTTTAACTTTACGATAGTAAATAAACAATGACATTTAGAAAAAAAATTTCATATGAAATGTGTTCTAAAATGGTCTATCTACAAATACATTGAAAACAAATTTTTTTTTCAATTTATTATCATCGATTTTCCACGCTCTCTCACCTGCTTTTTCACCTTTATTTGTGCTCCCTTCTATTTTTTACCTGAGCCATAGGTGTGTTCTTTTGTATCGCGATCACTTCTTAATAGGTTCATTATAAAGTTCACAAAATTTTAGATAATATCATAAACGGTATAAAAAGTTTTAGAAGGTTTGCTGACAGACCTCTGATTTAAGTATTTATTTTAAATAATTGTCTATTATTTAAAAAATTTGATATTTATAGAAAAACTATATAGTAGTTTAGAAAGTAGATTCTTCAAAGTGTTTAGTAGTAAAGTTTCATTGAATTATATTAATTTCGAAAAAAGATATAATTGACATTTAGACAAAAATTTTTCATATGAAATGTGTTCTAAAATGGGGTATCTACAAATACATTGAAAAAAATTTATTTTTTTATTTTTTAATGTAGTATTATCATCGATTTTCCACGCTCTCTCATCTGCTTTTTCACCTTTATTTGTGCTTCCTTCTCTTTCTTACCAGAGCCATAGGTGTGTTCTTTTGTATCGCGATCACTTCTCAACAGGTTCATTATAAAGTTCCTTAGATAATATCATAAACGGTATAAAATGTTATAGAAGGTTTGCTGACAGACCTCTGATTTAAGTATGTATCTTAAATAATTGTCTATTATTTAAAAAATTTGATATTTATAGAAAAACTGTACAGTAGTTTCGAAAGTAGATGCTTCAAAGTGTTTAGTAGTAAAGTTTCATTGAAATATATTAATTTCGAAAAAAGATATAATTGAATGAAGTCTAAAAAAACAAGTAAAATTAAGCATTACAAAAAACAGATTTTTAAGAATCATTCGTTTAAAATTCTAAATATTGATGGCTTTGCTTTTGTAATAATAATGTTTTATGCTCATTTGCAATGCTAAATCCAAAAGGAATTTTCGCTGGGATAAGTATTAATTAAATAGGAATTATAATAAACTGATATTACAATCAGAAAATCTACTTTTTCAAATTTGAAAGTATTTCTATCTAAAAGTTGAGATCTTTCTTTACATTTTACATGAGTTTATTTATTTTTTCAGAATGTTATAAGCCCAAAATTATCAACTTTTAAGTCGAGCGGTTAATAAATTTGGCTCACGAGCCGTTCGCGCGTAACCACGAATTGAATACCACTGAAATTAATTTTATCTCGTAAACTTTTTAATTTACAGAAAAACTTTTTAGACAAAATTTGTAGATAAATGTATCAGCTACAAATTTTGATTTGGAAGTTTTTCTGTATATTTATTATTTAAACAATTATAGGGAAAAAAAAAAAACAAAAATTTTCACTCGACGATTTTCCGGAAAATTGCTTGCCTAACATCGTAAACTTTATCTCATGTTAAACACCACCCTTTTAAATACCCAATTTTGGATTTTCAAGTTTTTTGTATTTTTTGTGAGGTTTTATGCGTACTTTGATTAGGCTAATAATCATCTAATCATTTACGACCTTGAAAGAATTTCATTTCAGGTAAAATTATTTTAAGAAGGTTAGGTCGTATTTAGATGATTATCGGCAAAAGACGATATACTTTGAGACAAACTATAATGTTTTAAACGCCAATTTGAACAACCTTATATTTTCAAAAAATGTTGTATACCATAAACAAGAAACTTTCAATGTCTGGTACTTCCAGATTTTGACAACCACAGCTGCCCTTATAACAAATTTCAAAGTTTTTTAAGTTTGAAATTTCATTTTATATAATGTTGGTATGATATATTAAAAAATTTACTTCGTAAAAGAAAAAAAGTTTGTTGAAATATTGACAGTTGAATATTTTTTTAACACAAAAGGAACAAAAACAAAAAATTGTAAATATCTTTGATTTTGTAAATATTATCATGTAACTGTTAGATAGTATGTTTATACAAAGTGTCGAAAAATAATTCCGCTGAAAAAAAAACTCTAAATTATAAAAAACCAAAATTTTGAATAAATTCAAGGTCCTTTTTGAATCTCCAGTACTACTACTACTGGTTCTATTCTGCGTTTGCGTAAAGTATCCGGACCATGTTACAATGTTGCAGCAGTTTTGTAGTATTACCAAAAAAATGTGTATAATTTTTTTTCAACACCCTGTATCTTGAACATGGATGCATTTCACTTTACACTTATTTTTTTGTAGAATTTCCTATTGGCGGGAGAGTTTTTCCGACACTCTGTAATTACGGAATGTCTCAATCAATGTAGCCAATAATAATTCGATTATTACACATTATAAAGAATTGTTACCAACTCCAATTTCCATACCAAAGTATTTATTTATTTTTTTTTCTTAATTTAGTACAACGCGTAACATCATTTTGATTATAAAATTTATAATTTCTTACACCAAGTGTGATCATATTATATTAGAAATCCCAACACGACCATACTAGGTTTGTTGATTAAAAGGTGACTTTATTTTTATCGATAAATGGTCGCGTTCATCCCAACGTAGCGCTACCGAAGTGATAATCAATTTCCTGCCGAGCATGTGTTTTTGTCAACTGATTGATGTCAGCGCTGTGGTAGCAGTTGCCATTTTTCTAATCAGAAATACGATACGCTACCGATCAATGAAGCATTAACAAATATCATGTTAATTAACATAAAATGGCATAATTTTTTTGTTTTAAAATATTTATATCTTGAAAATGACTAAGAACTATTGAACTAGGAACGATATATTACTCTAAAAATAGCTATCTGAACAACGTGGCGTGCTTTTTTCGATCTTGACTCTTCTCGGATGATTGGGGTATGGATTAGAACCATCTTCCCAAACTTCGCTAGCACCAGTTTCATGCTTAACTTCTCTAAAACCAAGCCGCACATGCAGCAGTGAGTGAACAGCGACTAAGAAACGGATTTTGTCTTATCATCCTGACATGCGAGCATTTCTGAAAGTGGGAAACGCAACAGGAAAGTTTAGTTTGAAAATAAACATTCACTTCCCCTTTGTCCAGACGTTGAAGACGAACAACAAATGCTTGAACGTCTGGACGATTCCACGTATTTCAACGATACGGGCGCACTTCCTGTAAGAAGCATGCCAAGGTCAACATTTTTGGAGCACATAAAAATGAATACAGTACCGGTAACCGGCACATTATAGAATTCTACTATCGACTCTATTCACATTTCTTTTGTTGACGATTTGTTCGTAAAAACTTCAATATATATCATAGTAATAAGTCAGGAATACACGGTTACTTGTCGACAGTATACAGAGAGAGACTTTCGATTGCTGTCGACTAGAATAATAGTACTGTTGAAAGCGACCGGTAGATTTCTTCTACCGACTCTATTCACACTTCTTTTGTTGACGATTTGTTCGTAAAAACTTCAATATATATCATAGTAATAAGTCAGGAATACTTGAAGACTTGTGGACAGTATACAGAGAGAGACTTTCGACTGCTATCGACTGAAATAATAGTTCTGTTGAAAGAGACCGGTAGAATTCTACTATCGGACTCTATTCACACATCTTTTGTTGACGATTTCTTCGTAAAAACTTCAATATATATGATAGTAATAAGTCAGGAATACACGGTTACTTGTCGACAGTATACAGAGAGAGACTTTCGATTGCTGTCGACTGAAATAATAGTACTGTTGAAAGCGACCGGTAGATTTCTTCTATCGACTCTATTCACACTTCTTTTGTTGACGAATTTTTCGTAAAAACTTCAATATATATCATAGTAATAAGTCAGGAATATATTATGAAGACTTGTCGACAGTATACAGAGAGACTTTCGATTGCTGTCGACTATAATAATAGTACTGTTGAAAGCGACCGGTAGATTTCTTCTATCGACTCTATTCACACTTCTTTTGTTGACGATTTCTTCGTAAAAACTTCAATATATATGATAGTAATAAGTCAGGAATACACGGTTACTTGTCGACAGTATACAGAGAGAGACTTTCGACTGCTATCGACTGAAATAATAGTTCTGTTGAAAGAGACCGGTAGAATTCTACTATCGGACTCTATTCACACATCTTTTGTTGACGATTTCTTCGTAAAAACTTCAATATATATGATAGTAATAAGTCAGGAATACACGGTTACTTGTCGACAGAATACAGAGAGAGACTTTCGATTGCTGTCGACTGAAATAATAGTACTGTTGAAAGCGACCGGTAGATTTCTTCTATCGACTCTATTCACACTTCTTTTGTTGACGAATTTTTCGTAAAAACTTCAATATATATCATAGTAATAAGTCAGGAATATATGAAGACTTGTCGACAGTATACAGAGAGACTTTCGATTGCTGTCGACTATAATAATAGTACTGTTGAAAGCGACCGGTAGATTTCTTCTATCGACTCTATTCACACTTCTTTTGTTGACGATTTCTTCGTAAAAACTTCAATATATATGGTAGTAATAAGTCTGGAATAAAAGGAGACTTGTCGACAGTACAGAGAAAGAGACTTTCGACTGAAATAATAGTACTGTTGAAAGCGACCGGTAGAATTCTACTATCGACTCTATTCACACTTCTTTTGTTAACGATGTCTTCGTAAAAACTTAAATATATATCATAGTAATAAGTCAGGAATATATGAAGACTTGTCGGCAGTATACAGAGAGAGACTTTCGACTGCTGTCGACTAGAATAATAATAGTAATAGTACTGTAAAAAGCGACCGGTAGAATTCTATAACCTAACCTAACCTAATCCCAGTACAGATTATTTTATTCATTTTTTTTTTTAAGAAAAAACGTCTAGCCTTCTTGTAATAATGCCGCGTAATATGAAGTTACCTTTTTCTCAACAATTTGGTATATAGAGTAGTTCAAAATTTGACTGGCGGTTGCGATTGCGGCATTCAGTATTTAAAAAAATATCACATATTAAACCTGTAATTTATAAAATATTAAAGCAATATTTTATTTTATCGTAAGAGGAAGTATCATATATTTTCTTGAATTTTTCAAATACGCATCTTTCATATTTTGTGCTGAAAAGTTTAAATTTCGATCGCAAATTTTGGTAACTAGCTAGAAATTGTGTCAACTTTGCTGCTGTCATCAATAGTTCTCAGTAGGTATGTGACAGATGGCTCAACTGTTGCTTCTAAGTAAGGCGATAAAGAGATGAGTATTCTCATCCGCCATTTTAGTGCCTGGAATTTTATTGTTCTGTGAACACCAGAAAATTGAGAAAGTGCAACGAATGGATGCTGACCACGTCTCGAGTAGAAATACCGAGTCTCATGCTAAATACTTGATCAACACAACAACGTCAACGTAAAACAAGGCACAAACATGATGAGTATGTTGGCAGTCAGCGGCTGAGTTCCGTCTGATGCAATTTCATTGAATACTCGTCGATACGAGAGCGATAATAATGTCTTGCAATGGTTCGAAATGAACTACGAGATGAAGATCCTCAGAGCTACAAAAATTACCTATCGTAAAGATAAATATTTTAATGTGAAAACTCACAAACTACAAAATACGAGATCTAAGGACCAAATTTTTGACGTTAAAACTGTCATTTCTCTGGTGTCAAAGTTGACTAATAGTTAATCAGATTTTATTAAACTGACTGATCGTTTTACAGGCGCTGCTAAATAAAGGAAATTTTATCAAATTCATATACCGACGTCTCCAATCCAGTTAAGTTTGACAAACTACTTGATCATGGGATGCCTTCTTTACTGTCATTTTATTGTTTATAGCAACTTTGTGAAAATTAGACAACCCACGTCACTTGGATGTGTGAATTGAATTTGTCATTTTAGTGATGATCCTGTCATCAATGTCGTTTTTATTTTGTGAGTGGGTATATATATTAATGAAAATTTCAACAAAATTTGTGATCAATGATTTAAACATTCTCGGCATTTTCTAAGTTGTACTTATATTCAATACGGTTAAATAAAACCACTAAGTATATATTATTTAATGTTATTATCTCTTTTTTTTACAATCCAAAAATCAATCATGAATGTATTATTTTAAAATAATAGAACTGTATCTTTTGTTTTCTTCTATTCATTACTTTATATGTGTTGTACATTATTTTCAACCTTTGACGCTTTTTGTCAAAATATGTGGTGTTAAAAAGGTTAAAACGTTTTTATGGAATTATTTACTTTTCATGATCAAATAAATATTGGTCCAATTACATAAATCATGTTTTTTTCTTCCTATCCCTCCACATTTTACAGATTCTAATATCTGTGGCGACTGGTAAAAAGGGCACTTGCCCACCCAACCACCAAGAGAAATTTCGAGATACCGTTGATTTGGGGCACCAAACTATTTCTGATTCCGTCGCCCATTAAATTGAATAGGCCCAGCAGAAAAAGAAATAACTCAAATCACAAGATTGTATTTATTGTTAAATTTAGCCGCCCCTGCAACGATACGCCATTGAGTTCAGTTATAGATAAAGTGTGTCTAATATAAAGAGCAAACTTAAATAATAACTAACAGGACTCGTTTAAGATTTTCTCATGCAATGACTTATTAATCTCTTCCTGTTCGTTAATTATAGTTTAGTCCCTGTATAAATGTCGCGGTGGGCTTTACGACGAACATTTTGACCCATAAATCCCGTTTCACAACAGATGATAAATTTAAAAGAAATCGACCATGATTCACACTAAAAGTACCTCAGTTGCCTCCCTCCTGGTGGCATATACAATGAGCTAGAAACCAACCCCATAATGGAAATGCCATAGAATGGCGAGCACCCTAAGTATATAGCTTCTAGAAAAACTTTATAACAGTCAGAGAGGCATGGAATGACGTACTCCATTTAATGAAAAAAATGGATCAAAAAGAGGCAGGAATATATATATAGTCAATCCAAAGACACAAGAGTCTTAATGTGCACTTGGACGATATTGAATTTCCAGATTTGACACCGCTAGATTTATTTTTTCATTGAAAACATTTAAAAAGCATATGCAATTAGATCTATGACACAGACACTGTTTTTGTTTACGTGAAATAATCAACGATTTAAACAACAAAACGGTAAATAAAATGTAACAATTTCAATATTTAAATAGAGAGGTTGATCAGAATAATATACTGAAAGCGTAAGTTGTGATCAACAAAAATCGTTTTATAAACAGTCAAAAATAAAATTCGCAAAAAGCAGTTTGAAATGAAGACTAAACAATTTTTTTAAATTGAATAACAAACAAACGGTACAAGCGCGCCTGTCTATTGCTGTGTATTTTTTGAGAAACGTCAAATTTATAGTGTCAAGTCATGTGTAAGTAGCAAACATTTTTACAACTACAATTAAGATTTTTTTAAGTTTCGACAATGATGTGAATTTCTGCAAAGGGTAAGATATTAATTTTAACTATTATAAATGTGTCGGCGTATTGGTATTTTACTTTTTGAAAATAAACTGCTGTAAATGCGTTTTAACTGCACATACGTCAACATCAGATTTTTTTAGAAAGTTTTTGTTTGCAGTCTGCGATTAATAACTAAATTCTTATCAGTGTTTTTGCTTAAGTGCTATGTGTTTGAATTGTACATTAAAACTCTAAATTAGATACAATTTCTTATAGCCATACAATATAGATTTAATGTATACATAACCTCACAATTATTTTTTTTCAAGGTAGGTGTACCGATTGTAAATTAAATGATGATTTATTTATTATACGTTTTTTAAACATTTAAATGTGAATGATAACACTCATGTGCATTCTATTAAACACATACAATTATTACGATCTAATTAAAATTTTGTATTGTAAGCATGAACCCAAACACAATGTATTATGGGGTGTGTTAGTTAAAAATAGAAAGTAAAATGGTGTTCATTTTAATGGAAATACAGTTTAGAGAATTGAGGTTTATATAGTTATCAAATTACAATTAATTAAATTAAATGCAAAATGAAATTGTGCTATATGTATATGAACATTTAAAAGAAGTTATTTTTCAATTGTGATGTTTTATTTTAGTGAAATCAGTAGGATTAAAAGTATTTGACTTCACCAACATGAGCTCACTTGCAGGAAAAATGAAAAATAGATACCAAGATCCAGGAACAGCTATTTTAAAATCTATTGATCCAAACATTAATACTAATCAGGAGCTACCAAAACATGCCTCGGGTGACAGTCCCATAAATCTGATACCGGATTTACAATCGCTCAATCTGACTTTTGATATTGATGACAATGATTCTAAAAGTACTCTGCTCATTGATGACTGTGAAAATTTACAAATAAACTCTGTAGAAGATTTTCTTGAAGCTCTCAATATAAAACCAAATGAAAGGGTCAAAGTTGTTTCAATATTTGGTAACACAGGTGAAGGAAAATCTTATACCATGAACAAAGTCTTTTTTAATGGAGAAGAAATGTTTAGGACTTCTTCATCGCAGACTTCTTGTACTCTAGGAGTTTGGGCCATGTATAATCCTGAATTGAAAGTTATCTGTTTGGATACGGAAGGATTTTTGGGTGAGTTCTGGTTGCAATTATCTAACATTTAAATGATGCAATAGTTCAGGTCACACATAGATAAACTCTAGCGATAAGGTTCAAATAAATTTTATTTCTCACAGAATTTGCTACCTTATTTTTTAAACTAATTTGTATCAGCTGACTCAAGGACATATTATGGTAGAGATAACGTAGTAATTTTAATACTGTTTACTTTAAATGAAACTGACCTTCATTATATATTTTTGTTTTCATTTAAATTATAGTATTTCATTAATTTGTGACGTCACCGCGTATCACAGACGTACAATAATATTTTCATATGGGATTCATTTATTTGTAATATTGTCTATATCTGGGGCACACAATAACATTGGGTGCTTAATTTGTCTGCCACGATAGGCAATTTTTATTTTATTTAAGGTGTTTCAAAGAAGGAGCATCAGCGCACGCGAATGTTATTAAAAGTAATGGCCATATCAGATGTTATAATATACAGAACTAGAGCCGAAAGACTTCAAAGAGACATGTATACATTTTTGGGAGGTGCTTCAGATGCTTACAAAAAACATTTTAGTGAAGCGTTAAAGAAAGCTCTGAGTAAGGCCGAGGATGGCTTTGCAGGTGCTATAGGACCTGGAGTAATTATCTTTCATGAAACAAGGTAGGTATTTATTGACTGTACATATCTTTTAAATGGAACACCCTGTATTTTAAATGAGAAATTTCGGTTATGTAACTTATGTATAGTAAGATTGGTACACCCTGAATAACATTATTTGTGTTTCAGGCATACAGAAACCTTACAGCATAGTGCCAATGTGACGCAATCTGCCGAAGACATTCTTCGGCAAAACTTTGGCGATTTGAATCTATCATATGATGCATTTAGTTTTATTAAATACATTGGCGTTAAGACTGTAGGGGAAAAAACTAATTTTGAAGATTTGAAAATAGCCTTACTAGATAAATTGGAAAGCACCGAAGTTAGGACAAAGAGGGATGCTAAATACATTTATTTAACATTAAAGGTAAGTGTTTAAATTGTTAAATGTTGTTAGTATGCTGCATAAAACAACTTATAAACTTAATTTCAACTTCTTTATTAACTAAAAACTAATAATTGTACAAAGCTGGTTTGCTGTATTTGTTTTTGTAATCTTCCAGAGTTTAAATGATAAATACCGAAATGAAATTACGAACAACAGTTCGCCATTATATTTACCAGCCTTCTTCACTTGCACGGATAAATGCCAATCTTGTAAAAGTAATTGCGATCTATCTATGGGTCATAAAGACGACGGGAATCCACATCAAAGCGCGCAAGAATGTAAATTTCAACACCAATATCAGAACCACGTGTACCTGTGTAAAGTAAGAACTTGCTATTTTTGTATTTTTTGATTAATTAATCTTCTTTAATTATAGGTTTGTTACAAAAACGGTGAAAAAGTTGTCGTAAAAGCTGGCTATCAGACAACGGAGAATAATTATTTGTCTTGGTTTAATTACGTTTGGTCCGGGTATGTAATAGAATGTCCAAAGTGTGGAGAAATCTATAGGAGTAGAGAGCATTGGTATGGTAATAAAAATCCTGAAGATGTAGCTGTACGGATGGAAGTAGTTCATATATGGCCAGGGGTGAGTAAAAATATTTCCATAAATAGGCCTTTAAAGATGTTACGTTTTTTTGTATGTACCTTATAGTTCAAACTATCGCCATCTAGTGTGTTTCGTGCTCGACTATGTAAGGTATCTATTGAGTTTCTGGGTGTTCGTGACCCTGCCGACTGATGTCACTACAAATTACTTGCGTAACAGATTGTAAAGACTGTTTGTACAAGTTCCAGACAATTTCCCATGCACACTTCAAGTTTGAGTGAAAGATTTTTAGTTTTATTGTCAATTTAAATAAACTCCTGTAGCTACTCTTGTACAGAATACAATCGCGCTTACACGTGAATCGTTGGTAATGTCTTTTTAGGCCATTAAACTATACTACAATTTCATAAACCGTTATGTACTTTAAATAGGATAAAATGTATTTACAGGAATCTTTCTCGGGATGCCATAATTCTGCTCAAAAGGTATTGGATGGTGTAACTATGGTCACCGACGTTATATCTCACGTGGGATCCCAACCCAAAAAGATTGTAAGCAATTGGGCCACTGATATTATCGCTCCCAGTTATTGGAGACCCAACGACGAAATAATAGTGAGTCATTGCTTTTTTTTATATTGTAAAATCTTTTTTTCAAATAATTCCTTTGTCCTGTAACTCCTAAGACCCTTCGAAAGATATTTCATATCCCTACTTCAGATGTTACTTTTTGTCTGTTGTCGACAACCATTTCAACAATTTTGTTATTTTTTTTATTCTTTTACTTTCTTGCTCTATCCTTTTCTGTCCTATTTTTCTTTTGCTTTCGATTTGCAGTTATTCCTTCCTGAGGACGCTGCCTTTATTTACTATGTTGATATTTATTTTGTTCACACCTTTGCACTCTTACTATCTTCTTCTTTTGTTACCTTGTTTTTTCCTCAACCTTTTACTTTATTTTCCTTCTTTTCACAACTTCCTTTTCACCCAACCTTTGGCTTTCTCTCTCTGTCCTTTTCTTCTTTTGGTTTCGATTTCCTATTAATTCCTCCTGTGGAATCCCTTTTTGCTTAATCATTCTTTTGCCAACCGGTGCTCTTCCGCTAACCTCCTCTTTTACTACTCTCTTTGCTTATACCACCTTCCTTTTCCACCAATCTTTTGATTTTTTCCTTTATCTTTCTGTCCTATTATCGATTTGCGATTATTCTTTCCTGATCTCTCTCTATTTTGCTCATTCTTTTATTTGGTAGGTTTGCTTTATCTTTCTTTTATCATCTCCTTTGTTTACTTTTACTCTTTTGCTCTTTCGCTATTTTTTTGTTTCTTTTCTTGATCTCTTTACTTGCTATCTTTTTTCTTTTGATCTCTTTTTCGTTGGTTCCTTTTTAGTTTCTTTCCTTTATAATTTTTTTGTTTTGCTTTATTTCTTTCGTTATTTTTCCTCTGCTCTTTATCTTTTGTTTTAATTTTCTTCGCCTCTACAGCTTTCTCCCAACTTTCTCTACCATTATCTCTTTCCTTTTAACTCATTTTCTTGATCTCTTTCCTTGCTATCTTTTTTCTTTTGATCTCTTTTTCATTGGCACCTTTTTGGATTCTTTCTTTTATTATTTTTTGTTTTGCTTTATTTCTTTGTTTATTTTTTCTCTGCTCTTTATCTTTTGTTTTAATTTTCTTCGCCTTTATACAGCTCTCACCCAACTTTCTCCACTATTATCTCTTTCCTTTTAACTCATTTTCTTGATCTCTTTCCTTGCTATCTTTTTTCTTTTGATCTCTTTTTCATTGGCTCCTTTTTGGAACCTTTCTTTTATTATTTTTTGTTTTGCTTTATTTCTTTGGTTATTTTTTCTCTGCTCTTCATCTTTTGTTTTAATTTTCTTCGCCTTTATACAGCTCTCACCCAACTTTCTCCACCATTATCTCTTTCCTTTTAACTCATTTTCTTGATCTCTTTGCTTGCTATCTTTTTTCTTTTGATCTCTTTTTCGTTGGTTCCCTTTCCTTGCTATCTTTTTTCTTTTGATCTCTTTGTCGTTGGTTCCTTTTTGGATTCTTTCCTTTATTATTTTTTGTTTTGCTTTATTTCTTTGGTTATTTTTCCTCCGCTCTTTATCTTTTGTTTTAATTTTCTTCGCCTTTATACAGCTCTCTCCCAACTTTCTCTACCATTATTTCTTTCCTTTTAACTCATTTTCTTGATCTCTTTCCTTGCTATCTTTTTTCTTTTGATCTCTTTTTATTGGCTCCTTTTTGGATTCTTTCTTTCATTATTTTTTGTTTTGCTTTATTTCTTTGGTTATTTTTTCTCTGCTCTTCATCTTTTGTTTTAATTTTCTTCGCCTTTATACAGCTCTCACCCAACTTTCTCCACCATTATCTCTTTCCTTTTAACTCATTTTCTTGATCTCTTTGCTTGCTATCTTTTTTCTTTTGATCTCTTTTTCGTTGGTTCCCTTTCCTTCCTATCTTTTTTCTTTTGATCTCTTTTTCATTGGCACCTTTTTGGATTCTTTCTTTTATTATTTTTTGTTTTGCTTTATTTCTTTGTTTATTTTTTCTCTGCTCTTTATCTTTTGTTTTAATTTTCTTCGCCTTTATACAGCTCTCACCCAACTTTCTCCACTATTATCTCTTTCCTTTTAACTCATTTTCTTGATCTCTTTCCTTGCTATCTTTTTTCTTTTGATCTCTTTTTCATTGGCTCCTTTTTGGAACCTTTCTTTTATTATTTTTTGTTTTGCTTTATTTCTTTGGTTATTTTTTCTCTGCTCTTCATCTTTTGTTTTAATTTTCTTCGCCTTTATACAGCTCTCACCCAACTTTCTCCACTATTATCTCTTTCCTTTTAACTCATTTTCTTGATCTCTTTCCTTGCTATCTTTTTTCTTTTGATCTCTTTTTCATTGGCTCCTTTTTGGAACCTTTCTTTTATTATTTTTTGTTTTGCTTTATTTCTTTGGTTATTTTTTCTCTGCTCTTCATCTTTTGTTTTAATTTTCTTCGCCTTTATACAGCTCTCACCCAACTTTCTCCACCATTATCTCTTTCCTTTTAACTCATTTTCTTGATCTCTTTGCTTGCTATCTTTTTTCTTTTGATCTCTTTTTCGTTGGTTCCCTTTCCTTGCTATCTTTTTTCTTTTGATCTCTTTGTCGTTGGTTCCTTTTTGGATTCTTTCCTTTATTATTTTTTGTTTTGCTTTATTTCTTTGGTTATTTTTCCTCCGCTCTTTATCTTTTGTTTTAATTTTCTTCGCCTTTATACAGCTCTCTCCCAACTTTCTCTACCATTATTTCTTTCCTTTTAACTCATTTTCTTGATCTCTTTCCTTGCTATCTTTTTTCTTTTGATCTCTTTTTATTGGCTCCTTTTTGGATTCTTTCTTTCATTATTTTTTGTTTTGCTTTATTTCTTTGGTTATTTTTTCTCTGCTCTTCATCTTTTGTTTTAATTTTCTTCGCCTTTATACAGCTCTCACCCAACTTTCTCCACCATTATCTCTTTCCTTTTAACTCATTTTCTTGATCTCTTTGCTTGCTATCTTTTTTCTTTTGATCTCTTTTTCGTTGGTTCCCTTTCCTTCCTATCTTTTTTCTTTTGATCTCTTTTTCGTTGGTTCCTTTTTGGATTCTTTCCTTTATTATTTATTGTTTTGCTTTATTTCTTTGGTTATTTTTCCTCAGCTCTTTATCTTTTGTTTTAATTTTCTTCGCCTCTTTACAGCTCTCACCCAACTTTCTCTACCATTATCTCTTTCCTTTTAACTCATTTTCTTGATCTCTTTGCTTGCTATCTTTTTTTCTTTTGATCTCTTTGTCGTTGGTTCCTTTTTGGATTCTTTCCTTTATTATTTATTGTTTTGCTTTATTTCTTTGGTTATTTTTCCTCTGCTCTTTATCTTTTGTTTTAATTTTCTTCGCCTTTATACAGCTCTCACCCAACTTTCTCCACTATTATCTCTTTCCTTTTAACTCATTTTCTTGATCTCTTTCCTTGCTATCTTTTTTCTTTTGATCTCTTTTTCATTGGCTCCTTTTTGGAACCTTTCTTTTATTATTTTTTGTTTTGCTTTATTTCTTTGGTTATTTTTTCTCTGCTCTTCATCTTTTGTTTTAATTTTCTTCGCCTTTATACAGCTCTCACCCAACTTTCTCCACTATTATCTCTTTCCTTTTAACTCATTTTCTTGATCTCTTTCCTTGCTATCTTTTTTCTTTTGATCTCTTTTTCATTGGCTCCTTTTTGGAACCTTTCTTTTATTATTTTTTGTTTTGCTTTATTTCTTTGGTTATTTTTTCTCTGCTCTTCATCTTTTGTTTTAATTTTCTTCGCCTTTATACAGCTCTCACCCAACTTTCTCCACTATTATCTCTTTCCTTTTAACTCATTTTCTTGATCTCTTTCCTTGCTATCTTTTTTCTTTTGATCTCTTTTTCATTGGCTCCTTTTTGGAACCTTTCTTTTATTATTTTTTGTTTTGCTTTATTTCTTTGGTTATTTTTTCTCTGCTCTTCATCTTTTGTTTTAATTTTCTTCGCCTTTATACAGCTCTCACCCAACTTTCTCTACTATTATCTCTTTCCTTTTAACTCATTTTCTTGATCTCTTTCCTTGCTATCTTTTTTCTTTTGATCTCTTTTTCATTGGCTCCTTTTTGGAACCTTTCTTTTATTATTTTTTGTTTTGCTTTATTTCTTTGGTTATTTTTTCTCTGCTCTTCATCTTTTGTTTTAATTTTCTTCGCCTTTATACAGCTCTCACCCAACTTTCTCCACTATTATCTCTTTCCTTTTAACTCATTTTCTTGATCTCTTTCCTTGCTATCTTTTTTCTTTTGATCTCTTTTTCATTGGCACCTTTTTGGATTCTTTCTTTTATTATTTTTTGTTTTGCTTTATTTCTTTGTTTATTTTTTCTCTGCTCTTTATCTTTTGTTTTAATTTTCTTCGCCTTTATACAGCTCTCACCCAACTTTCTCCACTATTATCTCTTTCCTTTTAACTCATTTTCTTGATCTCTTTCCTTGCTATCTTTTTTCTTTTGATCTCTTTTTCATTGGCTCCTTTTTGGAACCTTTCTTTTATTATTTTTTGTTTTGCTTTATTTCTTTGGTTATTTTTTCTCTGCTCTTCATCTTTTGTTTTAATTTTCTTCGCCTTTATACAGCTCTCACCCAACTTTCTCCACTATTATCTCTTTCCTTTTAACTCATTTTCTTGATCTCTTTCCTTGCTATCTTTTTTCTTTTGATCTCTTTTTCATTGGCTCCTTTTTGGAACCTTTCTTTTATTATTTTTTGTTTTGCTTTATTTCTTTGGTTATTTTTTCTCTGCTCTTCATCTTTTGTTTTAATTTTCTTCGCCTTTATACAGCTCTCACCCAACTTTCTCCACCATTATCTCTTTCCTTTTAACTCATTTTCTTGATCTCTTTGCTTGCTATCTTTTTTCTTTTGATCTCTTTTTCGTTGGTTCCCTTTCCTTGCTATCTTTTTTCTTTTGATCTCTTTGTCGTTGGTTCCTTTTTGGATTCTTTCCTTTATTATTTTTTGTTTTGCTTTATTTCTTTGGTTATTTTTCCTCCGCTCTTTATCTTTTGTTTTAATTTTCTTCGCCTTTATACAGCTCTCTCCCAACTTTCTCTACCATTATTTCTTTCCTTTTAACTCATTTTCTTGATCTCTTTCCTTGCTATCTTTTTTCTTTTGATCTCTTTTTATTGGCTCCTTTTTGGATTCTTTCTTTCATTATTTTTTGTTTTGCTTTATTTCTTTGGTTATTTTTTCTCTGCTCTTCATCTTTTGTTTTAATTTTCTTCGCCTTTATACAGCTCTCACCCAACTTTCTCCACCATTATCTCTTTCCTTTTAACTCATTTTCTTGATCTCTTTGCTTGCTATCTTTTTTCTTTTGATCTCTTTTTCGTTGGTTCCCTTTCCTTCCTATCTTTTTTCTTTTGATCTCTTTTTCGTTGGTTCCTTTTTGGATTCTTTCCTTTATTATTTATTGTTTTGCTTTATTTCTTTGGTTATTTTTCCTCAGCTCTTTATCTTTTGTTTTAATTTTCTTCGCCTCTTTACAGCTCTCACCCAACTTTCTCTACCATTATCTCTTTCCTTTTAACTCATTTTCTTGATCTCTTTGCTTGCTATCTTTTTTTCTTTTGATCTCTTTGTCGTTGGTTCCTTTTTGGATTCTTTCCTTTATTATTTATTGTTTTGCTTTATTTCTTTGGTTATTTTTCCTCTGCTCTTTATCTTTTGTTTTAATTTTCTTCGCCTCTTTACAGCTCTCACCCAACTTTCTCTACCATTATCTCTTTCCTTTTAACTCATTTTCTTGATCTCTTTGCTTGCTATCTTTTTTTCTTTTGATCTCTTTGTCGTTGGTTCCTTTTTGGATTCTTTCCTTTATTATTTATTGTTTTGCTTTATTTCTTTGGTTATTTTTCCTCTGCTCTTTATCTTTTGTTTTAATTTTCTTCGCCTCTTTACAGCTCTCACCCAACTTTCTCTACCATTATCTCTTTCCTTTTAACTCATTTTCTTGATCTCTTTGCTTGCTATCTTTTTTTCTTTTGATCTCTTTGTCGTTGGTTCCTTTTTGGATTTTTTCTTTTGATCTCTTTGTCGTTGGTTCCTTTTTGGATTCTTTCCTTTATTATTTATTGTTTTGCTTTATTTCTTTGGTTATTTTTCCTCTGCTCTTTATCTTTTGTTTTAATTTTCTTCGCCTCTTTACAGCTCTCACCCAACTTTCTCTACCATTATCTCTTTCCTTTTAACTCATTTTTTTGATCTCTTTGCTTGCTATCTTTTTTTCTTTTGATCTCTTTGTCGTTGGTTCCTTTTTGGATTCTTTCCTTTATTATTTATTGTTTTGCTTTATTTCTTTGGTTATTTTTCCTCTGCTCTTTATCTTTTGTTTTAATTTTCTTCGCCTCTTTACAGCTCTCTCCCAACTTTCTCTACCAATATCTCTTTCCTTTTAACTCATTCTCAACAGTGCAATTAATCTTACCGGAACCATTTTATTTCTTTTTCGTTTTCAGCATTGTCACAAATGTCAAACTCCTTTCCAACTCTCAGCCAAAAAACACCACTGCCGCGCTTGCGGTGAAGGTTTTTGCGAAGCGTGCTCTTCTAAAAAACAACCAGTTCCATCACACGGTTGGCTCGAAGACGTACGAGTATGTGACGACTGTTACACAGATCAACCTCCGAGCTTGTCTCAAGCCGTCGATTCAACGGAAAATCGCGCTCGCCAAATGGGCGAAACAGTCATTAAAATCGTCTCGGCGGTAAAATCGGTATTAGACATACCGAAAGAATACATCAAAGATTCGGCAAGACCCTCGTATTGGACACCAGACAGCGAATGTATCCATTGTTGGGTATGTAAGAAACCTTTCGGACCTTTAAGGACGCTGCACCATTGTAGAGACTGCGGGAATGGAGTGTGTGATGATTGTTCACGTTCTAGAAAACCAGTACCGATGAGAAGGTGGGACAGTCCAGTAAGAGTTTGTAATAATTGTCGATGATTAGGAAGGTTGCGCATTTTTCGTTTTAGTTGTATCTAGTAGGTAGGAAGGCGAATTTTGATTGTTTTATCGAATTCAAAATTTCCTTTTAGTATTGACAAAATATTGACAAGAACGACTTTATAAGTGTTGTCACTCGTCTTCAATTTACACTACGAGTGAGCTAGTGCAAAAATACTGTCTTTCTATTGGTTAGTCTTACTGTCAATCACATCAAAATGACTAAGATTCCAACTACCGTGAACTGATTCGGATTTGCATTAAGGCTGACAAATACAGAGACAGCATACACATTTGTATAATTTTGCAATATTGACAGCGGTGCTATTATATTCTCATATCTAGGATACTTCATCTGCACTACTGTAAAGTATCAAGGTTTTGTACAATTAAGAGTTATACACACTCACTCACCTTATTAGGATAATTTTTTTAGTCGCATATGAAGTATTAGTACGATAAAGGATTATGAAGTTTTATATTTACATTCAAATATTTTCGGTGTTTTAACGAAAACACTCTGACAGTTAAAAATTGGCATCAATGTGATGGAGTGAAAATATAGTGAATTTTAATAGTTTTTTGTTATCATTGAAGTATATAAGATGAAAGAAATTCATTTTCTTTAATTTCTTCTTTTTAATGTTTTTCCTCGTCTCCAACTCCTGTGATATCCTTAACTCACTCGTGCCCCTCGGAAACTCATAACTTTTTCTTACTGTCAAAACTATCCTCGTCACTAACTTCACCAACTATTTTTCGCGTCACTTGTAAAAAGATTCTTCTTATTAATAGATTTTTTATTGTTTTTTTTTCTCTTCTCCAACTCTTTTGACTTCCTTATCTTCGATGTGGATGGACTACTCCCTCGAGACTTCTTTACTTTTTCCTACTGTTGAAACTCTTCTTTTTTTTGACAGTAACTTAACAAGTATCCAGGTTATGTTTTAAGTTATCTCTATCCAACGTATTTCAATCAGTATTTCATGTTTTGTTTAGAATGTCTTTCCATCCCTTCAAAGTATCTCTGTTTTTTAATATTGTTTGCATTTTTATAAACTTATTTATTTAAAATTTTGGATAATTTCTCCAAGATCTGTTATTTCATCAACTATTATCATACTAGACCGGAGTGTTCTTGGACTAGAAAACTTTTGGAAATATCGGTTGACAGTGGACGCTGTGTACATATCCTGATAATAGGATTAAAGTGAAAGCACCCGAAAATTAATTTTATTCAAAATGAAAAAAAATTGGTTATCTATATAACCTAAAAGTGTAATTTTCTAGTCTGAATGTGTATAAAATGTAATTGGGAGAGCCTTCCTACTCTACTTACGATACCGATATCCAATAATTCCCCGACGATATATATCATCTGCGTGTTAAGATTTTTACTTTTTTAAGAAGTTATGCAACATCATTTTTTAGCTGTTAACTATTTTAATATATTTTTAAATTATGGTGGCTGCTTTTATTGAACAGGTTTTTTTTTTGTATAGGTCAGTAATAAAAAGTTACTAGAATTAACCAAGCAGTTGTTCTAAACCTTTTAATATTGTTGCAGTGTTTACCTCGATAATTCAATTTGTATAGTTTTCTTCGGCGTACATCATACATCAATCGCCTACGAACAGAGACAAATACACATAAACACTGACAGATATACAAAAAATATATAAACATTAACAAATACAGAAAAAAAACTGACATACATTTATAGATGCAGACAAACAGACATAAGAACGTAATCATTGATAGATATACACGATCAGACAAATACACAAAAAAACTGATAGACAGTGACAGATACAGAAAAACGGACATAAACATTGAGAGATATACACAACCAGACAAAAACACAAAAAAAACTGATAAACATTTACAAAAACACAAAAAAAACTGATAAGCTTTGATAGATGCAGACAAACGTACATAAACATTGACAGATATACACAACCAGACAAAAACACACAAAAAAACTGAAACTGACAAAAACACAAAAAAAACTGATAAGCTTTGACACAAACAGGCGTAAACATTGACAGATATACACAACCAGACAAACACACAAAAAAACTGATAAACGTTGACAAATACACAAAAAAACTGATAAACTTTGACAGATAGAGATAAACGGACATAAACATTGTCAGATATACACAACCAGACAAAAACACAAAAAAACTGATAAGCTTTGACAGATACAGAAAAACGGAACTAAAAATTGACAGATATACACAACCAGACAAAAACACACAAAAACTGATAAACTTTGACAGATATTCACAACCATACCAAAAGATTGACAAAAACACAAAAAAACTGATAAACATTGACAAATATACAAAAACAGTGATAAACATTGACAGATGCAGACAAATGGACATATTCAAACAATCATGGGTAGATACAAACGTTCTAAATTTGCGATTTGGATTCTTCAAGTGTCAATAGTGACAGTTAGAGGGTCGAATTGGTTTGAACTTTGAATCCATTTGCACCATTTGTGTGTGTACCTGTATGTTCGTCATTTTAGTTATTTAAGTTTGATCATTTTTTCGGATGTTTAAGACGTGGAAATATGCAACAAACTTCATAAATACTTCCATTAATCGTCAATCAACTGTAAAAGAAGACAATTCTAAAAATGCTTTCAGAACAAGTGTTCATCATCGCGTGACTAATTGAGATTTTCTTCTGAATGAGGTCATTGACAGATCAGTCAAACGAAGCTACACATTGACAGATACAAACATGAACATGTACGTTATTCACAATTGCCAAACATTTTTGGTTAAAGAAGGTAAGAAAAAAAAAACTGTAAAAAAATCATCCATATATTAAAAACGGCACTTTTTTCATTTTAAGTACATTCATAATTTCTCTTATATACATATACCGGGGGTTGCGGTAGATCAATTACAAAAATATAACGTACTAAAATCTACAAAAGAAGGAATAAAATTAAACTGACGTAGTTACCATAATAAGTTAATACTGTAGGTTAAATAAATAAAAACTTAATTGCTAATGGCAAATCTTTTAGTCTTTCAGTGTATAAATAAAAAAATTACAGGGTTATTAACACGAAGGCATAAACGCAGGAACCCATGCTTTCGTTCGTTGTAGCATGGTTGCCAGTTGTAATCGGTTACGTAAGAATCATGACATTCCTCATTAAGTTATTCAAGAAAGGAAAGGGAATATAATCATTCGATTCACCCTTCCCCTTCTTGAATCTTGATATGCGCGTTACGAAGTATTGGATATTTTTCAAGAAGGTGAATGCGTGGTAACCGATTACAACTGACAACCATGCTACATACAGATTGCGAAAAGTCTATTCGCGCCATACGATTTACACAAGTACGACAAGGAAAATATGAGCAAAACTACTTGAAAGTTCCAGCTACCAAAAACAGTTGGGGGTGTGTGTTCAGTGCCCCTCTATTTCAATCGCTGTTGCCAGAAGCGCAGATTAATTTGTACAAATGCTATTTTTCTCGTTATCGTTAACTTTTTTTCGAGCTCATGCACTATTAGGTAAAACTAAACACTTTCATCCGGCAACAGTGTCCTTTACAGAGAGAATTCACATTTAAACTTTTACACGCCCATCGCTGAGCGCACTTATTCTTCTCTCTCTTTCAAGTAGTTTTGCTCATATTTTCCTTGTCGTACTTGTGTAAATCGTATGGCGCGAATAGACGTTTCGCAATCTGTATATGAACGAAACGTGGCACGGGTTCCTGCGTTTATGCCTTCCTTTATTAACAGTGTTCAAAATTAATGAGCATACGGCATTGCCATGACAAGCTTCACGATGTGATATTTAGAGTCGCAGACCAGTTCACTCACCTCAAACCTAACATTACTTTCATGTGACACACAATATCCCGGTTAACTGTCAACATTGTAAGGCTTAGCTGGGTAAATGTGTTAGTGTTGAATTATAATAGACCGGAAAGACAAATAATGAAAAACGGAAACTGCCAACATTTAATCGAACCCCAGCATTGTTCTCGTCAGTCGTGACATTTGATGTAAACCTTGAAAAGCGTAATACTGTAAACTAAAACAAACCTTCATCATTTAGGTGAAGTATTCATTTTCAAGTATATCTGCAAACGTCAAAAAGGAAGTTAAAAGGTAAGTCATTCTTTTCATTTGTTTTATATTGACGGCTTTGACCTTGAATCAAAATGTTCTTAATTTTGAACACTGTTGACTACAGACTAAATTAACAAAACAGGCAAATTAATTTTATTTCAGAGCTTCACAAGATGGTCAGTGTTGGAAGTGTCATCATGAATAAACGTATGGTATTTCCACGGGAACAGTTTTGCGAAGATGATCGTGATTTATAAGCACTTCTACAGATTCTTGAATGCAACACCCGACTCAACTTCCAACACTGATTTAAAAAAAAATTAAATACTTAAAATTTGACACGTCATTCACTTTCGCATATTTAAAATTCGAAATTTCAATATTTACATAAAAATATATGTACAATTTAACAATATACAATTAAAAAAAGAAAAAAAAAACGTTTGAAACGAAAACGTCTCTATCAGCCTTGAACAACTCGAAAAAATATCACTAGAGCTATATATATGAATAAAAAAAAAACTATTATAGTCAAGGCACGGCATGTTGACAGCACAAACAGGTCATTACAATATAAACCTACAGCCGAATAAAAAGATTTTACTTTTACTAGATTCTCATACTATTTCAACATCTTGTTAACGACATCCAGTTATGACAGTAGTGACGTGCGACGGGATTTATATTGTATGAACTACAGTCACTTTATACACTTAGTGGTCAGCTTTTTCTATTTTACGTTGGTACTAGGGTTCATGGAGATCCAAAATGAAATCACAATGTTTTAAATAGCATTTGAAGGCAATTATTCAAACCTTTGCGCATACCTAATGACGAATGGGCGGAACTTACAGCCTTATTGTCACCACAAGAGTAATAGTATTATTATAATGATCTGTTTACGCTTATTTTGATAGGATTCTAACACACAACTTCCTAAGAGTATAACAGAAAATTCATCAAAGATCATAATTTTTTTCAGTCAATGTAAACATCTATTCAGATGTCAACTACAACAAATGAATGCCTAAGCCAAAGTAAGAGTTTTGACAGGTGTCTTAATAAGATACTGTCATCATAGTAAAGCAAGAAGGACGTATATTCTGTGGAATAGAAGAGGAAACCTCCATTCACGACTTTGGGGGAAAAACCTAAACTAAAGGCTGCGGAAATCCTAAAAGTTCCTCAAGAAATAAATCTAAAGGAACTAAAAATACTTTGGATAAAACATCGATCGTAATTTGTCGCAACACTAATGAAAATAGTTCCGTATCCATCAATCCACCAATAGTAACGAAAAACAACTGCCTTCGTCCAACGAGAGTTGTTGTCAAGTGGAGATATTGTTTTGACGAGGCGTAAATGAAATTTGAATAGACAATTCCTGAATATATTTCAGTGCTACATCCACTGTTAAACAAATTATACCTTTGACGATTATATTTCTGCAAAAACTAATCTAAAAGAGAAAATCACACGATATTTTGATCACAATAAGATAATACAAAGTCTACTAAACGTAATTTTCTCCGGAAGAAGAAACGTTTTCAACAGACGTTGTATTTTTACTTTTGCTGCTACTACAGTTATCTCTAATATTCTTTTTCTTCTTTCGCTCTTTCGAGTTGACAGGCGACGAGGGTGCCCCTCCCGAACCGGACGTGGATTCTTGACGGACAGTAGTGGCGCTTGCGCAGTTGTTATTTTGCGAATGCGCGCTCAAACAAGACATCTCTATCATGTTCTGATTCTGGAAAACAACCGAGCTAGAAATTTCTGGAAATAAGATGAAATTAACCTAGGTTTAGTTGTGAGTAATAAAAAACGAATAAGCAGTACACAAACATAGCTATTAGTAGTTAGTTCAAAGCCAAAATAAGTCTAAGTCCTTTTAACTTTTGAATAATTTACAATATGCATTATGGACCAGGGTAGAAGCCTAAATAATAAGTGAAAAAAAATAATAGTAGTAGGATGAAACCCATTGAAAAAGGAGGAGAATATTATAAAAATGAAAGGAGAAATAATTTACGGGCGATATGAGGGCGGGAAGGGGAAAGGGGTGAGTTTTTAAGAGTAAAATCCGGTTTATCTCGATTTCCGGCAAAACTACAAGTCCTATGGAAAAAACTCAAATAGCAAAGTAGTAGGTAATAAAAAGATCTACAACTTTTGTACCAACACTTTTTTCACATAACCTCAAAATTAATGTGGAAAATTTAAAAAAAACGAAGTTTTTGGTTTTTTATTTTTATCTTCTACAAAAAAATTTTTGTTTCACAAAACTTGGTTAAAACTGACCTTTTTATGTCCCGAATACACTGTAATTTATTTGATTTGAAATATTTATTTTTTCACCTTATTTTGACTTAATATCGAAAAAGCACCATAATTTTCAATCTAAAATTCACCCGTCAAAATATCAGCTTTTTTCAAAAAGTTGGTGTGTTTTCTGTCCGTTGAAATCTCTACTTTCCGATGGTGTAAAAAAAATATATTACTATAGTAAATCTTCTCAAAAAATGCAAAAAATATTGTAAAGAATAACGTAATCAGAATAAAGTATCTAAATCCAATAGTACGATTTAAATTTATTTTTATATATTATGAGCTTTTCTATGACATAAATGTAATTAGAATTGAATAAATCAAATTTTTAATTGAAAAAAATTGCAGCAGTCACTTTTTTTAGATGAAATTGTATAAAAATGGCATTAAAAAGAATTTCAAATTCGAGTTATTTTCGATTTTTTGCATTTTCTGAGAAGATTTACTATAGTAATACATATATTTTTTTACACTATCTGAAAGTAGAGGTTTCAACGAACAGAAAGCACACCATCTTTTTGAAAAAAGTTAATATTTTGACGGGTGAATTTTCGATTGAAAATTAGGGTGCTTTTTCGATATTAAGTCAAAATAAGGTGAAAAAATAAATATTTCAAATCAAATAAATTAGTGTATTTGGACATAAAAAGGTAAGTTTTCACGAAATTTCGTGAAAAAAATAATTTATTTGTAAAAAATAAAAAAACCAAAAACAGTTTTTTAAATTTTCCACAAATTTTGAGGTTATCTGAAACAAGTGTAAATACAAAAGTTGTAGATCTTTTTATTACCTACAACTCTGCTATTTGACTTTTTTCCATAGGACTTGTAGTTTTGCCGGAAATCGAGATAAACCGTTTTTTACCCTTAAAAACTCACCCCCTTCTTCCCGACCTCATATCGCCCGTAAATTATTTTTCATTTCCTTTTCCAATGGGTTTCATCCAATTATTATCTTTTTTTATTTCAAAAATTATCGACACTGGTCTATTATGCTAACCCGGCTGATTTGAGATTGACTATTCTAATCATATAAACGTTATAGATACTCAAAGGACTCAGGCTGTTACGCGCTTGCGATAGAGATATGTGGCCATTACAGTTCGCTGAAGGTAAAGTAAACAACATGCATGTATGTATATATATATGATTCGAATACCATCGCAAAGCAAGAGGAACTGGTTTGAGCCACTACTACGCAAATGTAAATGTTCGTGATCCAAAAATAAAACGTTGCACATTATAACCTCACAATTTTATAGTTTCGTGGTAGAAACCAAAGATAAAACCACGTGTTCAATAGTTTTGATTGATTAGTAAAAATACTTCAAATGCCAAATCTGTTTTAAAATCAGATATTTGTATTGTTTATGTGTTCCTATAAACACCAAGGGAAGCGAAGTGTATATCCGACATCCCTCCCAATACACAATTCACAAGATTCTCCCTTCATTGAGTTTTATTATGATTAACTGAAAATATTGGAATTATTTTTGGTTATCTAATATTTATCGTTGTAGTATCTGTAACAATAGCATAGTTTAAATACAAAAACATAGAAACATTCACAAAACAATAAATTCAAAATAAAGAACTAAAATCACAGTACAATAAAAACAATTTGTATTATTGAGATTCATTTTTTCGTCCAATTCGAGTCAAGATTTTGGATTTTTGAATTTCTGCTTTTCGAAATTGATGGTTTTATATCATACAAATACTACAGATAGAGGCAGCAAGCTAGATCGAAACCCATCAGCATGTAAGGGAGGGATAGAAAGTTAGAGGTTCAAGTTGTCTTTCTCATATGACGCGCATGCTATAGGCACAGACTTTAGGTCGCGTTCATCTCAACGTGGCGCTATCGGAGCGATAATCAATTCCCTGATGAACGCGTGTTTTGTCAACTCATTGATGTGAGCGCTGTGGTAGCAGTCGCCATTTTCCCCTTCAGAATTGAAATAAGCATTAACTGTCATTTATGACAAATATCATGTGAATAAGCATATAAAATGACGTAGCATATTTTTGTTTGAAGATATTTTAGACCTTTGTATCTTGAAAATGAATGAACACCTCTGGGAACTATTAAACTAAATAGAGGAGTTTAGTCTAAGCTCAGTGAGCTAAACAAAAAGTGTTTTTTCTGACAAGTATGGCAGTAAATGTCTACCATTCAAAACATAAGGTTTTTGCAGGTTTTTTATCATTACGAACATCTAAATTGCTTTATTAAGACAATGAATACACCCCCGAAGAGTGAATCTTAAAATTTAAAATGACAATTTAGCTGAATACTCAACGCATTGGTGGCCAATATTTCTAGGAACTTTTGGAAATTCACCATTTCATTTCTGTCATTATGTCTGATGTCAGTTTTATTTGTTTTTATTGATATTAGCTTAATTGTTCATGTTTATTTTCAATTAGAGTTTTCTAATTCTAGTTAGTTGTATCTCTTAATTTTTCTGATTGCTTTTTCCAGTGACATCTGACATAACTAGTGACATAATGACAGAAATGAAATGGTGACTTGTCAAAAGATCCTAGTAATATTGGCCACCAATGCGTTGAGTATTCAGCTGAATCGTCATTTTAAATTTTAAGATTCACGCTTCGGGGGTGTATTCATTGTCTTAATAAAGCAATTTAGATGTTCATAATGATAAAATTGAATGGTAGACATTAACTGTCATTATTGTCAGAAAAACAACTTTTTGTTGGCCACACTGACCTTAGACTGAACTCCTCTATTGAAATAGCTGATGAATGAATAATAATTATTACAGTCATATGTCAAATAAAATTAGGTTATGGTGTTATGAACGTTCAGCAGAATTAAAAAATGATGGATTACTCTGAAAATCGCTACTTGATCAACTTTGTTGGGATGACCGCGACCATTGATGGAAAAACATCTGATTCTCTGTCTCTTGTTCTCTCAACGGAGTTCACACGGACATTCCCACTTACACAGCGGTCTATGGGTTGTTGCCTCTATCTATAGTATCTCTATGTTTTATATACCTCCACTCACGACGGTAGAAGTTTAATATTGTGGTCGGCAAGACTTTCGAGGATGGAACTAAAAAATGGCGACAGTAGACCATTTTTTTTTCAAAAAGTAACCCGTGGATTCTTCTCCCGGGATATAGCCCAAAAAAGGAAGAAGAATAACCAGTGGAAAGAATATATTTGCTTGTTGGAGAATATTAGAATCGTTGACATATTTGTTCCGATTATAACCGATCGTTTATTATACTGTGTGTTGCATATATTGCGCTACATGAAGCAATGGAATTCTAAAATGAAATAGGAAAAGCCAAAATGAATAAAACTAACAGTCTAAACAAACTTAGCCTAATAAAAAGATGGATATAAAAAGGAATATGTACCTCACCTTGTTGTCCGCGTCAGCGAGCGGATTAGCGGTTATCGTTATCCTATTAGGAGTACAGCCATTCGATTTTGGACTTACCACCACGTATTCGTTGCCGTCCAATTGAAGAGTGTGATCGTCCACCACCGATTTGTCTCTATTGTCAACTGAAATACAATACAACAATATAAATAGAAATTGAAAGATGAAAGATTATCCAAACAGACAATGTCGTCTGTCATTTTTGAAGTTTCTCTGTCGTAGCTCGACTGTCATCTTAAGACTTATCTAGAATAATATTTTTTTTTACCAGATTTTTTCTGTTGCCATTTTCTACAGACGAATACGACTGTGATACCGCAAACTAGAAGTGCACATCCAATTACGACACCGGCAACGATCACATACAATCTAAATTCGGATTTTTCTCCTCTCGATGTTGGTGGAATTGGAAGTTGAGTTGTCGTAGTTGTAACTGGTTGATGTGCTGAAATAAACCAATAAAATAATATACTGATACTATTTTTTTTTAGTGCTTTTGGACGTGGTAAAACAGGAGTTGTTCGCGTAACCGACACCAGTAACAGTGTAACAGACACCTGTCAACGCTTAATTGATACTTGCCAACGTTATCGCGTTATCTGTCACTGTAATGTTGTAGTAAGTGTGGTTAGACGGTGAAACTTATGAATTGGTGGTGTAACACCAGTTACGGTGTAACCGTTACCGTTATCTGCCACCATGAAGTAGTAAGTGAAGTTAGAAGGTAAAATGTAACCGACAGCAGTCACAGTGTAACCAACACTTGTCACCGCTTAATTGACATCTGTCACCGTTATCGCATTATATGTCAAAGTCAAAATGTAGTAAGTGGGCGTAATAGTAGTGGTTGATAAAATATGAAATGAATATGCACTTTAAATTATCCAAAATTGTACTCTCTCGTGTTTAGAGAAAAAAAACTCACCTCTGGTTTTGGCTTTCATAATTCCGCTGAAATCGCTGGCATATTTTGAATTAAAACTTTGTAATTTCACATCATATATTGTGTCAGCTTGCAAATGAGTAATTACATATTCTCTTGTATCTTTTCCGTCAGCCGTTGCTTTCATATAATCTCCAGCTGTTGAAGCGGACATAAAACTGATATAAAAACCATCTAATTGAACATTCTCTGGAACGTCGCACTGAAATCATAACGGGATTTAGAATAGATTTTAAAGTCGACACATTAAAATTTGAAAAAATTACATATTTTATTTTTTGTGCGATAAAATAAAGAACAACTCACTTTCCAATGGATTTTTACGGCACTGGTGCTGATAGTTTCAGTTTCTATTATTATAGGAGTTGGTAGAGGATTTCTAACGTCAAAATCGAGTTTTTTCAAATGGAACTTATCCGAATTGGGACTCAATTTGTTATCGTTGTTTTGATATACAGCCGCTATCCTAAATCTACAAAATTAAACCATTTTTTAAATGTCAATGAAAGTCTCCCCAGTGTACACACACATATATACACTTTTTCTATAAATTATCATCGCATGCACCCTTCCCCTTCAAAAATTATTCTGCCTTACTTGAAACGTTTACGTTTACGGAACAGTAAAAAGTTGTTTTTATTTTTTATCATAATCATGTTCTATAACTATCCATTGTCACTTCTTTGAAAAACATTAATATTTGTGATAGTTCGATATTGAGAAGATTAAATCCAAAGTTAATGTCAGATAATACCAGCAGATGAAAATGTCGATTGTAATTTGTTGCAAACAATGCAATTACAGCGAAGATCAAGTTCGATCCTTTAAAAAAGTTTGCAACGACATAAAAGGCAGGATCCCCGACAAAATTCTCGTCCGCAAGTCATTCATAAAACTATCCGAAAAGACGGCTGACATTCTATCGCCACACATATGTTTTCATCAATGACTTTCAAGGAGTGGGAAGAAACTGTCGGACTAGTTGGACAGTGCCACTGGTCAATACTATTTACTTACAGGTGAAAAGAGAGGTTAGAAAAATTTAGATTGTTTTTTTTGCAAATTTGGCACTGACGAACCATGATTTTCATAAAAAGTATTGTTTTTAATTATATCTGTACGCACACACACAAATATCAGTTGAAAGGACGAAAACAAGAGCTTCAATAAACTAGGAACGTTGAAATTTCATAGTAAAATCAGGTAAAATTGATAGTAAAATGGTTTCCGCCCTTTTCTCGGTGTTTCCATATTTCAGACAGACAAAATTATTAACACTCATTCGTTTCGTTTAAACCTCCAAAGTTTCAAACGAAAACATATTTTTATTACATAAACTACTCAGGATAATTATTTTAAAGTCGGTTTTATGTAATTTCTTAAAAGTACATTTCTATTTTGTACGTTTCTATCGTGTCCTACAAATCAGTTGTCGCAATTCAAAGAAAAAGTAAGACATCTGGCAAAGGGTCGGCAAGTTACCTTAGAATGTGATGTAATGTTGGATTCACTTTTAAATGTAAACAAACGTATCTTTTTAATGTATTAATCTGAGATTGCAACCGACGCACTACATCCTTTATACAAGAGAATACATAACATCGTTACCGAAGTGTCTACTAACCTGTAAATATAATCCGATTTCAAATTGGTAATATCATAGTTTCTAATACTATACGGAATGTCAAAATTGGTAGTTTTCCATCGACTCGGTCTGCTAACATTATGGGCGTTCGGATTGGCTGGTCCTAACTCTCTATATTGTACTTTAAAGAAAGATATCGGTAAACCAGTATCTTGGGAAACATTCCAACGGACGACGACAGACTCATCATTCAGTCGAGATATCACTGGTTTGCTGGGTGGGATTAACTTGGGTGGTTTAGAGGGACGTTTTGGAGGGCGTTTTGATGAATGTCTAAAAGATAAAAAATTATTATTGAAACAATTGGACACATGAATGCTTATTAGAGGCAGTGTAAGAAGGTTCATTCTTTCGATTGGGTTGTGCTCAACAGCCCAGGCACTTTGTGTCTTCTATGAAAGCCACTAGTTTGACTGGAGAGATTTTCAGTAGTTGTAATGGTTGTATAGTTTCCTCTCCAAAGTGCTTCAGTCTAACTCCATGTAAGTTCTCGCAGAAGCAGAGTATGTGTATCATTATAGCGTTCACATTTCCTGCACTAACTTTGCCCATTTTGTGCAGATGTTTCCTCAAGGCGCAGTGTCCAGTCACCACGTTGGTAACTGTCTTCAAATGTCTCTTACTCAGTTTCAACAGCCTGGTTGAGAGTGCCTTGCCTACAAGGTTATTATTTAAAACAAAATAAACATTATTACTTACTTTCTATGCGGTCTTGTAGGAGCTATGGATGTATCAAGAGATCCCAGAGGAATGACACTTATCAATACACTACTGTACACAGTTTTCACAACATTTCTGGCAAACAGTTGTAGATTACCCGCATGTCTTTTCTCTATTCGACTAAAATTTATTCTATTACCCATAACTTCAACCAAACTGTCATTGATAACTGAAAATCCGTTAAGAAACCAAGAAGTGTGAGGTTGTGGCACTCCTCTAACTGTACAAACCAGATCCAAAAATTCTCCTTGCTTCGGTTCCGTTTTATTCGTAGGACAATCTATCGTGGGTTCTTCATTGTATATAAGGGATATTTGATGGGATATTGTACCGTAAGAGTTGGTATGGTTACAGACGTAGATAGCTTCGTCTGAAGATATGACGTTGTTTATTATTAGGCTGCCATTGAGCATTTCTATGCGCTCGGATGGTAATTGACCGTTTTTCTTGAACCAAACTACTTTTGGAACGGGATTTCCCACTGCTGCGCATTCCAAGGAAACTGCATCGCCTGAAACATGTTAAAATAATTTTAAATGTGGTTTAAAGTCTAAAAAGGAATATTAAGATTTGCATGGGACTTATGAGATCATTCCAGATCTATTGTGTGTGTACTTGTCTAGAGCTGTTTTTATTACTAGCCTCCATATGCGATCGTCAAAAACATTAACCTAGTCAGACCTTCACAATGGCAAAGTATGTGTGCTGAGGTTTCCTAGTCTTCTTATCGAAACCAGGGTCCCGTCTGGAGCACTACTAGTTTGTTCGCCTGTTTTAGATTAGTAGTAGTAGATATTCCTTCACTGGTGCCTTGATACACCATTCTCTAAACTGCTTTGTTGATAAAAATGGTACACAAGACTTAGGTCTAGATTCTGTTGGGGTTTCAAGGAAGGCATTCTTCTTCTTCTGTTTGAGGTTTGACAAGTTTCTTCAGTGAGAGAGGGTAACATTTGGGTTTATGTTGCATAGGTGTTAATTGTGCCTTTGATATATGTTGTGTTAGGTACATAAGTAAACCATAAAGTTTGTGGACTGTATTATAAGGGATTCTACTGGGTCTTCTTGAAAGCACAACACTAGTTACTATTTACAATATATTTACACTTTTCTTTACGTACACAATATACACTGAAGGATGTCAATAAGCCAGGGCCTTCTTTATAGGATGATATAATATCAGAGCCTTTATTTTAGCAAAAAATATATGACACGATACAAAGTGGCGTGTTCACTTATTCGCCATTATTGCAAGAGAGCGGTAGCTGACAGTGCCAACCTCGTACAATTAAAAAAGGGCGGTAAATTTAAAAGAAGTGTTGGAGATTGTCTCCAACATTTTGGTTGAAGATAATTTGGTCAAATTCAATCCTGGAAAGTTTTCCCAGTGATATGATCTGTCTTTTCTCTCCTTCTTTCTAGTTGAAGGCATTAGGAACAATGTCGCAGAATAGTCCTAGTGGTCGCTGGAGACCAAAAATGGTTCAACTCACCTTTTACAACTGTATATGTCCTCTTCGGTTCAGATATAAAGTATGGGGATTTATAAGGTCCATTTCTAACAACTTTCAAATTCAAATGGGCATGAGAATCAACATTTTTTATTGTGTTCGACGCTCTACAAGTATAGATTCCAGTATCATCGGCGTTTACGTTAGGTAGAACTAATGATTTCGTTTGATTTTTTTGATAGCGATAGTTCACTATTTCTCCTTTCTTTAAATACTCTACGGAAGCTTCGGGATTCGATTCAGGTACTAAACATCGCCAGATGATTGTATTACCCGGTACTACCGTTATATCTGTATTTTCTTGTTTGGGAAATTCTTTCAACTGAGCTATGGTTAACCTCCAAGGTATGGAAGCCACGACGTAGACGCCGTAATAAGCCAAACATTGATAGTCTCCCGCAATGTGTGTACCGCTAACCTAAAAAAATAAACGAGTCATGAGGAACTGTACCTAGAACTGGGCGCTTATAGGAAATATCAAAGTTGTTGCCGAAATGTCAATTTCTTTAAGTCGATAGGATATTTAAATATGATTTGCTTTAGTTTTACCTGTATCGTAAGCGTAGACTTCTTTCTTTGCTTATTATACCTATCTTCGGAGAGAAGTTGGAATGTCGAATTGGTCAAGTTAATGAAAGCGTTTGAGTTGAAAGGATTATCGGTAGGATAAAATTTCCATTCGAATTTATCGGGTTCTATATTCATATCACACGTTAGTGCCGTTTCAAAACCTTCTGGAAGCGCCATAGGTTCCGGATTCGACATCATATACATAGTGTCTGAAAAAAAAAACAGAAAAAAGTTGTTATTATACAGGACATGTCTAAACTTTATTTGGATTTTAATTACGCCCCATGTAAATAAAATACACTTAAAATGAACAGGAGCGTATTTTATTTTAGGGTATTACAATTAATTAAACGATTGTATGTAACTAAAGTCATATAGCACATAGACTAGTAAAATTGCGGTATATACAGATTGCGTAAATTACATCGGAACCCTCGCCTCGGATTACACAAGTACGACAAGGATATATGAAAGAGAGAGAAAGAATAATTGTGTGCGGTCATCACTTTGTTTCATCTTAGGGGTGTATACTTATTTCCCGAGACTGGCCGAATGGTCCTTTACAGAGAGAATTCACTAGTTGGTGGTATTCAGTATGCTCCCAACATGGAAGGAGTGAGGGTGTTAAAGAAATAAAAAAATACAATCGTTATTACGTAACCTGTACATCTTAAAATTCATTTTTGTCAACATGATAATTTCAGACCAAGTTGACAATTTCTAACTACAATAGGATATTATTTTAGCCATTGTAACTTGAAAATAAAACAGCATTTCTTGAGAGAACCATAATTAATAAACTAAAAATCCCTTCCATTCATAAATTAAATTGAAAAAATAAAATAAGTAGGTAGGTACCTACACCTATTCTAAACATAAAATATAAACTTCCTGAAAAAATAAAAATCCATTCTAAAGGTAAACATAATTTTAATGAATTAAGTGCTCAAATAAACCACCTTCCTGTGCCAGACAATAACCAAATCTGTGATAAATATTTGATCTCATATCTCTAAGATTATTTGGCGTAATGCTGGCACAAACGTGCTGTATTTTCACCCTCGAAAAAAAGTCAACGATGACGAGACAAAAATATCATTTGTACAAATTAATCTGCGCTTCTGGCAACAGCGGTTAAAATAGGGGGGCAATGAGCATTCGGCCAGTCTCGGGAAATAAGTATACACCCCTAAGGTGAAACAAAGTACATGCCTTAATGACCGCTCATAATTATTCTTTCTCTCTCTTTCAGCTGTTTTTCTGTCGTACTTGTGCAATCCGGACGGTTCCGATGTAATTTACGCAATCTGTATAACTTGTATATTTCAAAGGGAAACGTTCTACTATAATCTTATTACAAATAGAGCAGAATAAGTAAACTTTGTCCAAAATCATTTGCAAATGCAAAAACAAGTGTTATAATTATCAAAGGAAAAAGTATTTCTGGTATTCGATTAAATCTTACACAAATATTGTTAAATTGAATTAATAAAAATATGATCACTTACCTGACACTACTGTATCGAGATACATCACCACGAAAATGGTGACGATGATCAAAATATAGCCTCCCTCCATGTTTCTGCATACCTTCAACAAAATAAAAGTAGTGTTAAAATATTATCGTAAACTTTTAAAAATCGCCTTTTGTTAGCTTATTTAAAATTTCCTCAAAGTTGTTTCTGTTTGAAATTTTTTTCATTATTAAAGCGGAATTCTTAGGGGGACAGATAGTAGATTGAGTGTACTGAATGATAATTTTTTTTATGACGACCTACCATTAGCGAGAGCATATACTGAAAATGAGTGTTTTTTACTCATTTTTCGTGAATTTCAAGTGACTCTAGCGTCTAAACTGTTAGGAGTTAGAACTTCCGGTTGGCAGGAATTAAGTACACATATCATAGATAACATTTAGCCATTGATCAACCTGAGCAGCCCACTGGAAGAAAACTTTGCTTGATGTTTTGAATTTTTGAAAAATCGTATTATTCAGCCTACAAAATCAATGTGTGTACTGCGAAATAAAATTCTAAAACTCTAAGAATCTTTTGTTTTTACCTTTAACTTTAAACGACTGCATCGCTTGTTTTGTTATTTTTATGTGTAGTGCACTTATAGGTCGGTTTTTGACAGTTTAGATGCTAGACTCTCTTTTATAATTTTATTTTAATAAAAACGTTAAAATTATGACAACCTGTATATAGGTATTAATTTTTTAGTGTAGACCAGACTTTTTTTTTAAACGGAAACGGAAAATAATACTTTGAAATGATTTCGTTGACTGATAAGTTGAGTACCCATAGAAATACCTTTCATTTAAATCGCTTCCTATGGGGATGTTCAAAGTCCAATGAGGGGTTTCTATTAAACACGGTCGAGTATTGAATTGCATATGAAGGGTTAAAAAGAGGTTTTGAGTACAAAGGAAGTTTTGTTTTTAGGGATATTTAATACCACCACGATGTTTTTATAACTGGTGGTATTATTAGAATTGTTTTGACCCTTATTACATGGATTTTTTTCACAATTATCAAATAAATATGAATCATTTATAGAAAACTTTTTTGCTGGTAAGCAGTAAGTATGTAAAATTTATGTAATTACAGTAAATTACAGTTTGATAATAAACTGAAGTTATAACATAGGTATACTCTAACTAAAGTCAGTGTGATGACCATAAAATAAAGCAATGTTGTCAGATATATTTTCTAAAATTGTTAGGCTCGCTACACAAATGTTCCTCTTACTTCAGTAAACTGTTAGTTCGTGATGTTATAAGAAAGCTAGTTTGGAAATATTTTTAAAAAAATACATAATGTAAATTTATTAGTAAACATTAGAATAAGTCGCTTGAAATTACTGAAAAAAGAAAAATTAATTGAAACCACTTTTTATATGTTACTATATTTAAGATAATTTTGAAGAGATGGCAACGTAGTTGCACGTGCAGTCAAGACTTCGAAACAACCAATCATCAACTGCAGTATTCATCGCAATATAACGAAATAACCGAAGTATACTCCGTTTGACGTTTTTGGCAGAAAAAATTCTACGGTCTTGAGGATGTTCGGGGGGGTTGTGTTGCGATTCGGCTTATAATCCATTAGTATCATTCAGTGTCGGGTGTGAATTTTGTTTTAAAGAAATATTTAATATAATATCTATTTCTTGGTTGAGTGAGTTTAGTGAATTGTTATAGGTATTTATAGGAAAGTGTAGGTAGAAAGGTATCATTAATATACCTTTTTGATGGTGTAGTGGTTAGGCCGAGTCAGTGAATTGATATTAATATAATATTCATTTGTTCGTAGACGTTAGGGTAAGTTTTATAATATAATTAATCAGAATGACATTTTGGAGACCATTTGAAAAAACAGTCCAAGATGATGCGCGGGATTATTGAATTGTGGATTTAAGTATAAGAAGTTAGATAATCGAATGGTAATAATGGAATATCGGCGTATCGCTGAACTTAGACAGGAGTATTTGCGCAAAATAAAAGGGTGCCGTGATTCAAATAGAACTATAATTTATTTAGACGAAACTTGGTTTGATACACATGATGTTGTCAAGTGTTTATTAATTTATTTGTTATTCAAACAATCCTTACGGTTTTATTACATGAATAAATAAAAAATAAAATACATTTCAACTTAATATGTAAGAAAATAGTAGTAATGGTAATTATATTATAATTAAAACTGTATGAGGATATACACCCACCTTTAAAATATGGTTGGGTTGACGATACAAAAAACTGTTCTTTAGATACTCCGTGTTCTAGAGGAAAGCGCTTTATTATTGTATTACAAATTTTATGAATTTTGTATGCAGGTTAATTTTTTTCATTCAAATTTTTATTCGCTATGTGCGTACCTACTGTCGCCCCCTCGCGGCTTAAAAACGCAAGTTACGACAGAGATTTGCACGTAAAGCTTATGGAAGCAACAATTATTATAAAGATAAGGAGCCTTTTAGCTTTTACAATGTAAATAATTTGAAAATATAAGTGCCTAATGGCATAATGTTCAGTATTTTATAAGCGACTAGGTAAGTAATCGTTTTTAAAATGTATTTTTTTTATGTTAAGTGTAGATTTGTAGGTTAGAATCAACGGAGATACAGGTTGCCTAAAATCATTAATAAAAATCGATTATTCCATTTTTCATTCTGCTAAATGAAAAGTGAACAAACGCATCATATTATATCTACAATTGCTTAATGAATATTTATGGCTTTCAGCTCTGTATATATTTGTTGTGGACTTTGAACTTGCACTATTTACAATGAAAATTATAATAAAAACTGGGTTTGAGCTTATATCACACGGTATCAACTTTCATCCCAACTCGCAGCCAAAAGGTCAATCTCTGGTGGAATCTGGTCATGTAAGAGATGTACATGAATTCAGAGAAGATGGAAAAAGCTACTTAATTCAATCTAAAATCATCAGACAAACTGCAGTCACATCTACACCTTACACTACAAAAATCTTTGTAGGTCTATTCAATTAATTTTCAATCCATGTTGATCCGTCTGGACTGAAATAATAAATGTATTTATAAAAACATAAACAAACTACATAAAATTGATGGAGAAAACATGACGTATAGAATACTGTATCAGTGCACACTGTATTTTGAAGTGAGGTTAAGACACTCACTTTACTCTTTTTACAGCTGCAATCCATTTTTTCCTTTGTACCAACTTGTGTTGCGCAGTAGGAAACTTGTAATATTTCACATGACTGTTATTATATCCTGTATTTTTACAATTAACAACAGAACAACAGTCGTGCCCCATTTTCCCCTTTATTTATATACAATATACCACGTCAGTCTCTGACCGAATTGCGAAAATTCACCACTGCGCGCGCTGGGATAGTTTCGCCTATCCCCTCCAACGGTCCGCACACAGCGAATAGTAGATTAACATTATTTCACAATATTCGAATTTATAAAAAATTTATATGCACGCCATTGGGCGGCTTTTTCCTTCAAAGGGATTAAAAATATGGGTCATCACATTAACTTTGGAAGAACTTTACTGAAAATGGCCAAACCGTTTTGTATCACAAAGAAATACTGCGTGGGTGATTATTGTATAACCGAATATATAAACAACCAATAATTTATGTTCAAAATTCAATTAAATAACATTAAAAATTATTATTGTATAACATGAATATTGACCTTTAAAATTCTTTACAATTTACGAATTTTTTTATTACGGTACATATTTTTTGTTAGAAAGAGAAACTTATGAATAAACAAAAAAATGTTAACGTAGGCGTGGAGGAATTTCGACAACGCTGTTCGTGAGTGGGTATTTGAAATGCATCGATAACTTTCTATTGTTTAACTAGTCAATAATATTATATTTAGAGAAATATTTTTTAAAATAGATAGATATTTAATCCCTCTACACTTTTAAACACAACACAAGTCACGGCGCCACTGTACGGTATAAGTAAACTTGTAAATCATTTTAACGATACAGTGGGCCGCATATAGTTTTTGTTAACTGGTGTGGAGAAGACACTTTCCGGGTGTGTTAGGAACAACATTAAGAATAGCTAAATACAAAGTATACCAAGTTTATTGGTTACCTTTTAGTTGCCTTTGGTGCAAATTCTAAATACTATAATTGGGTCACTTTAGTTATTCTTTTATTTTAGCAGCCATGTGGGCATGTTGATAAAGAATATTTTAAAATAAATTGAAAAATAATTATTAACAATTTCAACATATAAGTAAATAAAAAAAAAATTTATCTTAAATTAGATATTCAAAATTTCCGTCTTTGCTTCAATGCATCTACATCTAACTGCAAAAAATGTATGGTCTTGTTAAATTACTTCAGCAGGTAGTACTATTTTTTGCCAAAATTCAGTCAGTAAATCCAGTAGGATTCAAAATGTTAACTCATTAAACTGTATAAAAAGTCATATATCCTACTTTCTTCGACATTTACAAAATGCAGACTCGACTAAAATAGACAGTTTTTGGATGTTGCTACATAAATAACTATTTTTTTCCACGCCCACGTCCTTAAACGTCAAAAATCGCACTGTAGACATTCCTTGTAAGTGACATTTAACAATAACATGCACGTAATGAAAATCTCATAACATACTGGTGCGTTTAGATAAGAAAAACTTAATTTTTGTAACAAATTATAGTATCCGAACATTTTCTCAACTTTACCTACAAATATGACTGTTAGTAGTGAAAAAGACGAAATTATGAGCACACAGAAGAAAATAGATGGGCGTAGAAAAAGTATAGTACGTTACACGAGTTGCACTCGAGAAATTTACGTGCGTAAACTTTTTCACTTCGTGCGTAATGGTTTACTTACAACTCTTGTTACGTAATATACTATTTAGCATCACTATTATACGTACGATGTACCCATTCGAGCGATTCTTCAATCACTTCACTACTAATTCTTATATATTCTACTACGGATCACATGTTCATTTCATTCAAACTCATTCATGAATGCGTAGGAAAAAGTTGAAAGTAAAACAGGTAGAGTTCAAACCGTTATTTTACTTTTATACTATTTCACAAGAATATTGAAGAATGTATGCCATCGATCTTAAAAAACTCAAATAATTATGCCTACTATATCAACAATTTATAAATTACTTTTCATATAATAATATCACAAGAGAAAAAATTTTGTCGGCAAAATTTTCGAAAGGTATATAAAAATATCTGCGCCACTGACAATTGTTGTAGTAGTTGTAGTTGCATAAATCGAATAATAAATTTTGTCATAACGTAAAATGATTGTTAATCCTATTATCCTGCTACGAACCAACCTGCAGAAAGAATTGCTTCCATAAACCCAGTGAATCGAACTGACTATAGTTTGAAATCTGTTTACTACTCGTGTTGGCTCAGAATTGAGTGGAAGATGGCAAATATATACTCGAATGGGTCTATTAATACAGTACAGTATTATAAAGTTAGTATCATTACATTTCCAGATAAATAAAATAAGCTGTGCTAACTTGCTTGTGATGGCTTGCTAGCTAGCTGGCTTACCTGTTGCCTGGGATGTTTTAATTTTCACGTTTATTAAGGTATCTTCATCACTTTTTAATGTCTTAAAATAATTAAACACTCTATATATCACTTGACGAGTTTGTTCTTCAGTACATTTACGATTTTCTTCAATAACGGCTGACATTTTTACAAACACTTTATTCTACAAAGCAGAAACAATAACTGTGTGACGCTACGCTACTGATAAGGTTCGATGCAATTGGCGTTTGTCAAAATTTTACCACCAATAGCAGCCGAGTAGACAGGACACGATTACTCTTTCTCTCTTAGTTGGTAATTTCTGGGACATCAAGTTAGTTGGCGAATACTGTAGCAGAATTCGTTTGTTATGGAATATAGAATGTACTAAAAGCCGAAAAGATTTAAAAATTTACATAATAATGTTTATTTTATGGCGAAAAAACGCCGTGGTGGTGAAATCTAGTACTTCCGTGTACGGTATTCTCAACATAACATTCAAACCTATCCATCAAAAACGGTGTTGAGTGTGCATGACAAACCAACTTTAAAGATGTCCGCAAATAATCGTAGCATTAATATTATACTGTAATTTTTATGGCTCCCAAAAATATATTTTTTTCAAATAAAAAAAAATAACCTGTTAAATAGTTAAATTAATTGTCCCACCTCTATATTTAGTGGCTTAACCTTCTAACGCAAGAACGTAGGCTGAAGTTGCGTTCACTTTGTCGATAAGAAGAAATTGGTAAAAATTACAATCCGGAGGACATTTTTATGATGATTTTTTTTAAAAGTGGGTAGTAAATTATTATTTAAAGTTGTTATTTGTTGTTATTTAGAAATGCTTTAGGTATAGGGTGTTCGCCACTATGCTATACAATTTCCCGTTGGGACACTCTGTATAATTATATATCACGCTTGTTTTTCTGTCCGGATAGGACTTTGTACATGAATTAAAACTTATTTTTGGATGGGTTAGAGACTTAAAATTTTCTACATAATTCAGAATTGGATGGCAATAAAAGAAAAAATGGAGAATTATTGATAAAACGACACTTTTTTAGTTTTGATATACATCATACGGTCTATGTACAACGTAATAGTATATTACGTAACAAGAGTTGTAAGTAACCCATTACGGCAAGTGCGTAAATTTCACGAGTGCGTAATGGGATTACAACTTGTGTAACGTACTATACTTTTTCTTCGCCCATCTATTTTCTTCTGAGTGCTCATAATTTCATATTTTTCACTACTAACAGATATACTCGTAGGTAAAGTTGAGAAAATGTTCGGATACTATAATTTGTTACAAGAATTGACAGCATAATTGAGATGACGTTTATTTCCATATCAAGAAAAAGCGAATTATTTTTTTTGAAATTGTATAATGTGTTGCCGACATTTAGGGGCATCACTTAGTTCCTTTAAAAACGTGGTATATTAAAAAAAATTATTTCATGTCAAGCTCGCAATAATTAATGGTACTTGTTTGTCCAAATTTGGCGTAAAAATTAAATCACTGTTGATTGCCGACAGCTTTAAGAACTTATGGTAGAAAACCAAACAAGGAAGGTAAGAAAAAAACTTGCTAAGTGTTAAAAACCACTCAATCAATAAGTGATTCACAGGAATTTAATGCAGATTTAAAAAGTGTTTGGATAACGTGTTTGGTTGAGAAATGCAAATGTACAAATAAGTGTGATGGTTGTTGGTATTAATGTTTTTAATTAAGAAAAAGTATAATTTTTAACGCATGCGGTCAGTGTCTAAAATGTCATTTTATGACACTGGTGTTAAAAGTAAATTACTTTTAGCACCAGTGCACCCTTCTCACAAAATAAAATATCACTTTTAGCACTTAAGGTACATTTTCCTCTACATTCGCAGGTCGCTAACGATTGCGACCAAAGTAGCAGCGATTATATTCGTCGACGAATCTTGCAGAGATGTTTTCCTCCGATCGAATCTTGTTAAATATTCGTCAACAAATTTCAGTCGCTTTTATATTAATAATTATTGTATTATTATATTTTTCTGCTACACCTTTAATAATAAAATGAATATTTCTAAACAAACAGTGATTTTAATGCTTCTACATAATCAGGTTCAAAATGAAAATTTGCTTCTTCAGTTAGCACTAGAGTCTGAAATAAGAATGTTTAAAAATAGGCAGTATGAAGGATTTCAGTCTATTTTGATTAATAAACATTTGGTTGGTCTTCCATTGTGCCTAAAAATAAAAAAAAATAAATACATTTTTGATCAAATTATTAATACAACATAACCTTTAAAACACTATCCTACTTGAAAAATCGTCACGAATCAGTCGCTTGTCTGCTCCCAGAGAGGTCTGGCGACTGAGCGAATAGCGACTTAATTTGGGTAGCAGCTACTCAGTAGCGCGTAGGAAAACGCTCCCGTTTAAATACATGAATAGGTGTCTTGGCGAATAAGTCGTCGCTACTTTTTCGCGCCTACTAGCGACTGGCGAATGTGGAGGAATACGTATCTTTATATCATAAATGACGGTTATATTCAGGTGTTATTAAGCAAATATATATTTTTTTCTATTTTCCGCTTGTAGAAAGAAATGTTGTTTCCAAAACGTGTATTTTCTAGAACGCACTGATTTTTCGTGCGGAAATGTAGTTAAAAAAAAAGTTATACTGTATTTCTTTTTTCGTAGGAGCTAAGTGTCTCATTATTTATTCAAAAGTACTATATATATATACTAGTCCAGTAAATAAAGGCACCAACCTGTTCATCTCATTATTGTCGGACTTTTTTTTTTGCAACTTGTAGGTATTCATGTGTAGATTACTCTCTGAAAATGAGTCCTCCGCGGGATTTGCGGAAGGGGCTGGAAAATGGCCCATGATCCCGAAAATTTAGTTTTTGGCCGATATCTCCCGAAATATGCTACTTAGAGAAGTGGGGTTTTGCTAGAAATGAAGTACAGTTCATTACCTACAAAAATGGTCCCCATCATTTTTGTCCCTGGATCAATATTTCTTGCAAAATTTTCCGGAAAACTAAAAAACTTAGCCAAAAATTTTAAAAACCATCGAAAAGAGGACATTTTCAGTTTTCCAATGGTGTGCATTAAAGACCGATATTGCCAATCATTGTTTATCAATTTGCGGTAGACCCGAGAAATTTCAGAAAACTCCGGAAATCAAAAAAAACGTCCCAAGAAAAACATGTTGTTTATAAAAATACACAAAAATTATTTATTCATTCTTTCGGAATACATTCACCACCTATCAAAGTCCCATTATCCAAAAGGTTTCGGTGAAGCTACGCTTAATTTAAAAAATATGAACGGATTGATAAGGGCGGTCAAATATTCAGGAAAAATAAAGTTTGGCCAGTTTTTTCAATATTCCTGGAAAATAAAAAAAACGAAAAAGTTACACGATGCTATAGGTCCCTCCTTTCATATGAACTTTGAATCATGAAAAAATATTCATTTTTACTCAAGTTATGGGCCAATTTGCCCTCCCTCTCATGCCTACATTCACGGAGCGTGCTCCCGGAGACGCCGCGCAGCAGCTCGAAATCCAAGGTACGCTTGGGCCCGTTTATCTCGAAAACGGTTAAACTTTTGACAAAAATGATAAGGATCATTTTTGTAGATAATAAACTGCTCTCCATTCCTAGCAAAACCCCACTTCTCTAAGTGTCATATTTCCGGAGATATCGGCGGAAAACTCAATGTTTGGGATTATTGGAAATTTTTCAACCCCTTCCGCAAATTTCGCGGAGGACATATTGTCAGAGAGTAATCTACCCGTAAATACCTACAAGTTGCAAAAAAAAAGTCCGACAATAATGAGATGAACAGGTTGGGGGGTTTCTCGGTCTATATTTACTAGACTATAGGGCGAGTCTTTCTTTTTTTCTATGAGGAATAAAATGATAAAACAGGTCGGTTTTACCAAAATTAAATCGACACGTCCCGTATAAAACAGATCTGATGTCGATATTGAAATAAAACCAGTGATATACGTAGAAACTATTAAATACATAACTCGCGGAGTCCGCGTAACATTCTCAGACAACTTAATTGCGTTGCAAGTCCAGTTCCAGTTGCTAGGATTGTGAGACTATACGAGAAGAAAAAAACAGTTTGTACATAAATTCACCTTAACTATCTGTAACCAATAATAAATTAGTGATAAACGACGCAAGTTTTTTTTTCGAAAGAAAGAAAAATGGTCCATTCATCAATGAATTTATTATTTTTTAAATACTTAATATACCCATTGTTAGTGGTTGTTGACTTTTATATGAGCTAGTCATACTGGAATTTTATAAAGTTAAGTAGTATATGGTATACATTTCGAACTAAAACTTATTTTTACACTACAAGTACAGGGTTAATTATTATACAGGGTATCCCGAAAACATTGGTCAAAAATTATAGGTATAGTGTTTCTAATGTGAATGTAACGACAATAAAATAAAGCAATGTAGCCAGATTTATTTTCTAAAATTGTCAGGATCGCTATACAAATGTTCCCCTTACTTCAGTAAACTGTTAGTTCGTGATGTTCTTGGAAAGCTAGTTTGGAAATATTAAAAAAAAATACCTAATATGAAGCATTAAAATAAATTGCTGGAAAAAGAAAAATTAATTAAAACCACCCTATGTATGCTACTATTTTTAAGAAAATTTTGAATAGCCGGCAACGTAGCAGCAAGTGGATTGGAAATCGAATAGTCCAACTCCAGCATAATATAACGAAGTAACTGGTCAGTTATTAACGCGGTCCACTGTTTCATAAAAAATTTTGACGATCTAAAGAAGTTGGGGTTACTTAGCATTAATTTCATCCAGGGACATGTGCGATTAAAAATAACATCTTAGTTTGGAAGATACAGCCACCCTTTTAAATGTCAATTTCAAAATATTGAATTATTAAATTCTACCGGGTGATTCAATAAGGGTAACGAGGTAACCGTATGTTATTCTTCTGAGAAAATCAGCCTTGACCAAATTTTTTGGAGTCCATATTTTTATGCTAGATGGCGCAATATATCACTTACAAAATATAATTGGATTTTTTACAAAATATTTCTCAATTTAGGTTGGTAAAAAATATCAATTTTAGAAATACTTGTCTTTATTCTACCTATTCTGTGGTGGAGGAAGTTTAACGACCCCTAAACGATTTTGGTATAGGCAACCAAACATACAATAATATTAACAAAAAAGGCTGACGTACCTATCGTTTTTATTATATGATTCTACAAAACTATAATAATTTCTAGTGATGAAACATCCAAAAAAGAATTTAAAAAAACGAAAACTGACATTTGGACCGGCGACCTTCTCTGTGACATTTCAATGTCATTTAGTATTGACATTACTAATCTATGAAACAAATCAATATTCTTAGGCCCGGTTGTAAATGCATAGCTCAACTGTGGTTCAGCGTTGAACCGAGTTTAATTGCAAATTTTTGTTCTAAGTACGTCAGTCACTACTGATCTGTGGTTCAAATAGAAGTTTCCGTGAACGGTCCTCGAAGAGCGTTCAAAGGCGGTTCAAGAGGGTTTTGGCATTTGACGTTGAGTTGTTAACCTCAAAAAGTGAGGTTGAATATCTGATAATTCATTATTTCAATCAAAATGAACGAATTATTAGAAGATGAAGATTTTTTACAAATTTTGAATGGTTTATTACAACCTAGAAGACCGCAAACCTTTAGAAATAGACACAGTCATTTTGAAATATGGTGATATTGAATTTAAATGTAGATTTCGATTAGAAAAACGAACTGTGAGATTTGTAATCGATCAGATCTCAAATATATATAGTTCCAATCCAAATAAACGAAATATCATAAGTAACATCACATCACACCGTATACGTTACGTATAAATAAGGTTAGGATATACGGGATATACGCGCCAATCAACACTGTCAACTGTCAGTGAACGATCAAGTTTGGCATGGAACATTAAAATTTCAGATGAAAAGCGTAGTTCAGTGCAACCAACGTGACCTGAACGACGTTCAATCAAACTAATGTTGACCTTGCACTCTACAACGAAAACCAAAATGAACTCAGTTCAAAGTTGACTGGCAGTTCAGTTAAACTAACGTTCACCTGTGACATCTACAACCGGCCCTAAGTATTTAAATATGTCAAGTTGTACAGTCGACGGAAAAGTTTTGTAACTAACACGAGTATTAAAAGGGCAATTAACAATCTCGAACATTAACGCGTTAAAATATCTCGATGGATGGGACTTTTGTTGGTTAAATAACTATTAAAAATTATATAAACAAGACAAAATAATTTAAAACGTTTTCATATCCCGGGTTTTTCATTATGTATGTTCCAAAAGCATATTCGTCACGTGCGCATACGAAAATAAATCAAAAACTCTAAAAACAATTTAAATGATTTAATTTCCACGTATCTCGGTTACACCGGTAATGAAAAATAAGACGAAACAAATAATTTTAAAGTTTAAAAGAAACACAATATTTATTTCTGTCCGTTGCTTTTGAAATATGATTGCGTGCAAGAATTTCTGAAGGACTACAAGTAATAGCCATTGTCGTAAAACTATTTACGAAATTAGCAGATGCCAGACGTGAATAGTAGTGTTTTTTTTATAATTTTTTTTTAATACGACAAAAACTTCGGCTACAACGTTGGGGATAGGATATGTATAAGTTGTAACATGCCATTTTAGTCCAGTAAACGAAGGTGTCAACCTGGGCATCCGGTCCAGCGGAATTTTTTTTTTTAATTTGCAGGTATTCATATTTACATTGACGCCCCAAAATGTCAGGTACCTGGAATTTGTGGAAAGGTGGGAAAATGGCCCATTGGGCCCAAAAATTTGGTATTTTCGCTTATATTTCCGTAAATATGCAACATAGAGAATTTTTGTTCAGACAAAAAATGACGGGGACTTTGTTATCTACAAAAATGGTCACTATAATTTTTGTAAAAAAGTTGATAGTTTTCGAGATAAACGGTCCTGAACGCAGCCCCATTTCCAGCTCCTGCCCGGCATTAAGAAAATATGCTGTGAGAGCATGACGCCTCCAAGCAAATTACAAATTTTTTAATAACTCCCGTTAAAATGAATATTTTTTCATGATTCAAAGTGCAGATGAAAAAAGGAACCTGTGGCTATAATATCGTGTCTTTTCCTCCCCTAATTTATTGCCCTAGATTAGTGGAAAACCCGGCCAAAGTTAGTTTTTGCCTGATTTTTCTGACCTCCCATAAATATGTTCATGTTTTTATCATCTAGATTAATTTTCCCGAATTCTTCTGAGTAAAGGAGCTTTGAGGGGTGCTTAATGGATTCCAAAAAAATTCACTCAATAATTCTTGGGTATTTTTATAAACAACTTGTTTTTCAAAGGGACATTTTTATGGATTTTCGGAATTCTTGCAAACGCTCCAGTTTATCGGCAATTTCTTGATAATTAATGATGAAACCGGGTTTTAAAGTATAGTATACAAAAGGTTAGATTGTCCCCTTGCCGATACCATCATTATTTTCTGTCTAGGTTCTCGAGTTTTCCGGAAAATCGGGAAAATCTTCGGCCCACTGAAAAAAGACATTTTTTTTGGAGGTTTTTTTCTCCTCACTGTGAAATTTTTTCCGGTCAAGGATTGTACCCGATGAAAGGTAACATTCTGACCTTTCCTTTGGTATGTATATCAATTATTTTAGTGAACGCACGGAAAAGAATTTATTATCTAAATTTGTCAACAACGCATATTTTTACATTAAGGGATTGGGTTTCCTTGATTTTTTTTACAATAAATTTATTAGTCAAGTTCAAAAAGTGAAATCAAAGTTATTTTTGTCTTATTATTATTATCATTATTATTTGGGAATTTAATGTACCTATAGATACCTGCAAATTAAAAAAAAAAAAATTTCCCGATGGTCCAGATAGCCAGGTTTTTTGGACTTTATTTATTGGACTATTTAGTCTAGTCAACAAGTTGAAAATGGTGAGTAAGAGAAATATGTGTGATAGCTCTATCAAGTGCGTTTATTGGCAAATAAAAAATTTCTAAAGTTATAAACAAATGAAAATTGAAAAAAAGGTATCTCGTTTATTTGCCAACATCTCGAAAATTATTGTCTTTAAAAAAAATTCTCAAAGGGGAGGATCAATAATTGTAAAAGTCCCCCAATATATATGATTTTAATTCATCGCTGAGAATAGATCTCCGTCCGTCAAAAGCGAATAGTTTTTTAAGGCAATAATAGTTCTTTTAAAAATTTGAAAAAATTATGGTGTATTCTGAATGCCCCTAAATGTCACAACACATTATACAATTTCAAAAAAATAATAACTCGCTTTTTCTTGATATGGAAATAAACGTCATCTCATTTATGCTGTCAATTCTTAAGTTATCTTTCTAATTTTTTTGAAATTATTTGTGATCTTTAGCCAAATAAAAAGAAGGATATTAGATAATATTTATTTGATGTTTACTAGATTCTTATACTATTTTAACTGTTTGGCAACATAGTCCATTTATGACAGCTAAGACGTGCAAGTACATTTATTTTATACTAAATAAAGAATATAGCCTTATTTTTTTTTGTGGTGACATATTCCATCCTGTAACATTCTCGTCGGGATTCTCCCACATTTTTGCTTGCGACATGACCGAATACATGTAGAACCTACGACTTGTAGTTGCCGTTTCGTTCGCGTCTTGTCGTGCACTAGCTAAACATGGTCGCTTTTTTTTATTTTCGTTGTTTAAATAACATTTCAATTCAACAGAGTCCGGTATATGCTCGTAAGGCTATCTTCTCAGAAATTCTTTTTCGTTTTGCCGCACTTGTATTTCATTCTTTTTTCGTTGTTTTCTTTTTCGCGAAGTCGTTTGACATTTTCAACTTAATTTAACTGGACCGGGTCGCTTTTTTTGGTAGGCCGATTTCGGGAGAAGAATTTTTGCGGCAGTTTTATGTTGATACATCTTAATCATCGGAGCGAGTGAATGGTTTTTTTTATATTTGTAAGCAGAACGAACTAGGTATTGTTTATGTCAAAGTAGAATTATCCTAAATGGGACAATTTGGTTCAAATTTGTTTGGATTCCCAGTTATAACATTAAATTTCATAAAAATTTAGAGCTTTAAACTGTAAGATTTAGAAAATTCACCGCTTTAATTCAAAACTTACCGAAATTTACAGAATTAACTGTGAAATTTACGGATTGAATTATAAAATTTACAGCTTAAATTTAAAACTTTGCAAAATTTACAAATTTAATAGGAAATTTACGGATTGAATAAGAAAATTTACAGCTTAAATTTAAAACTCAGCGAAATTTACAGAATCAACAGTTAAATTTACGGATTCAATTAGAAAATTTTTAGCATGAATTTAAATCTTACCGAAATTTACAGATTAACAGGGAAATCTACGGATTGAATTGGAAAATTTACAGCTAAAACTCAAAACTTTGCAAAATTTACAAATTTTAATAGGAAATTTACGGATTGAATAAAAAAATTCACAGCTTAAATTTAAAACTTAGCGAAATTTACAGAATCAACTGTGAAATTTACGGATTCAATTAGAAAATTCACAGCATGAATTTAAATCTTAGCGAAATTTACAGATTAACTGGGAAATCTACTGATTGATTTGGAAAATTTACAGCCTAAACTCAAAACTTTGCAAAATTTACAAATTTTAATAGGAAATTTACGGATTGAATAAAAAATTCACAGCTTAAATTTAAAACTTAGCGAAATTTACAGAATCAACTGTGAAATTTACGGATTCAATTAGAAAATTCACAGCATGAATTTAAATCTTAGCGAAATTTACAGATTAACTGGGAAATCTACGGATTGATTTGGAAAATTTACAGCCTAAACTCAAAACTTTGCAAAATTTACAAATTTTAATAGGAAATTTACGGATTGAATAAAAAATTCACAGCTTAAATTTAAAACTTAGCGAAATTTACAGAATCAACTGTGAAATTTACGGATTCAATTAGAAAATTCACAGCATGAATTTAAATCTTAGCGAAATTTACAGATTAACTGGGAAATCTACGGATTGATTTGGAAAATTTACAGCTTAAACTCAAAACTGCAAAATTTACAAATTTTAATAGGAAATTGACGGATTGAATTATAAAACTTACTACTTGAATTTAAAACTTAGCGAAATTTACAGATTTAACTGGGGAATTTACGTATTGAATTGGAAAACTTACAGCCTCAAAAGTCTGCAAAGTTTACAAATTTAATTAGGAAATTTACTGATTGAATAAGAAAATTTACAGCTTAAATTTAAAACTTAGCGAAATTTACAGATTTAACTGAAAAGTCTACGGATTGAATTAGAAAATTTACAGCCTAAACTAAAAACTCTGCGAAATTTACAGAATTAACAGTGAAATTTACGGATTCAATTAGAAAATTCACAGCGTGAATTTAAATCTTAGCGAATTTTACAGATTTAAATGTAAAATTTAGAAAATATACAGGTCGAACTGTAAACTTTGGAAAATTTATTGTCTAAATTGCTTATTTTATAGCTTATTCTTGAAAATTTGCAGCTTACACTGAAAAATTTCCGCTTGATACTGAAAAACCTTGATAACTTACCCGAATTGGCAACGTTGCTTTTTGAACCGGTTAATGTTTCTGTAATAAAAATAGTGAAAGCTAATAATAATGAAATGTAATCCAATGCTACTCCTCAGGCTTACATCCCTCAGTCCTGAGGGAGAGATATTTCTAATTTTTACTATGAAATATTTTTTTTTTCATCTTATCTCACTATTCAACACAGTTATTCTAAATTTGATACTCTAACACCGTCTACTGAGATGCAAAAAGAAGTGGGATGTAAGGTAAGAGATAGAAAAACCTGTAAATAAAAAAAAGAGATTTCAATTACTATTTCAAGAACACGGATTTTTCAAGTCCCCTAAAAACGTACGCTACTGACACAAAACCAACCATTAAACTAACTCTTTCACTGAACACCAAAATTTGGTGTGCAACCAAAGTTCCAATAAATATTTTTTTTAAATCAATGTTTTGAACCTTCTAAAAATGTACGCTACTGACGTATATCAAACGTTAATAATGAAAAATAGTCTCTTTTTAAACACCAAAACTATGAAAATTTGAAGTTCCTCAAATGCTATATCTATGTGTTGCGATATTAACTGAATCACACTGTATATTAATATAGGATGGAGTATTTGTTCCGTTCCAAAACAGTCGCCATCATTGTTATTTAGTGTTGCAATTAAATGTTTGCAATCTGCAACCAGTTTAATAATCGCAGATGTAATAAAAAGTAAAGGATTATAATATATTATCCTGTAGTCAGACTCGGTGGGTATTGGAAATACATCTAGAAGGTGTGGCAATTCTTTGAACAAATCTTCTCTCGCTCTTCATATTTCACATCAACGCACAGAACCGGACTCTAAAAAGTCTTAATTTGAAATGAAAAATTGTATTGAAAATAAAAATTGAAGAGCGTATTATTTCCAAACGTGGTTGGGTTCAACGATTCCCAAAAAAACTACCAAAGGTACCACCTACCAACTAAGCGAAAAAATTAAATATTGTAAACGTCAAGAAATACATCCAATTATTTTTTTAATGGTAAACCATATTAGCTGAGTGTTATGACCGGCAAAGCTACACAATAAATTCACTTTAATTAGTTTCTTTTTATATTGGAAAGGCTGAGTTAGTTTTTTGTATTTGTAAGTAGATGCCTCGTAAATTATAGGCCAAGCAATATTGAAAAATCTTAGTAAATAACTGATATCATCGTTTTATTCCAGTGGCTTTAACGGTAACTATGTGACGGTGATTTAGGCTTTTTTTTATTTTTTTGGGATATCTTGATAACGGTAGCCGAGACGTTGAATTAAACATACAAATGCATGGAACGGAACATAGGGATTTAATGTATTATCCGATCTAAATAGTCCACCAATAAAAAATTTCTATAAATTTACTTCAATAAATATCAAGTATTTAGCTGGACAGCTGGATTCAGAACCACTGTATACATGTATGGGAGAAAACAGGTAATAAATAAATTTGTTTCTGAAAAAACTTCCAATAAAAACAGGGAAAAGGAGCAAACAAACGGATAAGAAAGCTAAACTGAAATAATAAAGCTTATTACAGTTTCCTGTAATAATAATAATAATATTTTTCAAAAACAGTGGCCGTTCAACTAAGGAGCAACAACTACTTCCCGTGCAATATGCACCGCCGGATATTGAATTACACTCCAAAGTCAAACGTGGTTGGTATTTCTACAAGATATTTTAAAACCAACCATTCTGGTTTGCAATTAGAAGATTAGAAGGGACAAAACAACTTGTAGACCGGTTTCGGCGTATTTGCGCCTCATCAGTACAAGGTATGTGCTGTCCCTCCGAGAGTCTCTAATCCCGGACTGAAGAATACGCTTCAATCACAATCAATACATGTCTTCCAGTAACGGAAATGTAAAGATTGTGACAGTATCGACATCTTCACTTCCAATCGCAAACCAGTTGAACGGCCACTGTTTTTGAAAAATATTATTTTTCAAAAATTTATAGAGTGTTGAATATAAATAATTATTCTTTCGACATCTGTTAAACTGAAATACCATATGTAATGAAATAATATGCAAAGTCTAAGCTTCATCACTAACAAAATCATCTTCATCATCACTGTGGGAGTCCGATTAATTCAGATCTATGATAACAGGACTGCATTTAACGGTAAAAGAGGCATTCCAGCATCTCTTTTTCTTGAAAAGTAATTAATCAACTTCAAAATTAAACTTTGCTCTTTTTCATTATACCGGGAAGGCATTTTGACAATGGAAAATTAATTGAAAAAGGCGAAAATGACCAAAAATACTGAACAAATCAAAATATGACAACTGAACTGTCAAAAGTAACAAATAAAATTCAAGTTGATATGTTAAGAAATACGTTAATGACGTCATAATTCCGTCTCATCTATTTCATGAATGAGAGATAAAGCTGGACAATGTATGACGTAACGGCAAAGGATGGTTAAACAAACTCTACCACTATCAGACACCTGTACACATGCACACAGTAAACGTGAGTGTATTAGAAAATTACATGAATATTTCCAAAAGGAATGGGATAATGGCGGACCATTTCTGTCGTTAAATGTCATTCACGGGGTGAGTTTTGTAATAATTTATTTGTAGATTTACAAATTTTAGTCTAACTATGATTATGTTAAATTTGGTACCCTCTAACAACGATGCGCCGCTGGTGAAAACTGTCTTATTGATTTCGGCTGGTGTAATTTAGGCGCTAACCATCCTTCTTTACCTGTCTGACCAAGAAGGGCAGATAATCCGACATGTATTTTCGCCGCTAAGAAGTGCAGGTAGGTCGAGTCATAAAATAACTCTTATCTTAATAAAATACGAAGGTGGTTTGGTAGGGGTAGGTTTGGTTGGGTTATAATTGAAAATTATTGTAATTTATTCTTCAAAAATTGACTAAAAATACGAAGGTGGAGTTATGACGTAACGAGAAACATTCGTGACTTTTACTATAATCTCTAGAATCATAGAATACTAAAAAAAGATTATTTTAAAAAACCTTCTTTCTACGATATTCGATAAGCTTGTTAATAAGGCAATAGGTCCATAATTACTCACCCATGGGTGGAGGAAAGAGACAGAAAAAAAAATAAAAATATTTCAAGCCACTACAAGTGTTACCAACTAAAAAATCTCGGAATTTATTCAGATTAACGCCATTAATAACCATCAGCGGGAATTCTTTACTGCACGAATATAAAAAGACTTGTTTTTATTTAGGTATATGGAATATTTGCTTCTATACCGAGAATGCAGTCGATGTTTGTTGTTTAACGAGGTTTAAACTGATATCCATCGAAAGGAAGATCAAATGAAAATTCTGTTGGTCCGAATGCAATATTTTTTTTTGTCAAACATGAATTAAAGACTTGGAAACATTGAATTGAGTCACTGCTACTGGAGAAGATAAAAAAAAACAATAAGATGCAGAATGCTGAATTCTTAGATTTAATCATTGAATCATGAATTAAATTAAAATCTCTCTGAGGATTTTTGTTTATTTTAAATTTATTCGGGATAAGAGAGATGATAATAATATAAGGGTTGTCTTTTAAATGTTAAATATACCGGGTGTCCCAGAGTAATTTATTCAGGATATATCTTAAACGGATAGAGATTCTCGAATGGGACTAAAACTGATCTGTTCCAAAAAATTGCCTTGATGGGGGGCCGTTGGGGGTTGGTTATTCCAATTACTTCGGACAAACAAATCGATATGTACCATCAACTATGATTTTTTTAATCCTCTTTGTAATCGTGTCTTCAAATTCATGCAATCACCGTAAAAAAACATTTTGATTCATCAGTAACCTGTCATTATCTTTCTCTTTCTGTCGGTCCCGGTGAATTTATTTATTCGGAACCGAGTTAACTACGATCGGTCATCGACTTTCTACAGACCGGTTTTGGAATTCTAAACCTTCCACTGAAATTTATAATTAATAAAACGTTATCAGTTTTATTTTATTTCGTGGCACGTGAACGATATGAACAAAAAAAAAATATCGAAGAGTTCCGTTTCGGGTGGAGCTAAATACCAGAAAACTTCTCGCATATTATTTCTCAACGTTTCACAGGAATAGACAACGAAAAGATAAAAGAATGGATAGAATGTGATCACGAAGAAAAAGGGTATCAGATTATGGATGTAGATTGTCTAATAACCAGACCTCTGCAGAAAACAGATGGAAATTATAAGGGGTGGAATTTACGAAGCACAAAAACAAACAAAAATTACTCATTTTTTAAAGTGATTTTATTAAAGTTTACAGTTCATATAAATATTAAAACTTTCATTTTTTGTTACATGTATGACGTTTCTTTTGTTTATTTGACGTATGTATTTGTCCAAACAAATGTTTAAAAAATTAAAAACTAGGCTTTTGGATTATCCGGCAAAGTCCCGACTGACCCGCACAATCAGGGTTCTACTGTAAATCAATAAGCAAAGTTTATTTTTATGTCGATGTGAAGATGTTACGACGTACACCCTGTATATTATTTTTGATCGTTTCTGATTCACAGTATGTAATTCAGGACACATAATTACAATTTCGAGTTGTGTACCAAATAACTTGGTGAAACGGTTGGGTGCCGCAAATAAAAATCAAGTAATATTATTATATACCCATCCAAATAAGATGAGAGGTTGTTTGAGAATTCGAATCTTCTCTCTCGTGGAACCAATAATTATCTAATCCCTTTTTGTTCTTTTGTTCGAGATTATGCTATACGAGGGACTGGAGAATGATATATACGGGGTTGGGATAAAGTATGGAACCAAGTAAATATCTTTTAAACGAAAAGAACGATATTTATAAAAATTTGCAGGTAAGTGCAATGGAACAAAATGCAACTGATGTACAGTTTTTTGTTAATAATATACTTCCGGTTTAACCGGAAATGCCATCAGATTTTGAAAGTGCTTGTTATTTTGAATTCATATATACTGAGTTTAGTGTAAAAAAAAATTGTAAAAACGAGGAATATAGCACTAATCAACCTCCTTTAAGTTTTTTGCATTAGAGCAAAAAACTATTTAGATAAACTAATTGATGTTGTTTGTATGCATAGTAATAAATAAACGAGTACTGTTTAGTACGTCTTTTGTTCTCCAAGTGTCAAATTCTAATTGTTGGAAATAAATTTTACAATTTAAAATGGTTCAGTTAAGTGAAAAAGAGCGTATTGAAATTTTAATGATGATCGGTTATGGTGATCGTGTTAGAACTCATGAAGAAGAGTGTCATATTTTTAATAATTTGCATCCGGAGAGAAATCCTATATCACGCTCAACACTAACTAAAACATTACAACGTTTTAATACAACTGGGATGGTACAAAATTTGCTAAAACCTGGAAGACCGCGAACTGCAACGAACGAAACTGTTAAACAAAATATTGCAGTCGATTTAGAAGAATCACCTCAAACTTCCATCACAAATTTGGCATTAAACCTTGGTATCAGTCGACGTTCTGTAGGAAAGATATTAAAAAGTGAAAAGTATCATCCGTATAAGGTACAGTTGGTTCAAGAATTGTCAGACGATGATTTTGACCGACGGCTGAAATTTTGCGAACGGCTAATGTCGACGACAATTTTACTTCTAGCATAGTTTTTTCCGATGAGGCAACTTTTTGTTTAAAATGGAACAGTTAATCGCCACAACTCAAGATATTGATCAAATGATAATCCTCATTGGATTCATGAAGCACATACCCAGCATCCACAGAAGTTAGAAATTTGGATGGGAATTGTCGGAAATAGGCTTATAGGCCCATTTTTTATCGACGGAAACTTGAATGGTGACAAGTATTTGGATCTACTAAATAACGAAATTATTCCTGCACTTGAACAGAATGGGCAATTACCACAAAATGGAGCACCTCCCCACTATGATAGACGGGTTAGGGATTTTCTGGATGCGAATTTTCCAAATCGATGGATTGGATGTACGTAGAGGATTCATAGAGTGGCCTGCTCGTTCTTCGGATCTTAGCCCGTTAGATTTTTTTCTTTGGGGTTATCTAAAATCACGTGTTTACGTTAGACGACCAACAAACTTGGAATTGAGACAAAGAATTATTGATGAATGTCAACTAATACGTGGAGAAGTCTTGGAAAGAGTGACTAAAGAATTTGTTAATAGGATGGCATATTGTCAGCAAGTAAATGGCGAGCATTTTGAACATTTGAAGTAATTTTGTTTCTCATTATTCTAAAATAATGAAATGTACACCTATTGTACAACTAACAGTGAGTTATTCCTCGTTTTTACAAATTTTTTTACACTAAACTCAGTATGTATGAATTCAAAATAACAAGCTCTTTCAAAATCTGTGAAAATATATAGGGTGTCCCATTTAAATTAAAGAAGTTGATGGAATTTCCGGTTAAACCGGAAGTATATTATTACCAAAGAAATGTACATCAGATGCATTTTGTTCCATTGCACTTACCTGCAAATTTTCATAAATATCGTTCTTTTCGTTTAAAAGATATTTACTTGGTTCCATACTTTATCCCAACCCCGTATATATAAGTTGCAGGCCAAAATGTTTTTTAGGACGAACTAGTTTGTCCTAAAAAACGGTTTGGCCTGTAGCATATATACAATATTTTTTTGTTCATACAGAGTACAGAGAGTCAAATTAAAAATATCTTACACCTTTTTACTCCGTTCTTTTCTGATGGAGGTATGCGTATAATTTAAAAATATAGACTCGTTGGCATTAAGTAGATTATGTGCGGGTATCACGCATATACAATAACGTCTTACGGACCGATAATATGACCATGCTTCCCATGACCTTACTCTCTCAAAGAAGTGCATATAGATATATGAAAACGATCGTTGTAAATAGAGAACCTGCGTGACCTTGCTGATCAGACACTAGCGTCCATGGTGGCGAAAAGTTTAAAAGATATCTACTGTTTTTTTTCTAGCTATACATGCAAAATAGAGCCTTCGTATAAATTTTCCTATAGATGCCCTACATTACACTACCAGTCGCGCCACTGAGCCGGATCTAATTAAATTGAAAATCTCAAAAAAAGTAAGAACTAATTTATAACGTAAATCAAATATTTCGATTAATTTTGTCCGCGACAGACAATCAACAATCTCATTGAGATGAGGTAGAAAAAAAAATTGATAAACCACCACTTTCTTCCAGATAAATCCCAACAATTCTCACGTTAAGATACAGATCGAATTGTACCGATAATGTTGTTCGCTCGGTATGCATTCCGTTCTTATTAAACCGTGATTACAATCTACCGATTTTCTTTGTTGCGGTTATAAATCAACCTAAAAACTCAATCAATTGGTACACACAGGTAAATAAATAATTCCAACACCAGCTCAGCAAATTCTTTTGAAATGTTTTAGGGCATGAAATACTAACTGAAGCACCGAATGCACCGACCATAGGCGTACTCGTAGAAACACCGTAGGTAAAAAGTGTTTCACAATATTTCGTTGACTCGGCATCTGGCCTTGAGGATTTAGTATTGTAAGATATATTTGGATCCACCCTATATGCAGTGTCCGTCAGAGGAATCTCAAACGAGCGTTACGTGGGAGATAACGATAACAACATAGAGATGTTTGAATATATAGAAACAAATACAATCGGAGTATGAAAAAAAGGGAAGTACAACGAGGAATGACGGGGTTAGGTAGTTAGTTATTGACAAGACGTGACATAGAAAGGATCTGAATAATATAATATAAATATAAGAGATTATTATTTCTTATATTATAGTACTTCCAAAGTTAATGTGATGACCCATATTTTTAATCCCTTTGAAGGAAAAAGCCGCCCAATGGCGTGCATATAAATTTTTTATAAATTCGAATATTTTAAAATAATGTTAATCTACTACATCAATTTGAATGAAAAAAATTAACCTGCATACAAAATTCATAATACAATAATAAAGCGCTTTCCTCTAGAACACGGAGTATCTAAAGAATAGTTTTTTGTATCGTCAACCCAACCATATTTTAAAGGTGGGTGTATATCCTCATACAGTTTTAATTATAATACAGTGCTTTTCAGATAAAAGTATCCACCTTTAATAACTTTTGTAATACTGGTATTTAGAAAAAATCCAAAAACACGTCAATTTATGTTGGAAGGGGCAAGCATTATGGCTTATTTAAACTTACTGGAAAAGCCACCCCCTCACCCCTAGCAGCATCCCCTTTATTTTTTTAAATTACTTTTCATATTTTTTATGTAAAATTTGGATACTCCTCTTTGAGCTGATTTCAAAAATGTATAATACTTGTAGGTTAAAGTGGTTAGTTTATGAGATAAACAATTTTTCTTTTAAGAGCACAAATTTTACTTATTATTTACTTTCACCTTATTTGCCTGTACTAAAATGGGTTCTACAACAGTTCAAACTCTTTAATCTTTTTAACTGTGCTATTTATTATGAAGTTACAATAAGTGTTCAAAATGAGTACCATTCACTTCCATACAATGGTATAATCTATTTTAAAATGCCTCTCTGACATTGCTTAATACGGCTGGATTTAATTGTCGACATTCATTTTCTATCCTCTCTCGTAAATCATCCAGAGATTCTGGTTGGGTAGCATAAAGTTTTGTTTTTAAATACCCCCATAAAAAGAAGTCTAGGGGTGTTAAATCCGGTGACCTAGGTGGCCACTCCATCATCTGCCCCCTTCTACCTATCCAACGAGCGGGGAATGTTTCGTTTAAAAATTGTCGGACAGGCATAGCATAGTGTGGGGGAGCTCCGTCTTGTTGAAATACTAGTAAATCTTCGGAAAGGTTATCATCATTTTCTATTATTGTTGTAATACGTGGGTCAACCCCTTCCCTGAGTAACTCAAGATATGATTCACCATTTAAATTTCCGTTGATGAAGAAAGGTCCGACAATGTGGTCACCTAGGATACCACACCAAACGTTTAACTTTTGGGGATGTTGTGTATGGAATTCACGCATAATATGTGGATCACTGTCAGTCCAATATCTACAATTATGCCTACTCAGTCCAATATCTACAATTATGCCTACTTACTAAGCCATTTAATGAAAATGAGCATTCATCAGAAAAGCAAATATTGTTTAACAATTGTGGATTGTTATTGATAATTTGCGTCATTGATTCGCAAAACTCTAGACGACGATCAAAATCATCTTCATTCAACTCCTGCACCAACTTAACTTTGTATGGGTGGTACTTGAATTTATGTAGAACTCGGAAAACTGTAGAAGATGAAACACCGATCGCTCTACTTATTGTTGACAACGATTGGGGTTGTTGAGCCTCTAAGCTGACTTGCCCTAAAATTGCCACTTGGATTGCTTCGTTATTTACGAGTCCCTCTCGCTTATGCACTTTATTGCAAACAGACCCTGTTGTGGTAAATTTCTCCATCAGTTGAATTACATACTTATGAGTTGCATGTCTTCCGTCATGTAATTCGTTAAATATTCTAGCAGCAGCTCTTGCACAATTATTATTTTGGTAGTATAAACCTACAATTTCAATTCTTTCTTGCAAAGAGTAAACCATTTCAGAGAAACAAAATAAATAATGTATCAAATTACACTATCAATAGTGACTAAAAATTCTAGTTGACAATGTCAAACTTTAATAAAAAGTAGAGTTTTTTGTTGTTTGGTTTTTTTAAGTAGAATAAATAGCACAGTTAAAAAGATTAAAGAGTTTGAACTGTTGTAGAACCCATTTTAGTACAGGCAAATAAGGTGAAAGTAAATAATAAGTAAAATTTGTGCTCTTAAAAGAAAAATTGTTTATCTCATAAACTAACCACTTTAACCTACAAGTATTATACATTTTTGAAATCAGCTCAAAGAGGAGTATCCAAATTTTACATAAAAAATATGAAAAGTAATTTGAAAAAATAAAGGGGATGCTGCTAGGGGTGAGGGGGTGGCTTTTCCAGTAAGTTTAAATAAGCCATAATGCTTGCCCCTTCCAACATAAATTGACGTGTTTTTGGATTTTTTCTAAATACCAGTATTACAAAAGTTATTAAAGGTGGATACTTTTATCTGAAAAGCACTGTATAATTACCATTACTACTAATTTCTTACATATTAAGTTAAAATGTATTTTATTTTATATATTTATTCATGTAATAAAACCGTAAGGATTGTTTGAATAACAAATAAATGAATAAACACTTGACAACATCATGTGTATCAAACCAAGTTTCGTCTAAATAAATTATAGTTCTATTTGAATCACGGTACCCTTTTATTTTGCGCAAATACTCCTGTCTAAGTTCAGCGATACGCCGAGATTCCATTATTACCATTCGATTATCTAACTTCTTATATTTAAATCCACAATTCAATAATCCCGCGCATCATCTTTGACTGTCGTTTCAAATGGTCTCCAAAATGCCATTCTAATTAATTATATTATAAAACTTACACTAACGTCTACGAAAAAATGAATATTATATTAATATCAATTCACTGATGCTACCTAACCACTACATCATCAAAAAGGTATTATATTAATGATACCTTTCTACACTAGATCACCTACACTTTCCTATAAATACCTATAACAATTCACTAAACTCACTCAACCAAGAAATAGATATTATATTAAATATTTCTTTAAAACAAAATTCACACCCGACACTGAATGATACTAATGGATTATAAGCCGAACCACAACACAACCCCCCCGAACACCATCAAGACCGTAGAATTTTTCTGCGAAAATTGTCAATCGGAGTATACTTTGGTTATTTTTTTATATTACGATAAATATTGCAGTTGATGATTGGTTGTTTCCAAGTCTTGACTGCACGTGCAACTACGTTGCCAACTCTACAAAATTTTCTTAAATATAGTAACATATAAAAAGTGGTTTTAATTAATTTTTCTTTTTTCAGTAATTTCAAGCGACTTATTTTAATGTTTACTAATAAATTTATATTATGTAAACTAACTAACAGTTTACTGAAGTAAGAGGAACATTTGTGTAGCGAGCCTATCAATTTTAGAAAATATATCTGACAGCATTGCTTTATTTTATGGTCATCACACTGACTTTAGTTAGAGTATAATAAGAGTTTATAAATCAGTCATTGTACAGTAAACAGTAATAGATCCGTAGTCAGTAAATTTTTCAAAAACAAATTTAACTATTATTTATTAATTGGAATTGACGGCATTGTTCACCAAAATTATACATTAAAAATGATTATCCTGGAATCCCTACTTTCTTTTTTTTATCTATAAATATTTTAATCCCATTTACAGGTTGGCAAAGTAATTTTGGCAGTTGACGATGCGCGAGAAAGCCATACAACTTGACAGCGGTGCAAACTCAGTTACCGGAAGAGCAGGCGACGTACATTCCGCATACAAAGTTTTAAAGGTCGTGAGGCTCACGAATTCTGCCAGCGAAGTGAGCTCTTGCAATCCGCATAAGTCTTTGCTACGGCGCATCGGACGTAGCCAAACTTCCGACTACCAAAATTAATTTGGCCAACCTGTATATGTAAATTATATAAAAAGGGCAGTACAGGTCAGACAAAGAATAGAATATAGAATAGTCTTCTTCAAGTATTCTGCATCGACTTCTCCTTTGATCAATACTGAATGTATATTTATATAACCGGTCAAGTTCGAGCAAAACAGTTAAACATATAATTGTTTTTGTTTTGCACCACGCTTGAACTTGACAATAACCTTCTTTATTTATATTTATATAATAATGAAATGAACTATTTGCTGAAATAAGATCAAGGGTATTTAATTCTTATTTTAAATATTTATTATTATATTGGGCCAAAAGGCATCACAGGGGTAACGTCGGGTAGAAAGTGCTCACTTCGAGACTACCCCTAAATACGTACTCCACTGTAATGTACGTCTCTACCTAGAACCAGCGATAAAAAGGAACCAACGTAGTAAAAGCTAATCCGCCCAAAGAATCATTATTCATCTCCTCAAATGGTTATTTTATTCATATTTCGGATGGGGTATACACACGTGTGACTAGTTTTATTTATCCGAACAAGCCCAAAGTTTACGAGGCCGAATAGGAAAAAAAATACAGGTAGACGGACACCTTCCACCTATGTTAATTTTTATTAAAATATTAGTATTGATGTTTTTAAATTGAAAAAAGAAAAGTTTATGAACGAGTAAATATGTGTATTCAATACAAGCCAGTTAAGTGAGAACAATGTGTTTAGTAATTTTAATTTACTATCGTCCTTACACTACCGATCGATCTACAGAAAATTGAACCAGCAAAAAAGTCGACCATGGGCTTGTATATTTATTTATAATTTTAACTTTCTTTGTTGTTTAAAACTGCAAAGGTAGAGGAACTGTTCACCAAGTTAACACTAATGACAATCGTCCTGAGGATAAAAAATCATTTTAGATTTGCAATTTTGTATTGATTTAATAATACTTTTTATTAAAAATAGTCAGATATAGGTAAGCAATAAAAACAACGCCTAAAAAAGCACTAAACCATGATTACATAAACTCAAATACGATCAAAATAACTACAGTAAAAGTCACGAATGTTTCTCGATACGTCATACTTCCCTGAATGTATCAAAGACACTCTAATTTTATGTGGATATCACTGACAGCGTATGTCCAATTAAAACAAATGGAAAGGTACATAGTATGTCTTTTGTGCCTGAATTAAGCTACGCCTCTACGTCTTGTGTCACTCTGTCTTGTGTTGTGACAACGATTGTACTTAAAAATCGAAACGTCACTTTATGCGGAAATCATTCTGTCACCATTGAAGTTCGTCGTCATTGTGATTACTTTAAACAGGTAAAGTTGATTTACATTTATTGAGATATTTTTCGACAAAATGCCCGGTAAACGTTTGGACGAAAGTAAACATGAGTGTACAAGAAAATTACATCAATATTTCCAAAAGGAATTGGCTAATGGCGGACCACTTGTGCCGTTAAATGCCATTCAAGAGGAAAGTTTTGTAACAATTTAATTGTAGAATTTCAAATTTTAGTCTAACTATGATTATGTTAAATTTCACCAGAAATACATGCCGAACCCTCTAACAATGATGCGCCGCTGGTGAAAACTGTCCTATTGATTTGATTCGGATGTTTATGAGTTATGACGTAACAAGAAACATTCGTGACTTTTACAATATTAAAAACCACTTGTTGTTCAAAGAGCACTGATATCATGGACTCATCATCAGGGCGACTGTCGCATGACGTCACGTGAACTTGTCCAATTGCGAAAAAGTACCTATCTGCATTGTTGAATAATTAAACAAAAACATAAATTTAAGTGATTTAAAATTTAGAAAAAAAGTACACAGAGAGCGATCATGTTCCAATTTACCCAGGAATGTTGTTATTGGAAATCAAAAGTCATTCTCACGTCGTATATCTCGATGAAGCGATAATGTAATGACAAGAAGAAGACAGAACGAATAAAATATGTAATCTGCTCGCATTCTACACCTTTACATTTTTTACAAACGGACTTTTAATCTAAATGGATCTGCGTGCTCTTAAATTGCCCCCGTTGATTTTGTCGTCGTTCTTCTTAGTCGATCCTTAAACGTATGCTAATTATATAAGGCCCGTATTTAACAACATTTGCTTAATTTTGCCTGTAAAAACAAAATCTCAAGTCAACTGCAGTGACGCTTTCAACCCACAGGAGTGGGATTCTGCACACTGTAGAGTTCTACTATCGACTCTATCCACACGTCTTTTGTCTTCATAAAAACTTCAACGTCTTTCAAGCGGAAATATTCACGCCATAAGAAAGTGTGCCCAGTTCAATATTGGCTAAGATATAGAAGGCAAAAGATTATCATAATGTCGAATAGTCAAGCAGCCATTAGAGCGCTGAGCTCTTGTGTAATCAGTTCTAAAATGGTGTGGGAATGCCTAGGCATACTCAATGAACTATGCGAGAGCCTCACTTGAAGGTTTTCCGTCTTGTGAATAATAAATGTGAAAGTAGTGAAAATATTGGAAAATCCACTTTCTGAAATTTCATCTATCCATAACTCGACTAATTGGAGAGATAGAACGTTCTAGTCTCCTCCATTGGATTCAGAGGAACATTTTACATAAAGATATGAATTTTGAGTCGATATTTCTAAGCATTAAGGGAGATAGCAGAGAGCAATTTAAATCGCAAAAAATTTCCTACAAAAAAAAATTTTTGCGACATGGAATTCGCTTAAAATTCGCAACCGGGGGTTTTTTGATATGGGAAAACAAATGCCCCAGTCAGTTTTTTGATAAAATCATTCTTTCGCATTCAAATAGTGTAATGAAATTTTCGAAAAATCTTATTTTCACCATGAAAAGTCTTGTAAATACCACAAAACTATGAATACTGAACTGAAATTTTAGGTGAGTATTTGCAAAAGAATTACAAATTGGGAAAAAAATTTCCAAGAGCCTCACTTGAAGGGTTTCCGCCTTGTGAATAATAAACATGAAAGTAGTGAAAATATTCGAAAATCCACTTTCTGAAACTTCATGTATTAATAACTCGACTAATTGGAGAGATAGAACGTTCTAGTCTCCTCCACTGGATTCAGGGGAACATTTTACATATAGATATATATTTTGAGTCGATATTTCCTAGCATTAAGGGAGAATGAGAAAGTTTTTGATGTTTAAAATAGCAGTTGTCATGAATTTTTACATCGAAAAAAATCATCTTCCAGTAGTAGGTAATCTTGGGTAATTAATCTAAGGTAGTCCTCGGTAATCTTTAGGTAATCTTCGTACAAAAAAATTTCTAGTGACCAACCCCTCCACACGACCATATTTCATTTTCCTCTAAATTCCAACTGACAGATACACCATTAAAAAAAAATTAGCTCGATTTCAATACAGTAATTAAGGCATTGTTTATTTTTGTGTCAGCGTAATTATAAATAACCAGATGGCACACTTTGTGGCACCCGTGCCGACTACAAAGTGTGTGTGTATACGTATGTGACGCTTGCCTGGTGAAATTGGAGGAGTTTGAAATTTCTTATGGATGGCTTCCACCTTAGCTATAAATAATAATGTACTGCGTAACGCATCATGTTCAGCTCAAATACCAGGGCAAGTTGAAAATTTTGTTAAAAAGGCATTTCTGACAAATTAGACCACAGAGGGAGAGGAAAATTTTTTAATATGCATAAGTGATCTTACCAGAAAGGTTGAATCAAGGCAAAAAGGGACAATTATCTCCCAGATTACACAAATTATAGTGGAACTTAAATAGTCGAAAAGTCGGCAAAGGCAACGAACACTTCTGCAATTGATTTTGAACGATGATTTTGAATGATATTGTCAGTGGTGCAGATGTATACTCTAACTAAAGTCAGTGTGATGACCATAAAATAAAGCAATGTTGTCAGATATATTTTCTAAAATTGTTAGGCTCGCTACACAAATGTTCCCATTTCTTCAGTAAACTGTTAGTTCGTGATGTTATAAGAAAGCTAGTTTGGAAATATTTTTAAAAAAATACATAATGTAAATTTATTAGTAAACATTAAAATAAGTCGCTTGAAATTACTGAAAAAACAAAAATTAATTAAAACCACTTTTTATATGTTACTATATTTAAGAAAATTTTGAAGAGTTGGCAACGTATTGCACGTGCAGTAAAGACTTCGAAACAACCAATCATCAACTGCAGTATTCATCGCAAGATAACGAAATAACCAAAGTATACTCCGTTTGACGTTTTTGGAAGAAAAAATTCTACGGTCTTGAGGGTGTTCGGGGGGGTTGTGTTGTGGTTCGGCTTATAATCCATTAGTATCATTCAGTGTCGGGTGTGAATTTTGTTTTAAAGAAATATTTAATATAATATCTATTTCTTGGTTGAGTGAGTTTAGTGAATTGTTATAGGTATTTATAGGAAAGTGTAGGTGATCTAGTGTAGAAAGGTATCATTAATATAAAACCTTTTTGATGGTGTAGTGGTTAGGTCGCGTCAGTGAATTGATAATAATATAATATTCATTTGTTCTTAGATGTTAGGGTAAGTTTTATAATATAATTAATTAGAATGGCATTTTGGAGACCATTTGAAACAACAGTCCAAGATGATGCGCGGGATTATTGAATTGTGGATTTAAATATAAGAAGTTAGATAATCGAATGGTAATAATGGAGTCTCGGCGTATCGCTGAACTTAGACAGGAGTATTTGCGCAAAACAAAAAGGTACCGTGATTCAAATAGAACTATAATTTATTTAGACGAAACTTGGTTTGATACACATGATGGTGTCAAGTGTTTATTCATTTATTTGTTATTCAAGGTATCCTTACGGTTTTATTACAAATACATTTTAACTTAATATGTAAGAAAATAGTAGTAATGGTAATTATATCATAATTAAAACTGTATGAGGATATACACCCACCTTTAAAATATGGTTGGGTTGACGATACAAAAAACTGTTCTTTAGATACTCCTATTCTAGAGGAAAGCGCTTTATTATTGTATTACAAATTTTATGAATTTTGTATGCAGGTTAATTTTTTTCATTCAAATTGATATAGTAGATTAACATGATTTCACAATATTCAAATTTATAAAAAAATTATATGCATGCCATTGGGCGGCTTTTTCCTTCAAAGGGATTAAAAATATGGGTCATCACATTCACTTTGGAAGAACTTTACCTACTTGATTATTGTATCTTTATCTTTATCTTATCTTTATCTTTATATATGGTCTTAAGTTCATGTTTCTGGAATCTCAGATATTAACAAAGTTATATTTGAATCTTAATTGGAAAATTAAACATAACTTTAACACTGCTATATACAGGGTGTTTCTATATTCGACCGACAACGCTTTCTCTTTATTTGAAGAATTGTTTTATGAACTAAAAATGAACAGAGAATTAAAGACAAATTTGGAAAGCAATTAAAAAACTGGGATGAAAGTGGCCACCAATTCTCACAGCGAGCCACATGCACAGTAATGTCAAAAAACGCCAAATCTAAAAAATATAGTTTTTAAATCTTATTACAGTTTCCTGTAATATTGTCGTATTTAATAGAGTGAATGTATCAACAGATGTCGAAAGAATAATTATAAATATTCAACACTCTATGAATTTTTGAAAAATGATATTTTTCAAAAACAATGGTCGTTCAACTAAGGAGCAACAACTACTTCCCTTGCAATATGCACCGCCGGATATTGAATTACACCACAAAGTCAAACGGGGTTGGTATATCTCCAATCGAAAACCAGAAAGGTTGGTTTTAAAATATCTTGTAGATATACCAACCCAGTTTGACTTTGGGGTGTAATTCAATATCCGGCGGTGCATATTGCACGGGAAGTAGTTGTTGCTCCTTAGTTGAACGGCCACTGTTTTTGAAAAATATTATTTTTCAAAAATTCATAGAGTGTTCAATATTTATAATTATTCTTTTGACATCTGCTAATATAGTTTTTAATAATTATAGTTATCTTCTTTTATTCTGTATCATAAACTTTTCTAAAAAAGAAAATATGGTACGACCCCTGTATAAAGTGTTGATTATAATTGATTTACTCATTTGTTGTGGCTATATGTAAATGTATTTCGTGTCAATTCGATATCTAATTTATAACGTTTGTCGCAGCGTTTAGTCTGAGCAACACAATACTTTATTAATGTTTGAATATTTTCAGTCATTACAAAATAAAAAACAACAAAACATTTTTTATTACTCATAATTATTTATCGATAACAATGAAGAGTTTAAAAAAAGTTTGTGAAAGTAAATTTGGGTGTTTCATTTTTCTGTCCTACCTGAAAATCTGATACTTAAAAAAAATCTATTGGCATTGGGAAAAAAAGATTCAAAATGAATTAAAGAAAAAATAAATATATAGCTTTTGTAGGGAGTTAAATTTGCTACAAAAAGTTCGCTTGAACAAACCCTGTCCGACTAACAGATTTTGAGTTATAGAGCTTGAAAGGTGAATATTAATAACAATTTCCTTTAAGAGATGTCGAAAAATAGTTATTTATATTCACACTTCATGCATTTTTGAAAAATGATATTTTTCAAAAACAGTGACCGTTCAACTAAGGATCAACAACTACTTCCCGTGCAATATGCACCGCCGGGTATTGAATTACACCCCAAAGTCAAACGGGGTTGGTATATCTACAAGATTTTAAAACCAACCATTTTGGTTTGCGATTAAAAGGGACAACACAACTTGTAGACCGGTTACGGCGTATTTGCGCCTCATCAGTACAAGGTATGTGCTATCCGTCCGAGAATCTCTTATCCCGGACTGAAGAGTACACTTCAATCACAATCAATACATGTCTTCCAGTAACCGAAATGTAAAGATTGTGACAGTAGCGACATCTTCACTTCCAATCGCAAACCAAAATCCGAAAAATTACAGGAAACTGTAATAAGCTTTTTCAATTTCCTTTAATTTTGAATTTACTGATAAACATACAAATATTCCTTCGCTCTGTAAGTACTATATGAATTTCATTCCTTTTTCAACTGTTTTCAAAATGTTTACTATTTACATACATAATGTATGTATAAAATAATATTCAATGTAGTGCTGGTACTCAGAATATGATTAATCATGAAGGTATGAGGTGAAAGACGGGTTGTGATGGTTATGTGTTTGTTTTTCGACTGTGTAGGGTGCAGGTGTGAAAAGTTACATGAATCTTTTTTGTTTTTTTTTCTTGAAATGTAATTAAGATAAATGTTGACGGCCTGGGAAGAAATACTGGTTAGTTGAAGTGTTCGTACGAGTGGATTCCAACTCGAAGTTCAATAATGAGTCGGGAATACAGGGTAAAACGAAAAATAAATACTATAAAATATATCTATATATTATAAATAAAAATATTTTAAATAGCGAAAAATTAGTATGTCTCTATATAGTCTCAAAGTATAACGTCTTGGCTTTTCCCGGCAATCATCTAAAAAGAATGTTACCTGAAAAGAAACCTAAGAACAGTCGAGTGACAAGGCAAGAGCGGGCCATCAAGTGTAAATGTGTTTTGTATCGGGTGTATGATGGCTGCATTGAATTCATTTGGCAGTATTGAATATTCCGTTTTAGCGTGCGTTTTCAAAGAGCTTTCTATACGAGTATTATAAGTTATCATTAATTTTTTTCGCAATGTTGCGTCGAAATCACTTATCATTAGATGCAAAGCAAATTGTGAAAAATGTGTATGATTGTTTTGTAAGTAGAGGATTCGTTAAACAAGTAGCTTTAAAAGAAACCTGCTTATTTACAAAGACACCAATATCCTCTATAAAGGATATTATTAACAGTGAAAAATTAAGTGGAAGAAAAAAACGTAGTGATTTTCAATCTCATCTTCAGGACAATGGTCTACAGGATATAATAAGAAGAAAAATATATTCCCTCTATGAAAGCCAGATTGTTATTACTTTGGACAATCTAAAAAGGAAGCTAGAAGAAGATGACACCATTATAAATATTAGCAGGACCATCCTCCATAGAGTTATTGGTGAAATGGGATTCACATATCGTAAAATTGACAAAAAACAAGTGGTAATGGAATCGCAAAGATTGCTCACTTGGAGATTCAATTTTCTTCAGGACATTAAGAAGTACCGATCCGAAAACAGATCTATAATCTACACACGATACAGTATCAAAAGGATGGGTTGATTCCAGTAAAAACTGTAAGACTAAGGCACCTTCAAACAAAGGAAAGCGCATAAATATTATTCACGCTGGATCAGAAAACGGATTTGTTCCAAATTGTCTGCTGCTGTCTGCAAAGAATATTAAGGATTCAACCTTGGATTATCATGAAGATACAACTGCAGAACTTTTTGAAAACTGGTTTCAAAATCATCTTATGAAAAATATTCCCGACCACAGTGTACAATTACACTACCACAGTCGCCTACTAAAAAAAACACCAAACTCATTAAGTAGAAAGACTGAAATTCAAGAATATTTGTTACAAAATGATATCGATTTTGAACCTGATTACAAGAAGGAGAAACTTTTGGAGGTGTATGCTATTAAAAAACAATATGAATGTGACAGTTTAGCTGAGGAACAGGGACATACTGTACTACGTCTTCCTCCATACCATTGTAAATTCAACCCCATAGAGGATTTGTGGCATCAAGTAAAATCAAAGTTGAGAGCAGAAAATCTTACTCCTACTTTGGGTCCCAGTGTTATAGAATTAATTAAAAATGTAGTTAATAATACAGGGTGATTGATTAGTGTGATAAAGTTCAGTTCCTCCTTTGTCCTTTGAGATATCAATTTGAAAATTTGAGGGTTTATAGCAACCATCAGTCTTCACATTTTAAAATTATTTACAATCTCACAGGGTGTTTCAGAATGCTGTGCCATATCAAAGTTACATTTTTTTAAATGAAACACGCTATATTTTATTGAATATTTGGAATCAGCTTGACCTCCCCATTACAATAATACAGGGTTGTGATGTGTTCTACGGAGTATTTAAAAAGTTATAACCAATTTTCCATAAAAATCGTAACAAGTTCAATACCCTGTACAACGTAAGAGAAATTCAAGAATAAAAATCTGTTGCGGCCAAAGCATTCGAATAGTAGTTAAAATCCTGGAAAATTATTTATTTCGTTAATATTCATTGAATATGATACAGGGTGAATCAAAACACGAATACATTATTTTCTCGGTTTTTTCAAATGGATCACCCTGTATATTAAGTGAAAATCGAGAAGTACTACCAACATACTTGTTTTTTTATAAAGCATTCCCTATACCTAAAATTATTAGTTCTCGAGATATTTTGATTTTTCTATGCAAAACATTGATTATATCAAAAAAATATGGTCCTACTACATATTCACCAACAATACCTCCCCACACATTCAACGACCATCTAGTATGACTGTGTGTCACTATGTGATATGGATTAGTTTATGAATAATAGTGAAAGTTGTGCCTATTAACACAACCATTTTTATGAAACGTGGCTCTTTACACTTGTGAGTGGGTTTTCAGTAACTGCCAGCAAAACATTAATTTCATTTTCTTCTGTCACAGAAGTTTTTGTTTCGTAGGTTGCCGCCTTTCAGGAAAACGTTCATGGTATACTCTTGCTGATAGTAAGGCGTTTTTATTGCATTATCCCAATATCCAAATTATATCAATCATTTCATCACTAGTGAAATTCATTTTTACCCTAGTTCAAATTCTTCAAAACCCCAAAAAATGTACCAAACCGCTAAATCAAAAAACACTAATGTACCTACTGCCATGTCATGTATCAGTTTTTGACCAATCAATCACACCCAACTCACAATTAATTATTAAATAATTAGATATAATCAATGTTTTGCATAGAAAAATCAAAATATCTCAAGAATTGATAATTTTAGGTATAGGGATTGCTATATAAAAAAAGAAGTATGTTGGTAGTACTTTTCGATACTCTCATAAAGTACAGGGTGATCCATTTGGAAAAACGGAGAAAATAATGTATTCGTATTTTGATTCACCCTGTATCAGATTCAATGACTATTAACGAAATAAATAATTTTCCAGAATTTTTACTACTATTCGAATACTTTGGCCGCAACAGATTTTCATTCTTGAATTTCTCTTACAATGTACAGGTTATTGAACTTGTTACGATTTTTATGGAAAATTGGTTATAACTTTTTAAATACTCCGTAGAACACATCACAACACAATATTATTGTAATGGGGAGGTCAAGCTGATTCCAAATATGCAATAAAATAAAGGGTTTCATTTAAAAAAATGTAACTTTGATATGGCGCAGCATTCTGGAACACCCTGTAAGATTGTAAATAATTCAAAAATGTGAAGACTGATGATGGACATAAACCCTCAAATTTTCTAATTGATATCTCAAAGGACAAAGGAGGCACTGAAAGAGAGAGAGAGAGAGGCACACTAATCAATCACCCTGTATACCCATTCAAAGCTGGAAAAATTATTACAGCACGTTATAAAAATTGAAGATTCATACATTCATATTCAAAATAATATAGAGCCTATTGTAATTATTGATCTTAATGATAAGTCTGACAGTGAAACAGAATTAGATTTAAAGTAATATTAAACCTAACCAATAAAGTTGGATATTGTTATTTTTACCTGGTTATAGTTTCTTTAACTTAATAGAATTTAATAATATCTCATTTAGGAGGAAAAAGAAAAAAGTTTAGAGAAATGGTCTTCACATATTAAACAAAAAACAAAGGATATATGATCAAAATACAAAAAGAGATATTTGTGAATTTGATCCTTTTTAAAATAATTTTAAATAGTCCGCCACTGACGATCTCTTCTACAGTAGCTATTGGCCATACGATTTATTGCAATTGGCCCATTCAATTTATGATTGCCGGCAAAAGCCAAGACGATATACTTTGAGACAAACTATACCAACCTCTATATCCATATTATTTATATGTGATAATTGTTATAAACGTAAGCAATTTGATACGAGCAAAATGTTAAAATATTCAGTCCACCTACACACTTACCAAAACAATTTTCAGTAGGTACAATCTTCAGAACCACTCACTATAATATGCATTAAAAAAACATCCCGAACATCAAATAAACACGTTCGAACACTTTTCGAAAAAGAGGCACTAATAATATAAAAGTGAGAAATCCTCTATATCGGCGCCATCCGATAAAGATAGCGGTCGCGGTATTACAGTTTATGGTACCAACTTTATGGTACCCGGTGTCAGAGTACCCCGGCTTCTCGCCGTCCGCTCTCGCAAGAATGTCGAATACAGTCTCGGAGAAGTACCACTGATCGAACTGGGAGTACCGACGAAAGAGTGACTAATGAACCGGTAACGAAAGAATGTTTAAGAAATATTCATAAAATATTTTTTGGATTGATTTATGCCGTAAAAGGATTAAAATTTTTATTTTTTAGTTGTGTAACTTGTTTAAAGTAAAAAAAAATAAGCGACCGAGGGGTAGTACCAAATACCATGGATAATAACACATGGGATGAAAAGTCCCGGGCCTAACAAAGACAACACGTTTTTTTTTGTAGTTTTGATCATCAAGCGCCTTTCTAACATTTCAATACCACTTTTGTAGAATGATTTATCGTTTACCTCAAAATAGGCCACAGTGTCAGCGATAACCTCTTCATTCGAGCGAAATTTCTTACCGGTGAGTATTTTTTAGTTCTCTCTTATAGAGGTACGCAGCAATAACAAGGTAGGTACAATATTGACGAGAAAACAATACCTACAAAAACAATGGTAGGAAGTTCCTCGAAAGTTAAGAATGAGTCATAAAATAGCAAATAAATAAAGCTCAACTGTCGCTTATAGAGGTATAGATAAGTAGCAGTCTCACTTACGGAGGTCTATGAGGGAAAAACGACTCTCTCTTACACAGGTTTCTGTTTCTCGGTAATAGAGGTTTTGGGAGCCTAAAATGACGGGTCCTGGAGAGTTTTCTCACTTATCCAGTTCTCACTTACCCAGGTTTGACTGTATTTGCCGTATGCGGACGATTCTTTGCAATTTCGACCTTCGAACGCTCCAATAACGCTATATAATTGGTTTGTTCCCAAAGCGAGTACCTAACTGTGACGAACATATTGAGTTTGCGCAGTTAACAATAATTGTTTCTTATTTTAAACTGCGCAAACTCAGTCTGTTTATAACAAGTTAGTAACTCGCTTCGGGAACAAAGCTAAAATTCACAGTTGATGGTATTTCCCTTTTCAAGAATAGTCGATGAATATTACATCCCAAAATACCGAGGCTAACCTTTCCAGCTGATTGTTTGCCTTTGGTGCGTTGGACGAGGTTCTCCAGTTACTGTCCACTCAGATGACTATCGTTTTGATTCCGGAGGGAAGTGATGGATCCATGTTTCATCCATTGTCACATATCGAAGCAAAAATTCCGGTTTGTTACGTTAAAACATGGTCAAACACTGATCCGTAGCGTAGCGAAAAAATTACGACTGCTACCACAGCGTTCACATCGATCAGTTGACAAAACAAGCGTTCAGCAGGAAACTGATTATCGCTCCGGTAGCGCTACGTTGAGATGAACGCGACCATTCTTTAAACGTTCTTATAATCGTCTACCGATAGATCAACTACATTCTACCTGACATGTATCTAACATATCACAGACATCAGAGTCTATCAGTGGATTTTAAGAACTTCCCTTATATATACTGTGTCTAAACTGTATTCTGTATTCTTAATTTCTATATTCTATTATATTATCTTCAGATGGCTTCAAAACATGTCTTAAAGCTTTCAAGCATCAATAATTTCTTAGGCGATAACAAGATTATAAAAAAGGGTGAAAATGCACTAGAATCCAATCACGTAAAGAAAATGGAATTTGATTCTGATTTGATGATCATAAGAGGAGAAGTGCTAGCTAGCATGAAAAATAAATCGTACGATATCGTTATAGGTATTAAATTGCCTTTTACAATATTATACAGTGAACTAATGTATTAATGATTTTGTTAGCACAAATCACATTACCATAGTGTCTTAAAAGCCCTAAAAATATATTCAGTTAAAGTCACAAACTAAATAATAATATACATAGTAGAAATTATCCAAAAACCTATCACCAAAACATAACCAACATAACCTCACAAAGTTTTCAACTTAATTTAGTAATTGAATTAACTCACCTTGACAAAAACCTATACAAAATCGCGGTGTTTCGGAATTCGGTCCGGGTACCTAGCAAAAGGGCTACCTGCTCACAGGGACCTTGTCCAAATCCGAAAGGGTGATTTCGTAATTCGGTCCGCTGTCGAAGCAGGTAGATTTCATGTGGGTATTAAAAGATTATTTTTAGCAATTGTTCTTCTGAAGTGCAGAGTGTAAGACGTGTTTATTTGTGTCCGTTATTGTGATTTTGTTTGTTTGTTTGACATGGAAAATATTAATTTCACCTCTATGACGAGTGAAAAGGGTAAGCGTTGATTAATAATAGATGGGTTTAAATTTTGTTTTAAAAAATCCTTATCTCAAAAATACGAAGGTGGTTTGGTAGGGGTAGGTTTGGTTGGGTTATTATTGAAAATTATTATAATTTATTCTTCAAAAATTGACTAGAAATACGAAGGTGGTTTGGTAGGGGTAGGTTTGGTTGGGTTATTATTGAAAATTATTATAATTCATTCTACAAAAAAATTGACTAAAAATACGAAGGTGGTTTGGTAAGGGTAGGTTTGGTTGGGTTATTATTTCTTATTTCACGTACTGTTTTTATTTTTGACGATACGCATTTACCGTAAATTTTTAAACATGCCAGTACAACAACAATAAGTGTGTACTGTTGGTCCTAAGCCCAAAAAAATGTGAAGGAAAATAAAAGTCAAATTAAACAAATAGTAGGTACATGGGACCCAATTCCGAAATCGCATTTTCGCTGGTGTGACCACACTTCGAATTTAATCCCTTACAGGTAGTCCCTTCCGCAGGTAGCGGGACCGAATTCCGGTGCGTCCCAAAATCGTTCCTCTAACACAATATGGAAACTAGATGTCTTATTTTGCCTTTATAACGTTGAACACTAAATAAAAAATTCCTTATGAGACTTTTACATAGAAAGAGAGTTTGTTTGGAACCGTAATAGCCTCCGCCCACAGTTGTGACGTCAGACTTAGGCTGTCTATTATCAGATGTCGAAGGAATAATAATACGACAATATTACAGGAAACTGTAATAAGCTTTACTAACAATTATCTACGACTATTAAAACAAATTGTTTCTCTTACTATAGTCAAAGGTATTTCATCAGGTAGCGATATAAAACGATATGAAGGATATGATTTTGTGGCTTCGGTTGATTAGTCACTTCCAGGTATGAACCTGTTGCAAGGAAGGAGAACTCGGAGTGTACTACGGGATAGTGCTCTACAGACGTTAATTTTGTAGTATCTACTGTACCAGACCAGAATGACTTGACTCATCTTCGATTAAATAACAAGTATGGAAAGAGAAACGTGATGTTAATTTTAAAAGTCGCACAACCAAATGGGAAATTCTTCGACTGAGCTTGTGTTGAGTTAAAAATTTTCAAAACAATACAATTTGTAAAATTATTCACTCGAGTTTTATACTATATTTTTTCGACGACCAAGATAAACACAAAACTTCATCAAATGCTATTTATTTTCATTTTTTTACATTTTTTTCTCTAATCTTCAATAATATTAAGCATTATTTTTTATGATTCTTCTTTTTCTCACTCCCTTCTTCAATGTGTTCTTTTTTCGAGTTTTTTTCTTGACAATACCTTGAAGAGTCAAATTATAGATTGAAATCGAGCAAATGTACACCAGTCTATTTATCGACATACAAATATAGTTGACGTAAAAGATATAGTGCGAACTTAAAGTTGTCGGCTTTTTGTTTGACTCTAAGACTAAGAGTATACCGTCATAGCCCAGTCAATATTATAAATATTTAAAATCCTCACTTAGTTGACGATAAATTCATTTAATGTTATAATTTCAACTAATAATCGTTGATAGTTATTTAATAAACTAGTTTGTTAATGAAGGCGATTAATAAACGACACTGTTTAAAGGTCGAACGAGCGATAGCGAGTGAGTGCTGTTAAAAATAGTGCGTGAATGCGTGGTCGTGTAAGGGCCGCCCCTGTGCTATTGAATCGTGTAACTACCCTTACGCAAGTGTTGGCCATGTGTGAAGAAACTGTCGCCAAGAAGCCACGTGCGAATTCAAGTATTGTCTGGTTAACGTGGAGTATCTAACCGCGATCGGGGGCTCTAGTTGGTTTTTCTTTTGTAATTCTGTTTTTGTGTTTTGTTACAGTAGTTATTTTATAATAGATTTGTTTATGATTCCTAAAACCATTTATTTCAACATTAGATAACACTTTTTAACTGAACCGGTGTTTTATTTAACGACATATTTCACAAGTGCCTTTAATAGTTTGACTAAACTATTTTTGAGAGAGGATTGCAGGTGTTCTTTTTAGTCGGTGGTTTGACATCAAGAAAGTGTGTCTGTTTTTGTGTGGAAATTGTAAGTCAGTACACATATCATTAGCAATTATATATTTAGTTGAAAATTATAATATATAAATAATAATAAATATCGTTTTAGGAGTAAATAGGAATAACTATAATAGAATTCACATTCTGATGGCAGAGCACGGGTAAATGATAACAGCGTTGCCAATGCAATTCATCAATATCTGGTAAATCTAATTTCAGTGTGGTAAAGTTTATTTCACAATATTTCGTTGATTCGACTACCTGCTTCGCTTGAATGAATCATGTTGGTGTTGAGTTAAAACGAAATATCTTGGAATGGAGTATATTTTAGATTTTTTTTATTTTGTTTCTGTTGAATATCGAAGTGTTCGGTTATATTCTTTTATTTATTAAAAACGGTTATACTTTAGCACATGAAGTTAGCGTATTTCTAGTCTTAAATTACCATCATCATCATTTCTTCATTATGCCTATAATATCCACTTTGCAGGTTATTATTTTTTATTATTTTCTTTTATATATAAGAGCGGTTTAATGATCGACAGGATCGTACCGACGATACAAAAACAAATAACAATATAATAAATGAGATTCTACAAAAAAAAATATCCGAAGTTCACTGATGAAATTATTTTTCAAAAATTTCCATCTACCATGAACGTACAATAGAGATTTTAAACAGGAAATTTTTTTAAAACGGATCCATTTTTAGAAAAAATTTCGAACTACCATGGGCCTACGAGAAAATATTTGTAAGGGGTTAATTTATTTGTAAAAATCTACTCTCAGGCGTATGAAAAAATATTTGTAAGGGGTTCAATTTGTTTTCTAGAATGTTTAAAAGGGATTCGTTTTTAGAAAGAATTTCCAGCAACTAATTTGTAAAAATTTCTATATCACGAACGTGCTACAACATTTTTAAAAGGAATACGTTTTAGGAAAAAAATTCTATCTACCATGTGCGTACGAAATTTGTTTGTAACAATTTCCTATTATCATGGGTGTAGCACTGAATTTTAAAAAGGTATTCTTAAAATTTCCATTCACCATATGCGTAGTCACTTTTTGACTTTTTAAAACTACCATGGGCCTACGAGAAAATATTTGTGGCGGGTTAATTTATTTGTAAAAATTTCCTCCTCTTAGGCGTACGAATTTTTTTTTAAAAGGGATCCATTTTTAGAAAAAAATATTTGTAAAATAAAATATATATAAAATATTTGTAAGGGAAGAATTAATTTGTAAAACTTTATATATTACGAGCGTACTCTAAAATTTTTAAAAGGGATTCGTTTTTAGAAAAAATGTCCAACTACCATGGGACTACGAAAAAATATTTGTATGGGGTTTAACTTGTTAAACTTTCAAAGAGTTTCATTGTTAGAAAGAATTTCCAACAACTAACTATACCAATTTTAAAAGGAAAGTTATTTGTAGCAATTTCCTTTTATCACAGGTGTAGCAAAGGATTGTAAAAAGGGATTCTTAAAATTTCCATTCACCATATGCGTACGATAAAATTTTTAAAGGGTTCATTCAATTGGTTTCCTCTTCATGACTGCTTATTCATTTTATTATTATTGTTAGCAGTACTGTTTCTCATTTGGACCACAGTAGATAAGTGATTTTTTGCCTTCCTTTGTGTCCACACTTGTTTCTATTTTTCCGAATGAATATTTTTCTTTCGGAATACGAAGCAGACGGGCGATACGAATCTGGTCACATCAGTCAGGTAATAAAAATTTTAAGGAAACTAGACACATGGTTTGGTAGGGGTAGGTTTGGTTGCGCTATTATTGAAAATTATTATAATTTATTCTTCAAAAATTGACTAAAAATACGAAGGTGGTTTCGTAGGGGTAGGTTTGGTTGGGTTATTATTGAAAATTATTATAATTTACTTTACAAAAATATATCTTATTATAAATGTTGTTGTGACCACTTTCGTACATATTTATTTGTTACCTGCACTTACCGGAGGGTAAAAGTATTAAAATGTGACCAGATTCATTACGCCCAAGCAGACTTGTTCCACAAACATAAACGCATTCGGGTTTGTGTATTGTGTCGTAGTGTCTGAGTTTGGTATGTTTAGGAAGATAATCTGAAGGCAGCTGTCATATTTTGACAACGAACTTTATTTATAAATTTCTTTTTATCCGATTCTATACCTTGTTTTTAAACTAGGAGGAGCATTTTAGGAAACCTCAACCACACCACTAAAAGTTACTAGATTGGGAGTGTGTTCCGAAAGGGTCGTGTTCAGACTTTTTGAACTAAATGAAAATTACGTGAAATATATATTGTACTGCTCGCTGTTGTCGTGGCCAATGAGGGATCAAATCATGTCTAAATATCGAATGATGATTGGCCACAGGTCATTGCGAAAGTAGTAACCAAATGTCACATTATTGTGATAAGATGTAAGGTTATAATAAGTAGTTTTGGTGTAGCAGAACTAAAAGTGAACAGAAGTTTTATTATCGAAAAATACCATAATATAGTACTGCAATGTATGTAAAACTTGATGTTAAACTTATATTACTAACAAGAAAAAAGTAGCATGGATTTTTTTCATGAAAGGGAATAAATAACAAAAATAGCAAATACCTTGGGTGAAATATAATACTTTGTTAAAAATAAACAATAAACAACAAACGTGGTAGTAATGATTGAACTAATGACTATTTTTATATAAATAAACACAAAACTGACAAATGTCAGTGTCAATGGTATCAAAAGAGCTGTGTGAAACTGGTGGCAATCTGACCAATCACTAGGCAGCAGAAATGCTTAAATTCAAATCGTTCCTCTTAGTTTAAAAACAAGGTATAGTATAAACAGTTTTTTTTAAATTTCAATAAATATAGCTCTTAAACATTTTTCACAAATTTTAATTATTTTTTTTTAAAAGCTTTCAAGCCATGCGTCTTTTGCGGATTTCTGTATACCTGGTGTCATCGCCTCTGGTACCAAAAAAATAAAAATATACCATATCGGTTAAAAGGGACAACCGGAATATGTAATTAAGTTACCAAACGGGCCTCTGCAGGCTTTAAAAAGAAAAATAAGAAAGAACGATTCAGCTAGACACATCTGATAAATTGTTGTTGGGCGTGGGCGGGTCCAAATATGTCCCATATTTTTTTATTAATGTCCATAACCACAATGTCACGTAAAAACTTAACACAACTGAAGACATTATGACTCGGTCATAAATTAAAAAGTCTACCTACTAAAAAGCAACAAAATCAGTGCATAATATTTTGAAAAATATTTTTCTAGATTAAACCATGAAAATTCACATCAAAAATAAATCAATAACATTATTTTTGAAACACTTACCCCAAATCGGTCCTAAAGTAATGTCATCTCAATCTGCAAATAATAAAAATGAGTTTATTACAATAAGTATAACAACAATAATAATAATCTTATTGCAAATCCGTTTTCTATAAAAAAATACCCGTTAAAAAGTAAATTCTTCAATGTATCATAACCCGACAGGTGCAACAACTGAAAAAAAATCAACTTCCAGTCGATGAAATTGATATGTAACTGCTTTTCTTTGTTGAAGTTCAATTCGATGCAACTTTTGATTCAAAACAATCGCTCTTATGAATTATTGAAACCTTTAAACCAATCAAACACAGTTCAGCAAAAAACTACACAAACATCCGAACGAAATAAAACGACTCATAAAACTGTATGTTATTTTTTTATAACAAAAAGAAAGAGAAAATTGTAATCGAGGAGTGGTTTTGTATATTTTAAAATATAATATAATAGTTAACCCGAAAATGTATGCGTTATTGTATACTTTATCCAGTTTCCTATTTGTTAATTCAATAAGTAACAAGAATTTAAATATAATCACGTTTTTTCCGGCCATCAATAAGGATAACATATACTGTGTCTGTAAAGTATGAAACAAATTCATTTTTAGCTAAACAGACCATTTTAAGAAATAATCCTGAAACACGTCGATTTTTGATTTTAATTTACCGTATTTTAAAATAATAATCTAATATACAGGGTGAAGTACTTTCGAGTAATGACGTCACCGTCATTTTTTTTAAAAGAACACCCCCATTTTGTCTCAATTTTCGGATTACTCTAGCTAAGCTGATTCCAAAAATGTATCACTTGTTGATTCCAATTGGTACAGGGTGGACAAAAATACAATAGTTTTGTGTGTGTTCATAAAGTAATCCTGGAGGTTTTGATGAAAGTTTATGGTTTCAACAGGATGGTGCACCACCACATTATGCTGTAGATGTTAGAAGGTACCTACAAGATAGTTCAATTGAAACCCATCTTTGGTCCAGGAAAAATTTATTGACAAGTACAGTTACAAATAACTACCACTACAATTGAGGCACATATCCCACTGTTTCACCAACCGATGTATACCCTGCTTATAGAATTCTTGTGGCTGCTGCTGAAAGAATTCTTTCACAGCGTTTTGTACTTCTGCGTCCGACTGAAAATGGTTACCTTTTAACGCCTTTTTTTTTTTAGTGGCCCAAAGATGTGAAAATCGCAAGGCGATTAATCGGGACTATAGGGTGGATGCTCTAATATCCTCCATTTCTTTCGTTGCAGATTATCTTTCACTACGTTGGCAACATGAGGCAGAGCATTATCGTGAAGCAGAATAACACCACGTGAAATCTTCCCTGGACGTTTTCTTCTTATTGCTTGATGGAGCTTGTTCAAAGTTTCATTATACAGGTCTGCGTTGATATGCAATCTAGGTTCTGTAAACTCTATCAGCAAGGGTCCTTCATGGTCGAAAAAAAATGTCAACATCACCTTGCCTGCTGAAGGTTGAACTTTAAACTTCTTTGGCGTCGGAGAATTTGCGTGTTTCCATTGCATCGATGACAGCTTACTGGATGGTTCAAAATAATGACACCAAGATTCATCGCCAGCAACTATTGACGAGAGAAAGTCATTACCATTTTGACTGTATTCCGTGAGGTGTTGCAAAGACAAGCCCATTCGCAAGCTTTTTTGGTCCTCAGACATAATACGAGGAACCCATTGCGCACAAACTTTGCTGTAACCTAGTTTGTGTACGATACTATGGACAGATCCTATACTCACACCAACATTTTCTGAAATTGTTCTGATTGAAATTCGACGATTTTCTCTAATCAGGCCTTCCACACATGCCACATTCCTGTCTGTTGATGCAGTAATCAATGCACCTGGTCGTGGCTTATCATTCGTCCTCTCTTCTCCATTCTTAAATTTTCGACACCATTCCTTCACAGTTGGATATGCAAAACATGCGTTTCCATACACTGCTTGCATTCGCGTATAAATTTGCAACGGTTGCACACCTTCAGCACACAAAAATTGAATGACCGCACGCTTATCACATTTGGACGGATTGTTAACAACAAACGCCATTTCAAAGTCACAATACTTAAAATCGCTGTCAAATATAAACGAAATAAACAGATCAGTGTGACGTTTGCATACACTACTAATGTTGGAAAACGTCAGTTGAATGATTACAATTGTTTCCAAGGCTAACCTGACCAAAGATGGGTTTCAGTTGAACAAGCCTAGTAGATGAATTTTTTCCGAACAGGTGAATTGGTAAACGTGGACCTATTGAATGGCCAGCGAGGACACCAGATTTTAATCCTTTGGATTATTTTATGTGAAGAAACGAAACCAGCAAATATTCAAGAATTAAAAGAGAATTCGGACAGCAATAAACAATATTTCTCAAGAAACAATAAACAATGTTCAACAAGAATTTGTACACCGTTTGGGTTACTGTCAAATAGAGCAAGGGCTGCAGTTCGAACATATTTTATAAAGTCATGTATTTCATCATATTCTGTCCGCTAGACAATAAGTATTTTTGATAATATTGTTAATTTAACTAATAAAGAATGTTACGCGTTACTTTATGAGCACACACAAAACTATTGTATTTTTGTCCATCCTGTACCAATTGGAATCAACATGTGATACATTTTTGGAATCAGCTCAGCTAGATTAATCCGAAAATTGAGACAAAATGGGGGTGTTCCATTTAAAAAAAATGACGGTGACGTCATTACTCGAAAGTCATCCACCCTGTATATTAGAATATTATTTTAAAATACGGTAAATTAAAATCAAAAATCGACGTGTTTCAGGATTATTTCTTAAAACGGTCTGTTTAGCTAAAAATAAATTTGTTCCATACTTAACGTATGTATTGTATAATTAATATTTTTATGAATTGTATTATTTTCAGTTGATCTTGAATTACGGGTATTGCAAAATGCATACTAGCCAATGCAGCAAACGATTTAATATTTTTAATTAAAGACAGTGGCGTACTTTCCAGAAGAAAAAAAAGATAATAACTCGCTGTTGAAAGAAAAAATTATATTAAATAAAGAAGCTGTTTTGTAAAAATTATTTTGAAGAATAATTTTAATAATTGGTATTAAAGCAGTTGCGTATGTATAAAACTGCACCTTTGGACTGTCAATACCAATTATTAGTTTGAGATTTGAAGAGGAATTTAGAAAAATTTCAATAAAACGATATGGAATTAAATAAAATTATAGTTGGTATGAATGATTGAGTATTAAGCGTACCATAGGTTGTTCACGTAAAACCTGAATTAATGTAATGTCAATTTTTTATAAACGGTCGATTTCTCTGGCGTGCGCAACTTTGTAAACTCGTAAGGAGCAGTCTATAAATCACGTAGCTCCATTTTTGCCAACACCTCCCCCCCCCCTGTAGCTTACCGTACCTTTCGGCCTACCCCCCCCCCCTAGGAAAGTACGTAGCACTTCAAAATCAAATTTATTATATTACATTTAAAAAAATAATTGTAGACTTTCAATATCATCTTTATTGTAAATGTAAGTTATCGTTTTTTTAATACTTTTTTTCTCATTGATACGTACCACGGTTTATGACCCACCCCTCCCCCAACGTGGCCCAGCGTAGTCATAGATCGAACATCCCCCCCCCAAATAGGCTACGTGATTTATGGACATCCCCTAATGAGTTCGATATTAGAAAATAACAAATTTCATTCCTATTTTCGGAAATAGATTTTTCTTTTAAAACCATATTATAATAACCTCATCACTTGATTTAAAGCGATTTTCTATTAATTCGCCATAATATATCTTGTAACAATACAGACTTTATAGTCTAAAGGACTGAAAAGAATAAAAATATGTTAACAAAGTGAAGAAACACGATTATATCGATAGGAATTTTCACACCATATAAAATGTAATACAAGTCCAATAACTCACCAAAAATTGAAACTCTAAACTGAAGGATTTAAAAAATATATTGTATCGAATTCGTCCTTCAGCTTGTATTTTCAAATTCCATTAAATTTTATATTATTCTTACAAGGTTACTTTATTATATTTAGATAAGGAGTGACATAACATGTTATATAGTCCCATATTTTATGAATGCCTTGTTTGGTATTTCAAATAATTTGAATAAGCACACTAAATAAATACTTGATTTATACAGGGAGCGGACGATATATTTAAATTAGCGTTGCGTTCAGATTGTCTGTAGTTTTAAATTTTGAATATCTGTTGCAAAGCCCATGTAAAAAGTTAAAAATAGGGTGCTGTAGTAAAGCTAGTTTTCCATTTAGACAGACGACGGCGAGAAAAGTTTATTTTGTATCCGAAGATCATATTTCGAAATTTTTTTCTCAGTGTAAAAACGTCAACGTTTTAACAAACCCGTTTCCCACTGTGTACCGAAGCGGCGTTGTACCGTTATCAGTTCGAATAGCAGCCAGGTATACGCGAATAGATTTAAACTGTGACAGCTGTCACTAAGAAACGATAGCGAGATCTCGACGAACGATATAAGCGAAAGAGTTACCTTTTTGTATACGTTTTGCCGACTACAGTCGACTTCGTATACTAGATGCTTCTTCTTTACACGGTATTTTAAATACATTCACATTTTATTCAAAGGTTTAGATTTCTAATGATACAGTATGTCAACAAAATATCATTTTTATGGTTTATTTCAAATAAAATAATAATTATTATTATTTCACTAGTACAATAATGCGTTTTTTTTAAATTATCTTCTGTACGGTCCTTATGGTGTATTCATTATTCTTTTTTATATTTTTAATTCAACGTTTCTGATGTTTTCATCAATACAAGCTATAGCGGCAATCGTCTCTGCTTGAAACACAGTCGTATATCGGCCAAGACTAAAGATCATTCTCTTTGTAGGTCGTTTTATACCAGCCCCAGTGCCATAGTTTGTTTTGGAACCATCGGTAAACCAGAAAATTTCTCCAGAATTACCTGGGCGCATCACCTGTTCCCTAGATGGGATGATGATGTTCACTCGCTCAGTGAATACAATATTATACTTTACTAGAAATGGAATCCAGAAATGGCACGCTTCAGGAACGGTCTTATTGGGAAACGCGTTTGGTTTTTTTGTGATATAATTATTTTTGTTTTAAAATATTATGTCTAAATCAGTTTTATGATTTTGTGTATTGAAGTGTGTATCGATTAATTGATTATTGGAAATTTCTCTTTCAAACATTGGTAACCAAATTTGACTACTTTCGGCTGTAATACCAGCAATTCAGTTGTACTAAAGCACTTTCTTTGATTTTTCGTCTTTTTCTATTGGGTTCTTTATTGCGTTTTTTATTATACCAGTATAGTACAAGCTAAAGATATAGTGATGCAAAGCAAAGCCAATATAGTTTCTATTGAAAGTAGGCCGTATTCAGAACCGGTCGTTAATTATTTTGGATAAAAAGCCAGTCAGAAACAAGCAAGACAGTTTGGTGAATCCCTCTCTCCTATATTTTTCTTATTTTTATGCATTTCTAGTCCAGAACGATTAGAGATGAAAAAAAAATGTATAATTCATCAAATTTAGAAACCGTTACAACTTCAATATGTCGCACCTTCGGAAAAACAGTGACACATTGAAAACATTTTTAAAAATGAGTTGATAATGTCAAATTATTCCTAAAGCTCAACTCTATTCAGTACAACAAAGACAGAATAGAGCATATCCACCAACTGATAAGTTGACACTAATGACAGTCGTCCTGAGGAAAAACAATCATCATATTTAACTTTGTAACTATCTTATTTTTTATTGTTATTAATTCTTTTGTTAATAAAATCACAAGTTTGGAAAAGTATTTTCAACAATTTTTTCTCAATGTTTTAGATGCATTGCTGTTTCACAAATTAGTTCCCGTTACATTATTCTAACCATTAGTAGTTAAAATTGAATATCTATATTAAAAACTACAAATTTTTTGATATGTAAAGGTTATGCGTTTTTCCCGTGAAAACCATTGAGGAACACAAAATAAATTTAAAATAGCTTCAAATGCCAGTGGCGTAAAAAATGGAAAGGGAAAGGTGACAAATTCTTCCAAATGTACACCACTGGATCAAAAATTGAAACATGTTTCCATCAAAATTTGCCTTTTACATTTAAAAACAACCTGCCAAATTTCAAATCAATATATTCATCAATTTTAAAGTTATCAAATTAAAACATTTTATTTTTCATAACTTTAACACCCTGTATTTCGGATAGTAAATAGGCTGGACCCCTAAATCCTTAGATAATTTTGTCCAATTTTACATGCAAACGTTGTAAGTGTCATTTGAAAACACCCTGTATATACATATAGCTATCCTAATAAAAATATTTGTAAAACATATTTTTAGTTAATTCTCTATTTTGTCTTGACATACCGGTAGCATTTGCTCTTAAATTGTCATTCTCTATTGACTGTCGTACAGAACGGATTTAAAACTTTTCAAAACATATTCAACATCCTCTCAAATTGAACATAACAATACCATACCGACCTTCACGCAGAGATACAAATGTCTGCTTGTCAGGTATAAAGTTATTAACGCTTCTTAAATCTAGTAGGCTTAACCGTTGAAATCGAAGTTGGCACAACAGGCGATCTTCTTTTATTTTCGGCGAAATTTTCTTTGTCGTCGACAAATTCCTTTTGGTTTAGAAGGTACCGTTGGCTATTGTTAGATGATTGTATGGACGATATTTTCGATAATTTTGCTAATTGGGACAATATTGTTGTTAAAAGGCGTCTAAACATTTATTTTTTTGTGGGGGGAAACTGGCTTGGAATTAAATAATTCAGTCACAAATATTTTTATTATTTGTAGCAAGCAGAATTTGAATCTACATTTCGACATCATTACAGATCAATAGAAGGAACTGGGATAGGAGTGTACGGGCCAGGAACCAAAGCTCTGAAAGCTTGGGAAAAACCCTTTCAAGCGGAAATCCACGCCAGGGCAGATGTAAATTGCAGCGCTTGGTAATCCTGTAAATCTGTAAATTGCAGCGATTGTCAAATTTGAGATTTTAATCCGACTTGTAAATTGCAGCGATTAAACTATTTTAAGAATTTCACTAAACAGGTGTTACAGCTTATCTATTCCTGTAGTTGTTATAGATTAAGAACCTATCTAATTGGTGGCGCAGCTCGGTGCCGCCCCCGTTATGGGGTTGTCCACCCCTTCACCTATATATGAATAAGTAGATTTTATATTTTATCATTAGTTTTTGCTATCTAACATGAGCGAAGTAACAGTGTTAGTGAACGTGGAAACGTGTTGTTACTATTAAGTAACTATAAGTTCTTTAAAAAAGAAACGTTGAAATCTGGAGAAGTCAAGTGGTGTTGTACCACAAGGAAGTGCACCGCCAAGATCTACAGCATTGAAGATGGACCCGAACGGATAATTTCAAGGAATAATTTGGAACATAATCATCAGAGTGACGAGAAGAAAATTCAAAAGCATATTGTGAGTGTTTCTTGTAAACGTAAAGCGACAGAAGATATTTCTGTAAAGCCAGCAAAAATATGCCGTGGCATTTTAAAAAACATTTTGGATGTTCATCTTGCCGTTTCTGATGTGAATTGTATCAAAAGGAATATTTACAATGCCCGACGCTGAGAATATCCACCGCTACCGAAATCTATTATGGACACCCATTCTGCTTTGGAGTCATACATTTGGAACACAAATTGTAGTGAAAACTTTGTGTTATTAAACAACAGCAGTGACAACATTATAATATTTTCGTGTGTAACCAATTTAAAGTTTTTATGCAACTTCTGTGACATTATTTACGCCGATGGAACATTTTCATACTGTACTCGCTATTTTAAGCAACTGTTTACAATTCATGGCTACAAAAATGGCCACTATTTACCTTTGATGTTTTGTTTAGTTAAAGATAAAACATGCGACTCCTACAAAAAATGTTTAAAATTTATTGTAGATATATGTGCAAAAAATGACTTAGTTTTTAAGTCAAGCAAATTAGCTATTGATTTTGAACAAGCTATCCACTCAGCCGTAAATAGCATATGGCCCGATATAAAAATAATTGGATGTCGTTTTCACTTAAGCCAATCATGGTGGCGCAAGATTCAAGAACTAGGCTTGGCAAAAAAGTACAACGGTAAAGATTCCGAGATAGGAAAGTTTTTAAAATATACTTTTGGTCTTCAGTATCTTACACCCGCCGAAGTAGGAGATTGCCTTGTTTTTGACTTGGGAGAAATACAACCACTTGACAGTAGGGTTACCCAATATGTCGACTATTTAGTAAATGTGTATGTGTCAGAAAGTGCCCTTTTTCCTCCAGAAATTTGGGCATCTGCTTCACCTAGTATGTGTCGGACAACCAATGCATGTGAATCATTTCACGCTCATTTTAATGATAATTTTTTATAGTAATCACCCATCATTTTACATATTTCTGGAAACATTGTTACAATTTCAAATAGATACTTATATTAAAATAATTAGCATTGATACTGTTAAGCTTCCAAATACTCGAACCCGGAATAAATTTAATTTCTTAGATATAAAATTAAATCTGTATTATAAAACAAAAAGTATAACGAGATTGCAATTTGTAAAACAAGTATGTCATTATTTTGGAAATGTTTGAGCACATAATATGTACATTTAGTGTAAATATTGTTTTTGATTTTATTATAGCGCTTATAGTATACTCGTATGTATGTGTAATGTGTATTTGGTCATCAATTAATAAATATTAAAAAGTATTTTTCTTTTCTTTAGTATAGATAAGTAATGCAGTATAAATAATCTACGGTTTGTTTCAAGTTTAACTCAGTAGATTTTCATAAATTTTGCCGCTGCAATTTATAGGCAAGATTAACGCTCTTTGTTGGCCGTGTGCTGCAATTTACATAGTTACTACAAACCCATACATGACCTTTCGCTGCAATTTACATGTAAGGATTATAGAAACTCTGACCGCCGCTGCAATTTACAATCGCCGCCACGCCATAAGAAAGTGTGCCCAGTTCAATATTGACAAAGGATATAGAAGGCAAATTCCAAAAAGGTCTGTTTCGGAAATAAAATGTAGTATCAATTACGATATCAGAGTAAACATGACAAAAATGATGCCCGCTTTTAATTAATTATCTACCAGTTTTAGACACCATATTAAATTTGTTGACGGGATGCAACTCAGCGGTTGGACGGATGCAAGTCAGCAGCAAAAAGTTTGGCATGCTCAAATGGGATGCAGCTCACCGGTCCCGGAAAATTTACCTGAAGAGATCTTGACCAATACCTGTAATAAAATTGTGAATTGTGTCGTATAGAAAAATCTATAAGAATCCTTCAGAAATATCTCCCACGTAAATAAAGCTCGATAAGGATTTATGGAAAGTTGCACTATAACTTGTCATCTGTTGTAGTACGTAAATGTCCATTCAAGGATTTATTGTTATTAACAATATAATTAGCACTAAATTACTCATGAACTGATACGCATAGAGAGTATTAATGACCGATTTCAGATTGTTTACCATTTTCTCATTAAGGAAATTCGATCTAGTAAAGTCTATTTAAAAAAAAAAATTCTAGGTACCTAGATTCTTTGTTAATATTTTTTTATTTCCACTTTCTGAAACCAAACGGTACTGATAACTCGACTCGTTGAAGAGTTAGGATTCAGGGGAAAATTTTATATATATGTGTGAATTTTGAGTCGATATTTCCAAATATTAAGGGAGAAAAATACTTAAAGTCGATACGCTCGAAATACAATTTTTATCGCATCATATCGCCTAAATCCGTTCCTTATTTTTACACCGAAAGATTGTGAAACTCAATATTAGTTGACCAATATCTCACTGATACTAAAATATTTTCTATATAATAAACAAATATTTGTATCAATACCAACTTTTAACATCATGTTATCTGGTTTGCCGTTGTTACACAAATTTTAAAAAGTAAATATTGGGATCTCTAGAGAAAAGAAAAAAAATTGTAAAATTAACCGTTCAAACGATCTCGTTTAAAATACAGGGTGTTTCTAAATTCGTGAGACAAAATTCAGGAGGTGATTGCTCGTATGAAATTAAGATGGGACGAATATCAAACTAGATAATGGATATATAGGATGTCCTAAAAACTGAGGAGATTAAATAATTATAGTACTTCATATAAAGTTTGCGCTCTACGCCCTTCGTTAACTATACTATACACCCTATATATACAATTACCTACGCAATTTGTTATTTGCCAGACTTGGGGGTGCCATATAAATGGCTAATTAATGAAGGTCATTAACAAGCAACAAAATTGCGTGACAGTATAATTTTTACGATCGACAATGCCTATAAAATATAATATGCGGATGAAGTTAGTCATGGACACTGTTATATGAATACAAATCGTATTTGGAAAATTTATTAGAAATTGTGTTTATTATTTAGAATAATTTTACGCTTAAAATCAATATTTAAATTTGTAAGATTTGAACTCAACTTTTATTAAGTGTTTGTTTAAATATAAAAATTAGAGGAATCTTTTAAATAAACATAATTATTCTTAGTTTATTTCAGTTAATAAAATAATATTCGGATTAATCTGTCCGTTATAGAAACGACACTTCGTTTAAATTTGTTAATTTTTAATTTTTTTATACCTAATAATTTTTATCCCTCCAAGCCCACGCCATTGCATAATATGTCAAATCGATAGTGACAGTTTGTCATATTGTTTTCGGATGAAAAGTACCCAAGAAACGTATCATCCATATGTTAATTGTTCTAGTTTCTAAGATTTTCAATGTCCTATGTAGCGTCGATTTAAGTTTGGTTTTTGAAAACGGCATCCATTAGAAATAATGAAGCCTCTACACTCTACATGTTATCCATCTATATACAGTGTGGAAACCACTTATGGAATAAAATTTTTTATGTCATTATTTTAGAAAATTATAAAAAATGCCGAGACACGTCAACTTTTGAATTGAGTTGTGCATTATGTAAACATAAATTTAAATGTACAGGGTGATTCACGCAAGTATGCCATAGTCGGTGTTGTTGTTTTTTAATGCAACACCCTGTATATTTGCATATTTTTGAAATCCCCTTAATGAACCGATTTCAACAAACTAAATAATGTATGGTCAATTATGAATTATACAGGGTGAAATTTTTATTTTTACAGTTATTAAACACTTACATAAAATACCTGATGTATTTGATTTTAATACATTAAAATAAATGCTCAAAATGTTCTCCACCTAGTTGTTGGCAATAGCACAGTCTCCTATAGAACTCCTCCTTAACTTTGTTTAAAGTTTGAGGTGAAATATTCCGTATTTCTGTAGTTATCCTGTCTTTGAGGTCTACAATGCTAGTTGGTTGTGTTGCATATACTTTGTTCTTGAGATAACCCCACAGAAAAAAATCTAACGGCGTAAGGTCTGGCGATCTAGCTGGCCACTCAATAGTACCTCTTCGTCCAATCCATTTATTGGGGAAGATTTCATCTAAATAAGTTCTTACCATTAAAGCATAATGGGGTGTTGCCCCGTCTTGCTGGAATCAAACATTTTCATTCGGTAAGCTAGAATCTATTGCGTTGGGATATAAGTTTGCCAACGCAGGAATAACTTCACTTCTAAGCATATTTTTATATTTTTCAGCTGTCAAATTTCCATCTATAAATATAGGACCAATAATATGGTCGCCTATGATACCGGCCCAAACCTTCACCTTTTGAGGGTACTGAGTATGTGTCTCACGCATCCAATTAGGATTCTCTGCTGACCAATATCTACAGTTCTGTCGGTTTACCTCTCCATTCAATGTGAATGTTGATTCGTCAGAAAAAAGAATGGTACCAAGAGCTATCTCATTTCTGTTCAGCTTATTCATCAATCTGTTAACTCCTGCACAAAAGTTAATTTGTAGGGATGAAGTTTTTCTTTATGAAGACATCTTAGAACAGTTGTATGACTAACATTATTTTCACGGGCAATTTGACGTGTACTTGAAGTTGGATTCTCTTCGACACTTAACAAAATATCCCCTTTCACATCATCTTCAACGAAGTGTGGTTTTCTTTTCAATGGTTTGACATGTCCAAGTTCTCTGAATTGTGCATGAATTTTAGACACAGTACTTTGTGAAATATTAGGCAATTCGGGATACCTGTGATTAAATAAGTTTGCCACTTCAACTCGACTTCTGCAGTTATCCCCGTACCCGATCATCATTAAAATCTCAATTCGGCGAGTCTCAGTTAAATATTTCATTGTTATGTCGATAAGGAAAGAGTGTTTGACAAAGATTTTACTTTTTCAGTATAAACTGTCAACACATCAACAACTGACAGAATAGAAAACAATCCACATTATTTACCGATTTTGTCTAATTATTGGCGTTTTAGGCAATTTTTAGGTATTTATGATAAAATTCATGGGCGTAGCAGGTTTTGTTTAATATACAAATACGTCTAATAATTAGTTAGTTTAGATTTGTGATAAATCCATATTTAGCTAATTTAAAAAAGTACCAATATTTCAAGTGTAATAAATTATTAATTTTAAAATTGCACCCTGTATAATTCATAATTGACCATACATTATTCAGTTTGTTGGAATCGGTTCATTAAGAGGATTCCAAAAATATGCAAATATACAGGGTGTTTCGTTAAAAAAAACAACACCGACTATGGCATACTTGCGTGAATCACCCTGTACATTTAAATGTATGTTTACATAACGCACAACTCAATTCAAAAGTTGACGTGTCTCGGCATTTTTTTATAATTTACTAAAATAATGACAAAGAATTTTATTCCATAAGTGGTTTCCTGTATTTGCTACTCACAGGTTTAATACAAAATACAATTTTCCTAATAAAATAACTAAACGACACATTTACTTCTAAAGATAACTTTAGAAAAAATAGAAAACAAAATTAAAAACCCCCAAACAGTTAACATGCAATGGACGCATGTAATAATAAAAACGATTTTACTGCCACTAAATTCGTTCTATTAAATAGGTATTTTGGTTCGGTTCCAAATATTCTATGCTCTTCTGCCATTTTCTACTAGTTCTAGTGACAAATATGTCTCCAGAGATTTTATTAACTCGCGACACTCTGCGATCTAATTTTATCCCAGATCCGGAAGTGTCGGTACATATAGGACATTCTGCACGATGCAGAGTTAAAAAATGTTACAAAATCACATAAAAAAATGATTAACAGGTGCTGACGTCATAACTAATAAAAAATTCACCCTGTAAGATAGATCATTATTTTAAAAAATAGTAATTTAAAATAAAAAATCGGCCTAGGTATTTCAGAATGTTTTTCATACCACTGTTTATAATATTATTATTCGAATGATTTACATTATAAATGCAGTAAACACAAACATTAATACGGCGCCGAAATGTTTTTAGTTCAATGTTGTGTTTTGTTAAAATTCTATTTTGGCAATAAAAAAATAGACACAAGAATGTCTATTATTACTCATAGTAGTCAACACTTAAAATCACATTTTTAGCATCATTACATGAAATAGTAGGTTAGTTCGTCCAACTTTATGTTTGTAGGAGTAAATATAATTTGGGAACACAGACAAAAAACGGGTTAATTTCAACATTGGCCCACATGACATCCGGTGAATTTATTACCCTTGTCCTATTGTATTTCATCAAACTCCTGCAGTTAAGGAGGCTTTAAAATAGATATTTCCCGAATTGATTATTAAAAATGAATATAGTAGTTTTCACATTACACTTGAAGAAAAAGTTATCTTATTTAACAAGAAAACGAAAACACAAACAAAAACATTAAAACTTGCAAATAAAGATAAAATTCTATTTAAAAGTTGTTTCTTTTATAAATCAACACCACATATTACGGATAAGTTAAAATTACCATTTTATTATTGCATATTGTCATAAATAAACAAGAAACACAAACTTAACCTCAATATCTCAACTTACCTGCTTGTATTATGCTGCCTATCAGTCTTCTTAAACAAATATTAACGTCCAAGAAACCGTAAAATTACGTAAGCACATATCACAAGACAGTCAACCAACAATTAAACAGTATTTACTTGTTATAAAAGCTTTTAAAACTATGCAAAGAATGTGCGCTAAATGTTTGAAATTCTTAAGTTTTGTTACTTATGCACTTTCGTTTACTCAGAAACTAATCCCTCATCTCCCCTCGCGAGACACGACTACTGCGATGCGAAGGCAAATTTAAAAAGTTTCAAGCATATCGGGTAGTCCGAACGCAGACGAAGATACGAACGAATATCGAGATGGCAAAATGAATAATTTAAAATTAAATTACAGGTACATGGCAAACAAATAAAAAAATTAGGAAGGATGATCTTATAACTTATATATATATAGGGATATGTTTTATATAAGCATACAAATAAAATTTGTTGGAGTTCATGAACACCATGACAACTCGCAAAAGAATAATAATTTGCTTTAAAATATTTAATAATGTTAAATGATATTTTTATCATATTATTATCTTAATTGAACAAATGGGAAAAGCATTCCAGAGAATATTGTTTTCAGTACGTCTCTATTTCAGTAACGGCTTCTCAGAGGAGTCAAGAGAAACCAAGCTTCTCATCAAATTGTCAGTTAATATTTTGTGGTATAGTTATGTATATCTTTCTTCTAATAAAATTAATATACTTCTCCGCCGATCGTAGGTACATTTTTAAGCTTTATCAGAGACAACCAAGCTATATCAATATATATACAGAATAATAAAATTAATCTCGTAAGAATTAATACACGATTTTAGTATAGGCAACCAAACATACACTTAAACTCCATGTTTGCAAAATTAGACTTACCTATATCTGTGCCTATAATGTTGAAATGATCCACATTTTAATATTTAACTTCGTACAGACAAATTCGATCGCTAATCGCTATTGTTGATACAACTATTGGTTAAATATCAGTACTATAACTTCTTAGAAATGTATATTATTCCAGGCAACGGCCACACCACACTGAATATACCGGTTCTCGTCCGATCACCGCAGTCAAGCAGTGTCGGGTGCGGTTAGTACTTGGATGGGTGACCGCTTGGGAACACCGCATGCTGTTGCCTTTTTTGGATTTTCATAGTTTACATACAAGGAAATTTAATTTATATATGTATTAATATTTTTGTAACAACCATTTCAAAAGCTAAAGATCTCTTATCGTTTACACTTTTAAATACAAAACCTATAATAAACATTATTTTCAAAGTTATTATAATATTGTTAAAGTACCTAAATAAAAAATATAAATATATTCTGGTGTGATGGTCAATGTAATAGTGTATTAAAAGTTTAAGCAAATAATGTTTGTACGAAAACTTGAAATGTTTATGGAACATTCAGAACGTGAACTCTGTAACAGAATAGAAAGGAAATTTCTTTCTATGCTAGGAACACAAAACAGTCTAACCCACAAAACAGTCCAACCTTTATTCTGTTTTGTGGGTTAGACTGTTTTATGTTCCTAGCATAGAAAGAAATTTCCTTTCTATTCTGTTACAGAGTTCACGTTCTGTATATCATATTTATATCTTTCATTGTAATAGTAGGTCCATCTACAGACTGGAGAATGAACTAGAATTGTATAGCATCTTTTATTCTTTGATTTCATCTGCTTAATCACAGATGTCGCAGAATCAATAGAATAAATAATAATTGTTTTCGTCGTGTATTGGAAGTATACATTTTTTATTGCACCAAGGAACAATGCTTGAAATATTCTTAATATTTGTATGGTACATTCTTCTGTATATCATATTTATATATTTCAATATAAGTAGTGGATTGACCTACAGACTGGAGCATGAACTATTAATATATAACACCTAAGATTATTTTTATTTGGACTGCTCAATCATAGATGTCGCTGAATATGTAGAATAGATAACTTTTTAATCGACACGATGTTTTTGACATAGATGGTTCGTATCTGGACTAATTTGAAAACTTGGAAAATTATCTAAAAATAATGATTCAATGAAATGACTAACATTAAAATTAAGTGAATTTTATTATGAAAAACAATTTTGTTCCCTTCACTATCGCTTTTGTCCAAGCAGACAACGAAATTAAAATTTTATTCCGTATAATTAATCGGCTCATGCCATGAGGACTCGACTGCCATGATTGATTCAAGCGTCGTTTCGGGTTTGTTAAAGTAAAATAGTTTTTTAAAATGTGGAAAACTTGGGTGAGAAAACTGGAGGAACTGATGGTTACAGGTTTCAGCGTCCTTTTGCATTTTAAAATTTGTGTAAAAACCTTTACATGAGTCAGTTTAGTGATAAAATATCGGTTTGACAAGTAACTAAATTGCAGTATTCGCCATCGTCGTACTCTACCAATTGTTTTTGAACAGTTACTTTCCCTCAGCTGTGAAATGGTTTTAAAATTGATTGTAGTGAAAATATGACACTTGAAACAGTGATTAGTTGGCCAGTAGTGTTAATTTATTAATTTTAAAAATTATAAATATTCTTTGTTGTCAGCTACGTGAATGACCTTGAAAAATTTTAACCTTTTAAAAATGTCTGGACCGTGCTAACCTTATAAGTTTGTTTACATTTTTAAAAAATCAGAAAATTAAGATAAAATTATGTGTTTAAACTATTTTGAATAACAAGAAAATGTAATATAAGGTAAGTCTTCTTCACACATTTTCCTGGATATTAATATTAATTGGGTTAAGCTGTAAACATTTTGGAAAAAATATTCTTTTTCCCTTGTTTTTGTTGATTGTTTTAATAAATGTTATTGAAAATATTAATTATAATGTTTATATTGCCAGTTTCTTTCTTCCTGCATCAAATAAAACTATTAAAATTCAATATAAACAAAACATCATCTATAGGTAATTATAATAGTCGGCCGAACATAGAGATTTCAAACTTGAAATAATTCTAATTTAAGATTTTTATTTGTAATTCCTAGTTGGCTCATTATTCTCATTAGAATAGGTAGACGAATGAATCATTTTAGTTTAAATAAAATAAATGTAATTATAGATCATGCTAAAATAGTATGTTTTTATTTTCAATGGCTACTGAGAATTTTATTCAGATGCACAGTAAGATTTTATAGGGGACACATGTGTTAGAGGAGTCAAAGAACTACTAAATATCAGTAGGAATGAGCTAAGAATTATTACAGGAAGTCGAATGGGTCATGCCTCGAAAATACCATCCATAAAATACTAAAAATTGGTACATATAAATTCCCACACCTTTTTTACTAGCTGCATATAATTATTATGTTTGGTTATTTCAGATTATTCAATTGTACCAATCACCAGGACATGTTTATATATTGGTACACACATTTCAAACCAACTTTTGATTGGCATTGATCAGAATGGTTGTGGATGTGTCTGTGAGGCCCCTAAAAATGCAACCCACTGGTATGAACCCCAAAGAACTGTCAGACAATGATGATATATCTACTTCGCTTGTCTTGGATGCCCATTTGGGGTTCACTTCCCATAAAATGAACATACGATTCAGAGCTCCGAGAGCTAACAACTCTGAATTGAAGAATATCATTGAGGAGTTTATCAAGAATCAAAATTATGAAAAGACCTTCACTCGAATTTCTAGAGGAGATTGGTGGCCCAGGATCAAATCAAAAGTGCAACAGAAGAAATTAGAGGATCACGTAAGTATAATGTTCAAATTGGTTTAATCAACCAAATATTTTGAATTTTCCATTCCAGATTTATCGATATTTAAGAGTGTTTGATAGAGAATCGGGATTTGTGATAGAACCGTGCTACAGATATTCCTTGGAGGGCCAAAAGGGAGCGAAAATATCTGCAACAAGAAAATGGTATAAGAATGAAAAAATTGAACGATTGGTAGGTTGTATAGCAGAATTAACTGAAGAAGAGGAGAAACAATTGTTACATCCAGGAAAAAACGATTTTTCTGTTATGTACAGCTGTAGAAAAAATTGTGCCCAATTGTGGTTAGGTAAGTAATTGTTAATACATTTTTAATGCTTTAACATTAGATAGAACTAGTTGTTTGTTTAGAATTTCAGAAAATTGACATTTATGTTGTATCCTATAAAGATAATTTCCACAGAACATACCCAAGGAAGAAGTGGCAAGCAATGTAAATAAATCTGTAACGTGCCACCTATTAATGGTGATTGTCTTTATTTGTTATGGTGGTTGCATAATGTATGTTTACAAGCAATATGTTCTGTGTTTACAAGTTTATTTTTATAATTTTTGAAATATTTACAAAGCATCTTCAACTATCAATGAATCGTTAAATAGTTGTATGTATATGTATGTATTTTGGGGTACCATTCACTGAGACCTAAAAGATCTATTGTGCCCCTTACTTCTACTTAGTTTCTGAGTAGAGTTTCACGGACTAGTAGCTCTTTTAGTCCTATTTCCTGGAGGAATTTTAGGATATCTGCAGGCTTCAACTTAGGTAACTGTCTTCTATCCAGTAGTCTCCCAGGTGCTGTGCCCTAGGATTCTGAATTGCTGTGCAGTTCACAAGTATGTGGATGGAGGTTTCTTCTTCCATTCCACAAAATCTACAATCTTCTTCCTCCACTATTTTGAGCTTTTTAAGGTGCCCATTCAGGCGACAATGTTCCGTTAGGTTAGGTCAAAACTCTTAGTGCAGTTTTACTTTGACTTATGCATTCATTTGATCTCAACGGGTTGTAGTCACCCATCAGAATTTTTGATTGTCTAAGCCCTACTAGATCTTTCCAATGGCTAGATCTTCTCTTTTCTTTGGCTTTAATGAATCGTTAAATAGTTAGATTAAATAATGACAACCTATGATCTTTTTGTTGACAGTTGGCTAAACATGTTTTGTGAATTAGAAGAATAATGCGGGGATTATCAATAAAGATGGTATATTTATTAATACAAAATAAAATTTAATTTCGTAAAATAAGGCAAGGTACAAAAGGTTTTAATATAATCATCTATAACTAACTTTCTGCGGGTCCTCCAACAATTCAATTATTAATTTGTCACACAGAAAAGTTTATTTTTGGAGTTAACTTTTTATTTTTTTCTACTTGCCTGATTGCACTGATACCTAATTCATAAAAATATTTATTAACACTGTCTAATCGCTTTAAAGACTCCTCGAACTAATTCAAAAACGAAAAACCTATAGTATAAACATTAAACACTGCACTGCAAAAGAAAATCAGGTAATCGACTTATCGATCAATAATAAAGAAAAACGAAGAAGACTGCCTTAGTTTTATCCAGGAATTATACCAGGATTTATTTTGCCGCCTGGATAATTTCCACTAGACAGATATAAACATTCCGGGACTGAACTTTTTCACGAAAATCAAGGTTCATGTTAAAATGGCAATAATTTTGGCTCAAACTGTTCATATCTGTAAATTCAAATTAGATATTATGGAACAAGGCTGTTTCAGTATGTTTATTTTGCAATCTTTTTATCTTCAACGAATCCCATTTCATCAAATATCTTGATTAATATCCATGTACAATAAATTAATGTAATTTCTGTACATACACACATACAGAAGAATGATATACAGAGTGTTTTATTAAAAAAAGATGCCTACAATACCGCCTATACCTATGGAACAAATTCATTTTTAGCTAAACAGGCCATTTTAAGAAATAATCCTGAAACACGTCGATTTTTGATTTTAATTTACCGTATTTTAAAATAATATTCTAACATACAGGGTGCATTACTTTCGAGTAATGACGTCACCGTCATTTTTTTTAAATGGAACACCCCCATTCTGTCTCAACTTTCGGATTACTCTAGCTGAGCTGATTCCAATTGGTACAGGATGGACAAAAATACAATAGTTTTGTGTGTGCTCATAAAGTAACGCGTAGGTAACATTCTTTATTAGTTAAATTAACAATATTATCAAAAATACTTATTGTCTAGCAGACAGAATATGATGAAATACATGACTTTATAAATGTTCGAAGTGCAGCCCTTGCTGTATTTGACAGTAACCCAAACGGTGTACAAATTCTTGTTGAACCTTGTTTATTGTGTCTTGAGAAATATTGTTTATTGCTGTCCGAATTCTCTCTATTAATTCTTGAATATTTGCTTGTTTCGTTTGATACACAACATTCTTCAGATAGCCCCACATAAAATAATCCAAAGGATTGAAATCTGGTGACCTCGCTGGCCATTCAATAGGCCCACGTCTACCAATCCACCTGTTCGGAAAAATTTCATCTAGGTACCTTCTAACATCTACAGCATAATGTAGAGGTGCACCATCCTGTTGAAACCATAAACTTTCATCAAAACCTCCAGGATTATGTTATGAGCTCACACAAAACTATTGTATTTTTGTCCACCCTGTACCAATTGGAATCAACATGTGATACATTTTTGGAATCAGCTCAGCTAGAGTAATCCGAAATTTGAGACAAAATGGGGGTGACGTCATTACTCGAAAGTAATTCACCCTGTATATTAGATTATTATTTTAAAATACGGTAAATTAAAATAAAAAGTCGACGTGTTTCAGGATTATTTCTTAAAATGGTCTGTTTAGCTAAAAATGATTTTGTTCCATTCTTTACGGACACAGTATATATTGTACCTGATAATTAAAATGAAATGAAAATGGGACGGTTCATGAGCAGTAAAAAATTGTGTGTTCTTACAGGTCCTGCAGCCTACATAAACCACGATTGTCGTGCCAACTGCAAATTTGTCGCGACAGGTCGCGATACAGCCTGCGTGAAAGTTTTGCGCGACATAGAAGTTGGCGAAGAAATCACCTGTTTTTACGGAGAAGATTTTTTCGGCGACAAAAACTGTTACTGTGAGTGCGAAACTTGCGAGAGACGTAACACTGGCGCGTACGCCAAAGAAACCGATCAAAAAGAAGAAAACGGCTACAAACTACGCGAAACGGACAATCGAATAAACAGAACTAAAGTTAAAGTACAGGGTAATAAAATAATTAATTGCCACGAACAGTTTACTCCGGAAAACGGCAAAATAATAAGCCCTTTAAGCATGAAGGAACTTCGGCAAAAAGGTTTAACAAAATACGACGCCGAACTTCTTATAGAACAAGGATGCAAATTCTCGGATATAGCTGAATTCAATCGTAATCGCGGTGTAAATATTAATTTAAATAAACAAATAAGAAAGTGTAGTACTGCTAATGTTAAAAGTAAAAAGTCTGTGATACAAGATACCATAAATGCGACTAGCACCAGGGCGTCGCGGATGCAACGGCGACAAGCGCGGCAAGCGAATTTGGAACTCATGCAAAGCGCGACTAGGACTATTTCCAGATCGAATCTCCTCGATGATTTACAGAGTAACGCAAGTAGTTGCCCTAGTACGTTCAGCGACACCGATCCCGTTTGTGATGCCACAATCCATCAAGATAAATTCAACGAGAGCCACGAGAGCGAAGAAGTTGTCACTCCCATAGGTAAGGCGGAGCTTATTCCAGTACAAATATGGCCGCGTGATCATAAGTTAAAATGTTAATTGATGGTTTTAAAACGGAGCAGCAACCATGTAATCTATAATTTAATCATCAATAATTACATTATGTAGAAATCTACGTACCTTATTTTTAAAATTAATAGAGTGAATTGTAGATGGCGGTTCACTAGCTACTTTTTCACAATGCCTACTGTGCTACTTTAGATACTTAACGCTAGAAATGATCCTCCACAAAATGGTTGCCAATAAAACCATTAGTTGTTTTGTGTATTTTATTTTTTCAATTTTTTGATGACCTAAAGATACAGTCACTTATAATATTCAAAGTCCGGTCCTGAAACCTGTTTATACTCACCTAAGATATCTACTTTTATACTTGCTACAGCAACTTTTTATTGCTACGAACACTAACTTTAAATTAGCTAATTTAATTCTCTCATTGCTCTACCACGCCTCACTTGTTACCGTTTTTCTATTTCAAAAATTCAGTTGCAAACCAGAATTTTGCCTGCTGACATACCATGTGTTACCTGATTATATTGACTATATTACAGTGCCAATCTAACTCCCGGCTCAAATGATTGTCTTATTACAATTAATTATTTCATTTTAACCCTATTTCTACGTCTCTGTCTGTTGATCAACATTTCTCTTTCCCCATGTAATTTAAAACATCATTTGTCGATCCTTTTTCTTTTAGATTGTTCCTTATTTTCTTATTTGCAAGAATCGCAAACACCCTTTTTCGCTTTTTTCGTCAAACCTTTGTTCAAAGCACTTGCAAACATCATATGCACTAAGAACTCTAACAAGCTTCTTCTAAATCAGCTATATAAAATTGTCTTCCATCCCTCACTTGTCAAAATCTTTCTATTTCAAAATTTCAGTTGTAACCAGGCTTCGATATCCGCATGCTTCAGTCATTCATTAATTTGGGTTATCCTCAACACCTCAGGTACTTGAACTGAATCTTTGTACCATTTTCCATGCTATCTACTTCCATTCCAGAAGCTTCGTGTCTCCTATATAGGCCACTAGTTTGACTGGAGGGATTTTCAGTAGTTGTGCCCTAGGATTCTGGAGTGCTTTCTAGATAATTTAATGTTTATTCGCTACTAACTGTGTCTTTTTATTAGATATAGCGGAAAAACCAAACATGACATTGCAGAGTCACAAGCGACTTAACAGTTTAGTTCCAGCTTTACCTCCATGCACACCTTCCAAAACTTCACATCGCACCAACTTATTATCTGAAACTGAAGTAGACTGTAACCAAAACGGTATGACAGATGTCAAACATATGACAAACATTAACCATGTCAAGAATGCAAAGCTTATAGAAGATGTCAATGCTAAATTAATGACAGACATATCGGAATTTGACGTTTCGACTAGTGAAAATACCGATACGAATAGGCCGAGATCTTGTACACCTATTGAAGAAGCTAAATGCGAAAAGAGCGACGTCTACGAATTCAACGAAGACGAAGACGTCACCGATGAAACTGTTTTGTTGCGTAAACACAAAATCGCATTGGATGATAGTGAAAGTAATACACATACGAGAGAAAAGTCTGAACCAATCGATACTGCCGTTGAAACCAGCGAATGGGTCAATCGGGAAATAAGAGGTATGTTTTTTATAGTTTGGCAAGTTTATCTGAAGCCGTGAAAGGAATGCAGTCGAAAACATTCGATATTGCCACGTTTAACTATGAAAAAGATAAAGTGCTAAGTATGTAGTGATAATAATTAGAAAATGGACTTTTTATTATTAACAATGTGATTAAACGTTAATTCTTTAATGTGCTTGTTTCTTTGGATTTTGTCTAACATTATTTTTTCAATTTATGAATATTAAAAGATGAACACTTTTCCAATTTTGTTATGGGCTTCTTCAAGCTCTGGCAGCGTTGTGCGAAAACCATAATTACCAAGCCCTCCGAACTAACTCAATCAGTGAAATTTATCGAAAGGCCTTCGTTGCTTAGCGACCAGCAACTTCCAATTGGCAAGCGCGTGCGTGTGTTCTTCCCTCTCACTTTGTCGATTGACTGACATTGATTATCCAGTGGCGTTGGTATTTTCAGTGTCAGATTTTGAACTATTTCGTATCCATATTGAATTCCATTACGATTCTTAACATTATTTGTTTTTAACAAATACCTACAGTGTTTTGAAAAATACCCTACCTTTAAAGCAAAGCAAAAATCAGTTTCTATATATAATTATTATTTTTAATACTTTTATAAAAATAGGTACCGTACGCCATTGGTACGTTTTTGACAGATATCCGCCATGTTTCCTCGCCCCTTACTGATGCCGCGTAGCTTCAGATAAACTTGCCATACTATATATTGTATAGTTTTTTATAACAAGGATACAGGGGGAGTTATTCAAAAAATTAAGTAAGTTTTGGCTGAAAACAACACCCTGTAAATAAATATTTTTTTATTTAGCGTAAGGAACCAGCGTTATGATCATTTTTTACGCATACAGAGTGTTGGAAAGTTGAAGTTTGTCCTAAATACAGATCTGTTCTCTGGTTTTTCGATATGGTTGGGATCCAGAATTTAAGAGACTAAAAGAATTAGTTGATCATTTTATGGATTAAAGTACCATTTGGGGAAGAAAATTTATTTGTTTTTTCAATTTTGTCACCATATTATCGAAACATCTAGATTTGCTTCCAAACATCTTAAGATAAGGTAAATATGGGGCTTATGTGCTTCTAGGATCCTCTTCACTACGATATTTACAGATCTATTGTGTGTGCCCTCCTGTTATTTAGAGTAGGGATGTACCAGTGGCGGTGCGGCCGGAACATTAAAATTTTTTATAATAGGTCAAATATAAATGAAAAAAGCAAGAAAAATATTTTGAACTTTAATAAATTGAAAGTCGTAAATCATTACAATATACCCCCTTGAAACAATCGAATAGAATAATAGCACTACACAAAGCAATGGCCAAGAATCTGGGCCCATAACCTTTTAGATATTTGTTTAAATAAAGACAACTTTTATTATAGTTTTTTATAAACTATTTATTAATACTTCAAATATGACAAGTTATTATATACATGAAAAGAGAGGCGTAAACATTGAATACTAAATTTTCTATCAAATAGGATATTTAGAATCACCACGTTGTGCCCCAGTAAAAATATATTTTGTTAACAGAAAGTCCACCAAAGTGTGTTCAAGTACCAGTACAACAGAAAACGCCAGAAAAGTGTGGACGTTTGAAACTCACCCTCCGCATGAAACGAAGTCCTGTCTTAGATGAAGTTATAGAATCGGGAAACAGTTTGAGTGAAGATTACTTTGAACCGGAATATGAAGTTCTTAGAGTTGAGGGAGTAGATAGCATCGCTTGTACCCCTTTTTCACATAGGAAAAAACGACATAAATCCAAGGAGAGGAAGCGTGAAAAAAGACTTAGGTTTGTATTTTTAATTGAATTTTTTTTTCCCCAAACGAACTCAAGACAAACTGTGTGCTCGAAGAATAAAATTTATTTTTTCTCTTGTTAAGTTGATAATTTGATGGTTATAGATTAGCTGAAGCTGCAGTTCCACAGATTCCTATGAAACGGTTAAGGCTTAAATTCGGCAATGAAAGCCATACTATTGACATCCCGTCCACTAGTACTAACTGTCATACATGATAGGAACTTATTTTGGTCATGCGGTTAAGACGTGTTTAAAAGTGTGATTATAAATCAAGTGAATCGTACAACTCCAAGGTTGGTATTTGACATTTTGTAAAAGATATAACGTAATTAACCACCTAATTGTTTTTTTTAGATAAATATTTAAATTAATTATTACATTCTTGTGTATATAAGTGTTTTTATTTATTTTTTTTTTTTTTATATAAAAAGCATCTAAGGTGGGGAAAATGTTTTCAAAGTGTCGGAATAAATCCAATCTTGCAGAATGTAAATATTTTTTGTGTGGAACCATTTTAAATTTATTGTTTGCAAATAATTCTGTTTGAATTTTTTAAACAACATGTTTGTGTCACAAACGCCCATACTATTAAAAAAACTTTACACTATTTTATAATTCGAAATTTTATTTATTTAAAAATATTTTACACCCGAACTTGTAGATTTGCTTAATTAAGACGAATATTTTAAAATGTCTCCATGCAAAGAATATATCCAAAAATGAAGCAGTATTTACGAAGGTTTTTAAAAATATATTTTATTTTAACGTGATTTTTATTTCGTACTGTAAAAAGTTTCAAGGTTTCGCCGTAGCGTTTTTTAAAATTTTTTATGAAAACTTTGTTTAAACTACAAAAAACCAGTGAAAAGAAAATCCTAATTTTTTTTACAAAAACCACGTATATGTTTTAAATTGGAAAATTCACATTTTCAGCTCGTGAAGTTGTCATCTGTCATCTTTTAACAGTTTTCCGTAAATGTCAAACGTCAATTGTCAGTTTTATGTCTGAAATAAACACAAAATGTTCAAAATTGACTATCTACGTCCTAAAACTTAAACTGTCAACAAATAACCAAACCATGTTATTATTATGACATTGACAGTTGTGACATTTGCTGTAAACCGTAAAAAGCAGCCTTTTTTCATTTCGGCTCTAAGGATATCACTATTTAAGGTTTGCAGTAAATGTCAATTGTCAATATTACGTCTAAAATAAATACACAAATAACTAAAAAATCAAAGTAAACTGTCGATAAATAAGCAAACTACGTCATTACTATGACATTGACAGTTGTGGAATTTGCTGTAAACCTTAAAATGCTGAATACCCCAGACTAAACCTTTTTTTTTTACTTCGGCACAATATTATCTCTTCTATTTACATTTAAGCTCAATTAAATCTATTTTTAACCATAGGAATGTATTCCCCTTGTTTTTGTTTCCAATATTCAATGCAATATATTATATTTTGGTTAAAAAAAAATTAGGATTGACCAGTTATTTCTTATGTAAACTATATAAATTTTCAACGATAATAACCCACGTAAAAAGGGAATAATTGTATATGGTGATTATAATTTTTTTTTAAATAAATATATATAATATAGAAAAATTCTGTTTACAGCAAAGTCTGTGATATACCCGGTATATACAAAATTATAATAAAAATCTTACTCTCTTTGAAGTCAATATTTTTCATATTTTATGCTATTGTCATTACGTTTGTTAAAAGCTGGGCAAATTAAACATCTTTCTATGGCTATGTACATATTAAATGTTGAAAATGTAAAAAGCATTTTTATAACCCACGATTCATTCATTTTGTGACTTTCACTATTAAGCTTGCAGTTCTTTGTTAGCATACCAACTCCACCTTTGACAATTTTCCTATCATTATTTAGTAAATTTTGTGATGAACTGTCGAGTGCGTTCCGGCACGGCTAGGACAAAACCAGAATTAACATAAGACGTTCCATTCCAGCTGAAGCTTGTTAAAATTGGTTGGCTTTTAGTTCGTTCAGATCAAGCTTGAGCCATGTAACTTTTGGAGGCAACCGCGAGCGTCTCCCGAGACGGTTATACGATTTCTGATTGGTGGTTTAGCTTCTTAGGTTAGGTTAGAAGTTTTACTTTTCTTTTCTTTGTTTTCTTGTTGATAATCTTCTATTGTTTCAAGTTTACTTCCATCTATTTTTTATGGAATATATTCCTGAAACTCATGTTGAATTATTCTTTTGATTTATTTTGTGCTTAGAGAGGTATAGAGGATTGTATATTCGTCGTATGCTTCAGCTCACTTGAAAAATCACTCTGAAGCGGTCACTTCAAAAATTTAAGTCATAATTTAGAGGTTATAAATCATAAAACAAACATGTCACTTGTCAGTGGTGGCTTTGGTCGTTCCAACACAAAAATAACTATTCTGTGGAAGGGGTTAGGTTTGGCATTAGCCGTTTTTGAACGCACTCCTGGAGTGGTGAGATTTCCCGCCTTTTCATTTTCCTTATGACACAGTAGTTTAGTTGAGCAACTGTCAAATATATGACGTAGGTATGTTAAAATTCAATTAACTGCAGTTATAGAAGGAGGTAAGTGCTATTTCATTCGGGCTTTGACAACCAACGGTTTTTTTCATCATTAAATTGCTGCTGTTAAAATGAAATCAATTTTGCGATATAAAAGTGAGGTTAGTACCATCTAAAAATAAAAAAACAAACGTTTTCTTCGCGGCTGTTCAATTTTATAGATGAAGACATACAAATATAACCCAGTGAGCCTTAAAATATTTAACTCTTGTTGAAGAAGAAGTATTGTAGTGTTGATTTGTCGTGTGCTCTATTTAAGGTTCAAAGTATCTTACAAAATTCGTCCTGCAGCTACGACTGTACGGAATAAAAAGAAAAACTCAGGGTGCATTCAGTGGAATCTTGACCGTTGCGGCGAAGGGGTTATTTGAAGACGACTGTATAAAATTTTATAAAATTAAATCCTTTCTGGAATAGTCTTTACATAAAAATACGCTCGTTCACCCTACAAATTCAGCTAAGCCACTGATACCAATGTATTGCGATTTACAGCTTGTGTGCTTTGACGAATCCTCAAAGCTAACTTTTCGTGTACAGGATTATCAAAAGTATTAAACAAATTAAATAGTTTTAACCAAAAAGTACAATGTACCGATTAAGAGAAGCAACCCGCTGTATCTCAGAAACTATTTATCGTACAGCTTGAAGAAAAAAATCTGTATTACAAACTCGCATACGAGAAATTATTTTCAAGTGTTCTACTCCACCGCTAAAAGGGAGTGATACACAATAATGTCGCAAAAAACATAATTTTTCTATAATAAATGTACATAGTGCCACAAAATTTAAGTATTCCTAATCATTAGATCATTTTACCCAAGTTTGTTCCAGTACTTTTTCCTCTATCTTGTAAAATAACTGGTAGGGGTGAGTGGGAAAGCTGACGCAATAAAACTGATAACTTTTTTTATAACGAAGTTGACAGTATCACCAGGCCTAAAATAGAAGCTGCTGTCTTATCTACCACTCGGGGATTATAGTGAATACTCCCTCTAACAGTTGAGTAGGAAACTTGAAAATAGTTTCCAGTCGTTTTTCGTATTCAAGTTTATGATACAGATTTTTTTCTCTAAGCTATTCGATAAATAGTTAGCGGATCTCTTAATCCCGGTACACATATATTGATATTTTAGAACTGGAAAGAAAAATATAAAGTTTGATATTGGCTTCAAAGATGAGCTGATTTTGTAACCATGAGGGAAAAAGCTGCATAGAATCCTTGAAATGATAATTATTTAAAAGCGATGGTCGCTGTTTAACCATTTTCTGTGTTATACATCGAGTGTAGTAGGAAGAAATGTATATCAGTGTTTTAGGTATAAATGTTTCTACATCAGAAAAAAATTAATGTGGATCATTGTTAATTTTTGGTGTAGATGTCAAAATGTCAATAGGTGTATTATAAATGTCAAACACTGTAAAAAGTCTTCAAACTATACTTGTTAAAAAAATTTATTTTCAAAAAGTTCCTTATTTTTTTTCAAGACTGCTGTCTAGTGTTTTACAGTTTTACCAGGGGGTGTCAACAAGTCAATTTTGTCACGATAAAATTCATGGCTATTTTATAGCTATACAAATTCCCCGGTGCGGATATTAAGTCTTACCCCCCCTAGGAAATTCAGTTATTTCAGACAAAAATATGGAAAATCCTCGAACCCGTCAATTTTTATTTATATCGAGGTGTTTCATTACAAAAAATTGTCATCCCTTTTACCCCCTACATTTAAATGTACAGTTTGGCAAATGCAGGAGTGAATGTCGAGAAACGTACTAGAGGCGCGAAGTTAAAATGAGAAAGTATTCGGATGACAAAGAGGGTAATATGCGCTTGGTGAATTAGTACGGTAAATAATCAAAGTATATTAAGTAACATCTTTTTTGTCTGATATCAGGTTTCTCCATTAAAAGTTTTCTATGCATAATTTTTCTTAAACTTTCCCTTGAACCTGTGTAGCTATACTCATCGTGAAATATTCTATGTATATTGCGCAAGGTTGGTACTCTCTTATGGGTCACTTGATAATTCAAAATATATCTTCTTAGAACACGTTTATCACAATTATCCAAGCCTGTTTTGGGTTTTGATATTTTTCTTTTTTTGTTTGGAGTGGAAAATGATGAAGATTCCCCATTTTCTATTTGCTTCATCTCCTTTTCAATATTTGAAATCGTATGCTCACTGACACATGTGGCAATACCAACACGTTCTTGAACTGTTTGAATGTCCTTTATAGGTTTATTTTCTGATGCTTCCCGGCGCATAAAATAAATTATATTTGCCAAAATTTCTCAACTCTGTCCAGTCAAAACTATTCTTTTCACTTTTGATTTGAATTCCATTTTATATTATATCTTTATTTTGCACCAATAAATATTTTTCTCGGTATCCAGTAAAAACAATGAAAGCAGGTACCCACGCAGTGCTCTTCACTATCTAACAGACAATAGAACTGACAATAATAGTCAAGTATACCTAATTCAGGGACCGTACTAATCCCTACTACCATCATTTCGTAACGCGCATTGACGGGCGTGGCTATTTCACATTCATTCCTGTATTTGCCAAAGTGTAATACATTATTTCTTGTTGCATCCGAAATTTAAAAATAATACATTCTTGAGTACTGCTTTTCAAATCCTTTCCAACGAAGTATGGCACGATCCCCCTTGCTATTTAAAAAATCTGGTGGGGTAAATGTCAAAATTTGATGGGATCGAGGATTCTTCATCTTTGTCTCAAATAACGGAGCTTCCTAGGGGTTATGACTTAATATCCGCACCGTATAATACAAATTTATGATGGAATTTTTTTTTTCTTATCTGTTAATTATGGAAATACTTTACGTAGTCTTTACTTAGCAAGAAAAATGTAGTTCATTAAAATTTCCAATTTCTGTGTTAACCTGTGATATTATTATTTACCTAACACTCATTGTTTATGTTGGTAGTACTGTAGATCTCTGATTGGTCTCTATAAATAGCTTGATATGATTGGTAGACCAAACTGAGGGACAAGTGAACATAACCATCGGAGCTCCCACAGAGACATCCTTTATACCCCTTATAGAATTTTTATTTCGCCTCCATTCGTGGATCAACAGACCTACTGGTGGATGCTAAAGGGATTAACACATGAAAATTTAATTTGATTCTTGTTACTGTTGAAAAATTGATTCTTTGAAACCCTCTCTATCGCTTAACATTGTCCAAAAGACGATACATTAGTGTAGCCAAATTCTCATAATTTTTTGCTAAACTTTCAAGTATATTTAATAGTAATGGAGATAAAGAGTTGAATTTTTTGAAAATAATATTAAATTTATAGCATTGTTTTAGTGATTTGTTTAGTTTTTTTCTATGCCTACGATCTTGCAAACAATTGTATCGAAGAAATATACCAGGTGTGCACTAAAAATTAATTTCGCGCGCTGTTTTCATTAAGGCGACCTTACATTATGCTATTTAGGTGCAATTTTAAAGCCACGCTATTTTGAAGCAATTTATGGCTTCGTCTACACTAATATATTTTCGAGATAGTTTGGTTTATTTTGTATAATGCAATTCAGTGTGGCAAACTTGAAAATATTTTCAGGTGATGTTAAATAATTATGAAAATAAATTTTTTCACAATTTTCTGGTATTTAACAATATTTTCAGATAAATCGGAGTTTGGGTACATTTCTGAGAGACTAGCACATATTTAATGTGCCTTATTTTTTGTATTTCTATTGTGATAATCTTTTGATCTCACGTCGTAAAGACAGGGCTTGCTTTCATATAATAAAATTAAGTGTGTGGCCATATCGGTACTTCAAACATGTTTGCTAAAATAAAAATTAATTATTACATCTATTTTATACCAGATAAAACAAGATAACTTACTTTTCCCCATTTTGTTTTTCTATATAAACACGATTGAGTTTCTGCTCTAATATTTTTAGGGTTGGTAGCAGAATTATTACTAAAAAAATAACTAAAATTGCCTACAAATTTCATGAAAATAGAAACTGTTCTAATTATTTTTCTTTTCTTAAAAATCGCCACAAACTAGCACACGCACATGCGCTCTGTTTATTTTGTTATAGCATGCAACTTGCATTGCACCTAAATAGCATAATGTAAGGTCGCCTTTAGGAAATTTAATACTTTTATTTCATTGCCCTTTGAGACTAATTCACCTAATTCTAATACATAAGCGATGCCTCTTGACATTTTCATAAAAAATCCATTGCTACATTTTTGAAACTATTTTGATTTGGCATTGATGACAGTATCGGCACCCACCACGATCTGAAAAAATGTCGAAATTACTTACACTGCGAAAACGAGCTGAGCTTGCAATTAAACAGAACAACCACACGATTTCAAGCCAAATTCACTTACAGTATTCGCCAACTAACTTGATGTCCTAAATGCTTTCTAGGGAGTTATTGACGCCGCCCATCCGATAGCTGTAAACAGTGCCGTGCAAGTTCTGAGGATACGCTTTCTGTTACAAATTAACACAACTTGTACAATTAATAAAGTAAAGTCCGTCCGGAAATATATGATCCTAACTTAAAAAATAATATTTAATTCTTTTTTATAATTATTGGTAGGTATATTGATTATAATAGAAACGGATCTGCTTTATACCTGAATTCTGAGTACATAAATATTATTTTAACAATAAGGTACCCATTACAATAACATGTTATTTATCTAATTGAAGATTATAAAGTTTTAAAATTTGTTAGAAACTAAATAATTTCTTCCAGGTAGTAATGAGAATAAAAGAAACACAAGATAATGGGAAACAGTTTTTATCTTTACTTTTCTTCATTAACGGCTGACATTTTTACAAACACTTTATTGTACAAAGCAGAAACAATTACTGTGTGACGTTACGCTACTGAAAATCTTAACACCTGATAAGGTTCGATGCAATTGGCGTTTGTCAAAATTTTACCACCAATAGCAGACGAGTAGATAGGACACTATTACTCTGTCTCTCTTAGTTGGTAATTTCTGGAACATCAAGTTAGTAGGCGAATACTGTATGCAACATTGAACAGGCGGGAAGTAGTATGGGTTGTCTATTTTTCTTTTAGCAACTATAGACAACAAAATGAGTTTTTGCACCTAATCATAGAATTTTAATAAAATCGACGGTGTAAGTGGTTTTTTTTCAACAGCTAACTGCCGTTACCATAATTTAATGTATTTAAAGAATTAATTATAAAGAGTATTTCAAAAATGTTAGCACCGTTGCTGAAAACGTTAACCAAGCAAACCCTTCTACTTATCGTACCAACGAAACAGCATTGCTTGCAACACTCTGTATAGAATATGGCAAATCAATAACTTATTTTAAAAGCACCTGGTATTATGAGCAGCAGTAAATATAGTGATGCAAAGCAGTATTGACAACATCTACCGTCTGTTATTAAAGCGAGAAAAACCCACTCTGAAAGGAGATAGGTACGCTGTGCTGTGTCTTTACCGCTGCAATGCACTGCCGGAGTTATTTGTAATATTTGCCTGTTTTCCTTTTTTCCTACACATACAGTATTCAAATTTCCACCATTTATATTCCAATTATTTAATAATCATCTTTAATTGTAATAACTTTCCTCATTATTATTTCCCAATCTTCCTCATTTTGAATTAAATATAATACTTTCTTGACCAATTTGGGAAAATTATTTTAAATTTTCGTCAATTTATTATCATTATTATCACTAAAGACTGCTTGACAAGGAGCAATACAATTTGCAAGAAATTGCGGCAACTTCTTGCAAGGTCAGTATATTGCAAGTTATTGTTTGACATCCAGCAATTCTCTTGTCATTGCAACATTGCTGCCAACCCAACAGAGTAGAAAGAAACAATTAGATATTAAAGTAAGTGCATCACTAAAGTCAGATGCTACAAATGCAATACGCATATATACAGACGGCTCAAAATCCAAAGAAGGCTCAGGATGTGGAATTTACTCCAGATCACTAAGCCTAAGGATTAAGTGGGGAATGGGAAAAAACACCAGCGTGGTTCAAACAGAACTGGCTGGTGTTTCAATTGCTACAAAGGAACTAACCAGAAAAGGAATTTCTGGCAAAAACATAATAATCTGCACTGATAGCAGACAAGCTCTACTAGCCTTGAACAGACAACGTGTTACATCAGGGCTAGTATTAGAGTGCCATCGAGATTTAGCTAACGCCTCGGTAGATAACAATATTATCCTGAGGTGGGTTAAGGGGCACGACAGGAGCAAAGGTAACCGCATTGCTGACTTTTTAGCCAGGGAAGCGGCTGAACTAAGAATTCTTGGACCCGGCGACACCTATGGCCTGTGTGAACAGGAAGATGAATCTGTCAGGCATGTTTATGCGAGTGTCCGGAGTTATCGTCAATAAGAGAGTGTGTGTTCGGTGAGTCTTGGGCTACACCTGCCGATATAAAGGAGATGTCTCTTATTGACCTGTCCACCTTCCTGGAAAGGTTAGGATGGACGATGACCTAGTAAGACAACTCCTCGGGAGGATGTACAATGGATCACACGTGGCCTAAGTGCTGTGAGCCTAACTTACCCTCCCTACTCTACAGATACAGAAGTGCATCACTATCGATTATCAAATCGCAAATGACAAAACGTCAGTAACCACAATCAGCTGATAGGTATCATTTGATTGGAAACAGTTAGTTGGTTGGTAACACAAAAGAAACTAGATTTCTCCCTAGAATTGTGCATTACAGGCAATAGAAATGGCACCAAACCAATAAAATTCAACTTCGCATGCTTTCGATCAAGAAATCTTGCGTCATGCATTGCATTTTATTGCACCATGTCAAGCGGCCTTAATCTTCTTGAACTATTTTAAAAAACAGATATTTTCTATCCTAAAAATATATAATTATGTTCACTGTTCTTACTTACTTACTCCACTACCTTCCGTGCCGTACGATATTAAACTAAACTGAATTCACACCTTGACAAAAAAGCATGGCTACCAACTGACAAGTTGAGACTAATGACAGTCGCCTTGAGTATAAACAATAATTTCAATAGATTTGTAATTTGATTGTTTTGTATTGATTTAATGGTCCATTTTATTATAAACAGTCATGTATAGCTTTTAAAATACCCAACCAATCAAAACAACGTTGAAAAAAGCACTATATCAAAATCAAATAACTATTAGGAACCATTTGTATTATAGAAAACGCTTGTTTATCTCAGGGCGACTGTCAGATGATGTAACGTGGATTTGCGCTATATAAGACACCTATCTTCTGTATGTTTCTTGTGGTGAATTCACTATTATTTTTCATATTTGTTGGGAAATTGTACAAAAAATATTGTGGTTTAGTTTCCTAACAAATAACAAAAAGAATATAAGACATCTGTTCGTTAACAGACGGAAGATTTTGTTGACACCGTTTGCATTATTATATCAATTTTTCGCGTTATACAAAGACTATCACATTCCAAATAGCTTCCAATTTTTATCAAGAGGCGTTCTTAAAACCAATACGTAAATTTACAGTGCCAAAATAATGTAAACTCTTGTCAGAATTGCTGTAATTGTGATCATAGAGGTGGGGTATTCCAATTTAAAGAAAAACTTGATTTGGTCGCTTGGGGAAATTCATTTTCTTCATTTATATAAATCCTTTTGTACACTGTATATTATTATAGTTATCGGAATATTAAGAACGTCTCTATTATCTGTTAAAAAATGTTTAAGATGTCGCAAGATCCGTGGGTCGAAGACTGTATTTAATTTTAGTGTAATTAAATAAAATATACGGTTTTAGTTGAATTGTAGCATGTAGGTGTAAAATTATTATTGTAAATAGTTCATTTTATTTATTCTTACAAGCATTTATCGCATATATTGTATTATTTTTTATATAATTTTTGTTTCATTTAGTATTGTTTTTATTCAATTGAATGGTGCAGAGAGAATTCATTTCCCGTTGAGCTCATACAAAAATAAAGCAAATTTGAGATCGTTTCCTCTGAAGATTTACAAATAATCCACGAGATGCCGCACTAATGGTTGGTACATTAGTTTGACTTTATTAAAATGTTTCCTGTTTGGAAAAAAGTGAAGATGTCGCGAAAACGAAATAGTGAAGAAGAGGTTTTAAAAAATGCATTTTTCCCGTTTAACGTTCTCACAGAAAATCTCTGACAAATAATAGACAGTTTTCAAACTAATGTTAACACACATGTCTCTTTTTGATCGATCCGGAACAGTTGACAATTGAAAATATATAGGCCAGCCTAGCAGGTAGGTGATCTGTGGCAAGAAAGGGAATATAATCTCAATTAACTACAAATTTTGTTTACGAGTTCTGAATCATCAGATGTCTCAAAATCACTCATTGTTAAATATAAACTTCTCTAAAATAACAAACAATCACAACACAAATATGACAATCTAAAATTATTTGATGTTAAAAAAACACTACGCATGATCCGGACATATTGTAAAAGATGTGCAAACTGTTTTGACAGTTTGTAGAGTATCCACAAAACGTGTGTGAACACAGTACTGCGGATTTCCAATCAATCAGAAATCTTTGTAGAAACGCTTTCGAGGCTGTACGCCGAATCCGAATTGTCAAGAACTGTCTGTGATGCTTATGAGAACAAACCTACCATCAAATGGAAAATCAAAACCTGTACCCTCCACTAGTGCGACCTCTAGTAGATTATTTTTAAATCTTTATAGGAAATAAGCTAATTGAAACTTCTTCAAAGACTCAGTTGACAGTTTTGATGTTGTGGTTATTGATTAGCAAAACAAAAACAGATAATAATCCAAATAGCAGCAATATACCATTTCAGAACACCTGACTTTGACAGGTCGGCCATATTTTGCTGGGTTGGAGTTTGTGTGTATTGACATGTGGTGTGAGACAGTTGGTTGTAAGACATACTTTGAAGAACAATGTCAATGTTATACAAATTTTATTTAAATAAAAACTTTACAAACAAGACATGGCGCCGTCAGTAAACTGTCTCTCAATGGAACTAAATAATTGAAAAGTCAGACGACGAAAAAGCAATCAACAGCGCAACTTATTACTGATTGAAGTCTAAGTATCATCCGTTGTTTACCAGTAAATACATTTTACCCAATATGAAGTGGATTGACAAGTGACTGTTTAACTAACCGCGTATATATTATATAAATAACCAAGTAAAACTGTTTATTAACATTTTTCGTTCAAAATAACTATCGAAGACTCTGAAAAATGTAGCGTACGTTGAGATTTTCGAGCACCATTCTGTTGGTTTGTAAAAAGAAGTATACCTCATTACATTATTATAATAGTTGGACGATGTTTTGCATATTTAGATAAATTCTTGTTGAAAATTTGCTGTTAAAAAATTTATCTGGAAATTTACGCTACTTTTGTGTGTAAAAGTAAGTAACGTGTAAATATGAAAATTTAGCCGTTGTAAGAAACCTATGGAATTCTACATTTAACCACGTCGCCAGAAGATTTTTTTTAAATAGGTTAATGGTTCAATATTTACAGATAAAAATGCGTTCCAAACCAAACCAATCAACCAGAAACTCCCAGTTATTTCCAATTGATTATTCCTTCTATCTATTATATAAATTAACGTTATTAACTTGAAAAATTGTATCTCCCTCAAATCCTCTGTTCCCAGTACAGCTCTTGCTCGGTATCCCTCATCCATTTATAGTTTGTTGATAAAATTCCCACTGATCTTATATCGTTTATTTCCGTCTTGTTACCTCGAATATATTTATAACAAGTCAATTTTTTTTTATAATTCGTTCAACCTATTTTTATCTCTGGAGACGGGCCATGGTGTATTGATTAGTTTATTTTACCTCATATTTGTGTACATTATTTTTTTCAAATATATTTCATTGAATAGTTTAATTCCTTAACAGATATGTTCCTAGTACCTATTCTTGTATTAAACTTATACTGTATATCCTACATCAGCTGTAATAAACTTTTTTATTTGAAGTTTTATATTTTACATAGAATCCAAGGTTAACACGTGTCTTGGTGCGACGTCTATTATCAACAGGTTGCACTAAAAACTTTGATATCAATAGAAACACGATCAAAGTCTAAACTCCGTCACAGCAAAGTGGAGACAACGAATATAGATGATTATAGAAGAGCAGGCCAAAGTGTAAGACCGAGAGGTTCCGAACTGACCGTGGGATGGCGCTCAGATGGACGACAAAGACGTTTTGTTTTGTGGTCAAAGGAGCGAAAAGAGAAAACGCGTAGCTGAAAAATAGGGGTGGAGCACGTGGGATCGGCGAGCGAACAAGCCCTCAACTCGGATTTTGAGCTTGTAAGTCAGTGACGGTGCCGCCAACCCATTAACTGACCTCCCATAAGACCTACGCTTCTATAAGTAATTGAGACTAAAGTCCCGAACGGTATAGCAGATGTCCTTACAGAACAAGGAAAAAATCGGATAATAAACTTCTAATTACTTGTTTGGGTGCAGCAGATACTTCTTGGAAACAGGTTATAACATGTCTAAACACAATTTTGATTGGGGCTAAAAATATCCGCATCTTAACGCTCAAAATAAAAATGATTGTATTTGTATTATATAAAGGGACATTCCACTGACAACTTTGACGCATACCTCAGCGCCAGCTATCGGAAAACTTTTAATAAGGGAAATGTGAATGTCCAAATCATGTTATTTTCAGTCTCAGAGTGCAGGTATATATTTTATATGTGATAGATACAAATAAAACGTTTATTATTTATAAGATTTATTATTGTAAAATGTACCAAATAAAAAAAAATTAAAAGTAAAATAGTTGATAGAAAAACTTACGTCTATTTGACATTATTTTTCCGTGTCTTTAAAACAAAATAACCACTTTACGACGTAAGTTTAAAATAAATGTTCATATTTCTGTTTTTATAATCTCTAAGAACTTATTAGAATCCCCTAGCATCCCAAAAGCTCCACTGCGAAATTTTTGTCAAATAACTGCAAGTAAATCTCTAAATCTTATACCTATTTAGTAGGTACACAATGAGGCTTGAGTGGAAAGGTTATTTGTGGCAGTAGAAGCTAGTCTCCATTGTCTAGCTGAGATTTAGAACAGAAAAAAACGAAGAGTGTATAAATTCGACACTAGCTGTAACTAGACGTAAGTTTTTCTATTATATTAATAAAACAAATTCAATATAGGAAATAGGAAGATACATAAAGTGAATATAATATTTAATTATAACCGAGGTAAAAAGTATACAATCATTGATAGACAAGTCACACCAACTGATTTTGGTAAACATATTTCGTTGATTGGTAAAATAATATTGCATGCCCGTCCGGCATAATATTACATGCCGGTCCGGCATAATATTGCGATCGGTTTTAAATGGCGAACATTCGGACTTTGTACTTCGCCTTCAAGTGAAGTCGACTACTTCGCCCTACGAGGGTTTACCGAAAGGACGAATCATCGTCAAATTAACTTCTCACATCCTACGCGAATATTCGCCAAATGCACGTATTATCTGGGACCGGCTTTAATGACACTATTTGCTTGTAACGTCAAACGACAAATACCAATTCTAGAAACGTTTCCCGCATTTATGACTTCAAGTTTCTTTTAAAAGATTATTAACAAGTAAAAAATATATTCAAATCCGTGTTATATGGGATACATTTACCAATTAATGTGACTTGTGATATTGTATAATGGATTAAAACGCACTAAATTGTAAAAAATATACATACAAACTTAATTATCTGAGAAAGTAAAAAGAAAAACGTTTTCTTCATGTCAAAAAGGTAAAATGTTCAAACGGAAAATAGCGAAGTATATCTCAATATATTTTCCGGTATTTCAAAAGCTTTTAGTTTTCAAACTAATAAAGACAGATACATGTATCGATTTTAAGAAATTTAGTATCGACAGATAGCTGAAGGAAGTAAGTTTCCTTTCATCCTAAAATATACAGGGAAAATCGGGGAACGGGCTAGATAGTAGTGGCCTCTATAGAAGACAAGAAACTTCTGGAATGGAAGTAGATAACATGGAAAATGGTACAAAGATTCAGTTCAAGTGCCTGGGGTGTTGAGCACAGCCCAAATCAATGAATTGATACAGGGTGTTATGATAATAATTATTTGTTGATTTTGTTAATCCTACATAGATTTTTAAAATTTCATACCGGCAGATAACTAAAGGAAGTTGCTTCCTTTCATAACAAAATATACAGAGGGCTACACTTAAAAAAGTGAGCAAACAAAATAAATAAATAAGTCATTTTGCTTTGGTTTACCGAAAGTGAGAAAAATCTATGATCAGTAGAAATAAAACTTGTACCAATGGGAAGTATTTCAATAAAAACAGCTTGTTTCTGTCTTTATTCTTCTAAAAGTTATAAAATCTTAAAGTAGCGGAAAATATTATGAGAAAACCGGGTATAATAAAAATTAAGATATGCAGCTTAACTGTACATTTGAAAAAAGGAGACTGCACAGGATAATAGAAAACATATACCTAGTAAAAAGTAAATAACTTCGGAAGAATTAATTGAGAGTTTTAAAATATTTCGCGAGCAGCGAGTGCCAAAAGTAGGTCTAGGCATAACAACCCTGAATGATTGAAGAAAACTCCGATCGCCTAAATTTGTTTACTGGTTTTAATAACCACAAGAAATATAAAATGGAACGAAAAAATTCACTTTTTCACGTTGCATGCTTTTATTTATTTTACACCTACTTTTGTCACTCACCGCTAGATATCGCCCCGATATGCGAATTCGCGAAATGGTCGTTTTTGAAATCGTCAATTCCTACCTACCTTGAAATTTTGAATGTATCCCTTAAAAAGCTCACCTTTGTAGGTAATTTATATTTTTTGAACGTTCAAGAAAAAGAAATTTATAGAAATAGTTGATCGCTTAATAATTATTTCAAAGAGTCCAATTGCTTATAACTTAATTCACATAATTTTTTAAAAGTCGCCAACGTGTTACCTTGACAAGCTTTGGTTAAATTATGACTGAGATCAAAAGGATCTTGGATGCAACATGGTGACATGAAACGAAATTGTTCCGGTTCTTTCGATGTTTTTAATTGTTTAACGTATGCCGCCATTTCAGGGGGTAATTGTCTTGGATCCTGGAATAAATTTCTGTTGATGACGTGTCCTAGCAGTGGACACACAATCTGCACAAAAAAATCTATATATGAGTTTCTCAAGAATTTAAAAATTTAGTTTTAAACGAATTACGAAGAAATTCATGAATTTGCGAATATACAAAAAAAAATTCATAAATTTCCCAGGATACAAAGAAATTTATTAATTTGCGAGGATACGAAGATATTAATGAATTTGCTAAAACGCCAAGAATTTCATGAATTTGCGAATATACAAAGAAATTCATGAATTTTCTAAAATGCGAAGAAATTCATGAATTTTCTAAAATGCGAAGAAATTCATGAATTTTCTAAAATGCGAAGAAATTCATGAATTTGCGAAAATACGATGGAATTCATGAAGTTCCTAAGATACGAAAAGGTTTATTAATTTGCGAAGATACGAAGATATTAATGAATTTTCGAAAATAGGAGAAATTCATGAATTGGCGAGAATAGGAAAAAATTTATGAATTTGCTATGATACGAAGAAATTTATTCATTTGCGAAGTTACGAAGGAATTCATGAATTTGCTAGAATGCGAAGAAATTCATGAATTTGCGAAAATACAAAGAAATTCAAGAATTTGAGAAGCTACGAAGAAATTCATGAATTTGCGAAAATACGATGGAATTCATGAAGTTCCTAGGATACGAAGAAGTTTATTAATTTGCGAAGATATTAATGAATTTTCGAAAATACGAGAAATTCATGAATTGGCGAAAATACGAAGAAATTTATGAATTTGCGAAAATGCGAAGAAATTCATGAATTTGCGATAATACGAGAAATTCATAAATTTGCAAATATACAAAGACATTTATGAATTTGCTCAGATACGAAGAAATTTGCAAAGTTACGAAGAAATTCATGAATTTGCGAAAATACGTAGAAATTTATGAATTTGCGAAAATGCGAAGAAATTCATGATTCGTGATAATACAAAGAAATTTATGAATTTGCTATGATACGAAGGAATTCATGAATTTGCGAAAATACAAAGAAATTTATGAATTTGCTAAGATGCGAAGAAATTCATGAATTTGCGAAAATACGAAGGAATTCATGAAGTTCCTAAAATGCGAAGAATATCACAAATTTGTGAAACTACGAAGAAATTCATGAATTTGCTAAAATGAGAATAAATTAATGAATTTGCGAAAATACGAAGGAGTTCATGAATTTGCGAAAACAAAATGACCACTAGAATTTTACAAAGAGTTCTAAGGTATTTTAGAAAGAACCTCTAGACTTTGCAAAAACATTTTTTTCAATTCAGCAAGAATTTACCAATAAATTCAATTTTAAACGAATTTTACGAAGAAATTCTATATTTTAATACAACTATTAATACATACTAGTACCTAACCTTTCACACTTTCAAATAAAATGTGTGTATCAAATTAAAAAATAAAAATGTTGGTCACTTACGTCATTTTGGTAATTGAATGCTGCATAGTATGCGAAGAAATCTTTCAAAAGCTTTGTAAGCGAATGTTCATATTGTTTGACATGGTTTCTGAGGGTAGCGGAAGGCATAGTGTATTCTATGGTTTCCCAACCTAAAACAATTATAACGCAATCCAAATTAAGTAATAGCTAACACGTATAAATAAGACTTACACTTTATAAATCATTTATTACAAATTTTGACATTTAAATATTCCCACGCTGTCACTCTGCCCTGTCAAGATCCATAGTTTTGATATTAATACTATTACTACTTACCGCTAATGACTGGAGCTGGCTTCGGATTCAGTCGTTTCATCTCTTTTACCGAAAGTAAATAATCGTTTACTTGCAAGTAAAAAATTGCCAACATTGCTAGGGCGTATGTGGTTATGTGTTCATCAAGTTTATTTAGAGCAGACCATTTTTTCAAAACTAAAATAAAAGCTTGGCTAATGGGTTGAATATCTAAACATAACCTGGAATAAAAAGGGTTTTTTAAATCTTTGAAAAAGTAATATTAAAAAAAACACAGAGTTTAATGAAAAAATAAACTTAATATGGTAATTTGAACAGTAGTTTGACCTCTAGTCCTTGAATCGCCTCTAGAATTGCATAGAAGTGGAGTTTTGCTGTCAAAAAGAAAGAATGTAAAGCACCGACCTGTCATTTTCAAGGTCACGAGCTACTCGTTCAATGCGCGCGCACTTTTACTGTTACAATTTTTAGTAAAATACAATTTAAAGCAATAAAATACATTACTTGATAGTTTACCTTAAGAATTTTGTATTTTCTACACTCAAAGCATGTCTAAATGACAAATCACAGTCTAAGCCAGTCTCGATATGTTGAACTTTAACAATAGGCGTCCTAGCTGTCGGTACTTGGTGAATTTTTGTAAATAGATCTCTATGTGAACTTAAAATTTTATATACTTTCTTAACGATCTCGCACTGTGCAAGAGAATCTTGATTTTTTGCCCCAAAGTACATGTTTCCCGTATCTATGAATAAATCCAAATCACTATTCTAAAAAAAAACGTTATTTTACACAACTGTTTTAAAAGAAATGATAAAATTTTATGAATATCACCTCATTTCCCAGACCCGATACTCTTGAACCAAACGGATAAGTTTTACAATATTGAATGCTCGTCTTCAATACTTCTTCTATTCGAGAACAACAATCTAAAGTTCTCTTCAAACAAGTAATAGTATTGTTCGCTTCTTTTACTAAACAATCTCCTTCATTCTCTATGACCTTTTGACTTAGAAACATCTTTATAACTCCTTGGTGAAGGTTTATTTCTAAGATTAAAATTTCAATATATTAATTTTCTTTTTGAATTAACAGTGTAAACCAAACCTAATCGTAATACTGTGAAACTAAGTACTGACCTTTAGGAGCTTCTCTTCTCCTTCCACCTGCACTACTTTTATGCCTTATTACAGATATTCCATCTCCAAAAAAGACTACCTTACAAGTAACACATTCGTATTCAGTTAGATTGTCAAGTCGGGATTTGGATACCTTGGAATGGCTACAAAAATAAATGACTTTTCACTAAACAGCACTGGAGAAAAATGGGATCTTAATCTTCATGTTGAAGAGGTTGTAAGGATTCTGAGTGGAATATTTATTTTGGTAATAGCGGTTCAAGAGAAGTATGATGAATGATAAACTTATTTTAGTTCAGTCAGTAGGAACATTGGTGCACAAACAAGGTGTTTAGGAAGGAATTTTGGCTTAAAATTAATAAACAATGTTAAAGATATATGTAAATGATTTAGATATTCCTAATAGATATTAATTTGCGTTAATTACAAGTAGGTACTTTTATACATGGTGTTTTGAAATGACACTTACAACGTTTGCATGTAGGTACCTCTCATAAAACTGAACAAAATGATATAAGGAATGAGGGGTCCAGCTCATTTACTTTTCGAGATACGGGGTGTTGAAGTTATGAAAAATTAAATGTTTTTATTTGATAACTTTAAAATGGATGGATAAATTGATTTGACATTTGGCAGGTTGTTTTAAAATGTAAAAGGGCATATTTTGATGGAAAAACAATTTTCAGTTCTTGATCCAGTGGTGTACATTTAGAAAAATATGTCACCTTTCCCCTCCCATTTTTTACGCCACTGGCATTTGAAGCAATTTTTATTCAAATTTGTATTCCTCAATGGTTTTCACGTAAAAAACGCATAACCTTTACATATCAAAAGATGTATAGTTTTCAAGATATTTAATGTTTTCTTGAAGTCTGCAAGATCACTTTTTAATAATGAAATAAAAAAATATTTTTCTTGTATTTTTTTTAATGACTACCAAACTAGTTATGGTTAGAAACGGAGGAGGAACTGATAGCAAGAATCCATGCAGCTACAGAAATTATTTACGGTAATCACCCAGTATTTCCAAAATAATATTTTGGAAATACTAACATACTAACTAACAAATACTAACATATTATGTTATTTTCAATCAGAAAACGTTGTTATGTTTATGTTTAACTGTAAATGTACAAAATTTTGAACATCTCTTGTGATTTGTTGGCTGCTTAGTGAAAAATTATGTATATTGTTTAAATTTGTAACTACCTATCTAATTTTTTATTGTCATCAATTCTTATGTTAATAAAATCACAAGTTTGGAAAAGTATTTTCAACAATCTTTTCTCAATGTTTTAGATGCATTGCTGTTTCACAGAATAGTTTTTGTTACATATTCTAACCATAACTAGTTTGGTAGTCATTAAAGAAAATACAAGTAAAATATTTTTTTATTTCATTATTGAAAAGTGATCTTGCAGACTTCATGAAAACATTAAATATCTTGAAAACTATACTTCTTTTGATATGTAAAGGTTATGCGTTTTTCATGTGAAAACCATTGAGGAATACAAATTTGAATAAAAATTGCTTCAAATGCCAGTGGCGTAAAAAATGGGAGGGGAAAGGTGACATATTTTTCTAAATGTACACCACTGGATCAAGAACTGAAAATTGTTTTTCCATCAAAATATGCCCTTTTACATTTTAAAACAACCTGCCAAATGTCAAATCAATTTATCCATCCATTTTAAAGTTATCAAATAAAAACATTTAATTTTTCATAACTTCAACACCCCGTATCTCGAAAAGTAAATGAGCTGGACCCCTCATTCCTTATATCATTTTGTTCAGTTTTATGAGAGGTATCTACATGCAAACGTTGTAAGTGTCATTTGAAAACACCCTGTATAAGTATTTAGTTCATTATTATATTTTAATATTATAACAACAAAACTTATTACTTACCTATTTTTTCCAGGGAGAAAATGTCTTGCCCAAGAAGCCTCATCTGAAAATGACAGATTGCATATTTCACAGTAATACTTGTACTTTGGTTTGGAAAGGTCGGTCAATTGCCAGTGTTGATGCCTTAAGAAATGGCCCATTACATCTTCTATTTTTTTATTGATATTAAGCTGACATAAGTCACAACTTATAAACGATCCTTTATTTTTTAAATATTTGGTATGCTCCTTGTATCTATATGGTATGAAATCTTGAAGTGTGGCACAAAGTTTTGATCTGGCTATTATGTTATGTTCAATTTCAGGAGGTTCTAAAATAACAATAAAAGTAACTCAATCTAACCCAATAGGATGTTGGTTACTCACCTTGTTTTCTATCTGGTGTTGGTTTTGATCTCACTCTTCTTTCTCTAACTCTTTTTTCTGGTATTTCAACAATTGGACTTTCATTTTTTATGTTTTCTGTTTTTAATCCGTATGCTTCCACTTGTACATTAAGCAGCAAATATTCCACAAATTTTTGTTTATGAAATAATTCCAAAACTGCATTTTTATGTTTAACAAATTGAATGTGATCGATAACATATTCTATGGGAATGGCCACACAACAAAGATGACATTTTATTTTCGTGGTATTTTTTGGTTCAAAGTATACCTAAAAAAACAGATCGTCCTTTCATAATTCTACTGAACATACTAATTATGATATGTCATTAGGTATAACGATCCCTATTTCCAATTCTAGCAATTAAAAATATACCCATTAACTAAACTAATATCTTTCTTGCCTGAATATTTAGCAAACTTTCAAAATAAACTAATAGGGTAGGCAGATTATTAAGTGGATTTGATATGGGTTTTGTTATACAAATAATTAAATTTATCTTAAATACAATCTAGGATATGCTTATTTATGGTAAAAATGTGAGTACTGTAAAGTATTTGTTAAAAGAAACATGGAAAGTTACCTGATGTGCTTGATAGCAAGTTTCTAAATTCCAGAATATTTTATGATAACATTCAAGAGATGTCAGAAGGAAGGTATCGTTAGCAGCTCTTGCATGGCGTTGACCCATGATGTGATCCAAACATTGATTCTTGGATATTTTCTTAACTGACCTTATCTGACAGTTGCACAATAAACATGTAGCTCTACATTGGTTGATTTTTTGAATTGTTGGTAATTTGCAAGTGCTGTATTTGTTCAAAGATTTCAATTTTTCAGGATAAAGAGTTTCTTCAATAACTTTATCATATTTTGGCATAAAATTAAATCTGAAAATTTAAATTGGAGATTAAACACAATAATTTATGTACCTAATTTTTTTTAATTATTGCAGAAAAACAAGGAATATTCACCGAAAAGTGTTACTTCCAAGTGGTTCTTCCTCTTCTGGGGAACAGCTTTCATTAAGAGTTTCTTCATAATCAATTCCACTATCTGTATGATCTGCTTCTAAAGTATCGTTACATTCTTCAGAGTTAACTTTACTTGTACTAGGTAATGGTTCAATTTCAGCTGAACAAGGTTCATTTGCAATTGTTTTAGTGCCATTTAAAATTTCGCTATACAGTTTCTCAAAATGTTCATGTTGTTGTAGAGCTGTCCAAATATTATTATTAGATTGTACTTCAATAAGCTCGTCACATTCTGGACACACAAAACTGTGGTTCTTTTTAATATGAGACTGGCCCATTTCAGATATAGAACATTTAATATTCTTTTTTAAATTTAGAAGTAAGCTTACCAATTCTTGACATTCATGCTGCTCAGCATTCATTAATGCAACTCTTCCTGTACTGTTGAAAAAGGTAGAAAATTCATATACCTTTTTTACAACTTCTTCCGTAGTGAAACTAGAGTTACGAAGGTAGTTCCCCGTTTCTAGATAGGAAATTACATCGGTTTTTTTGTGGTTCATGATGAAATGAGAATCTGTGACCTGAACCACAAATTTAAAAACAGGTTTTGGTTTATATGAAACGATGATTATCTAATATTAACATGTTTAAATTACATTTTCTTGCTGAAATTTATTGCACTTAATTGGAGGAAACAAATACACAAAAAGAATTTGGATTTGGACTTTAAACGTTTATTATAATAATGATAAGTAAATTTAATCAAGGTCAAGTATAAATGTCTAATGTCATCACCCGATCACCGCACCATTGCCAATTAGGCAATTTTAAGAGACTATCAAAATAGATTTATTGATAATTTAGTATACTTGTAATTTGTAATATTCCAAAGGAAATAAGAATATTATAGTATAATATAATTTGAAGCAACAGTATTAAACCGCAGTAGCTTTTAATACCGATAATTATAGTAAAATGTAGGTACCATTTTGCATTTACTAAAAAATGACTAAAATACTTTGACTTCCATTATCATCATTGAACGTCGAAAAACTGTCAAATTTTAACAAAAACATCTTACCTATAACAAAAACAATAACGAAAATTAGACATTATTTATTTTTTTAAGCTTTACAAAATATTCTATAATTTTAGATGACAAAAAAAGATAATGTGAAAGTTAAAAATGTGTTGTGAAGGATGTTTTGATTGTTTTTCTAGATGGAAACTGTGGATACGTCCTATTTTTATCCTTTTATATGCACTAGCAGCATTAATCTTTGTACCATTATTCTTAGTAAAATCATTAGAGGATGGTTTTAATAAACGTGATCAAGAAATTCTTATAGGTGGTGTATTTGTATGGGTTGCCATACCTTTATCTCTATGGGAAATAATACAACATATTATACATTATGTACAACCCAGATTGCAGAAACATGTTATTAGGTAAGTAATTAAATTCTACCTATATATAATATGTGATTTTGAATATTTTTTTTGTAGGATTTTATGGATGGTTCCAATATATGCAATTAACGCAGTAAGTAAACTTAGTACTGCACTACAACAGTTGCTGTGAATTAAATTTCTGTTCACCCAGTAAAACCAATAAATGAAAATTCAACCAATACCTTATGTAAGAAATATTACCATTTTAGTGGTTGGGACTTATATATCCAGAGCAGTCAGTGTATGTAGATAGTATCAGAGAATGTTATGAAGCCTTTGTTATTTATAATTTTATGAAATTTCTTTTAAACTATCTAAATATGGAGATGGATTTAGAAGCAAGTCTAGAACTGAAGCCTCAAGTGAAACATATATTTCCACTTTGTTGTTTACCTGACTGGGAAATGGGAAGGTGTTTAAATAGTATTTTTTATTTTTTAATATCTACTGTTAATTATATCTAAACATTTTATATTCATTTATTATTTTTTAGAGAATTTGTTCATATTTGTAAACATGGAATATTACAATACACAATAATAAGGCCTCTGACAACTGCAATTTCCTTGTAAGTATCTTTCATATACTCTATACAATCATTGTTCTAATAATAGTGAAATTGAGAAGTTGTACAAAATATATCTCTTAAATATTACTGACAACTTGACACTAATGACAGAAGCCCTGAAGGTAACCAATTACTTGGATAGATTTTATATTTGTTATTTGGTTGTTGTGTATTGATTTGATGAACCTTTTTATTATAAACAATTATAATATATAGCTTTTAATATAACTATACAATCAAAACAATATGTTGTGCTGAAGACACTCTTGTTAATCTCATAGCAACATGGGGTAATGTGGACTTTCCCTCAAGACGAGAGGAAGTATGAATCCCAAATATATGTTAAAAAATGTGTTACAATGTTACAATTTACAAGATAATAAGACACAAATATATGAATCATTATTTGTAGTTTATGCAAAAATTTCAACGTTTATGGAGACGGCAAATTCCAAGCAAATGTAGCATTTCCATATTTAATTGTTGTGAACAATATCTCTCAGTTTATCGCTATGTACTGTTTGGTGATGTTCTATAAAGCCAGTGCAGCTGAACTAGGACCAATGAAACCATTGCCCAAGTTTTTATGTATTAAAGCTGTTGTATTCTTTTCATTCTTGTAAGTATAACTTTATCAATCTTCACTTTTCTTAAAAATCAATTTATTTGCAGTCAAGGCGTACTAATACAACTGGCTGTTTACTTGAACATATTAAAACCTGGTCCAGATGCCGAACAAGATGGCTTAAGTCTTTCCACTAGGCTTCAAAATTTTTTGATATGCATAGAAATGTGTTTGGCAGCCATAGCCCATCACTATAGCTTCTCTTATGAACAATATCTCATGCCAGACTCGCCTAGTAGAGGGCAGTCATGCTGTTCTTCATTTTTGGCCATGTGGGACATATCTGACGTCCATACCGACGTCAGAGAACATTTAGGCATTGTTAGTAAGTATAAACAAAGAAATTAGGTTATTTTTTTTATTTATTTACAAATAATAAATTGGGGTTTTTAATAAAATTTTCAGGTAGTTCTATAAGTCGTAGAATAAGAGGTAGAAGTATGTATAGCATTCCAAGAGGAGATGATGAATATTCCAATCTGGTATCGTCCAGAGGTGCACACAGCATGCCAAATCCAGGGTATTATCAAAACGAAAGTGATGATGTAATAGTTAATTATGGTACCGTAAATTCTAGTCAACCAGCTAAAGTACATAATAGCAGCAAATACAGTACATAGGATTTTCAAAATTTTGTTTGGCAGTACCTACTTACTTAAAAAAAGCTGAAAACATCGTTATTTTGGTTAGATGGTAACTCACATTTCATTATTTTATTTATATTTTCAAAAATAATTAGAGACATTCCAAATGATTGTTGTTTATCTTTAGAGTCATCAACACCATGTCACTATTGAGTATCAAAACTCGTATTTCATGACTTTTGACAATGGAAGCGGGGACGTAAGATGACATGTAGAATATGTTGTTTGTAAGTGACTACGACTAATACTTAAAGACCTGTAAAATGATTCTATTTGCATTTGAAAAACACCAGATATTTTAGTACCTACTTCTATTGAAATTTCATTTATGCCCTGTCAAAACATATCCACCTGATAAACTCTAATATGGAGTGGCTTATAGTTAAACTATTACCGGCTGTCCCAGAAGTTTCTGACCCATTTTAACTGTAAAAATCGCGGAACTCAGAAACGATAGGGGGGTGCGGTTTTCGAGGAACAATTTCTTTTTATATAAAGTTTTTTCAGTATAAATGTTTAAATAGTGAAATCTTCTATAGGGTGTTTTTAAAAAAATGGTATTTTTAAATGAAAATATCGTCTATTTTTTCAATGAAACACCCTACATATTTTTATTCTATCTGAAAGCTGAACTCTTCCCCTTTCTGAAAATGTATAATTTGTTGAATTTTAGATGAAAAATGAGTAAGTTATTTGGTTTTTAATGATGATTGTTTGTTAGGTAAAGATATGTCTAGCTCATACGTTTACAATTACAAAATTTGTCTGCTAACTAATACCTACGTTTAAAAAAAATTATACCGAATGTTTTTGAAAGAAGCACGACTTATTAGAAATATCTAAAACAATTATTAAACAAACTTGAAAGGTGAATCAAATTTTAATGAAAATGAACATTATAAATTATCTAATTTAATAAAAATCTTTAAGATGTTCCAAGTGTTGTCCATTTTGATCTATACATTTTTGCAACCTGAACAAAAAGTGATCTAAAGAGTTGCGTAACATTTCCGGGGTAATTTCTTGAAATGTTCGGACACTGTTGCCTCGCAGTTGTCCCAGAGTCTCTGGAATAGGATTATAACTTCTATCTTGAATAAAAATTCCAAAGCTCAATTAAACATTGACGCCTCTTTCTAGACACCTACATAACAGCCTATCATTAAAAATCAAATAACTTACCCATTTTTCATCTAAACTTCATCAAATTATACATTTTCAGAAAGGGGAAGAGTTCAGCTTTCAGATAGAATAAAAATATGTAGGGTGTTTCATTAAAAAAATAGACGATATTTTCATTTAAAAATACCATTTTCTTAAAAATACCATATATAAGATTTCACTAATTAAACATTTAAACTTTATAAAAAAAGAAATTGTTCCTCGAAAACCGCACCTCCCTATCGTTTCTGAGTTCCGAGATTTTTACAGTTAAAATGGGTCAGAAACTTCTGGGACACCCGGTATTACATTACAGCCTTTTTGCAGGCAATATAAATTGCATGGAAAATTAAAAACCAGTCTTACATTTGATCCTATTTGTTGCAAATTTCCAAGATTTTTTTGACAATTCACATTATTATTATCATGGAAGGATTTTTCTCATCTGCTTGTCCAACACAATGTGAGTGTTTTTACTGTCTTGACTTTAGATGACCAATATTTATTTCAAAAAACCAAAGGTTGATAACTGATTTCATTTTGTTATAGATCAAATTTTATTTCTTTTATCGCCTATTTTGGATTTTGTTGAATGTTTCACATTGTTATAAATGAAAACATGCTTTTTTTTGTTTTTTTTTTAATTTCAAAACAAATGAATCAAGTTTTCTATAACTTTCTTCAAAATTTGTATCAAATATTCAAACATATTTCATGCTAGCCATTCCTCGATATATTGTCATTTCATTTAGTTTAAATGCTTTAAATGTTAAAAACTAATATCTTTAATATTCAAGAACATATTATTAACACTAAATTTTATTTATAAACAAATATGTACATTATAAAATTATTTACAAAAGAATACATTATATTTATTTCGATTAGCGTTTTTCTATCAAAATTATTCCTTTAAAACAATGGTAATTGTTAATAACAAAAACTTTTCGATTTCGCGAAAAACATTTGTACTAAACAGAATTGTGTTGTTGGGAAGTTCACTGGAACATGTGAAACTCCTGGTCCTATGGGAGCACTTACAACTTGCAGTAAAACTAGGGTGTCACTCTGGGAGATTGTTTTATTAACACTAACTACATCTTACATTAATAGTATAAATTAACTAATACTAATAGTTGGATAATAACTAATGGATAATTAATCCATAATGAATAGAATATAATAAATATTAATACTTAATCATACCACTTTATAGTCCCAACTCTATATATTACCTAGGTCACGTACGTATAAACATAGTTTGACCTTCTAAACATCACATATTGCTGGAAAACTGCTGACCATGATATAATTTATGTTTAAGTAAATAAACTGTATTGTTTTTTATTTGTTATAAATTTCAATGAATTTCTTCTTGCTAGCATGTAATGCCCAAAGGACATCACAATTCCTTCAGGATCACTAAACAACACCGTCATTATCGCTTTGTTTAAACTTGGACTTTCTCAATTTACTCAATTTTTTTAACGGTGTATCCCTTTCTCAATAATGTTCCTTGCCCTTCTCAATAAATTAAATAATCGTTTTCAAAATGTCATATAATAATTGTGATATTATATCACAAACTCTGGATATAAAAAGTGTCCGCTGAAAGGAGATACTATTTAGACCATTCAAGAATGACGTCACTGACAGGTCGGCAATATTGTGCTGGAGGGCATACAGTTCTTTAATTAACAATTATATTAGTTCTTGTTGGTATCTAAAAATGTTATCGTTTTGTTGTGGAATGCGGGGAAAAAGAAATAAGGTATCTGTTTTTCGATTTCCGGCTGTTTTAACGAGCGACGTCTGTTGGGAATTATCCCAGTATTTAATAATTTAATCCATTGTAATATTTATGGTTCAATAAAAAGTTCTTACTTTTTGGAATTGGTGGATTAAATTATTAAATACTGGCAGAATTCCCAACAACGTCACTATTTAATTGATTTCTCTGATTAGTGCTTTAAAATTGGGCTCCCTCAGTAAATCACAACTTCAAATTTGACGTTTTCTTAAAGGTTATTATCAGTCAACTTTTATTCATAAAACACAAACACACAAGGTTCGATTCCAACCAGAGATAATCAACCTATCGATTCAGCTGCCCTCCAGCACAATTTAGCCGACCTGTCAAAGTCATATCTTTTGGAGTAGCGCTACTATAGCTAGTGGGTAAGGCACTACAGTGCTCTATAGTCGGTCAACCTAAAGCTGCGTCCTCACCGAGTCGACACTATCGATCAACAAGTCGACAAAACTGCATCCGTCCACACCAGAGTTGACAGTCTAATCAACATGTCTGACGAAGATTCATTAGTAATTTACATAAGGGCATCGTGCCCCATGTTTCTGTTTTAATAGTTATTAGTTTTGGAATCCCATATATTTGATTTTAATCTGTATGCCTCAATAAAAGCTATGACTTTGTCTTGGTCTGATTCCATTTCCAACGAAAATACACGACTACGATGTCAACGTCAAGACGTCACTGAGAACTCAATTTGTCGAAAACACGTCCACACAGTAAAGTCGATCGACTGCTCTTTCATGTTTACCGACTATCGATGGAAAACAAATCGACACAGTCGATTACGTACACACCACGAACTTAGTATCCACACCCAGTGTCGACTCGGTGAGAACTCCATAGAGATAGGCAACCTATAGTCGAAAGCACAAAGCACCTATACTTAGTATAGGTGCTTGGTGGTCGAAAGTGTCCGAGCAATAAAAAGAGATGGCGAATGAAATTGGTGAGGCTGTCTCTCTCTCTCTAACATCGCGTGATTTTAAGAATGTATGCTCTATTAGAAAGAGAAAGCAATAACCAACTGGTTGTCCATCTCTTTCTAATGGGTGGACGAATACGCTTACACGAGCCCCTATGGCATGCCTACTCTATGGAGGACGCAGCTTATCCTTTATCTATGGGCGTACTTCACTCTGTCTTCTTAATTGGCTACTCTCGCGCAATCTAGTCTTCATGTGTTATTTACTGCTGGGTATCTATTCACTATAAGAAATGAGAGATCCTAGGAGAGTAAACTACTCTTATAAAGTATGCATGCGCGCTCTATCAATATTGCAAATTTACTCTCCTAGGAGATCTCACTTCTTAGTCAATAGACACCCTGGACCATAGAGAAGTAAATTATATTGTTTCTCGATGCCCTGGACATCAGCTAAACGTTACACCCATGCTCAATCTCCAAAGAGATGGGATGAAATCAATTAAGGGATGCAGTCTTGCCAGGATCACCCTGGGAATAAGCTGGAGTCGAAAACATATTTGGCGATGACCAGGATAAACCTATGTTTAACAGTGAAATTTCTGACTGGTCACTGTCAATTAAGATAACACCTCCATACAATGGGGCTAGTGGACACACCTCTATGCAGGATGTGTGAACAGGAAGATGAATCTTTCAGGCATGTCTTGTGCGAGTGCCCGGAGTTATCGTCAATAAGAGAGTATGTGTTTGGTGAGTCTTGGCCTGCCGATATAAAGGAGATGTCTCTTAGTGACCTGTCCACTTTCCTGGAAAGGACAGGATGGACGATGACCAATAAGGAAGACAACTCCTCGGGAGGATGTACAATGGGGCACATGTAGCCTAAGTGCTGTGGGCCTACTCACCCTCCCTACTCTACAGATATGCCCTGGACACTTTTTCGACATTTTTCCTATACAAGTCTGTTGATTTCAATTTTTTTATTAAAAAATAATATAATTTGAGGCAAATAACAATTATCTTTTTGATCTGCTGATTAAAGCTACTTGTAAAAGTGGATTCTACAGTAATTTTAAACGGTTTTTTGCAAACATTAACAATTACCAAAACGACTACTCACCTACTTGGTTAAAAAAGGTACAAAATGCACTTATAGGACAAAAAAACTGTAAGAACATTATAAATATTTATTTTTATTTCACACAACAATGAGTATACATAATAAATAGGATTTAGTGCTGCGATTAAAGAGTAATATTAATACATTTGAGGACGAGTATATAGTGAGTTCCGAAATTAGTAAAAAATAATCCTACTGATCTGATTTTGATGAGTTTTTTGTGAATTGTAGGTTAATTTCTGTTGTAGTACTACTGAGGTTGAAATTTTGATGTAGAGATAAATTTGAAAGTACACAGGGTACATAAATGTTAAGTATTTTTTTACCCAAAATTTGAATCACTCTGTAGGATACAGCGTTTTCAACACTCTACCTATTTTTTGATAAAAATGTTACTATTTTGGAGAATAACTGAATGATTTGGATAAAATGTCTTTAAATATTACTCATATTCAATATAACATGATAAAAATAATAAAAATGTAAAAGAAAAAACTTAAAAACGTAGGAATATCATTTATTCTAACCTATTTCGTTAGGCCGTTACGAAATAATTTTAGAAAACCATAGGATATATGCAGTCATATTCAAATGTATACATTGTTATAAGAAAATATTCTAGTAAAAAGTACAAAAAATCTACAAAAGCTACTTCAGTTATTCGATAACTCATAATATGCTTTTATCCTAAAATCTATATTCGTTTTACATATTAATTAATATATTAGTCTTTTTCAAAAACAGCCCAATAACAATACTATGTTTTTAAACAATATAAATAAGCGCAGTTATAGTAAAATCGCAATCGGTTCGGGGTAATAAAACTGTAGGAAACAGGTCATTTCAGGGGTGGGTACCTATTATTATTTTTAAGGTATAGAGACATTCGGATTACTGAAATATTTATTACGAATATTATTGAATGTTTATATTATTTTGGTGTAGTGTATTCGGTTGTAATTTTTTTTATGAACATATAAACGACTTTCATATTATGGTTGAAACAATTTTTAAAAACTATTGCTAGTCTTAAGGACCTCAGGCAGACGGGGTAATAACAAACAATGTTTATAATTACTTAAGAACTGAAAATCCTTCAGGTTCCGTTGATGACATTGTTGCAAAGACAAGTAATGACAGGAGTAAGCAAATCAACAATAAACAAAATTAGAAGTGAAGCTAAAAGTGGAGTTATTAAATCCGCAAAGAAAAATGCAGGCGGTAAAAAGAAAGAATTCACAGAAGAAATTAAAAACGCAATAAGAAGAAAAGTGAACGAATTTTATTTAGGAAATAAATCCCAACAGTAGCTAAAATTTCTGATGAAATGAATAAAGATCCATATTTCCTTAAAATGGACCGAACGAAGCTACGGGAAACGCTACAGGAATTAAAATTTAAATGGGCAAAACATGATAGACAACTTAAGCAACACAACCCTAATACTGTTCCTAAACCTACGCCTATTATACCCCTAGAAAGCATTAAGATAAGACTCGGTCATTGTCAGTGGCGGATCTATGGGGGTGGCTACAGGGGCTTTTAGCCCCCCCCCCAAGCCACCTCCCGTGTGACCCACTAAATAACAGCCGCCATAAATTAAAAACGTCTTAAGAGAAAACATGGTAATACTTATATTACTTTTCTCCCTATATCTACAAGAAAATAATGCCGGCAACACCGCTTGCTAATATTCGTAAACAACGTAAAGACGTGGATATCTAATTGTCGTATTGCACTCCGCAGTTTAATAATTATTAATTTATTGGTATATAATATGTATAGATATTATATTATATAATAAGTACAAAAAATATTTTATTACCTATTATTGTTTTTTTTTTATCTGAAAATGTAAAATTTTTGAGTTTTTGATATTCCCTATTGTCAATCAAGCCCCCCCCCCCATGAGAACATCCTAGATCCGCCACTGGTCGTTGTTATCTTTCTACAATATCCGTCGGCTCAAATAAATTTCTTGTTTTCACAACATTCATTACAGTAGGTAGTTTTAAATTACATATTTTCTTTGGTCCACTTGTGCTGAGCAAGTCCTATAAAATTTTGATTTATTACCCCGCACCGATTGCGATTTTGCTATAGATAATATTAAACACACAATACATAAAATTTAATAATAAAGCAAATGCAAATTTTTATCAACAAGTATAATAAGTATACACCCAAAACAAACGTTTATAAAAATAACAATCCATGTTCAGTCAAAGTAATATTTTTTTATGGTTTTTATATAAAATATTGCCTCATCTGTATATACGATATGCGTCATGGTATACAAAATTGAATTGCGCGCCACTGCTATGTGTTTTTAGAGCGTCAAAAGAGGTCACGTGCATGGTTCAATTTCAACCGGAACGCCATCTTTAAATAAATGCATCGTCAAATATAAGAAAGTCAAGCTTCAAAACAGTGGAAAAAACATACATCGCCTGTCAATAATCGGTTAATATTATATCGTAAAGTTATTATTAATAATACTATAGAATATCTATTACCTCGCAGCTCATTGCACTTACCAAAATTGTCAAAACACTAGTAAACAGCTGATAATATAGATTGATCTTTTTTGCTTTAATACCCATATATAAAAAGCTTAACAATGTTTAGCTTTGACGCTCATTAATTGTCGCTCTGGTAGGCCATTAAGAGCGCATCATTTCCCGCGGTTCTAATTTCAACTACCCATCAAATTTCCCCGATCTTACACCACTGGATGTTTACGAATGGGGTAGTTCAAGGAGAAAGTCTTCAGCAGAATAGAACTGTTAATGATTTACATGAGAAGAATCTGTGTTCTTCAAAATGTTTGAAAATCTGCATGACTGTTATAAACGCACATTTTGAACTTGTATTGCATATTTAATATACTTCAGTATTGTAAATTTTGGTGCATACTGTATTTTTTAGTTGGTTTTGTAAATGCAATCAATAATGTAAGTCTAATAATATAAAAGCGAATAAACGATAAACATTTTAATTGAGCTTTCGAGAATTTTTAAAAACTATTGCATTCTTCCCATATTTTCAAATATAAAATCCAACTATGGATAATATAAATATTTTTTCTGACTAACTGATAAAGGCACATTTTTATTTACAAGTGATTGATAAAATGTATTTATTTCTGTTTTTATTTTGTAGTACCATAAAACAATTAAAAATGTATCGCAATTCTTAAGCAGTCTATTGAATGTTATCATCATTTTGGTACGAATCTAGTTCTTTATCTTTATTCTCTTCATTATTTTCATTTAAACTAAATCTAACAGTTCTTTTTTTATCATTACCTTCATCACTAGCCTTTACTACAATGCTAATATCTTCGGAATAACCTTCTGGAAGATCAACGTTATTTTCATCATCTTTGAACTCTGGTTCAGGATTATAAGGTCTATCCACAACCACATCATATTTTTCTGAGGTATCTTCATTATCCCAATTTTCTTCAGTAGCCACATTAGAATTAGCCGGCTGAACATAATCAGTATCTGGTTTTGCTTGTCTCTGATGATTACCTCGACCTCTTCTATTGCTCCACCTTCTACCTCTACCCCTACCCCTTCCTCTGTTTTCCCCATCAAATGACCAACCTCGAGTTTTTTGATTTTCTGGTTCATATTCATAAGTATTCCTACCTCTACCTCTATTGTCAACAGTTTCTGATGCATATTCAATAGTCTTTGATGAAGTCCTACCTCTACCTCTGTTTTCAACAGTTTCTGATGCATATTCAATAGTCTTTGATGAAGTCCTACCTCTACCTCTGTTTTCAACAGTTTCTGATACAAACTTAGAATTTGATTCAGAATCATTGGTTGAATTTCTACCTTCACCTTTATGCTCCACACTTTTACTTCTGCTGTGATTTCCAACTTCAAAGTTTCTTCTACGTTCAGTGCTTTTAGACCTGATTACCTGTTCTCCAGCAGGCTGATCATTGCCATATTTTCCTCTGCCTTTTCCTCTAGAGCCTCTACCTCTTACAAAGCCACCCCTTTGAGACTGTTCATAATCTGGAATATGTTTGATATCAGCTAATTTGGATTCTTCATTTAACGAATAACTTCTTTGGCCAGTAGAAGTACTCAGTTCTACTTTAATATTCATTGGATTTTGTATAAATGTATCTTCTTCGTATCTTGATCGTCCTCTACCTCTGTGGCTATTAGATCGTAATAAAGGAGATACATGTACCTTAAAAAAATTCTTATTTTTATTCTCTCTGAACTAAAAAACATACACCTACCTTTCCATGATTGTCCTCATTTTCTCTTAATGGATCTTTCAAATAGTTGTAGGCTGGATCTGATGGTGGTCCACCTCTTGACTATAAATTTTAAAGAATATAAAGAAGAATAAAACATAAAATACAACAATACCTGTTCATATTGATGTTTTCTATCAAGATGCTCTCTTAAATCCCTTACTCCTAATTCGCTAAGAGCTCGCTCTACATTATCTACCCTGTAGTCCCTGCCTCTTCCTCTACCGCGGTAAGGGCGGTTACTGGGATGGAAATATCTTTCTCTGTAGTAATTTTCTGATCTATCATCATTTTGTTGAGAAGGATCGGCCATTTTCACTAATGAAATATGTATTTTCAATACTTACTATTTCATGCTATAAAATATTTGTCAATGAAATAAATTATACTTATGTAAAACCCCTAAACATCCATTCAACCTCTTTTCTGGAGGAATTCAGACACGTCAAAAATTTAGGATTGTTTTGTTGCCAAATCATCTAATAGGCACAGTGTTTCGGTAAAAGAAGTACGGTCTTTTCAAATATTATGTTCACTCTGGCCTTTAAATAAGTGTGAAAATATTGTATACTTACGTATTATAAAACATTTGTATATTTATTTGCCACTTAGATATAACTCCTTCTTTATCTCTGATATAACCTTTTCCTTCCAATAGTTTTTATCTCCGATATATTTTTTTCTTTTGTACAGTTTGACATCATTGTACAAAAAATTATAAAGATGAGATCATCATTCTGTGTTCTTTTTTTACTAGAAAAAAATTGTCCATCTTTGTCTAATAGCTGACGTGAAGCATCTATCTTTTTAAATAACTGTAACCAGGTACCAATGCTTTTCGAAGAAAGTGGCGGTACTGAAAGTGGTTACAGAGCTAATTTTGGTAACAATAATTTAATGGCAATTATTATGATAACACAGACGCATTCAAAACATTATACTTCTTATCTACAACGTTAATTTTGTATTTAAACTTTTACAATGGACACAAAAAATTGTTTTCATCTTATTGTATTTTATTTAGAACAGAAAATTTGAGGTCTACCCTCCAAAAATTCATTGTTCGCTGTCACTGCATGCTTTACATTTGGTTTGGTGTATATTCTTCACACTAGTGCACCTTTCCGTTCTCAATTGTTTATGCGCACGCGTATTGAACACTAGATGTTAGCTGTCATGAAGGGCGTTTGCGTTTGTGAACTAATGGACAAGTGAATAAAAGTATTATTTAAAAAACACCGGTTTTATTAATAAAAGAGTGATTGTGTACAATTATTATTGCTTCGACGACCAGGTATGTTTCTGAAATATTTTCAATTAATTGTTATTTTTCTAATAAAATCCACTTGTGACCTGAATATGGCCGACTGTAGGTGTAACCACTATAAATTTGGAAAATTATCGTTGTATTTGATGTACTTACAGTATATTTCGATTTTGTTTCGTTACTAGGTGATAAAGTACATTTATTAATGTGTACTTATTGTTAGAGATGCATTTTGTAATAATGTTTAAAGGGTCTTAAGGTTATCAGGTGCAACAAATGACAGTTTTTGAGGCACAATGTCAGTGAACTCTAGTATAGGGCATTCTTTTTAGTTAAAATGTATTGGATGTAGTAGAAAACGTTTGTTATTATTCTCATGTAAAAATAATGTAACAGTGCCTTTAATGCAAATAATCTCAATTTCAAATATTTTTAATGGATCTAAATTTCACTATTGATTATTTGTCAAATGGGTATAAATAGATCTAAGCAAATTTCTTTTTTATTCTTTATTTTCCATTTATTTATTATTTATAATTATTGCTTTTATAAGGTATTTTGTTGAAGATAAATAAAGGTTATCAAATGGAAGTTGTGTAATAATAGTGGAAAGGTCACAACGTGTGATAATGAACCACTTGATTATTTAACATAATTTCCATGTTTTTTCCAAGTCTATTATTTATTAATAACTATGATCTCCCGATGAGTCATCATTTTATAGCTGTCGACCTTGAAATCTTAATTTTTTTTTTTCCACAATTCGCCTTTTAACTATTATAGTATATTATGCAATTATGATAATTCAGTTGTTTTTATTCTAAAACTGAAAGTTGTAAATAAAACATTTTTTTTATTAAAATTTAATTTGTATCTATAAATATACATTAAAAATAAGTTGTAAATGAAAGTATGCACTGGGTCCTTTTCTACAAATAGTAACCTTTTCAATTTGGTATTACAACCATGGGTCAAAACTTTGGTTCTATGTAATTATTTTGGGAACCAAATGTATAATTTTAACATTGAAATTTGGATAAAAAATAATTACAGTGATAAAGAATCCAGAGTTTCCAATACAAAAAAAACGTAAAGAATTTATTAATTCTTTTTATTATTCGTCTTTATTAGATCTAGCCAGAATTCTTGTAACATTCATTGTTGCATTTTAAGCCAAACATTGTATGAATTCTACTGCAAATTATTCAATAAGATCAATCCAATGCTTACCTAATAAACATGGCCATTTTTAAAAAATATTATCTGGTATATCATTTATCTAAAGTGATACCTGCAAATGTAATAATATTTCAATATCTGTTATCTTAACTAATCTCAATTGGCAAATATTAGATGACTTTCTTTATCTGAAATCAGTGATTATCTAATAATACAAAAAAGAATAACTGATTTTGATAATTAAATCACCTTTTGCATAAAATATGTCAATTTTAAAACTTGCACTGCACCTTTGAACAAAAAATTTTAAAGAACAAGGTTTCTTTGTCTTTTTATTTTGATTTTGGTATTCAAATTATTGGTTTATATAAGACTTACCTAAATGCTATTGTCATAAGTAATATATGATTCAGTTGTACGTTTGGTTGTAGTTTAACTATAGTGAATACTGTGGTTTACAGTATACATGAATGTGTCAAGTCAAAATAAATTTAATATTTGGCTCAGAGCGATAGTTATTTACAGACAGCAAACATGTTGAATGAAATACATCCTTGAAAACAAAAACATGCTAGTGACATGTGTATCTGTGATTGACCTGCAAAATTTAGTGAAACCGGATGCTCCAAGTGTATTGGACAAAGCAACTGGAATTGAAGTCCTTGGACAATTTGAGTTGACAAGTTTACAATTTCAGAACAGAAAGTTTGAAGCTTCATAAGTTTCATGCCTATAAAATGTAAATTTTTCATTAATTGTGCAGTGATGATCTACACCGACAAATCCCAAATCCACATTCTGGAAATTTAAATGTTGAAATGTACCTCAATATGCTGCAGACTACTATTGAGCACTTGATTATTCATGATCTAGATTACCAACAAGAGAAGATGGCAATCTAGCAGTAGTTTGTTGCACTTCCAGCAGAACATATCACCTTCCCTTTATGTAGTATCAGTTACAGACTGGTTGGACAAAAATTATCCAAATAAATATATTAGAAGGAGAGCTAAAAACTAATTAATTAACAAAAGCAGGGTTAATTGAAAAATAAAATACTACCATAATTTCCAATGGAAGGAGGCATACAATTTTGACATTTGTTCTATCCTCATTATTTATTCTCGTCGAATCGCCGCGAGCTGTTTAATCAGACCTTGTTTAATTAAAACCAATTTATCTACATAATTAACAACGTCACTGACTGCCATGGTATGTTTACATCAGACACATCGTAATACCCCCATTACATCATTCTGTGAATGTAGGTACTATTTTTATAATGGTTCTCATGGGTGGGTTCATTTTATAAAAACTTGTTTTTTTTACAGTCGACATTTAGAAGCAGTTTGAGATGAATGTCATGTTTGTCGTCTTCTTATATTATACAGTGTTACAATAAAATACGGAAAGCAGAATGAGTAATTTTCTCTTTGTTGTCACTTTTCACTTGTGCCCCAATTATCTCTAGGATATAATTCACAGTTTGAGGTTAGACTATATTTTTTTAATGTTTCCATGTTACTTGTTTTTTTTTCTCGTTTCACAAAACTAAATCCCTCTGTGTTCTTAGTTATATTTTTAGAGCAATTCCTTGATCTTTATAGCCTTGAAACAATGCAACTATTTTACAGATCAATTAATGAAACATAAAAAATATAAACAATTCGTTGGACACGTTTCAAGTGTGGATGGTATTCAATAATAGATCCAGAAATGTAATGTCATGTCTATTTTTTACAATGAATGAACTTCGTTTACGAACCGACCCACGCTAATAATATTGCTTCCCATTGAGGTTACTATACTATATATATATACGAATATTACAATCTTTAAGTAATAGCGTACGGAGTAAAATATTTTAAATAGATTGTTTACTAGAATTTCTGATCTTTTTCTGCTAAGTTTACTCTAAGTAATACACATTTAAATACATTTTTTCTACCAAAAAATACCGGTAAAATTGTCATCTATAACAGAGGCGAAAGTGAACATCTTTAAATTGTCACTATTTTCTTGGAACTAGTATCGTTGATTGAGGCCTCAATCAACGCTAGTATCTATGGGCGTGGTTCTAAGATTGCTTAAGGTTCAAGTTTTTTTCAATCAAAAATACACTCGCCGGCAAAAAAACTCGGCCGCCTAAAATTTTGCTGAAGTTCGTTGTCCAACAACTTTCGTAATTTTTCATCGATTTCAATTATTGTTTTCACGCCAAATTGAAGATACATTCTTTGGTATTGAAACAAACTCCAGAAAATCTTTCAAAAATGTTGATAGCTTATTTATACAGGATGAAAAAAAAACATGTATTTGTAGTCCAATTTCTTAACACCCTGTTGAACAGTTCGAGAAATTTTTTGAGTTTCCTCTTAGTTTATTACAAAGACCTTCTTTTGAAGATACACGTATTCAAATAAAAGCCAGGAATTGTTTTGGGGAAAAAATTTAATTTGTAATGTTTTAATATTCAACAGTAATTTGAAACTAAAAGAAAAACATAATTGGCATTCTTCAGTATTTCTTATGCCCACCTCTGGCGGAAATAACTGCACGCAATCGCCGAGATAAGAGCAGCACAGCTTTCTGAAAAATACTGACAGATTGATAGCGCCTCCCGGGGCCCTGTGCGATCGCACAGCTCGCACATGCCTGGCGCCGCCACTGTCTTCAGGAAGCGGTAGTTCCCCATGCTCCGTTTGTTGGAGATGACTTCATTTTAATGCATGACAAAGCAAGACCGCATGTAGCAAATTTTATTAACCAATATTAGGATGAGGTTGATATCCAACGATTAGAATGGCCGGCCCGGATCTGGATCCGGATCCGATTGAACATCTCTGGAATGAAATTCAAGGAAACATTTGACGAGCTGCGTTTTGCGTTGCAAACTGAATATGACGCAATTCTTCAAGATCGCATTATTCGTCTTATCAATTCGATGTCTCGGCGATATCAAGGTGAAATATAGAATGAAAGTTGGCGAGAAGGATGGTCTTTGTAATAAACTGAGCGTAAACTCTACAAATTTCCCGAACTGTTCCACAGGGTGTTAACAAATCGGACTACAAGTACATGGTTTTTTTTCATCAGGTATAAATAAGCTATCAACATTTTTGGGAAACTTTCTGGAGTTTGTTTTAATACCAAAAATCGATGAAAAATTACAACCTTCCTTGGACAACGAACTTCAGCAAAATTTTAGAGTGTATATACAAATTTTATTCCATTTTTCCTGTCAAAGCTAATTTTCTGTATCTCTTTTTTAACCATTCGTAGCAGCTTTAGTAGAATTTCAATATAGCAAGTTCTAGTAAAGTGAAATTAAACCTAATTTGGTGTGTAGGATCAAAGATTACAAAGTAAATAATGTAATCTTTGGTAGAAAGCGTGTACGTGTAAACAGAGCTCGTAATTGCCTTTTGGGACTGTAATTACTTCCATTGGCACATCCTTCTGTTTTAAATAAAGCTCTGCCCACACGACTAGGTCGGGATGTTGACTGTATTCAAATGAAAACCTAATTTTAATATAATTAAAGAGGTAGTTCCTATGGTAAAAATCCTAAATACAGACTGAATCATATTGCTGATAACAGTGATACAATAATGTTATGTAATTCCATCATACATTATTAAAAATGACTGTTTTTCGAAAATTTGTCCTTGAACTTCCAAGCATTTAGCTATCCTTCTTATCACACCTTTGCGTTGCGAACTCGTAATAGTCCGGTCAATTTAGACCAAAAAATGAGAGTGAAGTTACATAAAGTCCCAACAAGATGAATTTATAACAACTTTTATAACTTTTTGAATCGTTATATCTCAGAAACGGTGGCTCGTAAGAAAAAAAGTATTGATACATTTTTTATAGATAATTTTATGATCTACAATTTTTGTCTGAAGTACTTTTATGATAAAACTTACCGTTTTGCTGAAAATCGCGAAAAACTCATTTTTTTGACCTTTGACTTTAAATAAAATTTTTTCCATAGACGGGAATGATGGGGAACTTCTAGACATTGTTTATAATTATGTTTTGAATAATTTAACAGAAATTCAGCTTGTTGGGACTTTATGTAACTTCGAATGTCTTAATCGACCGGACTATAAGTCCACAAGCATCCTTTGTTGTAACGCTACAGTACAGATAGAGGAAACAAGCCAGATCGAAGCCCATCAGCATGTAAGAGAGGGATAGAATAGAAAGTCAAAGGTTCAGGCTGTCATATGATGCGCTTGCTATAGACAAAGATAGAAAAACATCTGATCCTCTGTCTCTTGCTCTCTCACCGGAGTTCATACGGACATTCCCACTTACACAGCGGTCTATGACTTGTTGCCTCTATCTATAGTATCTCTATGGGCTCGAGGCTCTCAAAATGGAAGCGGCCGTTGGCATAATATATGTCAATTGTCTTAGCGGTCAGAGTAGGAGAATTTGAGATCACAGAACTATAATTGGAAGTGGCTAGTGTAACGGCGAGCTGTAATTAGAGGATTTATTCTATAAAATCGAAACAGGTCAGCCTGTATAGTATTCGTAGAAATTATTTTGTTATGATAATGTAATAATTCCATTGTTTTTTCTTGAATAATAAATATACGATTGAGGATTTTTTTTTGGAAATTTAACGTAATTATAGTATTTTTAGAATTTTCAATATATTATCTCATAGTTAAAATAAAAAAAAATGTCGTTTGCTAAGTAAAAATTTAATGTTAATTAAATTTACATTAAGAAATACTTTAAGAACGTGTTTTCCATACATTTTTAATGATCTCACTTAATCTATAAACATTATTTATTTAAACATTCCAATCTTTTTTAATTTGTTCCAACCTCAGTATTTTCTACAAACTAATTTTTTTTGTATCTTAAAGAAAATTGGCAATCTACGAACATTTGTTACGTATCCACCCTGCTTGCGTGTGTCTTATCATATAACTCCGCATTCTAGTGTTCTTTATTACCCACTGAAACTTATCGCCAACCGGTCTACCATCCCTGCCAATTCCAAATCCGCCACGACCATCCGCACTACCCGAAAATTATAATCAATGTGATGGTGATGGAATTTCCTAAAAACAAACTGTTAGATAGACAATTCTGGTTTAAATAATGATCCTATTGACTGCGCCAATTAAAATACGAACAAATAAATACAAAAATATCGTTATATACATCACTGTTTCATAAAATACCGACATATCCTGGTAATCATGTGAAAAGTTGAGTTGCCGCAGTCTCTTTGGCACGAGGTAGGTCAGGCGTCGAGACGGCTAGGTCCGGTGCCGGCGGCGGTAGCTTATCGATCCTTCAGGGCACAAATACCAAACGGTTCCGCGCGGCAGTAGTTCTATTTTGTCCGATGTAACAGGATTTCCTCGTTTTTGCGTGAACGTTCTTTTTTTCAAACAGCATAATGTATATTTTTAAGCGTTCGTGCAGGTGTACATAGATTAGTGGTTAGGATTTTTTTCTAAATATTCGTGGCTATCAATGTAGGTCACGTTTTTGGTAAGTTTAAAAGAATAAGTCAGTATACCTATGACCTTTGTAATTTGTTATGTGTGTAATAATTTAAATAAATAATATTCATTGTATGTGAAAGACGGGCCTTTTTTTCAATTTTCTATAATATTAAAAGCTATTTTTCTGGAAAAAATACTTGAAAATTCTACTGACTGCGCCAATTTAGGGGTTTATTCAAATTTAAAAAAAAAAACAGTATTTGTTCTATATTTCTCAATATAAAACAATTTTGTAGTTCAAGGTTCAAGTTCAATTGTTACAATAAATATTATTTTCAATCAATCAAAAATAATAGCTACGAATAATGAATGAGTAATGTGAGACACTTGACTCATACAATTAAATTTCCAATCACCTTCTCGAATTAAGGTCTTTGTCATGACGGTGTTAAGTTTAGAGAACATAAAAAAAGGGTTAGTGAATTTATCTCATACGAGGAAAATGAATTTTATTTTCATATTAGTCGATTCGGGTCTTCATCTTCTTCTATTCCAATCACCTAGAAGTCTGTAGTCTTCTGGAATACTCTGGGGAAATTGCTACAGTAATTTTTCCTTTTAATTCATTTTTATTTGATATTGGGAAACTATTTACTTTATTTTTGAATGCCAACCACAAATTCAAAATTTCATTTAAGTCTGGTTGCTGGTGTTTTAATATATAAAATATCTGCATAAATAACTTTGTCCACGACCACTTGATAATAAGTCAATATTTTAACCCCTAACAAAAGGTATATGGTATAGTTGACGTAAAAGATATAGTGCCAGCTATCTAATCGTATATCCCCTTTAAGTTATGTTGCGGAGCTAAACTCTGAAAGGTATCTATATTATTTTTGTCTCCTTTCTTAACCGTATCGTGTGTCTCTAATCGAGTTTCGTCCTAATAGATAATTGCTAATAAATATATGTATACTTACTTACAATTTCCACACAAAAACACACACACTTTCTCGATGTCAGACCACCGACTAAAGAGAACACCTGCAAACCCTCTCTCAAAAATAGTTATAGTTCAGTCAAACTATTAAAGGCACTCACTCGCTATTGCTCGTTCGTGCTTTAAACAGTTTTGTTTATTAATCGCCTTCATTAACAAACTAGTTTATTAAATAACTATTAACGATTATTAGTTGAAATTATAACATTAAATGAATTTATCGTCAACTAATTAAGCATTTTAAATAATTATAATATTGACTGAGCTATGACGGTATACTCTTAGTCTTAGAGTCAAACAAAAAGCCGGCAACTTTAAGTTCGCACTATATCTTTTACGTCAACTATACCCATATATCTACTAGAGTGAATTATGGTTCGTAATTCACGCTTTTGCATTTAAATAGCATATGTTGCTATGACAACACAACATTCCGGCACATAGGTGACTAGAGATGGGGATAAAATATGAAATAAACTATTAAATCTGCGTATTTTCTTTAGGAAATTTGTTCCATACTTTACACAGTATCGCCCATCTCTATATGTCCCATTATTTATTAATTTTGACGTTAGAATTGTCAATAATACCAAATTATTACTTTCCGTTCTACACTCGCATTATTTACTTGAATTTAATAAAGAAATCGTGGACAAAGTATAGTATTCAACTCACAATTTATGGCCATTATTCACTCGGGTGACTTGCGCCCCTCGCCTACGGCTCGGGACGCAAACGTCACAGTGCGTGAATTATGGCTATCATAAATTGCTCGTTTAATAATATACTATTATCTTATTAAGTGTTATTGAACAGCATTTTTTGTAGTTCAGCTGCTCATGTGAATCCTTTGAAAAATTAGTCCAAGGTCGATTAGAAACGGGATAGGTTGAATTAAATTAAAAAAATAGACACTCCTTAAATTTAATCTTATCTTTCAAATTAAATACTGTACACAGTTGCCAGATTTACAACTTTTTGGAGAAATTTGTATTTGTTAAATATTTTTATTTTGTTTCAGATAGCCAGCTTAGCTGGTAAATTTTAATAATGACGACGGATATCAGTATAGTGAGGTGGGATCCCACTTTACAACAAGAAATAGTTGAAGATTACGAATACGATGGTGGCAATTCTTCTTCTAGACTCTTCGAAAGATCTCGGATTAAAGCTTTGGCTGGTAAGTAAAAGAATTTTGCTTGAATATTATTATCCAATATTAATTTTTTTTATAGTAAGGGACGTGATATAAGCAAAACTTAATTAAAATGCTGAACGTAAAAAAATGTCCTTTCCCCTTCCCCTTCTTGAAAAATTTAAAACCCGAGTAATATACAGAATGTAAAGAATAAAAAAATTGTTTTTCTTTTGAAATCTCCAATAATAATACGCAAATACATTTTATTTACCTTGAACCTCGATATACAAATCTACTAGGTGTGAATGTACTTCCGATACGTTATAATATGTAAACAATTGATATTTTTAGTAACACGTAAGCCTTCTAATAAGATCAAGTTGTAAGTATCTTTCAACCGGAACTGAATTCCATCGTAAACGTTTTAACGCAACAATTGTTTTTTTTTTTGTTAAATACAAGATGGTAGAGAGCGATAATTTTTTTCATCAGGCGTCCATTAGCAGTGATTGATTTAGGCCTAGGGCGGCATTTCAAAAATTTGTTCAGATTAGTTTTTCTATAGAATTCATTCTTCATAATTCACTGCGAGTTCTTTAAATTCAGTAAAATCACGTGCATTTGAATCTGTAAGAGAAGCAGTCGACTATGTTATACTTTAGCTACAGGATTGCAGCGAAAATTACAGTTTAGAAACAGCAATTCTAGTAATTGTTGGGTTACTGCTAGTAATAAGCTTCTACTAAAAGGGTGGAGCATCAAACCGGGTCTAGGGCGACAGGAAGCCTAAATACGCCACTGTCCATTAAACCAGCGGCATTTTAGTTGCCTAAAAAAAACAATACTAAATAAATCTTGATTTGGAAGGAGGAGGCAGTCGGCTTATGGAGAAATGGGCTTCGGTGAAATTTCATGAATTGTTAGTATATTGTAGTTGACGACTTTCTGCACAATAGTGTCCATGGGCCCAACTCAATCCTATGATTCAGAGATACAGGGTGTTGAAGTTGGAAAATAGCCATTTTTTAAAAGCATGTATTTCTTATTTTCTTCAATGTATCGAGAATTTTTTCCTGTGATAGTGTTCTAATTACACTAAATATCAGTCCCTTATGAGAGAAAGTTTCATTTGCTACAGGGATACTCAAAAATTAGAAAAACGGAACGTTGGCTTGAAATATAATTCAATTTTCAGGAATTTCAATATCTGGCTGGATTTGCTTCTGGTTGGATTATAATAATGAGATATGCAAACATTTTTTACAGGGCGTGACAGAAAGTTGAATCGCCCTGTATCCTACATTTTTTAATAAAGTTTTATATACTTTGTATTGCATATTAGTAGGTGACATTAAGTCATTTTTAAATATATATAATTTATTTATAATATACAGGGCCATTCAAAAGATATGTATGTAAGAATATCCGAGAATCGATTTATTTTTGGAAATCTCCCTGTAATTAAATATTTCCTCGGTGAATTTCTGTGATACTTTCATATAACCTTTGCTTTGAGTTTGTTGGTCGGATGTAAAAGTTTTCTCAACTTGCTATGATCAGTTTTTTTATCCCGACAATATGATTATATGATATCGAAAATCAACCCTTGGAACTTCACTATTATTGTACTTGTAAGCTAGAACTTTAGGTACATGTGTTCATGTGGTCAGTGTTTTATGGTTTTTGGGTTATGCCAGATACGAACAGAATGTGAAATATTCATCTACTCGTCTCCTAAATGAAATAACTGATGCAGCTGAAAGGATAGCACCAGAAAACATAGATCATGGTCCAGATATTGTAGAACTTTGAATTCCTTCAGTAATTTCAGTTAGTTTCGACATGTTTATGTTAATTGTTTTTTCCGATATCAAGATCTGCTTATATTTATTTTGTTTGTTTTTAAGGATATGTCGATCATGGTATAACGTAAACAACATCGAAAATACCGATATACATATAGGAAGAAAATAATCATAGGCTTGTCATTATATTGTCGGAAAAAAAAAACTGATCATAGCAAGTTGACAAAACTTTTACATCCTACCAACAAACTAAAACATAATGTCTGATAGTCAAGCAGCCATTAAAGCGCTGAGTTCTTGTGTAATCAGTTCCAAAATGGTGTGGGAATGCCTAGGCAAACTTAATGAACTAGGCGAGAACAATATAGTCACCTTACTGTGGATTCCAGGACACACTGGAATAGAAGGAAACGAAATAGCAGATGAACTAGCGAAGAGGGGGACTGAAATACCCTTTTGGGGGCCGGAACCCTTTTGCGGAATCAGCTCCAATATAATATTGGAAGAAATAGGTAAAGCCGAAGAAAAGAGAAGATCTGACAATTGGAAAGATCTAGTAGGGCTTAGGCAATCAAAGATTCTTCTGGGTGACTACAACCTGTTGAGATCAAATGAATGCATAAGTCAAAGCAAAACTGCACTAAGAGTTTTAACAGGAATCCTAACGGGACATTGTCGCCTGAATGGACACCTTAAAAAGCTCAAAATAGTGGAGGAAGAAGATTGTAGATTTTGTGGAATGGAAGAAGAAACCTCCATCCACATACTTGCGAACTGCACAGTATTTCAGAATCCTAGGGCACAGTACCTGGGAGACTACTGGATAGAAGAGGGACAGTTACCTAAGTTGAGGCCTGCAGATATCCTAAAATTCCTCCGGGAAATAGGACTAAAGGAGCTACTAGTATCTGAGACTCTCCTCAGAAACTAAGTAGAAGTAAGGGGGCACAATAGATCTTTTAGGTCTCAGTGAATGTTACCCCAAAATACATACATACATACATACACACAACAAACTAAAAGCAAAGGTAGTATGAAAGTATCACAGAAATTCACCGAGGAAATATTTAATTACAGGGAGATTTCCAAAAATAAATCGATTCTCGGATATTCTTACATACATATCTTTTGAATAGCCCTGTATATTATATATAAATTATATATATTTAAAAATGACTTAATGTCACCTACTAATATGCAATACAAAGTATATAAAACTTTATTAAATGTAGGATACAGGGCGATTCAACTTTCTGACTCGCCCTGTAAAAAATGTTTGCATATCTCATTATTATAAACCAACCAGAAGCAAATCCAGCCAGATATTGAAATTCCTGAAAATTGAATTATATTTCAAGTCAACGTTCCGTTTTTCTAATTTTTGAGTATCCCTGTAGCAAATGAAACTTTTTCTCATAAGGGACTGATATTTAGTGTAATTAGAACACTATCACAGGAAAAAATTCTCGATACATTGAAGAAAATAAGAAATACATGCTTTTAAAAAATGGCTATTTTCCAACTTCTACACCCTGTATCTCTGAAACTAGTCATAGGGTTGAGTTGGGCCCATGGACACTATTGTTCAGAAAGTCGTCAACTACAATATACTAACAATTCATGAAATTTCACCGAAGCCCATTTCTCCATAAGCCGGCTGCCTCCTTCTTTACTAGATTCTTATACTATTTCAAAGGTTTGGCATCATAGTGTAGTTATGACGACAAAATTCATCTTTGTGATTTACGTTGTATCAGGTATATCTTCGAATTACTTCATATATCATTCCAGAGTGACTGACTGGCAGGTCGGACATATTGTTCTGGGTCCTTGTGCCATTTCTATTTAGTTTTCATTGGTTCCTGGTAAACCTCTGATAATCGTTAGATTTCAGTCAGTAATAAATCCTTAAAATTATTTAAAATGACTTCGTTTTGCAGTGTTGAGTGTGAAATGCGGGAGGCAAGAGATAAAATATATTTTTTTCGATTTCCGGTTCATTTAACCCAGCGAGGTTAATTTAGTGTATCTCTCTGTGCACTTGAATATGTTGCTCTCGACTTTCAATAGAATCACATAACTTCTCTGTTGTTTTTTTTTATCGTCTGATCTTTTAATTATTATTTAATTCAATTCAGGGACAGTTTACTGACTGCGCCATGTGTTATTTGTAAAGTTTTCATTATTTAAATAAAATATAATTACATTGACATTAAGTCTGTCTGACAATCAGCTGACACCACATGTCAAAACACACAAACTTCAACTCCAACTGATCGGGGGACCCAGCACAATATGGCCGACCTGCCAAAGTCAGGTGCTCTGGACTGGTCTATTAAATTTTGCCAATTTTGTACAACGTTACCAAGTTGCAGTTCCGTTTCTGAATTGTTCAAAATATACTGTTGGATTTTATCTGCAAAATATAATTTGAGACAAACTGTTATGTTGGTTTTATTTAGTTTTCCAAAGATTACACTACCCTGGCTATTAGCTTGACAAGTGTTCGTGTCTGAAAACTATAAAACTTTTTTGAGTAATTAGAACCTTGAAATAATTCTAACAAATTATAGTCGAAGCGTATTTTTGTATATAGTAATGAATTTTTTATGTTTCGTCCTGATTCTAATCCAAATTTAGATCATTCTCGATCGCTTTTACCAACTCGGGACATATTTTCGACTCATGGTTATCGCGTTCTGTCGTTTTCTATTTGAATTGGGTGGATAGCTTAAACATTTTACCACAATCTATTTCTATTTCAACGTTTCGGTTGACTTCCAACTACCATTATCAAGAATAATTGAAATGGCATTTCAGTTCATGGAGAATACTGTCAAAACCAATAGTGTTATCTCCTTCTTTTTTTCTAGCTCTATATGCAAAATATAAAAGATAAACCTACAAAATTTCATTACAATGTTGCCAGTAGTTTCGACAATTTTTCAGGGTCTCGTACCCAGATGGTAAAAAAACAGACCATATTACTAAGACTGTCCGTTTGTCTGTCACCAGGCTGTGTCTCATGAACCGTGATAGTTAGACAGTTGATTAAAACGTGATTTTTTTTGCTCCATATTGATAACGGCAACAGGTAGTAGCTGGCGAAGCTATGTATGTGAATCACAAAAGTAAAATCAATCAGCTAAATAAATTATATTAGCTTCACTTGTATGTATGTATGTTAGATAATAGTACGGAACCCTTCGTGCGCGAGTCCGACTCACACTTGGTTTTATTTTAACACCATATCTTAATACTAAAAAATTTTTTACTGAATAAAACTCACAAATTTTTTCAGTGATCTAATTTTCCTAGCAACGGGCCCATCTTTTTTTTTAAACTTCCTGTATTTGTGTATTAGAAGATCTTCGTTTTAAAATATCTATTAAAATGAACAAACTCAATTTGTTTTTCTCTTAAGTATCTGGTTTGTGTCCCTATCGTAAATAAACCTGTTTTACGTCTAATTAACCATATCCTCTTGGTCTGTGTTCACTTAAGAATGTTAAATAATCCAAAATAAATGGTTAAAGAGATCATAAAACATGTGTTGTCACTGACTGAAGCTTATGAATCAAGTCATTAAGGAGATGTCATTTTACAACTAAGCATAGGCGTAACTTGATATTTGAACTTTGGGTGTTACTTTGGAAATTTTACATTAATATTATAGCTTGTCTCAAAATATATCGTCTTCATTTTGCTGGCAATCATAAAATTAATGAGCAAATTGCAATAAATCATATGGCCAATAGCTGCTGTATAAGAGATCACCAGTGGCGGACTATTTAAAGTATAGGGTAATAAAACCTCATTAGGTATGCAAAGGGAGCACAGAGTGACACAACGAATATTTAAGCCACTTTCATAGTTTGGCATTGATTTCATTGTAAAATTCTTTCTTTTTATCAAGTGCAGGTAGTACCACCCGGGTTGGGGTCAATATATGGGTTTAGCCTATTGTTATCCATTCACAAACACTGAAAATAGTGTGCCAAAGGCGTGCCGGTAGGATACTCGTAAAAAGGAAAGAATTTTATTTTAACAGAATCAAAATTAGGCATTATGTACATAGTATTAAGTACACTTATTTTTTATTGAACATTATACAAAAAATACATTATACAAATTATAAAAAATCATAATATTCTTCGTCATCTGAGGAACTGTCATCTCCTCTTGGCGTTATAATTAACGGGTCGACGGTCCGAATGATCAAGTAGTCAAGATCCCACATTTTCTACTCTTCTTTAATGACATGCTGGACTGCTTTTCGCCAATTCTCTGGTGTCACCTCCTTAATGGCTTGATGAAACAGTAGCTTAACGTCTTTCATTTTGAATGTCGTGTTGTGTCTTGCCACAAATCCTTTCACTTGCGCCCATATAAGCAAAACGTAACTGTTTAATCTACTACCTAAGTAATCCCTACACAATATTTCGAAATTGGCACTTCAGGCCAGAAAACATACTTTTAATAATACATAATTTCAATATTACAAACAATACTATTTCAAGACCTACGCCTATGGCCGACACCGAAATTGAGCCGAAATGGATGGAATTCTCTATTTTATTACCCTATACCTTTCCGAAATAGACTTAAGACGATAAATTTTGAGACAAACTATACAAGGGTTGGGGTTGTCTTTTATATTTTTCTCTAGAGATAGAGCAACCTTCGTTATTGAGCGGGTTTATACAAAAAATGTCACTACTTAACCAAATTATCCCGAAGAATACCTGCAAATGCCGCTATATGCATCATAAGAAGTCCACACTGTATAATAAATTATAATATTTCATTTTCGTCAGAATAATTATCTCCAAATTGACCAACTCAAGCTTCACGATTGTATTTATTGCACGTTACCGTACCGTTTGGTGATAAATATTATTTACAATATTAGTAGTTTATCTCGCTACGGTTTATCAAAAACCATATAGTTTCCTGCCTGAATATCATAAACTGAGCTTATATTTCTTTTATATTAAACCAATTCAGTTGGTGAAATGTCCTATGTTTGTGTAGTTAAAAGATGACTTTAATGGGGTTGAACGAAGACAAAACTAGTGATAACCAAATTGTCTACTATGATAAATTCGTGAAGGAATTACGAGGTAAAGTGTAGAGAATAAAAATTTCCGGGGAATGTGTTGTGGTATGCGTTGGCAAGTAGATAGTAATTGGGAGTTGGCTTTGAAAAGTGCAAAATAGGTAAAAGTATTTGTGCTAGGTAGTAATTTTAACAAAAAAAATAATTGAATGAGCTGTAATCGATAGATTTGTCTACCTTATTTTTTCTATTATTTTTTGGGAATCAAACCACAATAATGTTTTTTTATTTTTTATGTCGACGTTTCGGTAGCGTTCCAGCTACCGTTGTCAAGATTAACTATAAGTGATAAAATAATTTGTTGGTCCCTATCTGACATAAAAAAACATTATTGTGGTTTGATTCCCAAAAAATAAGAGAAAAAATAATAAGTAATGCCACAAGGAACTTACAGAAGATATTTGTCTACCTTGTACTACGCCGAAACCGGTTTGCAAGTTTCCTAATAACTGATCAAAAGTGTTCGTCGGGGCATATATCCCGGAATATAGTTGTTTCTTTCTAGTTAAACGGGCATTGTTTTGAAAAAACTATTCTTTTTATGTTTTAATACAAAGGGACAACAATAGTAACAAATACATCTTTTGTCTCTCTTCTCCTATCTACATTTTGTAACCTAACTTCCTACTGTCACAGGATAAACGACACACCTTTACAGAAAAATTATATCGTAGTATGTAGTTGAATTTTCTGGCGCCAGAGGGAATATCACTTTGCTACTTTATTTTTTGTTTTTGTTTGTTCTTTTTTAATCAAAGAACCCTGTTAGTGCCAATTGCACCGACTATTTTAAGTGAAGCTTAGGGTTATTTAAGACATTTAGATTTTACAAAGAAACTGTTTTGTTTATTTTAATTTTAATAGAAGATAGTCTGGGGTTTCCTGATGACAGGTACATCCAAATTTATGTCTATTATAATTATGTAGTTACTCACCTAATACTTTGTCAAACTAAGTTTACAGACCTTGTGTTTAACACATCTGTTGCTAAAGTATAAAATGCCAAGATTATATAGGTACGTTCTTGTGAAATGCTTTTAGGAACAACAGCCTTAGTCCAATCAACCAGTTGCTAACTTGTCTGAGATATTTTGCGAGCTCAAGTTTTTTGATGACTGTTGCACGTTTTATGCAAATCGATGTAGCTACAGCTAGCAGAACCATAGCAAAAGTATCCAGGGAGTTAGCGACATTGTATCCCAGATTTATCAAAATGCCAACAACCCAAAGAGAAATCCTGACACACCAAGAAAAATTTTGCATATAGTATGAAGTAATTCACCAAATAAATAAAAAAATCCCAATCACATCCAAACCAACCTTTATTTGATATGGTGCAAGGGTTATATTTTTAAGGGAGCCTTATATTTTAAGCTCTACTTAGTTAAGTACACTTAAACAGTGAGTCGGTGCAAATGGCCTTTAGTGTACTTATTTACGTATAGTCAATTGTAACAACCCAATATTCTGCTGACTTTTGTCTGAAGGGTTTGATACTGATGGTAGGGTATTATAGTAGGTTTGGTTAGACACTTTGGAATAGTGTTTAAAAAAATTATAATAATTTCTTTGTCATATTTTGAATTTTAATGGAAAAATGAAATTGGCTTTTAAAAAGATATAGGGTGATCTAAAGCCTCTGATCTCTATCCTTTCAACTGGTATAGTATAAGTAAGATATATAGTGAAAATTATATACATTCATCAACTATAGTTGTTAGATACTCGAAAATGCACATACCCGGTGACTTTAGATATTCGAAAATGCACATACCCGGTGACTGAATACGTCAATGAAGGACAATTAATATATGGATGTGAAACAGCACAAATACTCAATAATCCAAAATAAAACGTTCAATATAATTTGACTTTTTTGTAATTAATTAATAATGACATACGAGTAAAAAACCTCAAAACGATTTCTTTGCATATACAGAGAGAAAAATAAATTCAACTATCTACCACAATAGTACTTCATATAAAAATTTTTCCTCAAGCCCATCGTTAACGATCTATAGGGATCTAAAGTTGGGAATTGAAAATAGTTTTTTATTTACAATTATTAAATGGTTTATTGGACATTGGTAAAATGTCAACCGTTTATAAACACCATAATTGTACAATTTTTGGCGACATAAGTCTGGGACATCTTGTATATATATTTTTACTAAAAAAAACAAGATAACTTAATGTCACGTTTTCTTATTTCAGTGATAACCGTCTAAACTAATAGAAGTATACTGGTCCATTTATTTTATCGCAAAATTAAATAAGATTAGATTACTAATGAGTTTTAAAAGCTTTCTGTCTATATAAAAGAGAATTTGTTAATTTATCAACGGAAAAATTATATACAGGGTGATAGAATACATAAATTACTGGTTTTCCATTTGCGGTGCTGCCAAATTTATTTATTTTTAGATATCAAATTTTTTTAATACCAAAATGAAGGTTTGTACAAAAATTCATACGCTGGCCCCTTTTTTTACTTTTTTTAAGTCATTAGTTTTTGATATATTTTCATTTATTTCATCTTTCATGATAACAGACCTACTGTGCTTTATAACACTTTTTCAATCATCCTGTATATATCCTGTATTGATTAGTGTGATAAAGTTCAGTGCCTCCTTTGAGATACCAATTTGAAAATTTGAGGGTTTATAGCCATCATCAGTCTCCACATTTTAAAATTATTTCCAATCTTACAGGGTGTTCCAGAATGCTGCGTCATATCAAAGTTACATTTTTTTTAATGAAACACCCTATATTTTATCGCATATTTGGAATCAGCTTGACCTCCCCATTACAATAATATAGGGTTGTGATGTGTTCTACGGAGTATTTAAAAAGTTATAACCAATTTTCCATAAAAATCGTAACAAGTTCAATACCCTGTATAATGTAAGAGAAATTCAAGAATAAAAATTTGTTGCGGCCAAAGCATTTGAATAATAGTAAAAATCCTGGAAAATTATTTATTTCGTTAATATTCATTGAATCTGATACAGGGTGAATCAAAATAAGAATACATTATTTTCTCGGTTTTTTCAAATGGATCACCCTGTATTTTATCTGAGAATCGAAAAGTACTACCAACATACTCCTTTTTTTATATAGCATTCCCTATACCTAAAATTATTAGTTCTTGAGATATTTTGATTTTTCTATGCAAAACATTGATTATATCAAAAAAATATGGTCCTACTACATATTCACCAACAATACCTCCCCACATATTCAACGACCATCTAGTTTGACTGTGTGTCACTATGTGTTATGGATTAGTTTATGAATAATAGTGAAAGTTGTGCCTATTAACACAACCATTTTTATGAAACGTGGCTCCTTACACTTGTGAGTGGGTTTTCAGTAACTGCCAGCAAAACATTAATTTCATTTTCTTCTGTCACAGAAGTTTTTGTTTTGTAGGTTGCCGCCTTTCAGGAAAACGTTCATGGTATTCTCTTGCTGATAGTAAGGCGTTTTTATTGCATTCTTCCATTATCCAGATCATATCAATCATTTCATCAGTAGTGAAATTCATTTTTGCCCTAGTTCAAATTCTTCAAAACACCAAAAAATATACCAAACCGCTAAATCAAAAAACACTAATGTACCTACTGCCATGTCATGTTATTGTCAAATATCAGTTTTTGACAAATCAATCACACCCAACTCACAATTAATTATTAAATAATTAGATATAATCAATGTTTTGCATAGAAAAATCAAAATATCTCAAGAACTAACAATTTAAGGTATAGGGAATGCTTTATAAAAAAAGAAGTATGTTGATAGTACTTTTCGATACTCTCATAAAATACAGGGTGATCCATTTGAAAAAAGGGAGAAAATAATTTATTCGTATTTTGATTCACCCTGTATTAGATTCAATGAATATTGACGAAATAAATAATTTTCCAGAATTTTTACTACTATTCGAACACTTTGGCCGCAACAGATTTTCATTCTTGAATTTCTCTTACAATGTACAGGGTATTGAACTTGTTACGATTTTTATGGAAAATTGGTTATAACTTCTTAAATACCCCGTAGAACAATCACAATCCTATATTATTGTGATGGGGAGGTCAAGCTGATTCCAAATATGCGATAAAATATAGGGTGTTTCATTTAAAAAAATTTAACTTTGATATGGCGCAGCATTCTGGAACACCCTGTAAGATTGTAAATACTTTAAAAATGTGAAGACTGATGATAGCCATAAACCCTCAAATTTTCAAATTGATATCTCAAAGGACAAAGGAGGCACTGAACTTTATCACACTAATCAATCACCCTGTAGATTGGAAGAAAATTCTGAAAACATAATTTTTCTGTTATGAATAGTCTGGATAATAATTCTAATGTTTTTGGTATAAAAAAATTACGGATTTTACATTTGCGGTGTTGCAAAGTTTATTTATATTCTAATATGAGAATTTTTGTAATTCCATAATAAAAGTTTATACAAAAATTCAGGGGTTGACCCCCTTTTTTGACCAAGATGATAATTTTAATGTATTTCGGATACACAAGTTACGGATGTAACGTTTGCGGTGTTGTCAAGTTTGTTTATCTTTCTGATATTACAAGAATCTGTATTAAACAAAAATTTTGATACAAACATTTTTTTTACAGACGAAAGAGAAAGCGTCCAAAAGAAAACTTTCCAAAAATGGGTGAACTCACATTTAGTTCGGGTGAATGCACGAATTGCGGATTTGTATATCGACATGAGAGACGGAAAAAATTTAATAAAACTATTAGAAGTATTGTCGGGAGAAAGACTGCCACGTCCTACCAAAGGAAAAATGCGTATACACTGCCTAGAAAACGTAGACAAAGCTTTACAATTCTTAAGAGAACAACGCGTTCATTTAGAAAATATGGGCTCCCACGATATCGTAGACGGAAATCCCCGCCTTTCCTTAGGTCTCATCTGGACTATTATCCTTCGCTTCCAAATCCAAGATATCACAATCGAAGAAACCGACAACCAAGAAACTAAATCGGCTAAAGATGCTCTTCTTTTGTGGTGTCAAATGAAGACTGCAGGCTACAATAACGTTAACGTTAGAAATTTCACTACATCATGGAGAGACGGACTCGCTTTCAACGCTCTCATCCACAAACATCGTCCGGATTTGATCCATTTGGAAAAATTATCAAAATCCAACCCCATCCACAATCTTAACAACGCATTTAACGTAGCCGAAGACAAATTAGGCCTCACCAAATTACTAGACGCCGAAGACGTTTTCGTAGAGCAACCAGACGAAAAATCCATCATAACCTACGTAGTAACATATTACCATTATTTCAGCAAAATGAAACAAGAAACAGTACAAGGTAAACGTATCGGTAAAGTTGTAGGAATAGCGATGGAGAACGAACGTATGATCAAAGAATACGAATCACTAACCAGCGATTTACTAGCTTGGATCGAAGCTACCATCGTAGCTCTAGGAGATAGACAATTCGCTAATTCTCTAGTAGGTGTTCAAGCTCAACTAGGACAATTCAATAATTACAGAATCGTAGAAAAACCCCCCAAATTTGTAGAAAAAGGAAACTTGGAAATCCTTCTTTTCACCCTCCAATCTAAAATGAGAGCGAACAACCAACGCCCCTATACTCCCAAAGAAGGAAAAATGATTTCCGACATTAACAGAGCTTGGGAAAGATTAGAAAAATCAGAACACGAAAGAGAATTAGCGCTAAGAGAAGAATTAATCAGACAAGAAAAATTAGAACAATTAGCTGCCAGATTCAATAGAAAAGCGAGCATGAGAGAAACTTGGTTAAGCGAAAACCAAAGACTCGTATCCCAAGACAACTTCGGTCAAGATCTAGCAGCTGTGGAAGCTGCAGCTAAAAAACACGAAGCAATCGAAACCGACATATTCGCTTACGAAGAACGAGTACAAGCTGTCGTATCCGTAGCAGGCGAATTGGAAACCGAAAACTACCATGACATGGAAAGAATCAGCGCCAGAAAAGAAAACGTTCTCAGACTATGGAATTACTTATTGGAATTGCTTAGAGCACGTAGAAACCGTCTAGATATTTCACTACAACTACAACAAAACTTCCAAGAAATGTTACACATTCTCGATGCCATGGAGGAATTGAAACAACGTCTCCTAACCGACGATTACGGCAAACATTTAATGGGAGTAGAAGATCTGCTTCAAAAACACAACTTGCTAGAAGCCGATATTAACATTCTCGGCGACAGAGTCAAAGCAGTCGCCAGTCAATCCCAAAGATTCGTCGATATCGAAAACGAACAAGGCTACAAACCTTGCGACCCCGCTTTGGTATTGGAAAGAGTACAACAATTAGAAGAGGCTTACGCTCAATTAGTAAGACTCGCTGTCGAAAGAAGATCTCGACTCGAAGAAAGCAAAAAACTTTGGCAATTCTATTGGGACATGGCCGACGAAGATAACTGGATTAAAGAAAAAGAACAAATCGTATCTACTTCAGATATCGGACACGATCTTACCACCGTTAATTTACTTCTTAGCAAACATAAGATACTTGAAAATGAATTATCCGCTCACGAATCCCAATTAGATACCGCTTTAGGTGTAGGAGAAGAACTTATCAACGGAGGACATTTCGGCGCCGAAAAGATCCAAGAAAGATTAAACGAAATCCGCGGCGCTTGGAAACACCTCTTAGATCTAGCGGCTTACCGTAGAAAACGATTAGAAGAAGCGGTTGATTACCATCAATTATTCGCCGACGCAGACGACATCGACATTTGGATGTTGGACACTTTACGGTTAGTTTCCAGCGAAGATGTCGGGCAAAATGAAGGTAACGCACAATCTTTGCTCAAGAAACACAAAGATGTTACTGAGGAACTCAAAAATTACGTTAGCGTTATCGACGCTCTTCATCAACAAGCCGAAGCTTTAGGACCGGACGTTTCTAATTCCCCCGAAGTATCCAAAAGACTCGCTTCTATCGATAACCGATACAAAGAATTACTGGAATTGGCTAAACTTAGAAAGCAACGCTTACTCGACGCCCTTTCTTTATACAAACTAATTTCCGAAGGAGACGGAGTCGAACAATGGATCAACGAGAAGGATCGTATGTTGCAAACAATGATCCCAGCTAGAGATATAGAAGACGTTGAAATAATGAAACACCGTTACGACGGTTTCGAAAAAGAAATGAACAGCAACGCTTCACGCGTAGCCGTAGTCAACCAACTAGCTCGTCAATTATTGCACGTAGAACATCCCAATTCCGAAGAAATCACTGCCAGACAAAACCACTTGAATCAAAAATGGGCCGAACTTCGCGAAAAAGCAGAAGCTAAAAAAGAAGAACTCAACTCCGCGCACGGAGTACAAACATTCCACATCGAATGCCGCGAAACTACTACATGGATCGAAGACAAAATTCGAATACTCCAAACTACCGACAGCTTGGAAATGGATCTTACTGGTATAATGACCCTACAACGTCGTTTATCCGGTATGGAGAGAGATCTAGCAGCGATTCAAGCTAAACTTACATCACTCCAAAAAGAAGCAGAAGCTATTGAAGGCGAACATCCCGAAGAAGCAGCCGTTATTAGAGAACGTATCGCTCAGATTCAAATAATTTGGGAAAAACTAACGCAAATGTTGAAAGAACGCGATTCTAAACTTGAAGAAGCCGGCGACCTACACAGATTCCTCCGAGATCTGGATCACTTCCAAGCTTGGCTCAGCAAAACGCAAACAGACATCGCTTCCGAAGACACACCCAGTTCTCTATCCGAAGCTGAGAAACTCCTTTCGCAACATCAAGCTATCAGAGAAGAAATCGACAATTACACTCCTGATTACAGTAAGATGATGGAGTACGGTGAAAGAATCACCGCCGAACCTAGTACACAAGACGATCCTCAATATATGTTCTTAAGAGAACGTTTGAAGGCTTTGAAAGACGGTTGGGATGAAATACACCAAATGTGGGAGAACAGACAACAACTTCTATCCCAATCTCTAAGTTTGCAACTGCTCGATAGGGATGCTAGACAAGCGGAAGTTATTCTTAATCAACAAGAACATACTTTGGCTAAAGATGAAAGTCCTACAACTTTAGAACAAGCAGAAAACTCGCTGAAACGCCACGAAGCTTTCCTCGCCACAATGGAGGCTAACGACGATAAAATCAACGGGGTTGTTGAATTCTCTAGAAGATTATCAGACGAAGGACACTTTGCGACCGATAAAATAGCGAAGAGAGCTGATAATATCGATGAACGTAGATTGGCTAACAGAGAAAAAGCACAATCTCTTCTAGAAAGACTCCGAGATCAATTGGAACTCCATCAATTCTTAAGAGACTGCGACGAATTAGGGGAATGGATACAAGAGAAACATATTACAGCACAAGACGAAACGTACAGATCTGCGAAAACTGTTCATTCCAAATGGACCAGACATCAAGCGTTCGAAGCTGAAATTGCTGCTAACAAAGAACGTCTTCATAATTTGCAAAGAGCGGCCGAAGATTTGGCTAAAGAAAAACCAGAATACGCTAGTCATATCCAACCGAAGATCGAAGATATGGTAGATCAGTTCGACGTTTTGGAACAAACGACAAAAGAGAAGGGAGAACGCTTGTTCGACGCTAATCGCGAAGTGCTCATTCATCAAACTTGTGACGATATCGATTCATGGATGAACGAACTCGAAAAACAAATCGAAAGCGACGACACCGGATCCGATTTGGCATCTGTCAATATTCTCATGCAAAAACAACAAGTAAGTTTACAATTACTGTCAATAGTTTTCTCATTATTTCTCCTATAACACTATCTTATATTCTCTTCGGTCTTCTTCGCTGTACTTTGTTTGACAGGTCTCTTATTGTTCATTCTTTGAAAATTTCCCCAGTAGCTAACACAATTTTTAAAAGGCCAACTATTTATGTGGCTATACTGAATATGCCGGTAGCGGGGCGGGAAAAAAACGGAGTATGTTTATTGTAGACTTCAGATATCAATACGAACTGTTATGAGATCGAGTGAATATTGGTTTGGGAAGCTAAAATTCCGGTATTTGTGTATCTGGCGAACGAGGGAGGTGAAAAGGCTAGAGATGTAATAAATTAAGCCCGGCTTTTAGGAGTACGTGATATTTTGGTGTGAAGGGTATATAATGATCGGCATCCGTTAGACACGAACGAAAAGCACACAAACAGTTTTTTTTTCGGCTGTGCATTTATGTAGATTTAGTTTTCTAGTTGTTGCCACAAAAGAAGGACAAAAACAATAAAATTTTAACTCAATTTAAGGCAATTATAGCACTCATCAGAAAAATCAAATTATGTTCTAATCAACGAGGAAATGTCTATGTAAAAATGCATTTTCGATAATTAATTCACTGGAAACAAAGAGGGAAACTCATAAATAGGAAGTAATATTATCTTTAATTGAAAATTCCGCGATTAAATTTGTCGTATGGATTTTAAACAGTTTTCGAGTTAATGCGCTTGTGTCGATAAGTTATTTTTGCTGGAAAAAGAAAAATTAATTAAAACCACTTTATGTATGCTACTATTTTTAAGAAAATTTTCAATAGCTGGCAACGTAGCAGCAGGTGGATTAGGAATCGAAAAGTCCAACTCCAGTAATTGACTTAATATAACGAAGTCAGTTATTAACGCGGTCCACTGTTTCATAAAAAATTTCAACGACCTAAAGAAGTTGGGGTTACTCAGCATTAATTTCATCCAGGGGCGTGTGCGAATTGTGTTGTAGAGAAATATTATTAATATAATATCTATTTGTTGGTTGAGTGAGTTTAGTTATATTATATTACAAATTTGATGAGTTTTGTATGCAGGTTAATTTTAATCTACTATATTAAATTTAATGAAAAAAATTATTTCACGAGATTTGTAAAAAAAAATTATATGCACGCCATAGGGCGGCATTTATCATCAATGGGATTAAAAATATGGGTCATTACATTAACATTAGAATAACTATAATACCAGCTATATTCTTCATAAACATTCTACTTGTTTTTATCCCCTGTTCGTTTCTATCGACAATTTTCAACTCATTTTTCTTCATATTAAACAACGTCTACATATACGAGGATACATTGAAAAATTCTAAGCCTACTATAGAACCAAACAAAATTTCAATGTCAAAATATTTTATTACACAACATATTCTCGTCTAAATTGGATACATTTATTACAGCCAACCTGCAACGTCTCTAGAACTTTAAAAAAAATGTTTTTTCTAGCTCTGCAAACCAGAACTCCACAGCTTTTATTACCTCCTCGTTGGAAGAAAATTTACGACCTTTTAAACTTTTTTTCAGTTGAGAAAAGAGATGTGAGTCCGACTGAGCCAAATCTGGTGAATAAGGGTAATTCAAACCCTAAATCACGAATTTTTTGCATGGCAACATGAGATTTGTGTGCAGGGGCATTGTCCTGCAAAAACAAAACACCTTTGGATAGCTTTCCTCGTCTTTTCTCTTTAATTTTTTCCCGTAGAGTGGTCAGTAATGTCGAATAGTAATCTCCAGGTATTGTTCTACCCTTATCCAAAAAATTAATCATGATTACTCCATGGTATTCCCAAAAAACTGAAGCAAGAACTTTTCCATCAGATTTTTGGACACGAAACTTCTTAGGTCTTGGAGAACCAGAGTGTCGCCATTCCATCGATTGTTGCTTTGTTTCTGGATCGTAGAAATGTACCCAAGTCTCATCCATAGTAACAATTCGGTTTAAGAAGTCTACATAGTTTTCAAATCGAGCACAGATCGAACGCGATGCTTCTACCCTTGCACGCTTTTGGTCAACATTTAAACATTTGGGGATCCATTTTGCAGCAATTTTTCTCATGTCCAAATTGACGCGAACTATATGATAAACGCGTTCGTATGAAATATTCAGTACTTCAGATATCCGTTTTAGACCAATTCGACGGTCTGATAAAATCATGTCATGAACTGCATCGATATTTTCGGGGACTGACACAGAAACCGGCCTTCCCGATCGGTCATCATCTTCAATGGAAAATTTACCTCTTTTTTGAAGCTTGCAGTCCAATTTTTCACGGTCGCATAACAAGGACATTGATCACCAAGGGTGTTAAGCATATCTTCGTAAATCTGCTTACCTCTTAACCCTTTTAAATACGGGTACTTCATGATAGCTCGATACTCCAATTTTTCGATTTTCACAATTTCGTTGGACATCTTTTTTCTTTTAATTTATTGCGTAACTCTGGTTTACTTTTTTGAAGTCAAACTTCACACTGACACTTCTAATAAGTTATTGTTCGTTGCTATGGAATCGCAATATTTTGTTTATGCATGAAACTGGTCTAGGCTAACTAGATATCAATATGGTACATTTTTTCCTTCGTTATTATAATTCTACAGCTCCCAGAGTAAACTAACTAAATTTGATTATAAATCCTTCACTGTAATACAATTTTATTCATTAATTTTTTAGATGATAGAAACTCAAATGGCAGTCAAAGCCCGACAAGTCGGCGAACTCGAGAAACAGACCAAACATTTGGAAACAGCCGCTCCAGAAAAGGATATGGAGGAAATTAAAGTCAAGAAAACAAAAGTGGAACAGCGTTTCGCGCAACTCAAAGAACCGCTTGTGGAAAGACAGAGGATCTTAGAAAAAAAGAAAGAAGCTTTACAATTCAGAAGGGACGTCGAAGACGAACTTTTGTGGATTGCAGAAAAGATGCCGCAAGCTTTGTCCACCGAATATGGAAACAGTCTCTTCCAAGTGCACATGTTGGAGAAGAAGAATCAATCTTTACAGACAGAAGTAGACAACCATGAACCTAGGATTAATACTGTTTGCAATAATGGACAAAAACTCATTGACGAAGGTTAGTTACAAACTAATTTTACCTTTGACACTAACAGATCCCTTATTAGAGATGAAATTACAAATATTTTTGCTTTAGGTCACGAAGACTCTGGAGAATTCAGCCGATTAATAAACGAACTCCACAAAGCTTGGCAAGAACTAAAAGACGCCATCGAAAAGCGTCGCGAAAACCTCCTCAGAAACGAGAGAGCCCAGCAATACCTCTTCGACGCCAACGAAGCCGAAAGCTGGATGAGCGAACAAGAACTATACATGATGGTGGAAGATCGTGGTAAAGACGAAACCTCCGCGCGCAATTGCATGAAGAAACACGAAAGCCTCGAAGCTGCCGTTGAAGATTACGCAGATACAATTAGATCACTTGGCGAAACAGTCAGAGCTTTAGCAGCCGAAGGTCATCCGCTAGCCGAACAAGTAGCCGTCAAACAATCACAACTCGACAAACTGTACGCCGGTCTCAAAGACTTAGCTGGAGAAAGACGAGCCAAATTAGACGAAGCTTTACAATTGTTCCTATTGAATAGGGATGTAGGAGATTTGGAACAATGGATAGCCGATAGAGAAGTAGTAGCATCATCTCACGAATTAGGTCAAGATTACGATCACGTTACTCTACTATGGGAACGATTCAAAGAATTTGCACACGACACCGAAGCTATAGGAAGCGAAAGAGTACAAGCCGTCAATGATGTAGCGGATCAGTTGATCGCAGCAGGACATTCCGATTCTGCGTTAATAGCAGAATGGAAAGACGGTTTGAACGAAGCTTGGCAAGATTTACTCGAGTTGATTGAAACTAGAACGCAGATGTTGGCTGCTTCTAGGGAGTTGCACAAGTTCTTCCATGATTGTAAGGATGTATTGAGCAGAATAGTGGAAAAACAGGTAAGTGATTATTAAAAAGGATTTAAACATTGCAGCATATCTGAATTATAATAATTGTAGGTATCCATGTCGGATGAATTGGGAAGAGACGCTGGTGCAGTTAACGCTCTCCAACGCAAACACCAAAACTTCCTTCAAGACTTACAAACCCTACAATCCCAAGTCCAACAAATCCAAGAAGAATCAGCCAAGCTCCAAGCCAGTTATGCGGGAGACAGAGCTAAAGAAATCACAAACAGAGAACAAGAAGTTGTAGCAGCTTGGGCAGCCCTACAAATAGCCTGCGATCAAAGACATGGTAAATTGAGTGATACCGGCGATCTATTTAAATTCTTCAATTTGGTAAGGACGTTGATGCAATGGATGGACGAATGGACGAGGCAGATGAACACCAGCGAAAAACCGAGAGACGTTAGCGGCGTCGAGTTGTTGATGAACAATCACCAGACGTTGAAAGCAGAAGTAGAAGCTAGAGAAGATAATTTTACGGCTTGCATTTCGTTAGGAAAAGAATTATTGAGCAGGAATCATTATGCTAGCGCTGAGATTAAGGATAAATTGGTAGCGCTCACAAATCATAGGAACGCTGTGTTGCAGAGGTGGGAAGAAAGGTACGTTCCATAATCTAATACTCAGGAAACGTAACTATCATGTACCAAATGACTTTTTAAGACTCAGCTACATGAATAGGTTTGGTCTTAAAAAGTCATTTGGTACATGACAGTCTGATGATTATACAAAATTGGAATTAGTTACAAATTCTAGCACAAATTTTTGTATTTCAACATATTAAAACAACGTTTTTTCTAGATGGGAGAACTTGCAACTCATCCTTGAAGTATATCAATTCGCCAGAGATGCAGCGGTCGCTGAAGCATGGTTGATAGCACAAGAACCGTATTTGATGAGCCATGAATTGGGACATACAATAGATGACGTAGAAAATCTTATTAAGAAACACGAGGCGTTCGAAAAATCGGCAGCAGCGCAAGAAGAAAGGTTTAGCGCCTTGGAGAGGTTAACAACCGTGAGTAGTTATTGTTTTTGTGAAAAAATTGTTGGTTTTTGTCTTATTGTTGGTTGTGGAATGTAGTTAAATCTTTAATACCTAACTGTTTTTTGGGGTTATTGTTTAAATACAAAATTGTGCTATATTTATATGCATATAAATAGTGTTTTATGCCTTCTCTTCCCCCATATCTTCCATTTTTTTGTTATTTTTCTACATTTTAATCAATGTATCGCTTTTTTACTTACCTTTTTCTCTAAGAACCTTCTTTACACACATTTCTTCGTCTATCTTGACTACCTCTCCAATTCGTGTCACAATTACGAGGTGGGACCCATAAGTTCCGGGAAGTACGCTGTGGAGGGGAGGGAGAGTGGAGGAACATGTCCGTTAGTGTCACGCCACCTGCGTCAGTGTACAAAGTTGTGTCGCTGTGAGTGCATCGGTTCGCCTGTCAGATTTTTTTTAGTAAAACAACTTTTTACATTTCGGCGAAAACGTAATCGCGAGAACAACGCGCGGCTGTGAAATTTTGTTTCTTGTAGGGGAAATCGGCCGCGGAAACTATTGTAATTCTTAAGACTGCTTATGGGGATGCTGCCTTAAGTAAAACCAGAGTTTACGATTGGTTTTCACGTTTTAAAAATGGAGAAATGTCTATTAAAGACCAACCTCGTTCAGGACGCCACTCAACGTCAAGAACTGATGAAAACGTCGACAAAATCAATGCCCTCGTTCGTCAAGACCGTCGCCGAACCTGTGAGATGTCGGGAAAGTCATTCAGAGACTTTTATCCGAAGATTTGCACATGATAAGGTGCAGCCAAATTCATTCCACGCATTCTGACAGACGAGCAAAGGCAGCGTCGACTTTAGGCATGTTTTGAGCTTCAAAATCAGCTCGAAGAGGACCCTGATTTTTATTCCAAGGTGATTACTGGTGATGAATCGTGGTGCTATGGATACGACCCTGAAACAAAGCAGCAATCAAGCCAGTGAAAGACAGCTGGCTCTCCTCGTCCCAAAAAAGCTTGCCAAGTGAAGTTAAACATCAAGACAATGCTCATTTGTTTCTTCGATTGCAGAGGTGTTGTGCACGCGGAGTTCGTTCCCCCGGGTCAAACTGTCAACCAGAAGTTCTGCTAAAATATTGAGGGAGAGTATTCGGAAGAAAAGGGCAGATCTTTGGCGCACAGGCGACTGATTCTTCCATCATGACAACGCGCCGACCCACACCGCCCTTTCCGTGAAGTAATTTTTGACCAAAAACGCCATGACACTGATTGTCCACCCCCCATACTCATCGGATCTAGCCCCCTGTGACTTCTTTTTGTTCCCCCGACTCAAAAAGAATATGAAAGGAAAGCGTTTTGTCACTGTGGAGGAGGTGAAAAAAAAAACGCTGGAAGGCTTTAAGGACATCCCGATGAGTGAATTTAAAAACTGTTTTGAACAATGGAACAATCGTTTGGAGAAGTGCTTTGTGGACAATGGCGAATACTTTGAAGGTGATTAAAATTTGGTGTTAAAATAATGGGAAATAAAGAAGTTATGACGAAATTCCAGTTTTTTTTTTGGGTCCCCCCTCGTATAGTTTTATGTGCCACATTTTTCGAGTTAGTGTCACAAGTAGCTCCAATTATAGTTTTACGTGCCATATTTTTCGAGTTAATGTCACAAGTAGCTCCAATTATAGTTTTACTTGCCATATTTTTCGAATTAGTGTCACAAGTAGCTCCAATTATAGTTTTACTTGCCATATTTTTCGAGTTAATGTCACAAGTAGCTCCAATTATAGTTTTACTTGCCATATTTTTCGAATTAGTGTCACAAATAGCTCCAATTATAGTTTTACTTGCCATATTTTTCGAGTTAGTGTCACAAGTAGCTCGAATTATAGTTTTACGTGCCATATTTTTCGAATTAGTGTCACAAGTAGCTCCAATTATAGTTTTACTTGCCATATTTTTCGAGTTAATGTCACAAGTAGCTCCAATTATAGTTTTACTTGCCATATTTTTCGAATTAGTGTCACAAATAGCTCCAATTATAGTTTTACTTGCCATATTTTTCGAGTTAGTGTCACAAGTAGCTCGAATTATAGTTTTACGTGCCATATTTTTCGAGTTAATGTCACAAGTAGCTCCAATTATAGTTTTACTTGCCATATTTTTCGAGTTAATGTCACAAGTAGCTCCAATTATAGTTTTACTTGCCATATTTTTCGAATTAGTGTCACAAATAGCTCCAATTATAGTTTTACGTGCTATATTTTTCGAGTTAATGTCACAAGTAGCTCCAATTATAGTTTTACTTGCCATATATTTCGAATTAGTGTCACAAGTAGCTCCAATTATAGTTTTACTTGCCATATTTTTCGAGTTAGTGTCACAAGTAGCTCCAATTATAGTTTTACTTGCCATATTTTTCGAATTAGTGTCACAAATAGCTCCAATTATAGTTTTACGTGCCATATTTTTCGAGTTAATGTCACAAGTAGCTCCAATTATAGTTTTACTTGCCATATATTTCGAATTAGTGTCACAAGTAGCTCCAATTATAGTTTTACGTGCCATATTTTTCGAGTTAGTGTCACAAGTAGCTCCAATTATAGTTTTACTTGCCATATATTTCGAATTAGTGTCACAAGTAGCTCCAATTATAGTTTTACTTGCCATATTTTTCGAGTTAGTGTCACAAGTAGCTCCAATTATAGTTTTACTTGCCATATTTTTCGAATTAGTGTCACAAATAGCTCCAATTATAGTTTTACGTGCCATATTTTTCGAGTTAATGTCACAAGTAGCTCCAATTATAGTTTTACTTGCCATATATTTCGAATTAGTGTCACAAGTAGCTCCAATTATAGTTTTACTTGCCATATTTTTCGAGTTAGTGTCACAAGTAGCTCCAATTATAGTTTTACTTGCCATATTTTTCGAGTTAGTGTCACAAGTAGCTCCAATTATAGTTTTACTTGCCATATTTTTCGAATTAGTGTCACAAATAGCTCCAATTATAGTTTTACGTGCCATATTTTTCGAGTTAATGTCACAAGTAGCTCCAATTATAGTTTTACTTGCCATATTTTTCGAATTAGTGTCACAAATAGCTCCAATTATAGTTTTACGTGCCATATTTTTCGAGTTAATGTCACAAGTAGCTCCAATTATAGTTTTACTTGCCATATATTTCGAATTAGTGTCACAAGTAGCTCCAATTATAGTTTTACTTGCCATATTTTTCGAGTTAGTGTCACAAGTAGCTCCAATTATAGTTTTACTTGCCATATTTTTCGAGTTAGTGTCACAAGTAGCTCCAATTATAGTTTTACTTGACATATTTTTCGAATTAGTGTCACAAGTAGCTCGAATTATAGTTTTACGTGCCATATTTTTCGAGTTGAAAGTAAAAACATAAATTTCCTATTTGTCACAAATCTTCTTAAACAGTATCCATCCGTGAATCGCTTTTTTTAGTTACCTCTTTCTCTAAGAACCTTCTTTACACACATTTCTTCATCTATCTTGACTACCGCTCCAATTCGTGTCACAAGTCGCTCCAATATAAAAATATAAACTTTACAACATAACTGACTGAAGAAAACTGGAAGCATAAATCCTGGCTATAATTTACTACCTGCGGAATCAGTTTAGAAAGTTATTATAGACGCAATCTAGGAAAAAAATTACTTCTTGTTACAATTAAATTTTCTTGTATTTAAACAATAACCCGCAACTTCTTTCCAACTAATTTTCTCACTTCTGTATTGTAACGTCCACTCTAGCACTTAATGGTATTGCTTTCTTTTGTAGTTAGAAACTGACGGAGGTAGTTTAAAGTATAGTACCGCTCCATTGCATGCGGATTCAATTTGCAATTTTTCACACGTTCCTCCCGCCTACGAAAAAACCGCTCCCGCTCCAATTCGCAACTTCAGCTCTGCATACACTCGCGAAACTGTAAACAGCATCGTAAGAAGCGTGGATCGATTTTACAAACCCGCCGTGTTTTGTAGGAGAAATTTCACTTTCCGCGGGGTCGAAAAATATCATCCCGATTGCGGACGAAAGTCGAAACAAAAAAGTTTCTTACACAAAAATAAATCTTTGAAAGAAATAGTTTTCCGTAAAAGTATCAACTTTAATTCGGGTGTTGTTGTACACGCTCCGAATCGTCCAGCTTATGTTAAAAGTATATCGATGTTCGAAGCTGATTACAAGACGAACAATTATACTCCGTATAATACTGAGGATTTTAAAAGCATTAAATACGTTTGTAACGATTTTATAATGGCCGAAAGGTACTCGAATTATCTGGAAAATAACGCTTCGTTGCCAAGAAAAAATCGGGATAGTGTTAGTATAGATATGTACGCTACGAATACGTCAAACAACATTAAAAAACGGTCAAGAGCTAAAGGAGCGGGTAGTAATAAGTCTTATAGGAAGTCTTTTCCTTTGATGGCACCTAAACGTGATACAGTAAGTTTGTATGCGCTTTCGACACAAAAAAATACTAATAAAAAGGTTGCATGCGACGGCGAGGTACTAACAATAGTATTTAGACCAGGGCCGATAATTTTTGAAAAAAAAAATAATAGTAGGATGACACCCATTGGAAAAGGAGGAGAATATTATAAAAATTAATTTACGGGCGATATGAGGTCGGGAAGGGGAAGGGGGTGAGTTTTTAAGGGTAAAAAACGGTTTATCTCGATTTCCGGCAAAACTACAAGTCCTATGGAAAAAAGTTGAATGGCAGAGTTGTAGGTAATAAAAAGATCTTCAACTTTTGTGTTCACACTTTTTTAACATAACCTCAAAATTTATGTGAAAAATTCAAAAAATCAAGTTTTTGGTTTTTTATCTTCTACAAAAAATTATTTTTTTTCACGAAATTTGGTGAAAACTTACCTTTTTATGTCCCAAATACACTGTAATTTATTTGTTTTAAAATATGAATTTTTTCACCTTTTTTTGACTTAATATCGAAAAAGCACCCTAATTTTCAATCGAAAATTCACCCGTCAAAATATCAGCTTTTTTCAAAAAGTTGGTGTGCTTTCGTTGAAATCTCTACTTTTCGATGGTGTAAAAAAATATATATAGCTATAGTAAATCTTCTCAGAAAATGCAAAAAATCGAAAAAAACTCCAATTCAAAAATTTATTTTAATGCCATTTTAAAACAATTTCATCTAAAAAATGTGACTGCTGCAATTTTTTTCAATTAAAAATTTGATTTTTTAAATTCTAATTACATTTATGTCATAGAAAATCTCATAATATATAAAAATAAATGTAAATCGTACTATTGAATTTAGATACTTTATTCTGATTACGTTATTCTTTACAATATTTTTTGCATTTTCTGAGAAGATTCACTATAGTAATATATTTTTTTTACACCATCTGAAAGTAGAGATTTCAACGAACAGAAAGCACACCAACTTTTTGAAAAAAGCTGTTATTTCGACGGGTGAATTTTCGATTGAAAATTTTTTCGATATTAAGTCAAAATAAGTTGAAAAAATAAATATTTAAAATCAAATAAATTACAGTGTATTTGGGACATAAAAAGGTAAGTTTTCACAAAATTTCGTGACAACAATTTTTTTTTTGTAAAAGATAAAAATAAAAAACCACAAACTTGGTTTTTTGAATTTTCCACATAAATTTTGAGGTTATGTGAAAAAAGTATAAATACATAAGTTGTAGATCTTTTTATTACCTACAACTTTGCCATTTGCTTTTTTTCCATAGGACTTGTAGTTTTGTCGAAAATCGAGATAAACCGTTTTTTACCCTTAAAAAATCACCCCTTTCCCTTCCCAACCTCAGATCGCCCGTAAATTATTTTTCCATTTTTATAATATTCTCCTCCCTTTCCAATTGGTTTCATCCTACTATTATTTTTTTTCGCTTTTTATTATATTTAAACCCTGGTCTATATTTACAGTGCGTTAATTTATCGATTACTTTTAACCTGATCAAATCTCGTTTACGCCTCACCAAACAACACTTGCGTAAAAAGTCTGACGCTTGAGCTGTTGATATTGTTTTGACGCGGCGTAAATGAAATTTAAACGTTTACTGTTTTTTTTTTGTACAGCTGTACCTTTAAATAAACGTACTGTGTATTGCATGTTGTTATATTTTAATAATTAACTGGCTTTATCAATATTTCTAATATAAATGGAGATATGTGGTTCAATATGAGACACTCGATATATTACATTTTTTACACTGCTCAGTTAGAATTTGTTAATTAGTGTAAATTTTGAAAGAACAAGTCCAAATTTTGTAGACAACTGTAACAACATTATTTCATGCCTTACTCTTGTAAATCTGTTCACCTTTCACTTTTGTGGTATTTTGCTTAAACTAAAAATTTCCCATTTGATTTTTATTTGTGTCAAAATGAGTCCACCTCGTAGCTATCATCCTTATTATAATTACGTACCTACATTGTTTAGAATTGTCATAAAACTAGCAATCCTCAATCACCATTCATCTCCTTTTCAATTGATATTGTTTTCTTAATGTATCTTTGAAGCAATACCCTTGATATATTACAAATTGCGAAAAGTCTATTCGCGACATACTATTTACACAAGTACGACAAGGAAAATATGAGCAAAACTACTTGAAAGAGAGAGAAGAATATTTGTGCGCTCAGCGATGGGTGTGTAAAAGTTTAAATGTGAATTCTCTCTGTAAAGGACACTATTGCCGGATAAAAGTGTTGTTTTACCTAATAGTGCATGAATTAACGATAACGAGACAAAAATATCATTTGTACAAATTAACCTGCGCTTCTGGCAACAGCGGATAAATAGGGTGGCACTGAACACACCCCCAACTGTTTTTGGTAGCAGGAACTGAACAGACGCTCATTCTTCTCTCTCTTTCAAGTAGTTTTGCTCATATTTTCTTTGTCGTACTTGTGTAATTCGTATAGACTTTTCGCAATCTGTATATACTGGATCTTCATTGAAATCAGTTCATAAACAAAGAAATTATTCCCAATAAATATAGTTCGTACGAGATATAAACTAGTCCAACGCCTCATTCAAAATGGTAGACGAATATTTATCAAATAAGGAAACCGTTCCACTTATGAGAAAATCACAATTCTTTATCACTTCAGTAAAGGAAGTAGAAAATCACTTAGCAAAAATTATAAGATTGATTAAACCAACAATGTAGATAAACAATTAATGTAACAAAACATTCCTTGTTATTTGAGTTAGGTGTATCAAAGATACACCTCTCATTTATGAAATGTGCTATTGGTGTTTGGGTTTACCCTCCTTTCATCAATTACGTACAGCAACTTTTAAATTCGCAACTACAAGGAAATTCAGCGTACCTACAGTACCTACAAAAGTGGTGAGCATTATCTTGTTCTATTTTATTTATATTTAGAATATAACAATTAACTTTTTTTTTTAATTTCTGCTGATACTTCAAAACGGATTCTTGGTAAATATTACTGTCTACCTATTAATTCAATATAGACCACTCCCATATATCTTTGACTTCTGCAACTTCTATATCGATATCAAAATACCTTATTTAGGGTAAACTGTATGATCTGCTTGTCAATGTCCAATTATTTTGTTCCCAAATGCCTTTCATAACACCTGTCCAATTTCCACTTCAATTTCAACGGGTTCTTCATATTCCTGTGTAATTTCCCTGATTTATTCTAGAACTTTCAACTACAGATGCTCTAGTAGTTCATCTTCATCATAAAATTAAAATTGACTCTTTGACAACGTCTTCAACGTACAGGACAGTCTTTAAATTCCTCTAACCAAAACTGAATCATTGACTACACTTCTCCATCACTAAATTTAAGTGACATATACTTTGGTAAAGCTGTCAAAATACAATTCTAATTGGATAAAGAAGTTACCACCAGAAAATGCAGATTTACCATAGTAATATGTTACCGATAAACTTTTGTTTGACATTGTTGTAATTGTATTTTGTTCCAGTTCGAATTAAGAGAAATTAAGAGGAGACAAGAGGCGGTACAAGCAGAGGAACGGGCAAGGCGAGAAAAGGAAGAAGCCGAAAGACTTGCGGCTATTGCTGCATCACTACCCAAGGAAATTGAAGCAGTTACAACTGATAGACCGGATACTGGATCGCCTGCTGTGGAGGAACGACCAGGTAAGTCGCAAATACTTTTGTTTCTCAATAAAAAAAGTTAATTTATTGTTGGATGAAAATATATTTTAAAAATTGTTATTGTAAACGATAAGCGAATTTTTTCAATCGCAGCTGGAGAAAGAAAACGATCTTCCGTTAAAGCTTCCTCGCCTGGTGAAGGTAAACCCGCAAAATTTTGTACATACATAGAAAATACCCGTACTAATGATGGATTTATCTGACTGTCGGTCAAATTTTCTTATTATCTTGAGACACAAAACTAAAGACTGTTGGATAAATTCATCTTGACTGTGTCTTTTTACATTTAAAAGAGTTTTTTCTAGTATTTTAAATAGGATGAAGTCATCCCTTGTTGTTTTCCAAATACCAAATTCTAATTAAAAGCTTTGTAGCACATAAATACGATCCTGTAAATAACTAGACTAATTGATAACTTATTTTAGGAAATTTTACACTTTACATTTGTTTTTAAGCCAATTCATTTATACCGACGTTACTGAATGACCAACCAAATCCGCTCTACAGTCTCCCCTTATATGCTCAGTTAAAGCACACACCCTAATTCTATCCCTTTCCCAAATTCTTTGGGTTTTCATAAAGGGGATTTGTCAGACTTCTACTTGGTATTTGCCCAGGTGAAGAAGTCCCCAATGAGAGTGAATCGCAATCTGTCAGAAGTGCAGGGGTCTTTTCTCTTTTTTCTTACACCACTTCTACTTGAATTTTATCCATTTGGAGAAGTCTTCAATGAGAGTGAATTGCAATCTGTCAGAAGTAAAGGGGTCTTTGTCCTTTTTACTTGCACCACTTTTACTTGAATTTTATCCATTTGGAGAAGTCTTCGATGAGGGTAAATCGCAATCTGTCAGAAGTAAAGGGGGTCTTTGTTCTTTTTACTTGCACCACTTTCACTTGAATTTTATCCATTTGGAGAAGTCTTCAATGATAGTGAATTGAAATCTGTCAGAAGTAAGCTTCATATGGCACTGGTGTTGATTGAGTTCATGTCCTGCGTTAAAAGTACTAAGAATGTTTAGTTGGGCTTTGCGAAGGCTTGTTAGTGCGTTTGATCTGGTACCATTGAAGAATTTGGACTGGGTCAGGTGTTTCCAGAGATGTGCTCTGCCTTTTTTGACCTTCTGTTATATTTTTGTCCTGAAGAACAGTGCTTTCCTGGCAAACGCCTATACTATGAAAAGATACAGCAAAGATATAATTTATTGGACCATAAGCTTACTCTGCAGAGTCAATATCGACAATAATCGGACATAATCAGAAATCTCTAGAATTGTGAGAAATATCACCAGGACAGAGACATGCGAAACAGTTCTTTAAACCTTTCTCCCCAAAATTTACGACAGACCCTGTAAGCGAACTGGAAAACTGAAAAGTATAGTAGGGAAATTGCAGAAAGTTAACTCTGGTGTTGTCAAAAAATGAATGTTAGCAATAATTTCCTAGAAGTAGTATATATCGTGGTATGGTAAATAATTTGTTATTTGGGAAACTTTATTTAAAATCCTTTGAATACAGACAAAATGTAATTAACTTTGTATAGCTGATGCTTCTTCTATTCCCTTTTGCTCGTTCCATCATTTCAAGTTCAGATTTTCTTTAGAAACTGCTTGTAAACGTATTTAATTATAAATATTGGAAGCACGAGTTAAATTAAGAAAAATAGTAAGATCTGTTGATTTTGGAAGTATTAGAATACAAAGTTAGGACGCACTGTATAGTATGAAAAATCTGTATAAGTCACTAGAAGAAAAATAAGGTTCGATTCCTTAATATATTGTGTTTTTCACTAATTTAATTAGTTTTAAAGTATTTCTAACACTATAAGGTACTAAAAATTTGTTTATTTATGTTTGGGACTGATTAAAAATGTAAAATTGCCACTTAGTCATCAACATTATATCAGAAAATCAGTTACATTTCAAGGCTATTTTAAATTTAATTTTTAGTTTTATATTCGATTAAAAAAGGTACGAGTTAACTTTTCAACAAAATATACCAAACTACAATTTTAAGATTCAAATCAGTATGACTCATTCCAAGGAATCCATCCAGGATATCCCTAGGTGAGATTAAGTTATCAAACATATCTTTTAGTTCATTTACATTCAGAAATTAGTTGAATACGAATATATTATGAAATAAGTATTTAAGAATGAACGAGTACACAAATTAAATACGAATGTCTTGATAGCCATTAAACGCGAGCTGTGTACACTATTTTTTCTACTCTTATACTTTAGCTTTAACATTAGTTATGCACAAATTTTAAGAAATCACTTGCAGAGAACTCTAAAATTCAATTAATTCAAGATCTGTTAGGATGTTGCGTTTTTATCGGATATAAACTTGTATTTTAACGAAAATCTGTATATTTATTTATAAAATTACATTAAGGGGGTAAAAAAACTATTTTTCGCGTGTACATAAAATATTGGTTTGATTGAATGCTGGAAATTGATTTTACAAACAGAGACTGCACTCTTCTAATATTAATTAGAGCCAAACAACGCCTGTATTTGTCTCCAAAATTGGGGTAAAAACTGTTTGTAGTGTCTATGGGGTTGGTTCATGGGAATTAAATTTCTTTGTACATCTTCTCCAAACAACAACTGTACCATCTTTGAACAGAAAAACTTTACGAACAGTCCATACATGAATAAATTTTAATATCTCTATCTTTTGTAGATCAGTTTACTTTAAACTAATCTATTTAGTGACAAAATGACATATTAACAAATAATCAATTGACTTTTACATTAATTTCATGTTGTATATACCTATAATAATTATTTTCTTTTACTGGTGATGGTTTCTATTGCTTTTTAAAAAAATAATTGATCACTAAGAAACGGTTATATAAAATTGCACTATTGTTATGTAAGATGCACAAACTAATAATCAACGTTATCAACAAAATGATTGTCTATGAACATGTTTGGGTTACTAACTCGATTGAAATAAGGTTTGATTTTTTCATACAGCTGTCTAAGAGATCAAAAAGTAATACAGCGGGATTGTTATAAGTTATAAGACATTCGAAATTAAAGACAGATACTGTCTTGATGGTAGGAAATAATAATCAGCAGTTACAATTGTAGTTTATCTGTCTTATTTTGAAAAAGATTTGTTACAAAAGGAATTGCGACCAAATGATTCCTTTGCTGAAGAATATTTTTTGCTGTCCAAACTACTTATGTAACTGTTGGTCATTTAATGAAAACATCTGTTTAATTTATGTCAAATGGTATAAAAGATAAATTGTGTTCTTGCTTCTTGAATTGCTTTAAATAAAAAAATATCTTCTTTGTGTTTGTATACAATAACTATTGGCGGTAAGTAAATGTTTGATTTGCAACTGCATGCGATCGCTTTTACTGTTTGTTTCGATGTCTTTTTTGAGAATTTTGTTTTCTTGTACCTATAAAACTATCGTTTCCTACTCGAATTACCAAATATTTGATTTTTTTAAGTATGTTCATTATAAGAAGGTAATAGATCGAAGTAATTGGAGACAAGTTAACATTACACAAATAATAGGGTATGTTCTATTAGATCAAATTGGTCAAGTCTTTACGCCACACGACTTTATGCAATCTGTCAAATTTGATCTAAGAGTAACAACAGTTAATTGGTACGCATTAATGTGACAGGGCAATGTTAAAATAATACATTTCTAAATAGATTCGTGACTTGACTGATTTGAACTGTCATCTCTCGCAAAAGGATGACTGTAATAGTTTGACTACCATCTGATCATGGAGACTAGATAAGGAGATCGAACTCATAAGGGAAAATTGCCCTCAAAATCGTCTATCTAAGCAGTTTGTTTTTTCACCGCAAATCCAATACTATCTAACCTTAGTTTTTATTAATGACAATTGGCAAATTAAAATCATTACTTATGATAAAAACTCTAAAGTAAGATCTAGATATATTGTTAAAAATTTAAAACGGACGTTGTTGAAAATTATTGCGATAGTGTTAGGTGTTAGGAATTATTTAAATATATTTTATATTAAAAACCTATGCATAAACTAATATCATTAGAATGTTATATATATATCAGCACCATAAGCCTATCTGGCCCTCGGCTTCGAGATCTTTCACTCTCTCTTTCCATCTTCCTCTGTTCCTCGCCTCGTTTTTCCAGTCCCTTACTCCCGACGTATTCTCAGGTCTCTCCTAACCTCCTCCAACCATTTTTCTCTTTTTACCACCTTTTAGCACTCGTCTTACCCGTCTGTCTTCTGTCACTCTTCCTATATGTCCCAACCATCTCGCACTCTGTGCTTTAATTATATGGATTATACTTGTGGCTTATACAATTCTGATATTTCTCTGTTTGTTCTTCTTCTGTACATTCCCTCTTCTTTAATTCCACCATAAATATTTCTGAGCATTTTACGTTCCCATATCTCTAGTTTATTCTATCCTCTTTTTTGTTTATTGTCCAGGTTTCACAAGCGTAGGTAACTGACGGTATTATTATTGTTTGGTGCATTCTTATTTTAGCTGTTCGTGATATGTCTTTTGAGTTTAACATCTTTGATACCATTTCTGCTACTTTACTGCCGTTTGTCCTTTTTCTATTTCGCTTTCTTCATCTCCTTTATTTGTGATGGTGACTCCCAAATATTCGATTTGTTCCACTTTTTTTATTCTTTATCTATTATTTCCATTACAATTTATAATATCGGTTTCCTCAATGTACCATTTTCCAATTTAACTGGTATATTTGACTTTCCCATTGCCTCAAACATTTTTTTTCCTTTTGATAGTAACATAGGCATGTCTGTAATCGATGAATAGCATAAGAAGACTTAGATTTTGTTCTTAAGCATTCTACTGAAATTGTTTCATAATGAAAATTTGGTCTATTGTCGATCTACCTGCTTTAAAACCTCCTTGGTATTCTCCAACATTTTCTTTGAGATTTGGCAAAAGAAAAACACCATGAACACAAAGTGTATGCAAGGATTTAAACTGGCGCCATCCACCATGACCAGAAATTGGAATACGTGGAGTCCTTATATAGTCTCCATGATGAATGAATTTTAGTGATGTACATTTTTACAAAAATGTTTATAAATACACATTTGTTTCAGTTTTTAAACAAAAAAACAAACCTGAAAATATTATAACCAAAAAGAAATGATATTTTTCACTTTATTACATTTATTCCTTTTATTCCACAAAAATGGGTTTTCTATGTCTACTAATTTTTTAAAAATCACTTATTTATCCTGCTTTTTTGTGTAATTATTTAAATCATCGTCTCCTTATTGAACCTAGGAAGTTGCTTTTTGTTAAAATACCATTTTGACGGTAGCAAATTGAGTAACTATACGAACTATATGAAGCTTTGAAATGAAAATATTGTTTTTACTGATGCACAGCGTTTCCACTGTGGGGTGCCCAAGAAAAGTCTTTCAACAACGTCTAGGACATTTTTAGCTAAAACTAAAAGTAAAAATGTTTTCCCTTTTGGACACCCAATCCGTGAATACTGTGTACACAGTTTATTGTGCATTTATTGGTTTAAAAACTTAGTATTACTGAAAATATTTGCTAAATAATCTGAAATTTTTAGTAAAAAAAAAGATAGCACATTACCATTGCTAAACAAAAAGCCAATAATTATTGTAATATATTTTTATTAGGAACAATCTCATTGATAACTACCATTGCTACTAGTATAAAATTTTAAAAGTTGTTGCATAACTTACATTTGGTTTTTTGTTTAATCGATATTTTTTGCATGTTTTTTTCTATTTTTAATGCATGAGCATGTTCTGTAGTGCATGAAGAACTGAAAGCCAGACCTCAGACTTTACCTCCCACGAGCGCACTATCATCACCGACGTCAGGAACTCCTCGCTCACAGACCCGTAAGTATTCTTACAAAATTAGAAGAAAAAATAACAATTATTATCGTTTACAACACATTGCATTTTGTTCGAAAGTTTCCGAAATGAAAAATATTTGTGTAGAAAATCATTTCTCAATTAGGTTTATCGTTGACGATTGTTGAAATTAATGTATAATTATATTCTTTGTTCTTTTATTGCTATTCAAAATTTCTACCGGCGCGCCACTGCCTCCAAATAATGATTTTACCGTAGCTGATATTTACAATACTTATGGGTGAGAGACTTGCCTATATTCATGTTCATGTTGATTATACAGGGCTTTTCGAACCGTACGATTTACACAAGCACGACAAGGAAAATATGAGAAAAACAGCTTGAAAGAGAGAGAAAGAACAACTGTGCGTGGCCAGCGAGGGCGTGTATTTAGTTCCAGAGGCCGGCCGAATGTCCACTGCCCCCCATTTCAACCGCTGTTGCCAGAAGCGCAGACTAATTTTTACAAATAATATTTTTGTCTCGGCATCGTTGACTCCTTTTCGAGCTCATGCACTATTAGGCAAAACCAAACACCTCCATCCGACAACAGTGTCCTTTACAGAGAACATTCACATTTAAAATGCTATTCTTAGGTCTTTTCGCTACAAACGTTAGCCACGCACAGTTGTTCTTTCTCTCTCTTTCAAGCTTTGAAAACTGCAAGACAGTTCCTAATAATTCCGATTTAAAACTGAGAGACTTGCCTATATTCATTGTTACATATATGTATGTACTTTTCATGTTCGGTAAGTTTATGAAAGTTTACTGAATTGTCGACGAATTGCAGTGTACTATGTAATGCCAGAACCGGGTCTTATGGAAATACAGTACACTGCTTCGAAGGCAGAAAAACTTCTAAAACCAATCTAGTGGTAGAAAACGGCCGCAACATCGATTGAAATTTGTATTAGTTACTATTTGGAGAAATTTATAGGTTAGACGTTTTCTTATATCCCATGTTGAGAAAAAAAGTTCAATACGATTTTTTGTTAATTACAAAAACAAAAAAAATATAGTATAATATATAGTTTGGCAAGTTTATCGGAAGCCGTGAAAGGAATGCAGTCGATATTGCCATGTTTAACTATGAAAAAGCTAAAGTGCTAAGTATGTAGTGATACATGTTAATTCTTTAATGTGCTTGTTTTCTTGGATTTTGTCTATTAACATTATTTTTTCAATTAATGAATATTAAAAGATAAACACTCTTCCAAATTTGTTATGGGTTTCTTCAAGCTCTGGCAGCGTTGTGCGAAAACCATAATTTTCACGCCCTCCGAACTAACTCAATTGGTGAAATTTATAGAAAGGCCTTCGTTGCTTAGCGACCAGCTGACTTCCAATTGGCAAGCGCGTGCGTGTGTTCTTCCCTCCCACTTTGTCAATTGACTGACATTGATTATCCAGTGGCGTTGGTATTGTCAGTGTCAGGTTTTGAACTATTTCGTATCCATATTGAATTCAAGTACGATTCTTAACATTATTTGTTTTTAACAAACACCGTGTTTTGAAAAATACCTTACCTTTAAAGCAAAGCAAAAATCTGTTTCTATATATAATAATTATTTTTTTTAATACTTTTATAAAATAGGTACCGTACGCCATTGGTACGTTTATGACAGATATCCGCCATGTTTCCTCGCCCCTTACCGATGCCGCGTAGCTTCAGATAAACTTACCAAACTATACAAATTTTGGTTTTCGTTCAACATTTCGAATACGTCTCGTGATATTTAAATTTGTCGATGCGATATTAACGCTTCCTAAAATAAGAAACTTTAAAACATCCACCCTGTATACATATATTTTTAACACCTTGACAAAAAAAAAATTCTACACAAACATTTTTCGGCGTTTCAAAAAGCTTCATAGTATCAGCTTTGTGTGTGTGTGTGTTTTGTTGCTTTATTTGTTTATTTTACAAGTGTCGAGAGTAGAAGAGAAGTCCAGGCGAAAAGATCGCTCTCGCAGCAAATCTCCTTTCAGGAGTTTCCGTTGGAAAAGGAGCTCTAAAGCTTCCGGAACTCACAGCGACGACGAAGGTGTTTTATCGTCGCCTTTACAAGGTATCTTTTTTTTTTCTTACTTGTATCCACGTAAATCATTTTATTTTGTAGTAACAATAGAAAAGTATTTTGTGTTATTTATAGATATATATGATAGGTTGCTCCATCTAGCTAAAAACTATGGAATTGAAAACATTTTTAATCATTTTTTTAGGGCTTATTTTCTTATAAGAATGTTCCCCTTAATTTTCGAATATACGGTGTCCGAGATACAGCCACCCTGTATATGAAGAATTTTAGTATTCATATTAATTAGTTAATAAAGTATTATTACAGTTTCCTGTAAAATATTTTTGTTGTCAGTCTTACCACAATGAGATCTACAAGATCTATTCTACATCTAGGTTAGCCTGTCTGAAGCCCAATTAGGCTTTAAGTAGGCCTGTTCCACTGGCCACTGCCAACCTAAAATAGTTCCAGGTTCGCAAATATCTACCCTGCTATTGTAGATAATGTCTTCCTTCTCATCTACATCTATGAAGAATCTCTATCGTACAGAGATTTATCCTGGCTACCTCATCAGCTATATTTCCTAGTTCACCACCGTATCCTGGTATCTAGAGCTAAGAAACGGTTAAGCTGTTGTCCCATATACCGTGTGATCGAAGAAAAACAGTAAGCTGTATAATTTTAGCAGCTATATTTTTACTTAACTTATCCACATTCATATTATGAACAATCAAAATTACATTACGAGGTTGTTTTTAACTATTTTTCAATTTAAAAAGCAATAGAAATCAACGCTGTGGTAGATAGAAACCAAAAAATGATTCCTATAAAAAGTTAAAATTTATATTCCACACATGTACCCATAAAACTTTTAGTCCACTAAACGAAGGTGTCAACCTGGGCATCTGGTCCAGCGGAAATTTTTTTATTTTTATTTGCAGGTATTCATAGGTACATTGACGCCCCAAAATATCAGGTACCTGGAATTTGTGGAAAGGTGGAAAAATTTGGTATTTTCGCTTATATTTCCGTAAATATGTCACATAGAGAATTTTTGTTCAGACAAAAAATGACGGGGACTTTATTATCTACAAAAATGATCCTTATCATTTTTGTAAAAAAGTTGATAGTTTTCGAGATAAACGGTCCTGAACGCAGCCCCATTTCCAGCTCCTTTCCGGCATCAAGAAATGACGCTCCCGTTAAAATGAATATTTTTTCATGATTCAAAGTGCAGATGAAAGAAGGAACCTGTGGCTATGATATCGTGTCTTTCCTCCCCTAATTTATTTCCCTGGATTAGTGAAAAACCCGGCCAAAGTTCGTTTTTGCCTGATTTTTCAGCCCTCCCATAAATATGTTCATATTTTTTTAATTAAGATTAATTTTCCCGAATTCTTCTGAGTAAAGGAGCTTTGGGAGGGTGCTTAATGGATTCCTAAAAAAGTCACTCAATAATTCCTGGGTATTTTTATAAACAACGTGTTTTTCCAAGTGCCATTTTTATGGATTTTCGGAGTTCTTGTAAACGCTCCAGTTTATCGCCAATTTCTTGGTAATTAATGATGAAACCGGGTTTTAAAGTATATTATACAAAAGGTTAGATTGTCCCTTTGCCGATACCACCATTATTTTCTGTCTCAAGTTCCCGAGTTTTCCGGAAAATCGGGAAAATCTTCAGCCCACTGAAAAAAGAACATTTTTTTTGGAGGTTTTTTCTCCTCACGGTGAAATTTTTTCTGGTCAAGGATTGTACCCGATGAAAGGTAACATTCTGACCTTTCCTTTGGTGTGTATATCAATTATTTTAGTGAACGCACGGAAAAGAATTTATTATGTTGAAAGTTGATATAATTTACGTCACATTTAATTCAAAGCTCTTGAAAGATAATTAATTTATTGTCGATTAAGTAAAGTTAATAATTGGGTTAATATTAGTTGTTCATGTAGAAAAATAGCGTCCATTTTCCATCCCGTTCGCATGTAATCATTCTCAAGATTTGGGTACACCATTAAAGTAGGCCAAGGGCTCATTTTTGGGGGAAGTGGTAGTGGTTCTGACCCCGAGAGTTGTTAAGAAAAAGAGCATTTTCATGACTACCATTAATGGCCTTGATCATTTCGCGACTGCGAAAAAGTATGGTGGCGCCATCTACAATTAATATTTGAAGCCCTAACCATATGAATTGGTTTATTTGCAGGCCCCTTATCCCAGATTTTGATAGGGAAGCGCCGGATTTTAAGTTTCGGAAAACGGTGAATTTTGAACCGCTGTTTTTGCAAAAAGTAGTGGGGTAGCGAAAAAAATCATAAGGATAACTTTTGTAGGTAATAAATGGCTCTTCGTTTTTTGTCTGAACAAAAATTGTCTTAGGGTCATATTTCGGCAGACATCGCCGGAAAACGGATTTTCGGGAACTCCAGAGCCATTTTCCCACCCTTCCACAAATTCCAGGTACCTGATATTTTGGGAATTTAATGTACCTATGGATACCTGTAAATTAAAATAAAAATTTTCCCGCCGGACCTGATGCCCAGGTTGACGGGTTTTTTGGCCTTTATTTATTGGACTATTTGTGTCGAAGACGAAGTTTTCCAAAAAAAAAATATACTAAATTTTATATAAATGATATTCAAATTCTTTATCTAATATATATTTTACTAATAATCGAACTGTCTTTCCTAGAACCAGGCAGCGTAGGAGACGACGAAACCTTCGAAGGTACGTTAGTGCGTAAGCACGAATGGGAGAACACCACGACGAAGGCGAGCAACCGTTCGTGGGATAAAGTGTATTGCGTGCTAAAAGGAGCACAATTGACTTTCTACAAGGATGCTAAAACGGCCAAATCTACGCCGGAACAGAGGTTCAAAGGCGAATCGGCGCTGTTATTGATAAAAGCCGTTGCTAACGTAGCGCAGGATTATAAGAAGAAGAAGCACGTGTTTAGACTGAAGTAAGTAAATTTTAATCAAAATTATGTATTATTTCATTTTACTTCAGTGGTAAGTTGAAGAACTATCTTATGTACCTTTTAATTCTGTGAAACAGCAATGCATCTAAAACATTGGGAAAAGATTGTTAAAAATACTTTTCCAAACTTGTGATTTTATTAACAAAAGAATTTTATCCATTTACATTTAAACATAAACATAACAACGTTTTCTGATTGAAAATCGCATATTTTGGAAACACTGGGTGATTACCGTAAATAATTTCTGTAGCTGCATGGATTCTTGCTATCAGTTCCTCCTCCATTTCTAACCATAACTAGTTTGGTAGTCATTAAAAAAAAATACAAGAAAAATATTTTTTTATTTCATTATTAAAAAGTGATCTTGCAGACTTCATGAAAACATTAAATATCTTGAAAACTATACATCTTTTGATATGTAAAGGTTATGCGTTTTTCACGTGAAAACCATTGAGGAATAAAAATTGCTTCAAATGCCAGTGGCATAAAAAATGGGAGGGGAAAGGTGACATATTTTTCTAAATGTACACCACTGGATCAAGAATTGAAAATTGTTTTTCCATCAAAATATGCCCTTTTAAATTTTAAAACAACCTGCCAAATGTCAAATCAATTTATCCATCCATTTTAAAGTTATTAAATAAAAACATTTAATTTTTCATAACTTCAACACCCCGTATCTCGAAAAGTAAATGAGCTGGACCCCTCATTCCTTATATCATTTTGTTCAGTTTTATGAGAGGTATCTACATGCAAACGTTGTAAGTGTCATTTGAAAACACCCTGTATAAGCCGATTGTATGGATGTGCTTCCTTGGGGTACAGTGACCGGTGAGTAAACCTCATCTGGCCCCTGCTAAGGTTTAATATTTCATTAGTCAGCGTCCCCGAGGGTTTTTTGGCCAGGAGTTTGCTGTGTTTAATTTGAATCCATCGAGATGTACAACCACGTGCAGCAGTTTTAGATATCCCAAATACTGGTTCAGGACCAATGAATGCAGTCTCAGACCCTAGCTTTGCTAGGATGTCTGCCTTTTCATTTCCTACAATGCCCTTGTGCACCAGGACCCACTTGAGAGTAACTCTATTATAGTTAGCCAAAGTTAATAGTTTTTGTAGACAGTCCGAGACCAGTCTAGATCTGATCTGAGGACATGCTAAAGATTTTAGTGCTACCTTATCCGAGAAGAAGCAAATGCTCCCTGCATTGGCCCCGAACCCTTCTTCTTGTAGCTAACACATACAAAAAGGCAGCCATTGAAAAATGGAAACAAACTAAGTTTCTATCTAAATAGAATTGAGAGTTTTTTTTTTAATATACATTTTCTTTTCTAGATTGGACAGCGGTGGTGAATTCCTCTTCCAATCGCAGAACGACTCTGAGATGAACACGTGGATTTCAAATATTAATTCTCATGCAGATACAGAATCTGCCGGTCCTTCTCGCTCACATACATTACCCGCATCTGGGCAGAAGGAGGATTCCAAACGTCGCAGCTTCTTTACTTTAAAGAAAACGTAAGTAACAATATTCATTAGAGTTCTCTAAAGAAAGAAATAAATTAATGTTTGTATTTGTATTTTCAGATAAACTGTTCTACTTCTATTCTTGATCATACCTGTATCTTTACGCTTTACCTGAGAGGACTATTGTCCAGATTTTGCCCTTCTTTTTTATATTAGCATAAATATTTAATATATTTTTCTTGTAGTTTGCACATTATAATTATTATATAGTAATTTTAAATGTATAGTAATATATTAATACTACGTGATTAAAAAATTAAACTTGACTGGGGCACAAAAAATGTTTCACCTCAGAAAAAGCCGGTGTTGTATTATTTATTAATAAAACGATTTGGATAAAATATATACATAGTTGAAAATGAATAAATAAATTGTGAAAGTCCCAGAAATAAACGTTTACAGTTACTGTTCGGCAGTTTTTTGTCTGCCAATTTCCCCTTTCTATCATTTTATGTTTCATAATAATCTATCTAAACCGTTATTTGTAAGTTGCAATATTTTATTTCAGCTTTGCTTAGCAAAGGCGATCGGTTGGTGACAAGTCATTTATTATATTTCATTTATATGATTTGTAGATTATTTTTATTTCTATTTTACATAAATGAACTGTGTGCTTTTAAAAATGGAGTTATAATAAATATTGTTTTTAGTACATTTCTCTTTTATTCTTACCTAAAGCAACAAACCAACACTATCAAGAAGTTGTAACAAAGCTGATCTCACTAGGATACTTTTATTAAGGTCCTTAGCTGACCTGAAATGTCTCGCTGTGATTTCATATTTGCCGCTTCCGATCAATTCGGCAAGTGAAACCTTTTTGTTTCCCTCGAATGCAAACTACATTACTGCACTCAAAATTGATTGTAATGAGTCAATTACCCCTTTCTGTTAATAATGAATTTCTTCATAATAACCTCCATTGAAAATACATATAGAAATCATTCGTTTTTTAACTTTTAGTGGAATTAACCAGAATCGAGAATGACCTATAAATAAGTAAGCTAAGACTTACTTTCTGTTTTACCTAAAAATACATTACTGTAAAATGTGTTGCCTAACCATTAGGACATGATTATAAAGATTATGATTGACATTACAACCAGTAGATAAGTTGCTGCTGTAGACGAATAATTATCAATCTTGAATTATTCAAGACATTAAAATGATGTAATTTATCAAGCCAAAGAGAAATACGAATATGATTTGGTCGAACAGCCCCTGCGGCTAAGGCATTCGATTAAATAAATAAAAAGAAGAAGACAAATACGATTGTCCAGTAAAGTGTTTTCATAACAAGATATTCTAATTAATTAAGTAAATATCATAGACAAAATATTATTTCTCTATGGTAAATATTTTGTTGTTTTTATGGTTAAATCTCAAGTTGTAACTATATAGAATTACTTATACAATGAGGATCCACGTCCACAGTACAAAAATAGAATGAGCCTTTACGTGTATATGATGCAACCAAACATACATTCTAATTATTGGAAAATGGTGAGTGAGATTTTTAAAACTAATGCAATTCTAATACTAATTTACTCTGTCGTTATATATACTGCTCCACCAAACAATATTTCATCTTGGAATAGCGGTCGATTCACATTTTGAATTTGATGGTGTAGAATCCAGTAGAATCTACACCGACACTGAAATAAGTGTATGCTATGAAGTTATGAACAGAACTAACAGAAGATCTGTGGTTATGAGCATAACATAACCTATCCATAACAAATTTATAATAATTTTTGTTTATATACTTAGAAATCCTACATTTAAACTTGATAACAAACTATCTTTACTCGTAAAAATACGGGTAGCTATTGAAGATGATTTTACCTGATTCTCTACTGTTTTGTGTGTCTTTATTGGACACAGGAGCACTTTTATTTCTACTGATATATTTTGTATCCTTACTCGAAACATTATTTATTCCCAACTTGTATTATTGTTGTACATTTTAGTTATATATAAAATATATTTTCCTTAAAATTTGATAGGTAATAACATTGTCCGATCTTGAATGTGATTATTTAAACGCTCAGGAGTGCTGTTCAAGACTGAATACTTGGGTAATGCCAAAATTTATAGCTCATGTATTTTTAAGTGTGCTTCTTTTATTACATGGTCATTGGGTACTGGCTTGTTTAAATTTACCAATGACATTTTGGCTAGTATATGAAATATATACTGTACCAAGTGGAAATTTGGGAGTTTACGATGCTATTGAAATACACAATAGAGGCCAAATAAAACAGCACATGAAAGGTTGTATGGTGTATCTTGGATATTATTTGATACTTTTCTTTCTTTATTTATATTGGTAAGTATATCCATAAAATAAATGAAGTGTCGAACTGGGATTACCTACTTGCTTTTACTACTAAACAATTTTTCATCACACTTCACTTACTTTTTTATTTAAAATGATAGTTCCAAGATTCTCAATTCTCCAACATTTATTAAATTCTTCCTCATCATCACAAGTTTTTTTTTTCAAATATTTTGATCATTTCACATTTTTAATGTGCATTATTTTTTATTTTAGTTTAATTACATCTCTACTCAAAGGCGATCCAATAAATAGAAAAGATGAGGGTGAAATAATACATGAATTTTGAGGAAATGTTATACTAAACTTTGGTAATTATTCACATCACATCCATTTAAAACATAGGAATTTACAATGGAGTTTTTGTAACTGAGTCCTTGATAACTTAATTGCGTCATAGAGATAAACATAACATTGCATGTTGAATGAATGAAATAATTAAATGGTTTACTCATTTCAAAGGTTTATTTTAATTTTGGGTTCCTAAATATTATAAACTATATTTGAGTATTATTATCGACGATGGTGTGATTACTGTAACATTTGATTCTAGTGTGTATTAAAATAATGAAATCTTCCTAGTTCCTCTAATTCTTCTACCACCTTCGTTTTCTTCCTTGAAGGTTTAAAACATTTAGTTTTTCTAAATTTTAGTGGAATGAACCTGAATATGTTATCTGTGTGATCCAGACCACAGACAACAAACTATATGTATCTAATCTAAGACTTACGTTCTCAGTTTTACTTAGAAATACACCACTGTAAAATGTGTTGCCTAGCTAGTAGAAAATGATTATTAATATTATCATTGTCTATTAGACAATGATATTATTATCGACGTTGGAACCAGTACTGTAGATTGAACGAATAATTTTTTTAAACGGGAGAACATTTTTCAAGGCATTAAAAAATGTAAACGGATATATAGATATGACTCTGAACAGCCCCCGCATCTGAGATATTCGATCCAATAAATAAAAAGAAGAAGACAAATATTTTTCTCAAGTCAACTGTTTTCATAACAAGAGATTTCCATTCTCATTAATCGGTTAATATTCTGTTATAAGAATAAAATATGTAATTTTAACATGAACTAGAATGAATAGTGACTTGCTATTTTTCTTAGTATACTTAAAATATTTATTATTAAACAACTAAATAAAAATTTTATGATGTTCGTGAAAGATCCCTGTGGAATATTATGTATTTTAATAACCTACATAGCGGTATTTTATGCGGACTATGTTATTGTTAAATGGGTTGTTCTTCAAACAATGTTGGACAGGTGAATAAATGAATTCGAACACTTGAGGTTCATTAATGCCAAGTTTTGTTTTAGTCTATGGGGCACCTTTAATGTTGTTATGTTTAACACTGTAATATTTTTCTTGATCATTTCACATATCAAAGCAGTCATGACTGATCCTGGCACTGTACCTCTTCCACAAAGTAGAATAGACTTTTCAGATATGCATTCTGCTGATTCTGGTAAGTTCTTCATTTACTATACAGATAATTAATAGATAGTGACTATAGATTAGTACTTATGAGATGAAAGGAATGGAAACAGTACAGGACCGAATATCTAAAGATTAGATTTTTAGGCTGTGAATTTGTGAATTGGACAGTTTGTGCAAGATGTGAAACATACAGGCCTCCAAGAGCACATCATTGTAGAATATGCCAAAGGTGCATTAGAAGAATGGATCATCATTGTCCTTGGATTAATAACTGTGTGGGAGAGAGAAATCAAAAGTATTTTATTCAATTTTTAATTTATGTAGGTGAGTTTCAGTATTTCTAAGCAATGTTTACAATATTTTTAATCAATATTACCTACTATATTTCAGGTACTTTATCTGTTTATGCTATAGCATTAGTATCCATATCATGGATTAAAGAATGTAAAGACTGTAGTGATGATATTCCATTAAAAGAAACCAGAATGTAAGTATTTGCTTAATTAGAATATACTAGTCCTACCGCTTTACGTTTACTGGCATTCTTCAATGTTGTATTTTGTTTTGTAGATTACATAGTATAATACTCTTGCTGGAAAGTGCATTATTTGGTTTATTTGTTGCTGCCATACTGATTGATCAAATTCAAGCAATCTTGAATGATGAAACAGCAGTTGAGCAAGTTCAGAAGCAAGGTCCTTACAGACCTTACAAACCTAAAATGGTTTTACTCGGAGAAGTTTGTGGCAAAGAACATCCTTTATTATGGTTGCTTCCATGTTCTACAGTGCCAAAGAAAGTCGACGTACCACTAATCGATCATCAAGTTTAAAACTCTTGCCTTTTAATTGTGGTGTAGCCCAAACATTGTGTCTGTTATGTTTAAATCATTAACATTGTGATAATAACTACAACTACTTTAATTTTACAAATTTAAAGCAGATCGCTTACAGATGGAACCAAATTACGTAAGGAAAAACAATTATATTATTATTTTGAGTTAGATCATATTTTTTACAGTGGCTACATCACTGCCTTTCTGACAACTGAAAATTTTACACTTTTACACCTTTCATAACTTTGATACATTTATAAACTTCTGGCTCTTTTGATACTTGCATACTAAGGTTTTATATATTTCCAAACAAAATTTTTATTTGTACCTCTATTAATCATATCATATACACTTTCTAAATTCGAAACTAACTAATTCTTCCTTAAAATATAAATTAAGATAATAATTTAATACTATTATTGTAACAGGGTAGGTATATCTGCAAGATAGAACCAACAACCTACCAATTTGGTTTGTAAGAAAGGACATCACTTGTAGACTGGTCTAAGTTCTTTGAAAAATATTTGTAAGGAAATGGTATTAAAATATTATCTTTTACATATTGATAACACCCTTTACTTTACTAAAATAACGATTTTTACAGGAAACAAGTTAGGTAAATAATAACTGTTTCGTTCTGTTTTAAAATCTTTATTGTACTTCTTCTTTTGGATTATAAAATTATTTCCTGAAAACGTTGCATTATCTTAGATGTTACTTTATAGGGAGGCCTAAGACATCTGTCAGTTTATATAAAAAGAAAATTAGTAAAGTCGAAGTACAAGAAATGCAGACTTCTTTTTTTAAGTATATTGGGTGTTCAGTATGATTTGTAACGTCTCGTTTACCTAGCACAAACTATTTATATAAGTAGGATAAGAGCAAAATGTACAATTTGAATTTATAAGCTGTGAATAAGAGCCTACAAAGGGAAATTATAAAAAAATTCAATATTTTTGATTGGAAGATATTAAATGAAAATCATTTATTAAAATTTCGAGTTAGTATTATGTAAAGTGCGATTATTTTTCAACAAGAGCTGTTGCTATCGTTCTGATGGTTAAAATGGTTTACTGAGTTTCACTTTAAAGTAAACCGTTCAGTTATTACTGTGATCAAATTAGGTCTATCGTGTCCCTTCTGTGCTTAGTTAAAGTGCACACCCTGATCCTATTTATTTTATGAAGTGCTTCAACTCGGGTTGTTTATCCAGGTGGATAAGTCTCTTCAGTGAAAGAGTTGCATTTTGTGCAGTGACAATTTCTCACTAAACAATCCATATTTACATGATAAAATACAAACCTCTTGTGTTGAACATTTTTTGTTGGAAAAAACGATTATTTAAAATTGTGTCACTTCTAAATGAATAACCGCGGCTACAAATCTATTAAATTTGTGAAACTATGAAGTGTAGGGTAATACAAATACATTTAAGGTATTGTAAAAATCAACCTTTTCAGATATGATTTTATATCGAAGAATAGTTAAAATGCCTTAATTTTCATTTGATATCCTCGTAAGCTATAACTACAAATTATATTTAAGTGATAACTGGTGTGTGGAATCCCCAAAACTAAATATTTTATAATCTAAGAGCATTTATTGTGATAAATTAATTATATGCATAAAAATATCTGACGTATGTACCAAGTTTGAAAGATCTGTATGATTCCCTCGGTCGAGATTTTCTCGCCATTGTTAAATGTTGGGTCAGCATACGTCTCGTTACAGAGTAGAGAGAAAGTCGACTTTTTCAATTTTTTTGTTCTCGTAATGAAGTGATATATTTATCTATTCGAATCAAAGTTATTATCATGAATAAATAATTTATTCTATACTCATACATGTGAAGTACTGGTACGCTTTCTCACTTGGCACACACGTTAGATCTTTTGTATATATTGACTTGAAAACATAGGATTGGACCAAATAAATGGAACATCTGTTTTGTTAAATAGTGTGTTCTGTTCATTTTGTCCAACACTCTGTGTATGTATTCTTAAATTTTATAATTTATTTTTTTTGTATAAACATATAGTAATTTTATTGCTAGAGTACTTTAATTTCTATGTATAGAAAGAGTTATATACTTTGCAAAATATATGTTTTTTTTGTTTAATAGTTGTTTGAATTCTTATATTCCATCCTAAATCCATCCCTTTCAGTGCCTGTTGAAGTTGTTACTTTTTCAACTAAACACATCTCCAATAACTAAACTAAGTCTCTTTCAATGTGCATCATTTATTGAGGAAAACTCAACACTTTTGGTGTGAAAATAGAGTTTGAAAAGTTGAAAAATGTAGTTGGGCTACCCATTGATAGAGGCTACGCCCACCTCGTATATTTATTACTCTCAGCTATGTAAGTAAGTTATCGAAAGGCTGGGAAAGCTGGTGGTGGGAGGGCGTCGACAAAACAACACATCCTCAATAACCTACTCTCTTTCAATGTGCATTATTTATTGAGGAAAACCCAACTCTTTTGGTGTAAAAAGACAGTTTTGTTGAGTTTGTTAAAGATGAAAAGATAGTTTTGTTGAATTTGAAAAGTTGAAAAATGTAGTTGGACTACCCATTGATAGAGGGTGGTAGCTACGCCCACCTCGTAGATTTATTACCCTCAGCTATGTAAGTAAGTTATCGAAAGGCTGGGAAAGCTAGTGGCGGGCGGGCCTCGACAAAACAACACATCTCCAATACCCGACTCTCTTTCAATGTGCATTATTTATTGAGGAAAACCCAACTCTTTTGGTGTAAAAAGACAGTTTTGTTGAGTTTGTTAAAGATGAAAAGATAGTTTTGTTGAGTTTGATAAGTTGAAAAATATAGTTGGGCTACCCATTGATAGAGGGTAGTAGCTACGCCCACCTCGTATATTTATTACTCTCAGCTATGTAAGTAAGTTATCGAAAGGCTGGGAAAGCTAGTGGTGGGCGGGCGTCGACAAAACAACACATCCTCAATAACCTACTCTCTTTCAATGTGCATTATTTATTGAGGAAAACCCAACTCTTTTGGTGTAAAAAGACAGTTTTGTTGAGTTTGTTGAATTTGAAAAGTTGAAAAATGTAGTTGGACTACCCATTGATAGAGGGTGGTAGCTACGCCCACCTCGTAGATTTATTACCCTCAGCTATGTAAGTAAGTTATCGAAAGGCTGGGAAAGCTAGTGGTGGGCGGGCCTCGACAAAACAACATCATCTCCAATACCCGACTCTCTTTCAATGTGCATTATTTATTGAGGAAAACCCAACTCTTTTGGTGTAAAAAGACAGTTTTGTTGAGTTTGTTAAAGATGAAAAGATAGTTTTGTTGAGTTTGATAAATTGAAAAATATAGTTGGGCTACCCATTGATAGAGGGCGGTATCTACGCCATACGCACAACAAAGCAACTCCAATAACCAAGTCGTCTATCAATGTGCATTTTTATTGAGGAAAGCCGAACCCAACGATATAACCAAGCATTCCGGTTTATAATAAGAAGAGACGACATCAATTATTGTAGACCGGTTTCGACGTATTTGCGCATCACCAGTAGAAGGTAGATATCCGTCCAGAACATCCGAGAGCATAATCCTGGACTGGAGACTGTACTGAATTCACATCAATACATTAACCCCAGTAAAGCAAACGCCAAGAGTGCGATAATAGCGACATCCCCATGTCTAAGCACAAACTAAGATTCTATATTATCAAAAAGCCACTTCGGCTTTGTAGTTATTTACTTAAAGTTTAATGTAAAAATTGTCACATTTCAGTAAAGCGTATTTTGAATAGATGTCAAAGATACTATTCGATACTATTATAACGCCTACAGTTCAGAAGAATATTAAACGATTATCTTTGACATATTTTTTTTTAAAAGGAGCCGTCCCTTCGCCGGCACCACCTCAGCCTCCTGGGCTTATTGTGGATTCTCCTAGTGTTCTGACTACAGCCAATCCGTTCCCTGTATTAGCTCATACAGGTTCTCTACTAGTTGGTTGTAGAAGTCTTCTGAAGTCACTTGGGGTCTTCAATACAGTTTCTGTCTCCTGTGGTCGAGCGTCTCACAGTTGCATCATATGTGCAGAGCTGTTTCGGTGTCCTTTTTGCATCTTCTACATGTAAGGTCTCCGTTATATTTTGTTCAGGTGCTCCTTTGTGGGAAAGTGTCCCGTAAGAAGCCCCGTTATGGTGCGTAGTTTGCCCTTGCTCATTGAGAGCAGTTATTTCGCTACTTTATCTGATAGTTCTTTTATGAATTTCTTCCCATGTGTTTGGCTGGGCGTATTCTTCCAGTGTTTTTTGTGTTGTTCTTTTACCCACCCTTTTAACCATGACCTAGTGGAGCATCTGGGAATGCCAACAGATGGTACGGGTCCGTTTATCAGTGTTGACGATCCTGCTTTTGCCAGTTCGTCAGCGTTTTCATTGCCAGCGATTCCTTTGTGACCTGGGACCCACTCCAGTGTTACACTGTTCCGAGTCGCCAGTCTTCTAAGTTCTTCGCCGCATTCCCATACCAGCCGAGATGTTACCTTAGAGCTCTGAAGTGCTTTACGAGCAGCTTCAATGTCACTGTAGATCCTGATCTGCCTGTTGTTGTAGGCTATCATGTTATTTACCCTAGCACATGCAAGTATTGCATAAACCTCTGCTTGAAATACCGAGGCATATTTACCAAGCGAGACGATTCCTTCATATTTGCTCGACTTGCTGTATATACCCGCTCCGGTGCCGAGCTCATTCCTTGATCCGTCTGTATACCAGATCAGCTCATTCGCTCTGCTGAGTGGTGATGCGTCCTCTTCCTCAAGCTCCTTTCGATCTTTGAATATACTCAACATTTATTCCTCGTCACACGTATTCCACTTAAGACATAAAAAATACGCGTATTTTTGCATTGCAATGTGCAATAATGCTTATACAATTGAGTGACAGCATCTCATGATGGGTTCTAGTTAATCTCAAATAAAAACCTTCTCGAACACTAACAATATTTTTATTCTTACTTGTATGACAATAAAAATACAATCTCTTTTTTCTTCGTTTCTTTGTTGTACACATTGCCAAATCGTCGAGTTAATCTTTATTCAAGATTCATTGGCGTTTATAATAAACAGTTGACAAAAATCAATATAAAATATTTATATTACACATAATACATCATTTTTCCATTAAAAAAAAGAATGTATTAACGCTTAAAATTAACGATATAATCTTGTTAGGTCTTTCAAAGCGTGCGTCACAGACTTAGAAGTATTCGACCTAAAACATAAAAACAGTCATTTTAATTGTGTGAAAAATATTCAAGCCGAATCAACGCTACACAAAAATACCAGACAGACGGTCTACGAACAATGAAGTCGTGCTACCGAAGTACCTACTAGTGACATCTTCTCACCACCTAACCGAGTTTTTATGAACAAGAACGAACTAAGAAGCGACAGTGAGTACTCGGTTATTCAAACATTTTTCCTCATAGATGTATGTCCTTTCCAAACCAGTAGTAGTTTATTTTGACTTTCAATGAACTTTACAATGTACATTAGGTTTGTTGGAATTTAAATAAAATTCCAATCAGTATATCACGCCCTATTAACCCTCAACCAACAATGCATAGTTGCGCAGTGTGAGTTGCCGACGAGTTTCGTCCCATAGACAAAATAAAAGAGACGGATTGAAGTATAGGCGATATAAGGCATAGCGTTTCTGCTCAACTGACCCGCGCATCGAGTCGCTGCGGTTGCGCGAACTACAAGACATCTTACACAAGCAGAATAGAATAAAATCGTTTAAAATATCATAAATTACATTACACTCCAACATTTCGCCTTTAATGTTGATAAATATTATAAAATATCATTGTATATTAACTTCCAAGTCATTAAAAATGAAAATATACAAAATCAATCATATATTGGTTGGTGTGAATCTGACTTCTGTTTGTCAAAGTGAAAGTGTCAAAAATTAGTAATGGATGATGAGTCTTTGTGTATATTATCTTTGAGATGAGGTGAGTTGGATTTAAGATTAGTTTAGTTTTAAATTCATTCAGGATTTTAGTTCTAATAAAAGAAATAAATGTAAGTGAACCTTTAAAATGTCATCACCAGGTATAATTCGTCATAGTTGTATTGCAAAAAATTGTAATAGCAAATATTGTTGACCACTTCGCAACAAGTCTCCATGTGATATTAATCAACAGTAGTACAGAATTTTAGAACGTCCTTATACATCCAAAGATCAAAGGTTGTGTGAAGATCATTTCAATAATAATGCATTTACAAGTACCTAGTTGGACATAATAATAATACCCAAGCTTTTGAAAATACTGTATTGCCTGTAAAACGAAAGCGTATTTTATTCTGACAATAATGATGGTGAGATGTGTACCAAACAAAAATAATTATTTTTTCTTTGTAACTTAATACTGCGTTTAATTTTTTTGGTTTCAGACCTGTTCCTGTATTCATAGAAATGGATAATTTACCTAGTAATGTACAATTGAATATGATATTGGATTAACTTTCTTAAATATAATGTAATTTTAGTAGTGTAGTTTAATAAAAATTTTAAATGTGTCTTGATTTCTTATTTATCTAAATTGTGTCTTGAAATTGTTTAATTATAATCATTTCATTAGAAAAAATGAAATTTTATTTTATTTTTTCTAATGAAATAATTATATAATAAACAATTTTTAGACAAATTGTAAAATTCACCTACCCATAATCCAAACTAACAAATTTAAATACCCCGCCTTTAAAAATTAGTTCCAACAGCCCTTCCTGGTGCGCTTCGATCAACGTGATGCCAACTGTTAATACAGGATCGACAACTCTCATTATATATTATTTCTCTATGTTTCGTCCGTTCTAAACATGGTGGGGGCTGTCGTCACATCAGTTGAATTGGGGGTGGTGGAAAGCATCACGCTTCACGACGGGGGTTGGAAATAAGATAGTGGAAAAAAGCAGGTGTACTGCAACAGATGTTTTACCGGTAAAAAATGTATGATAACTCTCTCATCGGTGATAATGATTCCCGCAATGGACCTAATAGTAAGAGGAGATGTATTCTCAACTGTAAAGCCAAAAAGTGAATAAAATACCGAAGAAGACACGTGGTTTTCTTTTCCCCTTCCCTATGACTTTTGGGGAACTCAAACAGGGTGGGAAAAACTACCCCATCTGTGTTCAAAAGAAATTTCAAACTTTAAACGAATAATTAAAATTAGGCGGTGAAGAAAACCCACGCTACGCCAATGGATGCTGGAGGTGTTTCTATAGAGATGTTACAAGTAATCTTAAAAAGACTAGTTTGCGTTGCACCGCTCTCTAAGTGTTCCTTAAAATAAGTAAGGAGGACTTAATATTAAGGTCCTGATTGGGCCGATTTAGTAAAAAATCTCTTCAAAGTTAATTCTTCGATATCCTGGAAATAACAGACTTGGACTGTTTCCAATCGATCTAATCATTTCATTACCTAATAAGGAAACCAACAAGACCAAATGATCTACTATTATTATAGAAACAACAGCGTGTCTCTTATGAAACCAACAAGACCAAATGATCAAATATTTTTATACAGCGTGTCCACGGATTAGGTTAGGTGAAAAATGTTTAAATATTAGTTTTAGTGAAAAATGTCATTCTTGATAAAAAGTTTTGCTTGTTCTGTAACCCCATAAAATGAAATAAAATTCAAGTTTTTCAAAACCCGTCTCATTTTATAGCCAGTTTTATGAAAACCGTATGAATTTTTGCACCAGTGAGTGACGTTTACGATGTACCAAGTAACTGTCAACTTTTATAAATAATTTTCAAATTGTCATTCTTTATAAATATTTGACAACAATGTTAACTATTCAAGAATTATAATCACTATCAAAAATAACAATACCAGATAATAATGTAAGAAACACTAAGTAAACAAAATATATCTATTCAATATATACTCCCCCAGCTTCAAAACATCTCTCTAGGAAAACAGCCGGTCCTTTCACGATGGTAGTAGACGGCAAGAGAATTACCGCAGTTAAAAAAATCTAGAGGTAATGATAACCAAAAATCTAAATTTTTCAGACCACATCAACTACACAATAGATAAAACAAGGGAAAAGACGGCACAGCTACAAAGACTGATGACGAGTGTTGGAGGGCCTGAGTACTACAAGCAAAGAATACTGTGTCCTTCTGTATGCGGCAACAGTCTGGAGAAACATCATGAATATAGATAAATATAGAAATAGCCTGATATCTGCACAGAGGAGTGCACTGCTGAGAACAATATCTGCTTACAGAACTGTCTCTGCCGAAGCTGCCCAGGTCATATCGGGATTTCCCCTCATCGACCTGATGATTGCTGAGAGATGCTTCCTATATAAAATGAGGGGTAGACTGGCCGGCAACAAGAAGATGGCAAGGGAGGGAACGTATGCAAAATGCTGTAGAAGAAGGATGTAGAGTAGGATCGCTGGTTTTATGAAAATGATACATTAAAAATTTATCTCCTCTCTACATTTGGTAGCGACTAGAAGTATCTAGTGAGAACTATTAAAATACGTTACTAAATTTATAATGAAAGCTTCGAAGGACCAGTGACTAATGTCACGAAACTGTGGAGGTAAAATATTAAGAATGAAAAAACCTTGCCTGTAGAAATATTTTTATTTAAGTGAATTGAATATGTGGAGCAGGCAGAAATTGCAATTAAGATACCGTTAAAAACACACGTGATGGTAAAGTTCACATAAAATGGTTTTTGGACTACAAAGTAAATTTTCAAAATATACACAATGTGCAACTATACTATGAGCAATGTTCAAAATTGAATGTAGGTACACAATACACACACAGTTAAATAATTACAAATATGTAGAATAAATTCAAACGAAAGGTAGAACAATAATAAAACCGGCAACCAAACATTAACTTTTTTAGCAAATTGACTATTACAGTTAATCCTGTAGCTCGGATTTTTACTAGCCCAATATCGACAATTTTGGAAAGAAACGACTCCGTTTGTTGTAAGGGTTGCTTCATCAAAAAACAAAATATTATTGTGAAAGAATCGGTAATGCATATTTTTCACTAATCATCGCACAAAAGTATAACCTTGTGTCATAATCATAATCTTGTAAGGTATGAATAAATTCCGGTTTGAATGGATGAATTTTGGTTTTGCTTAAATATTTTCTGTAAGTGACTCTTGCAAAAACCAACCTCCACTGCTCTTTTTCGTAGACTCAACTTGGGATTTTCCCTTAATGAATGCATAGCTGCATCATCCTCCTCAACGTAAACCTTTTTCAATTTCTTTTTGACTTGAACAGATCCTATCTCATCAAACTTCTTTATTAATTTTTTTAATCCACACTGCATAATGGGTACATCTGAATATTTTTCGTGAAATTTTGCAATTACATACTGGTACGAAACTTCCCCAATACCATAACATTTAATAAGATATACTGTTTGTTGAATAGTTAACATTGTGGTCAAATATTTATTAAAGAATGACAATTATTTATAAAAGATGACAGTTACTTGGTAGGTACATTATTTTCGAACTTAGTGCAAATATTCATACGGTTTGTTTTGTAGTTTTCTTTGTATTTATGGGTTACCTGTTCACATTTTCAAAGCCAAATCTGAAAAGTCACTAACGCTTACCTGATTATTGATTCGTGAACATTAGTTAGTTGTTGTGGTGTTGCCGCCATAATTCCGCCATTGCTATTTTTCGGTAACATATCGAGACCCGTTGCTAACCATTTACCAGTAGTTTCTCTGTCAAAATCCAATAATTGTACGAAAACATCCCCAACTTCGCAGATCATGTAGGAATGCAGATAGAATACGCACGAGTGAATTAAATTTGTGACTAGTTGTTGACCGTATTCGCCGATTATTCTGTTGAATAAAAAGTATATGTAAGAACTTTATTAAAATTTCCACAACAGGCGCAAAATTAAAGGAAACGGGATTTTGGACAAATAATGTATTATATACGTAGAGAAGAAATATTGAAACTGACCTTTTGACTAACATCTTTCTAGTTTCGAAGTTTGGATCCAATTTTCCACTTTGACCTTGATTAATCAAATCGTAAAAGAATTTCATCACAGACATATTTGCTTCTTTGTGATCGAGAGTGGAAGCCATGATAGCACATTGTAAGATGTGGACGAGCGCTTCGCACTCCAAAAATGCAACTGGGGCTCTTTGCATAAATCTTGCACATAACCTACAAAAAAAAAAACTAAAATCACTAAGAAAAGTTAACAGTTGCAATAATGTTAAATGACTAAGATATATTCTTGTAGGAAATTTGACGCTCTACTAAAAAGGATCCTATAATTTTTCGATATTTTTACTCCTTTCAAAGTTATTCAAGGTTAAAGTTGAATTAGTAATAAATTTTGACACTTTTTCAATTATTTGACAATACGAACAAGTTTATATAGAAAACCGCTATTTTGAACAACAACATTGATGAAAAATGCTGATTTAAAATGTTAAATTCATAAAAACTGGTATTTTAAACCCGAAAATTAATTAAAAAAGCTGATTCCACTGATAAATTTCATGAAAACTGTTTTAACCCACAAAGTTGATGGAAAATCTTTTATGGGTCTAGTAAGTTATTCGTATTAAATTGAAAAGTCAAAATTTTATTGTTTATAATTCATTTTATTAATGAAATAATTATATTTTCAATCTGAAATTTTTTATTTAATTATATTTTTATTAATTGTGATTGTTCAACTAAAAGATTTTTATTAAAATTAGGAAATTTCTTCCTGTATTGACTTATATTATTTAATGCAGTTTGATGCAAATAACTTGCAATCCATAAAAGATATGAAAAAATTTTATGGATAAATTATAGCCAACAAAACGCTCTACAAAAAATATCCTATAACATTTTTTCATAAACATGATTATAGCTTCGAAAAATTGAAAAAATATCACTAATTCAATTTTAACCTTGAATAACTTTAAAAGGAGTAAAAATATAAAAAATTTATAGTTTGCTTTTTTTGTAAAGCATCAAATTTCTTACAAGAATGTGTTTTGATTCTCACTAAGTGATAATTCATTCACGCACATTAAAATTCCTGTTATTTAAATGGGAAATCAAAAATCACATTAATGCACCTCTCCAGATTAATATTAAGAGTTCAAACTTTACCAGAATTTTTGTTTCGTCATCTTACCATCAAACAATTGGTCAATATAGGGTGAAATTATAAGCGAAGTGTAGAAGTGACAAAATTTTACAATTAACGAATAGATGGAGATGTTAATCAACAACATTTTTAGTAGTAAGGCTTAATTCACAAAAGTTATAAATTATTTTCCAAATATTCTATATTGAATCATGATAACTCACCTAAAAAAATCATCTACAGTATCCGGATGATTCTTCAGTCCATTTTCTTCCTGTAATAGTTGAAAGGTCGGTTCCAAAAAGGCTTTCAACATATCTAAAAGTCCTTGTACACAATTCACATCAGTAGCATATTCGTCCACAAGTATACTACCTACATACAAAAAACACGAATGTTTATATAAACTGTATATGCGCACTATTTGTCCTACTAAACTTTCTAAGAGTTCGCGCACTTCTTGCGATACGCAACGTAGCATAAAACGCACAGAACGACAACATCTTTCCATTATCCTAACGTCACTTTGATATTTGTCGAAAGTGCGCGATAACACTGGCCATACTTCCATTATTGCTGGTTTACATGGATTCGATACACCTAAAACAAAATTATTACATTAATCTGTCAAAAAAACTTTTGTCTACACACCAAACGAATGTATTAATATTGTAAAGTAAAACTACTTACCATCAGGAACGTGTACATTGACATGTCGAAGCACAGAACTTAATCTATCTAACCACAACACCGGATCCGATTTTGTTCCTTTTACAACTTGAACGTCCTGATCTATCAGTTGACAAATGGGATTCAACTGCATAGAGCAGAGTTCTAGTAAAGCTGCAGTTATTTCAGGATGCGGCATTCGACCTATTATTGAAGCTACTCCTTTTAGAAGTCCAACTGTGGCTACATTACTTATTGCGAACGTGTCTGATTGATGAAGGAGCTAAACAAAATTATAAAAATTAAAACAATAAGTCAAACATTGTGTGTATTTGGATACATTTTTACCTGTAAAAGTACTGGAACATGTCGAGGCATATGATCGTTGCAACTAGCACATATATTTTGCAAAGCTACAGCTGCAGCGGCACCTACTCCAGCTTGCGGTAAACAACAAACCAAAAAATTTAAAATCGGATCTAACGTGTTTGGGTGTTTTTCAATCCATTCGCATAGTTCACCCAATAAGAGAACTGAGGTATACTTGACAGCTATGTGGGTGTTTTCAGGTGCGTTAAGAATAGCTTCTACTACCTTAGGTACTACTTCGTTTTCGGAACTGGAATACAATGTTTAATAAAAAAATAATTATACAAAGTTTAGTTGTGTACTTACGGTAATACATTTTTAGCCACAGCTTGCATGATAAACAATGCAGCTTCACTGGAATCCCATGTAACTCCAGAAAATTGAAGGTTAATGAACATCTGTCTAAAGCAACTGCTACTTCCTACTATAAAAACCACGTCCTTAATTAAATCGGATACCTAAAATACACAAAATAATTAAAACTGAATCTGTTATTTGAATAAAACTTACCTTTAATCTAAAGTCTTTAAACTCATCTCCATCTTCTAATAGTCCTTCGTTGTCTGGCTCCATTTGACAATGTCGACAAAGAGCTGTAATCAATCGTTCTACATATGGTTTGAATAGTTCTGTCAATTCTTTGTTGTTTTTTTGATACAATTCTTCACTTAAGACATACCATAAATTGAAGGTAATTTCCGCTATCTAAAAATGTTGAAAAGAACAATAAGAAATGTTAAATTCAATTTGCGTTTCATAATATATTCAAAATAGCCAGGGGGTGAACGGCTGACCCAAATTGTATAAACTAATACCCCACTATTGCCAACTAATTCCTGAGTAATGCACAGAATATGTGCACCAGCAGTTTGTGCCCCGAAAATAACTCTTACCTCATAATCGTGGTGACCTACACACATTAATACCAAATCTAATATCTTTATAGCATAATACATTTGTTTTGATGTACTGTTGGATATTATTTTTTCCAGAAAAGATTCAGCTAATTCGGTAAACAGTCTACAGTAGTCCATAGATTTTCCTTGGTCTTCATTTGCAACTGACAGGTGATAGGGTACTTCCAACTGGATGATATTATTAAAGAGGTAGTTTTCTAATTGCAATTGGTTGTTGTTATTTTCCAAACATAGTAATAAGGTACAAATGCAATCAGTGGCAGCCTCATGAAAGGCACCTATAATAAGTAAGAATATTATAATCAAATTATTGAAACAGTTACAAAGCTTTACCTGATATGGTCTTATTGTTTTGTGGTTTAAAATTCAGTATCTCAAATGCTCTACTGATTACATCATTTTCTTCGAGATTATTAAGGCTGATGGCTCCAACTGAAATCCATGAGGTGAAGCAACGTAAAACTTTTACGTTAAATTGGACATGATCTTGCCAGTTGCTTTCGTAAAGATTTGAGCAATATTTTAAAAATTCATTAACAACTGGGGCACAAAATTTCATTTCTTCTAAAACCTCCACTCTCCTATTTTCACCTAATCTATAAAGTGAAATAATATAATGGTACACTTTATTAAAACAAATTAAATTTACAGCATTACCTGACAGATCTGCTTTCTAATTCTTCAGGAAATACAGTTAAAATTTCTAAGAGTGGCCAAATGTTATTTTGTGAGAATTTATTGATCAAATCTAATGTTGGTTTTTGCCAAGTAGGCATTTGCAGTGCTAAATCTGCTAAAGCAACACATAATTGTGTTACTATAACAGTACTAGTGCTTTCATTGATTTGACTAATATGTTCGAGTACTGAATCCCTTAGTGAAGTATGCACTTCTGGTGGTAATTCATGAAAGGACTGATGGATTTTTGTCCTCATGGTTTGGGCAGCAAAGTAACATGATTCTAGGTCTCGTTTTAGATGTAATAATTCGTCTGCAACAGTCCAAGCATGGACCTAGAAGGAGAATTACTTATTAAGACTGTTTTTTTCGATGTGAACTTACTTACGGATTTTTGAAGTTCCAAAAGCCATTGGGAAGCTCTTTCTTTTTCACTTCTGTTTGGGTTATTGTATAATGCTGATACTGCCGATATCACCAAATCGAGAGCTGGTTTTTGATCCATAATAGGATATTATAATAATAAAAATACTAAAATATGTAAAAACCAACTGCATTAATTGAAAAATGCATTATTTTTAAACATAAATTGTCAAAAGCTCAAAAACCGAATATCCAGATGCACAATGCCGGTAAAGAAGTTCTCTGTTTCTGTCATTTGTTACGTATTCCGTGTCACCTATCGGGGTGCGTTCGAAAAGTCATAAAGGTGTGCTCTTCAGTTTACTTTGTATTCGATATTATTTTAAAAACGTTATGGAAAAACAGATAAGGTATTTTTTACCTAAGTCCCGAATTTGCCTTACTCTGGTTCTATCGGTCTTTCTACATATCGTTATGTCAATTTTCGAAGTATGCAACTAGCAATACTTAAGCGTAGTACTGGTCACTGTAACTTATCAACTTGAAAATTAATTTATTTTAGATATATTATAGTTACATAATGATTTATTTAAAAATGATAAGGAATATAAATTTACTTCGTTTTTACCAATAATTTAATATTTGAAATTTTCCAAGATGAATTATTATCTTGTTTGAAAACACTCAAATTTAAATGTCAGTTTAAAGTTGTTAGTTTTTCTTAAAATACTAAATGTTCCTTGATGAAACGTAAGTATAATCCATTGAAAATGCATTGGTGCTAAACATAATAATAAAATCGCTTTTTATAATACCTTGTTTATAGTAGAGTGCCAGAAGTGCAATAAATTACTTTTTGTACTATATAGGTTCGGTAGTACAAGACAGTTAAAAAATGGTTTGAAGGAGAGAGATGTTAAACATGTAAAACTGGATGATTTGAAAAGTCTATTTCAAGTATTTGAATTTCGGGAACAAATTGGTCATGGTACCTTTGGAATAGTAGTACAAGCCATAGACAAGTCAACATCTAAAGAATATGCCATTAAAATTGTTAGTAAATACTATGTAAGTACAATAGTTCAATATCTACATTTTGTTTAAAGCTTTTGTTGTCATTTTTTAGTCAGGATCTGCAAGCCTACAAGAAGTATACAGAGAAATAAAAATATTAAAATCAGTTTTTCACCCAAACATTATTTTGCTGGATAGAGTTTACGAAACTTCAAAAAAAATCTATATGGTATTTGAATTATGCGGTGAAACCTTATTAAACAAATTTAAAATTTCCTGCCCTCTTACAGACAAAGTTATTAAAAAAATAGCCAAGCAGCTAGTTAGTGCTGTTAAATATTTACATAAGAATGGTAGGTGTTACTTAAAGTTTCAACCAAAAGTGCTTTATGGAATTTTTTTTATAAGATATTGTCCATAGAGATATAAAAATGGAAAACATACTATTGGCAACCAATCCCGAAGATGAAACTGATGATTATTTCATAAAATTGACAGATTTTGGTTTGAGTGTAATTAAAGTTGGTGCTGGCATTAGGGGTATGTTAAAAGACAGGGTTGGCACCATTTTGTACATGGGTAAGTTTTTCATCAGGACGACTGTCATTAGTGTCTACTTGTCTGTTGGTGGACATACCCTATATGAGATTCTAAACGCTCGTGGCTCCTTAAACTGCCCATGTTCAAAATTTTGAATGAGCATTTTATCAAGGGATAGGAAAAAATAAGCATTCCATTCACCCTTCCCCTTCTTGAAAAAATCTGTTCCATTCATCCTTCCCCTTCTTGAAAAAATCTATTTCATGCATCCTTCCTCTTCTTGAAAAAATTTATTCCATTCATCCTTCCTCTTCTTGAAAAAATGTATTCCATTCACCCTTCCCCTTCTTGTAAAAATTCTCATTCCAAATTTTGAACATGCGCAGCTTTTGGTGCCGCGAGTGTCTTTTAGCATCTCGTCTAAATGTCTCTTTTCATCGATTTTTGCCACATTATAAATTTAGTTTTTTGGGGAAAAGAAAACATTTTTTAGCACCAGAAATACTATTAGATCACACCTACGTGGCTCCTTAAACTGCACATGTTCAAAATTTTGAATGAGAATTTTATCAAGGGATAGGAAAAAATAAGCATTCCATTCACCTTTCCCCTTCTTGAAAAAATCTATTCCATTCACGCTTCCCCTTCTTGTAAAAATTCTCATTCCAAATTTTGAACATGAGCAGTTTTTGGTGCCTTAGCATCTCGTCTAAATGTCTCTCTTTTCATCGATTTTTGCCACATTATAAATTTAGATTTTTGAGAATTGGCTTTAGAATTAAACGTTTTTAGCGCCAGAAATACTATTAGATCACACCTACAGTGAACTATGTGATTTATGGTCGATAGGTATAATATTGTATACGCTAGTATTTGAAAAGTATCCATTCTCAGCCTCAACTGAAACAGATTTAATGAGAAAAATATGCGAAACTGAACCAGATTATCGCAAAAAAAGTGATGATAGCGATTGTATAGATCTGTTAAAATCGATCTTGAAAAAGGATCCCGCTGAAAGAATAACCGCCATGGAAATGTCAAAACATCCTTGGTTAGAAAGTAGAGTGAGTAGAAGAAAAGATCAAACAGTCATTGATTATATGAAACAATGGAAAAGTGAAATGCTGGTAAATACCAAGTCTTCCATAAATTTATAGTTATTTAATCAATTTTGAATGTGTTGGGAACTGACAGGTAGGCGTGCATGGTTTAAAAAACATCGTGAAAAGTAATGAAAGATGTGACAGCATCTACTGCGGTTTGCATCCAAATATTTCATTATAAACAAAAATAAATGGATACCATTTTTTATTGTTGAAAAGGAGGATTAGTCAGAAGTAAATATTGTATTATTTTTACCACCAGATAGCGTGACTAAATTGGTCAGTTTACCAGTGATCAGTCCCCAGCAGCAAATGTCAGTTTAAATGTATGTTTGGTTGCCTATACTTAAAGCGTTAATCAAATCATTTTTTAAAAATAATCAAGTTTGCTTACTTAAATTTTAGACGGTATCTTCAAGCTATTTTGATGTATCCGGTACTATACCAATGGTGAATGACGATATGCTTACATCCGCTAGTTCTGACTTCATAGGAACACAAGTATACAACAGACCAATTTAATAGAACTTTTTATTGGAGATTCCATCTGTAAAACAAAACGTTAAAAATTTCAGATTCAAGATTTGTTTATTCTTTATTTCAAGCGTATCAAAGATTTTATTAAAATTCTTTTAAAATGTAAATTCGATTTTTATTGTTATATACCTACCAACCCAAATTTTCTTACTCCAAAAGTACAACATAATATTCCATAAGTGCCAATTAGTTCCTATACGAGATTCTACATACAGGGTGTCCAGAAACTCTCCTGCCAAACGGAAACTACAGTTACTAGAGGTGATTTTAAGTCGATTTAGCTCAAATTACCTTAATCCGAAAATTCTTCCTAAGGGAGCTACAGCCCTTTGAAGAAGACGTCCTCATATTAGTTTTCTTCAAATTATTCAAAAATACCGTTTCTTAAAATATTCAAACTTGGTATAATCAACAGTTACAAACCAGTCGTTCGCTGTAAATAAATTTTTTTCATATCCATCACAAGCGTGTCAGTCGGGGGGACCAACAGGTATTTTTATTAAAAAATTTTGATTTTCAAGTTTTTTATGTATCCGACACCGAATTTGGAAAATTCAAGATAATTTTCATAACAAATGTTCTCTTCTTTCAAATCGATATCATGAACCGTTTTCGAGAAAAATAAATTTGTTTTTGTGTTTCTTTACATAAAATCATGTTAGTTATATAGGGTGTTTCATTTAAAAAAATGTAACTTTGATATGGCGCACCATTCTGGAACACCCTGTAAGATTGTAAATAATTTTAAAATGTGAAGACTGATGATGGCCATAAACCCACAAATTTTCAAATTGATATCTCAAAGGACAAAGCAGGCACTGAACTTTATCACACTAATCAAACACCATGTATATCATGATGTATTGCAGAGTTTTTGTTACCGAGAAAATAATGTATTCTTATTTTGATTCACCCTGTATTAGATTCAATATTAAAAAAATAAATAATTTTCCAGGATTTTTAATACCATTAAAATGCTTTGGCAGCAACAGATTTTCATTCTTGAATTTCTCTTACATTGTACAGGGTATTGAACTTGTTACGATTTTTATGGAAAATTGGTTACAACTTTTTAAATACTCCGTAGAACACTTCACAACCCTATATTATTGTAATGGGGAGGTCAAGCTGATTCCAAATATGCGCTAAAATACAGGGTGTTTCATTTAAAAAAAATGTAACTTTGATATGGCACAGCATTCTGTAAGATTGTAATTTTAAAATATGGAGACTGATGATGGCTATAAACCCTCAAATTTTCAAATTGATATCTCAAAGGAGGCACTGAACTTTATCACACTAATCAATCACCCTGTAGGTTTGATCTCAGAAAACACAGCTTGCATAAAATATACCAATGAACGTATAAATCAGAATTCTTCATTTACATTACTTAATTTATTTTTTAAAATAAAAAAATGTTTTATAGTTATTTTTTTATTTTTAGATATTTTCCCTTTTTCCTCCCCGCCGTGCGTCCATAGGCCCGGGCCTACTGGGAAATCCAACCCTGTGCAAGACACTCCCTTTGTACGAAAAAGTAAGACAGTGTCGGTCCCTCAATCTGGAAGAAAGGGTAAAGTAAATAAAACGAAACATTATGAAACAATTTGTATCCATCGTTTATAATAATCACTCAAAATCATACAGCACTGTTACAAAATGAATTTCTACAAAGATCATTTATGTTAAATAGACAATCAGTTCATAAAACATCCTCTGTAGTAAAAATATATCGAATCAAGGTGCAACCACCCAAATTGTCGTTTTAAATTAAGTTGGAATGAACCAGCGCCAAAATGCCAAGTAAAAATTATACAAAAACCACAATTTAAAGTACGAAATTACCAAAAAGGACTAAAAGAGGCGATACATAATTGAAGATTCTTTTGAATAGAACTTCGATTTAGTAGGGCCTCTCATAGCCCTGTTCTCTTTATTACCTTTTAAGCGTCTGTGTATTGGATTTTTTCTTGGTAATTTTATACTTTTTGAAGAGTTGTATGAATAGAAGTTGAATTCTTCTCACACACCAGATGTTTTTGGATAATTTTCGGTAGACATTCCTGACGAGTGAATTAAAAAAGTGCGAAAACTAGCCATTGCTAATCGAACGCAATTCTTTAAATAAAAAATAATTACAATATCATACATACAAGAAAAACACACTGATCTAAAAACGGATTAGACTAAGTTCTATTTAGCCTACAGTAACGCTTTATTGCCCTTCTGTCTCCCTCGTCAAAAAAATCGGCGGAATCGTTACACGATAACGATTCCATACACCAACTCTAAAAACATCTATTCCATTTATTTTGCGTTTCAAATGTGGGAAGCTACTTTTGTACAATCAATTTAAAAGAAAATTTAAAAAAAAAATTAAATTTATTACGGAAACCAAAAAAATCATTTTGTCTGCGACCAACTTAAACTAAATTTATATCTATCTTTACACAAAATGGACATTTTTTACAAATCGAAGGGGATACGTAATAAGTTAGAAAGTCAGGTACCGCGGGTCACGTGCAGTTCTCACGGTCACTGAAGAGCCCTAGCTCTGCCGGCAAAGGTCACGAGGTAGCCTGTGGATGAACATACTGAGGATGGTATTTTAACGGTGAATCCATGATGAATTAATAACAACGGTGACGTGGAACATTCTGGCGTTTAAGGCGCACTGAACAACGACTAATTGAAAAGAAAATGAATTGTCCACAAAGTAACTCGAGACTTCGCACTGAGATAGTCCGTCAAGAATAGTTCACAGGGTTTGACGGCACCCTCTTTATTATGCGTCTTCATCTTCTTCTTCCTCTTCGACCTCGCCCTCTGGATCCTCTTCATCTACAAAAAAATAAAACAATCAGGCTAGATACATTCCAAATTTATTTATTTTTTGTTATGTTGTCATCATTAACCATCTTATTTACTGAATTTGTATTATGCACTCATATATTCTGCGATCAGCTGCAATGTAATTGTGTGGGGAAGAGCAAGCGAAATTGGGCGAGTATTTATTCTCCAAAAGAGATTTATTCGTTTGATCATTGACTTAGACTACAAGGAGTCCTGTAGGAGCACCTTTAAAAGCAATAACATCCTGACATTCACAGATATATATCTCTACAAACTTCTAATTTATACCTTTATTAACAAAAACAACCTTCAGAAAAATAGTGACATACATAATCATGATACGAGATCTAAGAGTGATATTCACTTAAACAAATTTAATCGTTCCCAATTAAAAAAGTCGCCAACATTGCCGGGGGTGAATTTTTTAATCGGTTACCAGATGATATCAAACAAATAAACCATCTCAAAAAATTTAAAACTAGCCTTAAAAATTTTTTAATACAATATTGTTAGATGAATTTGTTAGAAGGCGTAACATCTCTTAATTCCTTACCTAATTTTAGATCTTTTTGTATTTCAGACTTTAAAAATGTAACTTTTTTATTTTATGTTCTTTTAAACTTGTTTATACCAAATGTGTGTTCTATGCTGTTGCCTGTATACATTTTGAATTCTTATTTTAATTGTTTTAACTATAGTTTTATACTGTGTCTGACTTGTCTTATGTCATGTATATGATGGTAAAGACTAATAAATTATCTATCTATCTATAATAACGTCGCCTTGGTGGTGAAAAGAACTGAGCCACATTTTTGGGTTAATTGAGTTAACAATAACATGGCATTCAAAAAAATTTGAAAAATACAGTGGTGATGAAAGAGTCTTTAGTTGTAACCTTGAATTCCAGTAAAGTGTGAAAGAAGCTAAATGAAAATATGCATATTCCCTGCAGTGGTGGAACTACCTCAAGCAGCATATACATTTCTGCACCAATACAATCCCCAACCAATTACGAATGTTCTTTTGTGGTGAACAGAGCTAAGCCGCATAGTAACATTCCGTGACTTATAATCCGTAATGTGCCTTTTGATGGTTTAAGACCATTATGACCATAGTAATGCCCTACCATAATTGTTGGGGTATAATAATAGTTTATTTTTATCACTTAGAATTATCTTATTATCCCCAGTGATAATAAGTTTTTTACATTTTTCAACATTGTCAGCTTCAAAGTAGACAGCATTAATTAGAAGAGCAAGTTTTCATTAAATTAAGATAAATAAATAAATATGATACAAATGAATAATTATTGAGTAAAGCTTTACTGTCCATTTTCTACAAACAGCAGTTATGTGGCTTACCTCACTTCTCCTCCAAGACGACAATACAAATAAATGCTTTTATTGACCAAATATACAGTGCTTACAAATAAAAAAAATAGTTAATAATGTTACACAGCGGTATGTCAAATGGCAGGGTTCAAATTTCTTGATTTAATCAAGAATCTGCTCTTCTACTCAACCAAACTAAAACTAAAGGTTAGTCGTGTTTTGATTGTGGCGTTTGGAGAATTCAATAAAAATTGTCTCCAACTAGTACAAGCTCTACTCAAAAAGACAGATCTAAATGACGGTACTCACCCTAGACGCACCAGCACATGTAGAATTGATAAAAACTGTTTTGGGCACAAAGTACAAAATTGTACAGAGAATGAGGGGACCAGAGAACAGAAAAATTTAGGAAGACTCGAAATTTAATGAAATGAGGGAATCAGAAATAATATGAAAGAGAGCAATTGAAAGGGGTGAATGGAATGTTGAGGACAATTATTGGTGGTTGAACTGTGGGATGCGGCAGAGGCTATGAGAAGATCACTATATTATTACATAATTCATAGTTTTTGTTGATTGTAATGTTATAGCTCACATAGCATTGATTGTGCATGATATTTTTGCTAAATAAAACACCATAATTATGTCTCAGTAACCAAATTCAAAGGATCTCATTGCCAAAATTGAAAAAAAAAACACTTGAAAAGAACTCGAAGATAATATATAGAAAGCAAAAGAACTGAATTTTATTATACTGTATATTATTGAGGAATAGTAAATATGAATTAATTTTTTTTTTCAAGATATAATCAGTTGTTCTTGTACTACGATTTTTAGGATATGTAACATGTTTTTTATATGATCAGATGGATCAATAAATATACATAATCGATAATTGGATAATATGGTATCTTAGATGTGTATAGAATGGATGTGGTGGCCGAACTGCTAAGATTAGATACATGGTAATTGACCTGTGTGAACTGTAATTTGGCACAATATCATTAATTATACACATCTGTAAATCCACTAATGATTTTCCTAGTCGTCTGAATTAACAAATTACCGAGTAGTACAGTACTAGATTTCTGTGCAATTATTTAAAAGCGATAGCTCAGAAAATGTAGAACAAATTTATTTGTAATGCAACTAATTCAATATTACTTCAATAATTATATAAACTGTGAATTATACATTTCCCAATAATAAAATAATTTAAAAAAATAATATGTACCTTCAGCCTCTATTTCTTCATCATCGCCTTCGGGAACATCTTCCTCACCCGTATCCTCCTCCTCTTCTATACCTTCTTCTTCCTCATCAAGTATTTCTTCTTCTGATTTTGCACCATTTTCCTCTTTTTTCGATTTTTTGGGGTCTTCCGTTTTGTCCTACATAAAAAGTGAATTGTAATGAAAAATAAATTAAACAAAGATGAAACTACTTAAATGTAACTAAAATAAATAGGTGTTCAAGATATATGTGACTGACTGACTATTTAATTCAACAGATAAAAATTAAAGTAAACATTGATGGTTTTATCAAAATCTTTATTTGTCTCTACAATTGAAAAACGCGCACATTTGACGCCACTTAAAAAAAATAGGTTTAGTATTTAATATATAAATTTTTTTAAATCAGGCGGATATGAATTAACCCAGAAAAAGCTTCATTTAAACCAAGCTTAACACGCGCAGCTCTAATCTAATAAAATAAAAAATGGTGACCCCAAATAAACCAAATGAACATCTGCCTATGTATAAAGGGCGCCAAAAGGGCAAGTTTAAATACAAAAATTTTATCTGAGAATTACGAGCACCTGTGAGACCGGAAGTAACGTATATTTGACGGTTGGCTTGGTAAAAATGTGTATAAACGAATAGAGGCCAATTTAAAAGCATTCAAAAAAATTCTCACTTGTTGTCAATGTATAATAAACACAAATTTGTAAACAAGACATTAAAATCTCTATAAAAAGCAATTTAAAAATGCCTATAGTTTAAACATAATTCAACAGAACAAAAACAATAAAATTAGTTAGCTTAATAATTGCGCCAAAACATTCAGTTTCTAGAAAAATACACGATAAGCAGATATTTGAAAGCATCTAGCCTCGCACTGGGCGCCGGAAAACTAGATATTGATTTCGCCATATTGAAACTAGCAAGCTATGCTAGCCTCCAAGCGGGCGCCATAAATATCTGGCGGGATGCTTCAACTGAAAGCCACTCATGTTTACCAGTTTTAAAATATCTCAATTTCGTAAAAGAAACGTGTAAAATTAAAATGACCGAAATATAAAACAAAGTAGCGTCTATTTAAAGACACAACGAACGCCATTGCGAGGTAAATGGAGCGTCGTTTCTAGTAAATCGGCGTGGTCTAGTTTCACATGGCAACAAGCGTACCTTTTAGAGAAATTAAAACATATTAAATACTTTAAAATACTGACAACACCACCATCAAATTTGCGTTTAGATTTTATAATTTTAAAATTAATGCAGCATGCAGTGTAACACAATCATAATTACACAAGAGAAACAAAATGTGAAAACTTACCTCCGCTGCTCGCTTCGTGCCTTTTAAATCGGTTTTACCTTCAGCACTTTTTTCGTTGTCTAATTTTTCAATTGCAACTTCGTTATTTTCTTTGGAACTCATTTTGTTTATATTTTGATTGGGATCGATTCCACTTGTAACGATGAAAGCTCGACGCACTACTGACCGGCTCGCTGCTAGCTTTGTTCAAAAACTAAGATGGCGCCGCTCAAACCGAATATAACCGTTAGTTGCCGAATCCGCAACTTCCGTTACACGGATAAGTTTATGCAAAAGCTAAACATAAATCGTTTCTAAATAAAATATAAAGTTTTTCGAATAACTAACATTTATATATTCTATTACCAAATTGTCTAAATTAATTTACAAAATTTTGAAAGGAGGGGTTCGAGTGGCGACTTCGGGTTTTTGATTCAGTACGTGATTACGAATTATTTGTTATAAGCTTCCGCCAGGGGCGCTATTTCAAAATTTTGCTAACACTTGTAAACACATGAATTTTTATACTTTTACAAAATTTTCAGAATAAAACCACTAAATAATGTTTATTTACTGCATATTATGCTATGTGTGTCAAATAAGTAGTTAAAATTATGTATGAACCTTGCAATATGAGTACAAAACCGGTGTCACGTTTTTGTGATTTTCCCGCCGAATCAGTACAGTTCGGGTAGACCAGCATTAAGCTCTCCCCCCAACATGATTAGTTAATAAAGTCTTCATTACAGAAAGAAATTTACTAGGAATTATGTATTGGGGTAATTAAATATTTAATGTTTGAACTTTCTATTCTCTAATAACAATAAGTTCTTCACACATTTCATACTTGAAACAAAAGTATACCGGGGTCATTTCATATTTAAATACATAAAGGTGTTAAAATTTGCGCTTTATTTTTTTTACTAAGATATCTCTAAAATAGTGAATAAGCGTTTCAGCGATTAAAATTATTTGATAGTTATCACGCGAATCTGCTTTTTGTGTTAATAGGTTTTGATTAGTGCGAAAAAGACAAAAACTAAAATATCAAATGGTCCTACCTCACCCTCGTCTCAACCATTATCTACGCTAGAAATACAACGGTCCTTCATTGAATATTATTCACCCTAGACTAGGGGGAAACCATTTTTTTAAGTACTTTAATCTTTACCGCCCTGTATGGTTAAACCCCAGGTCATCACCAATAACAGGTGACTAATTGGTATTGTGGTACCTGCTACACACTCACTGCTTACCAACATTTATTAAATAGGTACCTATAATTTCAGTTATTCATTGAAATGTAAGGCACAGATATTCTAGTCCACGCTGTCCAATTATTAATAGTAACTTTGACCGTTAAAAACCGTCACGATAATCAACAGTTTCAGAGATAACCTACTTACCTAACCAGATAACAGAATATTGGATTTACCCTCGTAAAGTGATTTCCATAATGTGGGTTTTCTTACAAAACATGAATGAGAAATGTCACATTCGACGTTAGAAATTAAGCATTGTCCACTATTAATATAAATAAGGTATTTTCGTGAATCTATTTCCTATTCATAACATTTTCTGTCATATTCCCTCTTTAAGATAACGCCATGCCAAGTATTCGCCCCTTGTTTTTCGAGGTCAACTCCGCCGCTCTTTCTCTAGCAAAACAGTGACGGCTGCTTGCCAGGACGATGTCAGAGAGGCAAAGGGGGGATTACATTCTTCTTTCCCCTCACCACGTTGGCATTTTGTAATTTTAACAGAATTCAAGGCGGCTGTAACCGGTATACAATTTATTCTTAACAGCGTTGCCAATATTGTCTATTAGTTGGAATGATTGAAGAGTTTTTAGAGCAGACCCATGACAGTCGTTTCAAGCGTATGATACGCTACAAATCTTGTTTAATATAACTGTGGATAAAAAAATTTGGAATAATTTAAAGATACAATATCAATTTACATTTAAAAATTTGCAAAAATTCTGAAACCTCAAGTTAATATTTACTTCCACTGTATTTACTATAATCGTTACAAATTTTATACATAAACGTTGTTTTAATTTGAATGATGTAGGTATTATACCTATATGGTACCTTGGTCGGTACTTCTAAAAATTTTTGACTCCATACTGCTTGTCGAACAATCTAGAAAAAAGTTAGATTTTATATCCCACAATGTGGCAACGTCTACTCTATACAGCGTATTAATTTTTCTTGGAAATAATGCAAGGGGATGGCGTTGTAACAAGGAGCGTTCTACGGTATTAGATAGCAAACTCATGCTTTTGCTGTCGTTAATTTTATGAAAACACCGTCCATCAATTCATTTTCCGATTCTAAATTGATTTGTTAATAAGTTTAATTCCCACAAATACAAATTACAACCTACATAAAATGATTGTTTACATACACTTTCTTGGAATATATTATACCTATAGGCTATAATTGAGGTTACCCTTAATCTATTACGTAACAGCTATCTAGGTATTATAAGTATGAATAATTTTATTTTACACATTATCTCATCCTAAATACGTAATACCAGTACTACATTTTGATAAATAAAGGGGAAAACCATCCAAATTCAGTTTATGTAGGCGCTAAACTTAAATATGGCGACTGAAACGGAAGCACTTTTGTTTTTAAAAGTTAAGATCAATATTTAGGTCGCAAATGATGAATGACTCTGCTAATCATGATAAAATTGTTATTTACGAAATACATCCCATCAACACAAATTTATTTTCAATTACAATATTCCAAAAATACATTCAATTTTACTGATTACTTTTTGTATTTGCGACCAATGATATCAATTCATCAGAGCACGTGTCATCGATACAGCAAGGCTTGTGTTATGTGATTGGGTTATCATCCCTCATAGCCTCTTCCTCCTGCGCAAATCTGATCCGTTTATTGGAAGCTCGCGCAAGGAAGCTGTCGACAAAGTTTGAATTTAGCGCTACAAGATATGACATTAGACGTATGTTTGACGTTTTCCGTTTTCTCTTTCTTCAAGTTGACAGTTCGTTAGAATAATACAAAATGGTGAGTAAAAAGTTTAATCTGTGAACATCTTCCATTTGTGATTTAGTTTTTTGATTACAATTATAAGAATTATTACCGATACTCCTTTATTTAATTTGAAATGGTATATTTCTGTTTTATTTATTCCATCTACCATAAATATTAGGTTATGTAGTTTCGAAATGTCAACAAATTGTTTTAAATTTCTTTATATTATAGTGAACAAGGTATAAATCATTATTTTATAACCTGGTGTTATTTTTTTTGTTTTAGGTTAACGTACCAAAACAAAGGCGTACGTTTTGCAAAAAATGTAAAGTTCATAAGCCCCACAAGGTAACCCAATACAAAAAGTCAAAGGAACGTCATGCTTCCCAAGGTAGAAGACGTTACGACAGAAAACAACAAGGTTTTGGTGGACAAACTAAACCTATTTTCCGTAAGAAGGTAATAATACTTTTTTTTTCTTGAAAATTAACCTTCCATTAACACATTTAACCAATTTTAGGCAAAGACCACCAAAAAGATTGTATTAAGAATGGAATGTACAGACTGTAAATTCAGGAAACAAATCCCACTTAAAAGATGCAAACATTTTGAACTTGGAGGTGACAAGAAACGTAAAGGACAAATGATTCAGTTTTAGTTAATGCAATACCTTGTTTTTAAGTTATGCCTTGAAAAATACAAAAAATTTGTATACATTGTGTTTTATTTTTACTGAAATAATGAAGTTAGTAAAAAACGTAAGAACTCGAGGTGAGTTGATTCTGTTTTGTTTTAAATTGGTTCATTGTTCCTTATTTTTAAATTGGTCAGTTACAGAGTGATTATTGTTAATATTATTGAACACAAAAGCGGAAGTTGAAATGATACCACCTGCAATTTTAGAATAAGTTTAATGGAATAGTTTTTATACAAATTTTTATTCATTATATTAAATATAAATAATTATACAACTACATAACGTAACAGTTATACCAAAAATATACACAAACTAATATTTGTGAATTAGTCTGATTTTTCTTCGGATTCTTTTTGCAATAAATCTTCAGTTAAACAAGGTATTATATCATCAGGTTTTCTGTAATGAGAAATTATTCTTTAGAACACCTAACATGAGTTAAACTAAGACATTTGATAATCTATCTGTGTGATTCCACTGAATAATTTAAATTATATCTGAAAAGTGGTGGTAAAAGTTATGTTAGGTATCAAATACAACCAGTTACAAAATTCTCAGTGCAGCTAATAATAATTACCAAAGGACTGACCCGAAGGTGCTTATTTTATCAACATTTAAAAAGGGTGATGTAAACTTTCAAGAACAGGTTGACAATAGATGATCACAAAGTGAAAGAAGCACCCAGGACAGCAGAAAGGATAAAAATTTCACTACAAGTATGGAGCTCAACCAGAAACGAGTTTAAGCCATTAAGTTTCTAGAAAACAGCAATAGTGTGGAAATTTTCAATTTATTGTGGAAGGCTGGTTAAGAGTACGAAGGAAGAGTAACTGTAACTCTCTACACCACTCAGTGATAGGGTACTAAAATTTTATTTATTTAATATGAAGCATTTTTATGGTTTATGAAAATACCAATTTTATATACAGGTTATGTATAACCCATGAAACTTACTCTAATATTGCTGGATCAATTCCTTCATTTTGCATCTTTAGCATAACACCCTGTTTGGGCACTCCAAACTGGATCATTTTAAAAAATTTCTTGTACCTCGGATCATCTTTAGCTTTTATCCCTCTATTAGTTTCCAAAGGTAATTCCACTTGGTTGATTGGTTCTTCTTCAGTCTTATCTTTTATTTCAGGCAAATTCAATTCATCACTTTTAGTGGAGTTATTTACAGAATCGGTTACAGTTTTTTCAGGTTTATCTGCATTGTCTAGTCCAGCTATTGATGACAACTAAAAATGCATATTTTCTCAAATTGGGGGAGTATACAAGATTGAATGTATAATTTCAAAATACTTACTAGGATTCCAGAAAATGGTGAAAGTCCAGAAGCAAATTTATTTTTGGCACAAGGAGGTAAAAATGGCAAATACTAATAATATTCTGTAATTTATTTTTGGTAAATGTAACAGGAGCAATTTTGTATTCAAAGTAATCGGGAACAGTTTAAAAAATAAGGATTTGCGGAGCAAGCATTTTTGAGAATTATTTTTACTATCATAGATGTCAAGTATTTTGAAGCCTGATAAGTACGTTTATAATAAATTTACTCTAGTGTATAATATTCCTTATAAACAAAACAGTTGTATTATTTGCGATTCATAAAAAAGTGTTTTTCCGGAAATCTGTTCATTTTATATTAATGGTTAAAAGTAATTGTTTAACATCGTCATCTCTTGTAAGTCCACGTAAAATACAGTGCGTTGTCATTTTATACTTACTTGAGATTCCAATATAGATAGAGATGCTTCAATTTTCTGAATTTTGTAATCAAATTCCATAAACCGGGACTCACAAGACTGTGCAAAAGTATTTAAATGCGATACTGTGTTCATTATAAAATGATTAACAAACGCTATAGTACGTTTCTGTTGAATGGGCAAAATCTATTCGAAAAATTTCAATTTATTAGGTAAGTGCGATTCTTTGTTCTTGATATTTTTATGAAAAATAACTTACCTGCGTCAAGTCCTCATTTGGATCTATGGAAGGAAAATCAACTTGCATTTTATCGCAAAAAATTTGAAACTAAACCTAAATTAATTTGTGATTGTTTCTACATTTCAAACTTTTGGATAAATTCTGATAACCAAAAAAAAATGTATTTGACAATCATCTGACATATGTCATGTGGTGCCAACAACAATTCTCGACTTGATATTTTTCAGGGTAACCAACCATTAAAGGCCCGTCTACACGTTCAAGACGAAACAATCACCACGTGTACTTTTTTCAAAAGACATAGGTATGCTATGTCGTTACTCGCATTTTCTATTGTTCTCCCCTAATGTTAATATTTCTACACATTCTTCTTGTCTTTCAATTCCACAATATTATTGTCAATAACGTCGTTTATATTTAGAAAATGAATATAAAATTGGAGATGTGTTTATCTGTTTGTCACAGAGCATCATAGCATTAGACGTTCAACAACTTTCATAGAGCACCGCTGCTAGCGCTAAATTTAAAAGTCGCTTGGTAAAAAATTTGCTAAAACCTGGAAGATCGCGGACTGCAACGAACGAAACTGTTAAACAAAATATTGCAATCGATTTAGAAGAATCACCTCAAACTTCCACCACAAATTTGGCACTAATAAACCATGGTATCAGTCGAAGTTCTGTAGGAAAGATATTAAAAAGTGAAAAGTATCATCCTTATAAGGTACAGTTGGTTCAAGAATTGTCAGACGATGATTTTGACCGAGGGCTGGAATTTTGCGAACGACTAATGGACATCTGTAATGTCGACGACAATTTTGCTTCTAACATAGTTTTTTCCGATGAGGCTACTTTTTTGTTTAAATGGAACAGTTAATCGCCACAACTCAAGGTATTGATCAAATGAGAATCCTCATTGGATTCATGAAGTGCGTACCCAGCATCCATAGAAGTTAAATGTTTGGATGGGAATTGTCGAAAATAGGCTTATAGGCCCATTTTTTACCAACGGAAACTTGAATGGTGACAAGTATTTGGATCTACTAAATAACGAAATTATTCCTGCACTTCAACAGAATGGGCAATTACCACAAAATGTTTGGTTTCAACAAGATGGAGCACCTCCCCACCATGATAGACGGGTTAGGGATTTTCTGGATGCGAATTTTCCAAATCGATGGATTTGACGTAAAGGATTCATAGAGTGGCCAGCTCGTTCTCCGGATCTTAGCCCGTTAGACTTTTTTTCTTTGGGGTTATCTAAAATCACGTGTTAACGTTAGACGACCAACAAACTTACAGGAATTGAGACAAAGAATTATTGATGAGTGTGAACTAATACGTGGAGAAGTCTTGGAAAGAGAGACTCAAGAATTTGTTAATAGGATGGCATATTGTCAACAAGTAGACGGCGAGCATTTTGAACATTTGAAGTAATTTTGTTTCTCATTATTCTAAAATAATAAAATGTACACCTATTGTATAACTAACAGTGAGTTATTCCCCGTTTTTACAAATTTTTTTACACTAAACTCAGTATGTATGAATTTTTAAATAACAAGCTCTTTCAAAATCTGTAAAAATATATAGGGTGTCCCATTTAAATTAAAGAAGTTGATGGCATTTCCGGTTAAACCGTAAGTATATTATTCACAAAAAAATGTACATCAGATGCATTTTGTTCCATTGCACTTACTTGCAAATTTTCATATATATCCTGCTTTTCGTTTAAAAGATATTTACTTGGTTCCACACTTTATCCCAACCCCGTATAGTGACACATTGGGAAAATCAAAACAATCCGTTTCATAATAGGTTTATTCAAACAAGATACAACTGTTTATATCAAATATAACTTTCGTCAATTAAAAACAGACAAAATATAAAATTCCATACTAATCTTTTAAGAAACAGATTTCCGTGATTGTTTTAAAAATTTGACATAAATTGTATGTAGATCTAGACTTTTATTTAAAAGTTATCATTATTACGATAATGCCCGGTTTTATAAAGTAGAGTTAAATATCTCGAGTTACCCCGAGGGTTAACTCTCGGGTTAAAATGCAAAGATCACTGGCGTATTAATTACTGTAAAAATATATAAAAGAAGAAAAAGTCGGGCCATAAAACAGTGTTTTCTTCTATGAGTCACAAAACCTATAACCTCACATTTTTTTAAATTTTCTTTGTATTAGGGCCGGTTTTACATCTGTTAGGAAGGCATCAAAAATTTCAAACAAATCTCTTACTTCATCCATGTTCACATTGAAAATATAAGTATCATATAATATTATTTATATATATCCATGTTTTTAACGTAACATTCCTTTTCTTGACATTTTAGCATTTTGCGCATGACAACCGCTAACTCGGGAGTTAACCCGAGACAAATGGTGGGGCAGGGTTAACTCTAACCCCGCTTTATAAAACGCTGTATCACCCACCGGTCACAGAGTTAATTCTCGGGGCAGGGGTAACCCGAGCTTATAAAACCGGGTGCTGAACACAAACCTTTTTATATCTTATACATTTAGGCTTCCTGTCGCTCTAGGCCCGGTTTGTTGCGCCACCCTTTTAGTGTAAGCTGCTTACTAGCAGTATCGAAACGATCTAAAATTTCATTCCAAACAATAATTACTAGAATTGCTGTTTCTAAACGCTGCAATCCTGTAGCTTCAGATCGCTTAGTCGGTTTCTCATTTCTGCTCTGGGCAATGAATTCCAGTCCAGTGCATAAATTATTCCAAACTACTACTTTTCTAATGCGTAACATGCATTATGTCGAGCAGACCAACGAGTTTGAGAAAGAATCGTAACTCTAAAATTTGTACGCTGCACCGAGAACTCCCAACGATGTGAGAAGAAATTAGTACTTGCAAAATAGAAAATTGTCGACTCCTTCTGATACAGATTTAATTGCACGTGATTTTACTGAATTTAAAGAACGGGCAGTGAATTATGAAGAATTTATTGTATAGAAATTTTTTTTATAAAAACTAATCTGAACCAATTTTGCCTAAATCCATCACTGATCATATAGATAGTAATTTAAAATAAGGTTTTTTTTTGGAATTATCAACTGAATAGGTTTCTCTTGGATGTGATGTAACTTTAGACAGTTGATCGACAACTATATAACATATCAGAATATTATAACCGTTTCTAATAAGATTAGTGCGGGATTCGTTACTGCTACACCAAAAATATCACTTATAATAATAAATTAAACACAAACGCCACCAAATAAAACAAACAATATCACAGAAGTTGCAACAGGGGGTTATTTGCAAATAAGCCATTAAAACGAAAGTATTTTATTGAAATGCACTGAAAAATTGTTACTTTTGGAGAAAACTAACGTTTATTTTTAGAATTTCCATAGACACTTTTATTGCATCATAGAAAAATAGCAAGCAATAGATTGAAGAGCTTTATATGTATGAGCGAGTCGAAAGGTAAAGTGCATAAAGTTGTTTTTTCCTCTATATAATATTTGAGCATCTTTACCACCCATGCTGTACTCGAAAAGCATGGAGGTATTTTCAGTTTCTATGTATTACACAAAATCTAACAGACACAAGCGTAAAGTATGATGAGTTAAAAAGCTTAAAATAATTTTGTAATGCTAAATAATATTGGCGCACCCTGTAAGTGAAATTTCATATCAACATAAGACAGTTACATCTCTAAATTTTTCACCGGCAAATAGACTCAACAAAGTGGGACATTGTCCTAATTGTATCGTACTTTCAACATTTAACAACATTTTAAATGGTACACAAATTCGAGAAAATTTCACATGTAAGACACTAATTTTTATCATGCACTTGAATTAAGCGTTACCCCCAATATAGCTCATCCATTATAAAACCCGTTTTCCACGTGACAGAGATGTTTCTGTCAATCCACACTTTAAGCTTAATAAATATTGAAATTTATAGGTCGCATGTTATTAAAAAATATAAATATATATTTAAAGAAACAATTTGTAATTAATTTCAAACGAAATATAATTCGTCGAATAATTAATATCAAATTCAAAAAAACGGCAGTTTCAGTTTTAGATTGATAACATTTTATATTTTGGCAAAAGTGCACATAACTTCAATTGACATTTTTTACTATTTCAAGTGCTTGGCAACATAGTCCAGTTATGACATTGACAGACGTCATCATGGAAAACGGTTTTTATTTTATACTGTACGAGTTATATATTGAAAATAATATCCTAAGAGACTCAAAATAACACCATCATAGGCATCTTCCATTCAATATCACTCTTTAAGTGAAATAAAATTTTTTTTAAGGATAAGGTTAATAAAGATGCAGATAATGTACTAAAAGCTAAAAAAAGAATTAGGTAGATACCAGTCATCAATATAGGGCATTGTAAAGATACCACTTCTTGCGTGCAGCCATGAAAACAGGATTTAATTCAATCAAAATGATCAATAGCAAATATTTGACAGTTGACAAGCAAAATCAAAACGTGATGTATGTAAAAATATGAATAATACAGGAATTTCCATAAAAACTGAACTTTGACACATCCTGTATTAAAATATTTGAATTATACAGCTCAGGTCAACATAAGAAATAAACAAAACAACCAAAAACCTTCACAACCTTTTATAAATATATCTTTTAAATATAAACTCATGGAGGCAAACACTTAAATTTTTTTAATTTTCAACGGATTAAAACTTAATATGACAAGCATTTTGAATTTTTGTAAAAATAAATTATGCCGGGTGGAATTAATAGTATATTACGTAACAAGAGTTGTAAGTAATGAGATTACAACTCGTGTAACGTACTATACTTTTTCTACGCCCATCTATTTTCTTCTGAGTGCTCAAAATTTCATCTTTTCACTACTAACAGACATATTCGTAGGTGAAGTTGAGAAAATGTTCGTATACTATAATTTGTTACCAAAATTGACAGCATAAATCAGATGACGTTTATTCCATTATCAAGAAAAACCTAATAATTTTTTTTGAAATTGTAAAATGTGTTGCCGACATTTAGGAGCATCACTCTTTTAATTTAAAATGTATTTCACTAATGCTAAGAGCTTTTATGTTTTTCAATTGATTAAAAGTATGTAAATAAACCAAATAAAGTATTACGTAAATGAAAATTTGATTGCAATTTGATTCAACAAAGAAATCTAAGTTTTTCTATCTAAACGCACGTGTATATGTTATGAGATTTTCATTACGTGCATGTTATTGTTAAATGTCACTTACAAGGAATGTTGTCAGTGCGATTTTTGACGTTTACGGACATGTGCGTAGAAAAACAATATTTAAGTAGGTACAATCTGCCAAAAAAAAAATCATTTTAATCGATTGAAAATTATTCTAAATCAAAAACAAGCAAAGTGTTTCGTTAATTTTGTCCATGAATTTATATTGTATCGAAAGAAAATAATTAATTAATAATATTCAATACCTAGAGAGCTTAGAATAAGAATATTTAAAACAAAACACTTGAATAGAATATGACTCAGAGGTACAGGGTTTCATGTCAAAATACAAAAATTGTTTCTTCCGAAGCTTTAATTCAAAAATATGTACTTTCAAATGGATTTTACATCCATGCTGACATACCTTTTCTCAGTGTAACACTAAGTAAAGTTATTAGAGTATATTGGTCGCGTTCATCCCAACGTAGCGCTACCGGAGCGATCAGATATTTTCTGCTGAACGCGTGTTTTGTCAGCTGTGGTAGTAGTCACCATTTTTTCACGCTACCGATCAATGTCATTTATGTCAAACATTATGTTAATATATAAGGACATAACATATTTTTGTTTGAAGATATTTTAGACATTTGTATCTTTCCGTGAGTATATGCTTAACGCTTGAATCAACATTGCAGTAACGGCAGACGGGAAGGTTTTCAGATGACACCAAGTAACCGTGAGTATATCTGGTATGGTTGATCCGCAATCGTCGTAGCTTCTCTCCTGGTTAAGAAGTCGAGGGAGAGAGAGCCAATGGAAGTTTGTATATCGTTTAAAGCTGTATTACTGTTATGCCTAAAATTTTTCTTTGACGAACTTTTTGAATAAGTGTTTGAGGTCTTCTGGGAGCTGGATCGATGTTGTGGTGATGGTAGAGGTGGCTTCTTTGGCATGGTAGTCAGCATTTTCATTGCCAGTAATTCCAATGTGAGATGGGAGCCAGATAAGACAGACTTTTACATACAAGCTGAGAGTATTTGATAGATGTCATGGATGTTTTGAACTATTGGGTGGTCAGTAAAGATAGTATTAAGTGAATTAATTGAAGAAAGTGAATCGATACAAATGGCGACATGCTTGGAAGGAGGTGAGATATGTTTGAAGGCTTGGAAAATGCTATACAGCTCACCAGTGTGAACACTACATGTTGAGGGCAACCGATAGGAACCTATAAGTTCGTGGTTGGTTGTGACTGAGCAGCCAACACCAAAAGAAGTTTTAGAGGCATCTGTGTAGAGAACTACATCATACTATGTTTTTTGCAATATTTCTAAGAATGCTTTCTTAATAAGTGTGTTGGGTGACTCATGTTTATTGAATTTGGTGAGAGGTATTGAAAAAAGGAAGATGTTTAGTCCAAGGAGGAGTATGTGGTTGGGAAAAGTGGTTGAGCAACAGATTTTATGCTACGTTTGGAAATAGTGTTGGAAGGATGATGTTGAAACATTGAGGTGAACAGTGGGTAAACAGGGTTAGTAGGATTAGAGGACGTTGAGGCAGCGTATGAAAGGAGGAGCGATTGACGTCTTAGGAAGAGGGGTGGCTCATTTAAGTCACAGAACAGACTAGCAGCAGGACTGGAGCGGAAAGCACCGAGACAGAGTCGAAGGGCTGTATTGTGAACAGAGTTTAGTGAATCGATGTCGGATTTGGAGGCTGAGATGTAAATGAAGCTCCCATAGTCTAGCTTAGAACGGATGAGGGCTCTGTAAACTCTTAGTAAAGTGTTTTCGTCGGATCACCAGTGATAGTGACAGAGACCTTTGATGATATTAATGTGAGTGTGTTAATATGAAGTTTCCAATTAAGGCGAGAGTCGAAAATCAATCCGAGAAATTTGCAATGATTCACAACAGGTAACGGGGAATAATTATTGAAGTCACATATATCCAATAAAATTAGGTTATGGAATTATATAAAGATAAGCACATTCAGTAGAATTAAAAAATGATGGATCACTCTCTAACTGATCAACTTTGTTTCTCCGTGTATGTCAGAGTTAGCTATCAATTCGACCCATCCAACATCAAACAGATTTCACTTCTTTTCAGTTGGTTTATTCTGTACTCCTACAAAAGTAGTATGATAAATGGACAAGGAAGATTTTGTCCTTACTACATTCCACGCCACTGGCGGAATTGTCATTTTATAGAATTTTTTAATTCTCCAATAGTTTTTATTCCTGTCATAATTACTAAGTATTACAGAAGAATATTTTGAAGCAACGGGAACAAAATATTTTTATATTTTGACATATTTTAAGCTCGGGATTTTCGGTGTAAAATATTGAATCGTTCTGTATAAATATTTCCATTCATAGCACAAAATTTTAGCTCGTTCACTTGACATAAGCAACCAGCCATATTTGTTCGATATACAATATCGTTTTAAATAATTATAGTAACTATACCTATAAATTCAGTAGCTACAGTATAAAAATAACACCGCATTTTGATCTGACAAATTAGCTACGTAAATAAATATTAACCACGAGTATTAATACCTACAGAATAATACTTTTCCGTTATGGGGACAGATCTATAAATTGTTATTATTATTATTTTTTTTTAAATTCCATTTACAGTATTGTCTAATTCTGTTGTGGTCGTTTTAAGAGTTCGTCGATTCGGTTGATGCATACTTTGGATCCTTCATAAGCTTCCTTCGAAAACTGGAAAAAAATTCTAAAGGAGTACCGAGAGTGGTCGAATAAAATTTGCCTAATAAAGGTTTACGTTATTTGGCGGGTACTATTTTTTGTTTGACATTAACAATGTTTATAACTTTTGACAACTGACAGATTAATAGGTACTATTAGCTTTGGCGAAGAAACGAAATATTTTACTTACCAATGAAAAATTCAAAAATCCATGGGGCAAACCACTTAAAATATCTAAAGTTACATCGTTTCCCACAGTTTTAAGCCTTTTGGCAAACATTATACAATCATCAAGACACGGGTCCATTTCGACACTCTGAAAACATCAAGTTTTTCAACATTCGAACTTAAATATGTTATAATTATGAACTTGTTAAGCATAGAAAGAAGATGCAACGTTTTAATTTCACAAGTTTCCAGCTAAATTCTGTTAAATTCACAGTTTTAATTGTAAACTCTGCAAAGTTCACAGTTAAAGCTATAAATTCTGTTAAATTCACAAAGTTTGAATAGTAAATTCTGTAAAGTTTCCAGTTGAAACTATAAATTCTGTTGAGTTTACGGTTGGAATTGTAAATTCTGAAAAGTTCCCAGTTAAAACTATAAATTCTGTTAAATTCGCAGACAATTTGAGTACAAAATTCTGTAAAATTCCCAGTTAAAACTATAAATTTTGTTAAATTCGCATTTTTAATTGTAAATTCTGTAAAGTTCCCAGTTAAAACTATAAATTCTTTTAAATTCACAGTTTTCATTGTAAACTATGTAAACTCATCAGGTAAAACTGAAAATTCTGTTGAATTCACAGTCAGTTTGAATAGTAAACTCTGTAAAGTTTCCAGTTAAATCTGTAAATTCTGTTGAAATCACAGTTTGAATTGTAAATACTGTAAATTTCCCAGTTAAAATTGTAAATTCTGTTGAATTCACAGTTTTAATTGTAAATTCTGTTGAATTCACAGTTTTAATTGTAAATTCTGAAAAGTTCGCAGTTGAAACTATAAATTCTGTAAAACTCACAGACAGTTTGAATAGTAAATTATGTAAAGTTTCCAGTTGAAACTGTAAATTCTAAAAAGTTCCCAATTGAAACTATAAATTCTGTTAAATTCACACAGTTTGAATAGTAAATTCTGTAAAGTTTCCAGTTGAAACTGTAAATTCTGTTGAATTTACGGTTGGAATTGTAAATTCTGAAAAGTTCCCAGTTAAAACTATAAATTCTGTTAAATTCACAGACAATTTGAATACAATATTCTGTAAAATTCCCAGTTAAAACTATAAATTTTGTTAAATTCGCATTTTTAATTGTAAATTCTGTAAAGTTCCCAGTTAAAACTGTAAATTCTGATAAATTCACAGTTTTCATTGTGAATCATGTAAAGTTATCAGGTAAAACTGAAAATTCTGTTGAATTCACAGTCAGTTTGAATAGTAAATTCTGTAAAGTTTCCAGTTAAATCTGTAAATTCTGTTGAAATCACAGTTTGAATTGTAAATTTTGTTGAATTCACAGTTTTAATTGTAAATTCTGAAAAGTTCGCAGTTGAAACTATAAATTCTGTAAAACTCACAAACAGTTTGAATAGTAAATTATGTAAAGTTTCCAGTTGAAACTGTAAATTCTGAAAAGTTCCCAGTTAAAACTATAAATTCACAGACAGTTTGAATAGAAAATTCTGTAAAGTTTCCAGTTAAATCTGTAAATCCTGTTGAATTCACAGTTTGAATTGTAAATACTGTAAATTTCACAGTAAATTGTAAATTCTGAAAAGTTCGCAGTTAAAACTATAAATTCTGTAAAACTCACAGACAGTTTGAATAGTAAATTAGGTAAAGTTTCCAGTTGAAACTGTAAATTCTGAAAAGTTCCCAGTTGAAACTATAAATTCTGTTAAATTCACAGTTTTCATTGTAAATTCTGTAAAGTTATCAGGTAAAACTGAAAATTCTGTTGAATTCACAGATAGTTTGAATAGTAAATTCTGTAAAGTTTGTTGAATTCACAGTTTTAATTGTAAATTCTGAAAAGTTCGCAATTGAAACTATAAATTTGGTTAAATTCACATTTTTAATTGTAAATTCTGTAAATTTTCCAGTTAAAACTGTAAATTCTGTTGAATTCAGTTTTAATTGAAAATTCTGCAAAGTTCCCAGTAAAAACTATAAATTCTGTTAAATTCACAGACAGTTTGAATAGCAAATTCTGTAAAGTTTTCAGTTAAATCTGTAAATCCTGTTAAATACACAGTTTGAATTGTAAATTCTGTAAAGTTCTCAGTTAAAACTGAAAATTCTGTTGAATTCACAGTTTTAATTGTAAATTCTGTAAAGTTCCCGGTTAAAACTGTGAATTCTATTAAATTCACAGTTTTCATTCTAAATTCTGTTGAATTCACAGTTTGGATTGTAAATTCTGTGTAAAGTTTATGAATTCATAGTTTTAATTGTAAATTCTGAAAAGTGTGCAATTGAAACTATAAATTTGGTTAAATTCACATTTTTAATTGTAAATTCTGTAAATTTTCCAGTTATAACTGTAAATTCTGTTGAATTCAGTTTTAATTGAAAAAGTTACCAGTAAAAACTATAAATTCTGTTAAATTCACAGACAGTTTGAACAGCAAATTCTGTAAAGTTTTCAGTTAAATCTGTAAATCCTGTTGAATTCACAGTTTGAATTGTAAATTCTGTAAAGTTTCCAGTTAAAACTGGACATTCTGGTAAATTCACAGTTTTCATTGTAAATTCTGTAAAGTTCCCGGTTAAAACTGTGAATTCTATTAAATTCACAGTTTTCATTGTAAATTCTGTAAAGTTCTATTAAATTCACAGTTTTTATTCTAAATTCTGTTGAATTCACAGATTTAATTGTAAATTCTGTAAAGTTCCCAGTTAAAACTGTAAATTCCCTGCTGAAACTGCAAATTTTATGGAATAACATGATAAATATATTCTACACTTTTCGTTTAAATAATAAATCATCCTACTTTAAGAATACACTGTGTTTAAATTCGAACAGAAAATAAAGTTTTTAATTTGTTTGCATAAAATTTTGATTCTTACCAAAACTTTTGTAGGTGGAAATTTTTTTAAATCTTCGTCTGTAGCAAAAATGGGACTCAAGTAGGGATCTTTCGGTACGTCAAAAGTAAACCTCTCCATTAGATTTATTTGCGGCGGCGTATCCAAATCCAACAACTTTTCAGCATCACTAGCACTTCTTTCACCTACAACTGAATCTAGATCATTGAAATATTTTTTTTGAATGGCATAAGAAGACAATGAGATATGCATTTAGTGACAGTTTGAGTGATTTCAAAGTTATTAAACCACTTTTCCTTCTGTATCAATATCTTTTTGAAAAGTTTCATTTAGCTTTAAAACATGTGCATATTGCATGAACAGAAACATTACTAAAACCATTTTTCTTTGAACTTAACCAAGCAAACCGGGTTAACAATGCCATGATGTCACGGTTAACTTTTATGACGTAACGGTTTGTGGAAACCCTGAAATAAACAAACACCTAACCTCAAATATGATAACTACTCTGTCAAACTATCTCAGTGAGCTGGTTTGTGTGGTTGGTTAACTGTTACGTCATGGTTTGGAATACAAGTCGAGAAATATTGAATGGTTAACTTATAGTTAACCCGGTTTGTGTGGTCAAGTTCAAAGAAAAATGGCTTATGTTAAGTTAAGCATGCGTCAACTGTCATTTGTCATTATTCATCAGTCAAACATCAACTGACGTCTGTCAAACATCAATTTACTTGTCAATGCTGACATATAGATTTGATCTATGAAACGATTTCTCGTATATAAGTTGAATATAATCAAATTCAAAAAAGCGAGCAAGCAAAATCTTCATACACTTCTTTGTTTCAAGCAGTTTTTTCTATTGACAACAATTTAAAGTTACAAAAAAATTAATATCTACCTAAATACTTCGAAAAGGAATCTCTTAGACTCGACATGAAGTTGGTAACTTTCGTTTGAAATGAATTGGCTGCGTTGGTGAACGATGGACTACTCGATGCTTTTGCTTGGTCTAAGCTGCCATCGACAGAAATACGTTGATCTAAATACAACAAAATAATAGATACTATCGTCCACTATTTTGGTTAATTACCTTTAGCAAATCTTTCCAGAATTTCATTTACCAACGGTCCAGATTTATGACTAGAAACACTGTCAGAAACGTTTATTTCATTTGATGCTAACGATTCATAAGTTAAGGTATCGGAATTTTCGGAAGTAGGAGATTTGTGTGCTTGCAATTCCATAACATCAGACTCTGTAATTTCCTCAAAGCTTTCCGTATCTACGTTATTATTGTTGCTGCAAGTTTGTTGCATATGGGGATCCGGACAAGCGTACGCTAAAAATAAAATTGATAGTTTAAATAAGATACAGATGGGTGATAATTGAAAAAATTACCTTTCAAGCATCTCATTAGAAATCCCAAAGGTATTAGGGGATCCATCATACAAAGTAATCGAGCTGGAGATGGTATGTAATGTACTAAAGTAGGCACGTAGGCTACAAATAGACCGGACATCGTAGGAATGTTGGTTTTAATACATTTTAGTGCAGTACTGAGCAATAAATTTGCTCCGGCTGAATCGCCTGCACCAACTATTATTTCACCTTAAAAATTAAAACAAACAGCATTACACTAGTCAACAACAAATTACTTATGCACAAATTACCATCTTTTTTATTTCCTTTTCCTTACCTGTACTTCCCAAAAACTCGTGATGCTTCTTGGCCCAGCAGTAAGCGAACAAAATTTCTTCTAACGCCCTCGGGAATGGTGCTTCAGGAGCTAAACTGTAGTCGATGCAAAGTATAGGAACGTCTAGCTGCTTTGCCCAATCTCTCAAATACCCATCGTGAGATTTCGATGATTGAGCCACAAATCCTCCGCCATGGCAATGGATCAACAGACCTTTGGAAGGAGGATCCATGGGCTTTTTATTTTTTGTGCCCAACATTCCTTCTCGAATTTTATGGCTTATTAATCTAACTTGTACCGATTTTCGACCTACAAACAACTCATGTACAATTTAACTGAAAAAGTCCACGTCAAAGCTTACCAATAAAAGAAGAAGGCACAGGTACTTCATAAGATCCACCATCTAAGGTTTCTATTACTATAGGTTCCGGAGGTATTTGTATGACTTTAGAAATAGCCACACTTGGTGCTACTATCAAAGGCAGCTGGTTCATGAGTTCTGTCTCGGAAAGAAACCAGAATGCTTTGCAAAAATCAACTTCGGCGTATTGAGCAATATTTACAATTCGTTTAGCTCTTTGTTCTGGATCGGTGATAAATTTAGTGGTGGAAACTACTGAATTTGTTGCTTTACTGATCAAGGAACCTAGTAAATAAATATATTTATTTTGAGGTAAAGGAAATGATAAAAACATTTAAAAGCGTGATAGCAGCGACATCCTCACTTCCAACTAAAATTCTAGATTGACACAAACCCAACAGTTGTCGACAATTTCACAGGAAACTGTATTTAAGGGTAATGTTTATAGTAGATTGTATAAAAAATGTTAAGCCTTAAACAATCTATGTGTTTATATGCTATCAGAATGGGAAAATGATTTGCTTAGGCACTCTGCACCCTATTATTTTGTATTACCATTATTATAAAACTGAAAAATACTAGTGCAGTACAAAGAATACATATTTTGACAAAAATGTCTAACCTCAAAACTATTTTCAAAGGAAAAATTTATTTCAAGAAAATTGGTAAGAAATATAAGAAAAGTTGTGGGTAATTCTCCAATATACAAAAAATTATTGCCTAATTTGATCCTGTACAAGAACTTTTTCTGAATTAATTTTTTGTTCATTCTTTTGTAATTTATAAAATGGACATATCTTGTATAGGATTTTAAAATAACCTTTTGGCAATTAATTCGGTATATAATAGCAGATGCATTGTTTTTATATTTATATTTACCTTGACTGTAATATACTTCAGAAAACAACGTCATCGATAATGCTATGAATTGTATAACATTTTTAATGGAGTCACAATACTGAAACAAAATGCTGTTTTAAAGAAATTTCAGGCTTCTCAATTACTGAGGGACACTGTTGGGAATATAATAAATGCTGGCAGATTTTGGATCAAACAGATATTCTTAAAGTATCTTATAATTATTAGATGTAATTGATGGATTCTTATTACAAGGTTGATTAAATTTTCATAAGGTCCAAGTTTCCTGAATTATCATGTGTATTGTTTTAATGTTGAGTGTAATGTTTACTTGATTACTTATTTAGAACTCATTTAAATTATCAAAATATATTTTCCAACTATTGAAATTAATTCAGTTGTGAATATATCAAATGCTTGGAATAACAAATATTTTTCTTGATAAGATTTTTTATAATAGATCATCTTTCTTATAGAATATTTAGGAATATCCCCAAGCAAACAAAATCAGGGAATAGAAAAAACAATGTTTGAAATAACATCACCTCAAAGGTCAAGTAAATCCAGTATATATATAAATATATGTTGATTTCTATGATACACAATACAGTGTGTACATTTTTCCAGTGATCATTTTAATATAAGACAGATTTATTATAGAAATCAGGCTGCTAAAGCCACTGCCATCTACACTGTTGAAAAAATAATGAAATATTAAATTTTACAAAAAATGTTGCATAGGTAGAAATTTGATAAAACTTCTTCTGAGTACTCTAATACCCAAAACAAACTTTCCATATTAATGGCTACTACACCACTAGTAATGGTTTTTTTAGGGTACATAGAAATACTTTTAAAACAAAATGTACCATTATTTAGTTTTAAATAATGGATAAAAAAAGTTGGTATAGTAATTATCCAATTTTCAATTGAATTGAATTCAATAATGGTTTGCCAATTTTTTGAACTGTGAACTTAACCATTGTCTTTTAATACAAACAACAGACGTCAAATCAAAATATTGTACACTTAACAAACAAGTTAAGTTAATTACGCTGCAGTCCATACTTAAATATTAAGTTAAAAATTTAAAATCTAAATATCAATTGATATTATACAATTAACTTACCTGAAATCCTAAATTTCTTCCATAAAAACAATGTTGATTGATTTCCCCATACTGTGAAAATAACTCATCCATGGGACAATCATCTCTGACAAAAAGATTACCCCTTGTACACCAGGACATGATGGTTTGAAGTTGTGTCAAACAACTATCTAAACTATTTAGTAAATGAGAACATGATTCTACATCTCTGAAATCAAGTAAAAAATATGTAGGTATAAGTAGTAGGACCAAACTGGCACAGACAATGTGAAAGTTTTAAAACTTACTTGGTTACTGAAGTTTTACGAAAAAAGGTGCTCTCTCTTTTTTGTAAAACTTTTTCTGAGGAACTGATAGCCATTTGTATGGCTAAATCAAGAACAATGATAAAACTTCTATATCCATTTCCCGGAGTATTTTCATCGAAGTCAAAATGGTGCATTTCACTTGCTATACTAAGTATTTTTGGTTTTGCTCTCTCTATAGTATCAACCATTGCCAGGAACGATAAATAAAGCCTTTGACCATTTTCTGTGCTATCTCTTGAGAAATAATTCGCATTATTTTTACAAATATCTATTAAGCTGTTAATGTTTAAATCTCTTTCGGAAGGTGATTTTGTAGGTGGAAGATTTTCTCCATCGTTTGCTTCATCATTGCTTGCATTTGAATCGTTCATTTTAATTTAATTTTTGCAGAAACAATTTATACTTTTAACTACCTTGACTTATCATTTGTGTTTAAATGAAATTCACATCCAGGTTGGATATTTGCTGCATATTGTAAATTTTATTTATTTACTTACGTCACTGGTCATTTAATAGGTCAATTATGTCATATAAAACGCGTTCATGAAGGATATATTTTTTATTTTATTTTACGCTAATTATCTTGAAATGTTTCTATCTATCCTTTATTTTAAATAGTGCAATTTCAAACTATAGTTCAATAAAACACTTGAAATTGTTATTTTAAGCAAAAGCAAAGTTCGTATTACCTATGACGTCATACTTTATATTTCGATCGTTCGGTAGTTGAATTTGTTAAGAAAATATTCAACGTCAGAACTTGCCTTAGATGACTGTGTTTTTTCCGACGTGATAGTTTAAAAAATTATATTTTTCAGAATTACAAAGTCTGTAAAATGAATATTACTTCAGCAGCGGGAATAATTTCCCTCTTGGATGAACCACGATCAGAATTAAAAGTGTTTGCATTGAAGAAATTGGATTCTATAGTGGGTGAATTTTGGCCTGAAATTTCGGAAGCTATTGAGAAGATAGAAATTTTGCACGAAGACAAAGTATTTCAACAACACCAACTAGCAGCATTAGTAGCAAGTAAAGTATATTATCACTTAGGTGCATTTGAAGATTCTCTTACATACGCTCTTGGAGCTGGTGATTTGTTTGATGTCAATGCTCGCAGCGAATATGTAGAAACAACTCTAGCAAAATGTATCGATTATTATACTCAACACCGTATTGCTTTAGCTGAAGGCAATCTAGATGCTAAGCCAATAGATGCTAGACTAGAAGCTATTGTTAATCGAATGTTTCAGCGTTGTCTTGATGATGGTCAATATCGCCAAGCCTTAGGACTTGCTTTAGAAACGAGAAGAATGGATATCTTTGAATCATCTATTACTCAATCAGATGATATTAGTAGCATGTTAACTTATGCTTTTCAGGTGGCTATGAGTCTAATTCAAAATCGTGCTTTTAGAAATACTGTATTAAGATCGCTTGTTGGACTCTACAGAGGATTAGCTACTCCTGATTATGTGAATATGTGCCAATGTCTAATCTTTTTGGATGATCCTCTTTCTGTAGCTGAAATTTTAGATAAATTGGTATCTGGTAAAGAAGATAGTGAACTTATGGCATACCAAATTGCTTTTGATCTATATGAATCAGCCACTCAGCAATTTTTGGAAAGAGTACTGGTTGCTTTAAGAGCTACAGCTCCAATACCATCATTGCTAGAGGAAAAAGCAAAGCCCAAAAGTAATGAAACTGAGGTTGCTGTATCTAGCGAAGCAGGTGAAGCAGCTAGCTCAACTAATGTAGAAGTTAAAGAAGAAAAATCCATGGAAAGTTTATCTGATACTGACAAAGAGCATCAAAAAAGAATTGAAAAACTCCATACTATTCTTGCCGGAGAAGTTTCTATTGAACTGCATTTACAATTTCTGATTAGATCAAATCATGCAGATTTACTGATACTTAAACAAACAAAGGAAACTGTTAGAGTTAGTATTTGTCATACAGCAACAGTTATCGCAAATGCATTTATGCACAGTGGTACCACAAGTGACCAATTCTTAAGAGATAATTTAGAATGGTTAGCTAGAGCAACTAATTGGGCTAAATTAACAGCTACTGCTTCTTTGGGTGTTATACATAGAGGTCATGAACAGGAAGCTCTCACACTTATGCAAAGTTATCTTCCAAAAGAAGTAGGCCCTAGTTCTGGTTACTCTGAAGGGGGAGGTCTGTATGCTCTCGGTCTGATTCATGCTAACCATGGTGCAAACATAATAGACTATTTGCTAGGACAGCTTAAGGATGCCCAAAATGAGATGGTTAGGCATGGTGGATGTCTTGGACTTGGTTTGGCTGCCATGGGTACTCAAAGGTAAGTTTGAATTTTTTTATGAACCATTTTGTAACCTATATCTCTCTTATTTTACAGACAAGATGTCTATGAACAATTGAAGTTCAATTTATACCAAGATGATGCTAACACTGGTGAAGCAGCTGGTATTGCTATGGGCATGGTAATGTTGGGTTCTAGTAACTCAACAACAATCATGGACATGGTAGCATATGCTCAAGAAAGTCAGCATGAAAAGATTCTTCGAGGATTAGCTGTAGGTATTAGTTTCACAATGTACGGTCGCTTGGAAGAGGCAGATACATTGATTCAGCAACTCACTTCTGATAAAGATCCAATTTTAAGAAGGTCCGGCATGTACACATTAGGTATGGCATATTGTGGTACTGGACATAACCAAGCAATTAGAAAGTTACTTCATGTAGCTGTATCAGATGTAAATGATGATGTAAGAAGAGCTGCTGTAACAGCTTTGGGCTTTTTGCTGTTCAGAACTCCTGAACAATGTCCAAGTGTAGTATCTCTGTTAGCTGAGAGTTATAATCCTCATGTACGTTACGGTGCTGCCATGGCTCTTGGTATTGCTTGTGCTGGAACTGGTCAACGTGAAGCGATAGCTCTTCTTGAACCAATGGTTATGTTTGACCCTGTCAACTTTGTTAGACAAGGTGCATTGATTGCCTCTGCAATGATTTTAATACAACAAACTGAACAAACTTGTCCAAAGGTAACATTCTTCAGGCAAACATATGCTCAAGTTATTTCCAATAAACATGAAGATGTAATGGCTAAATTTGGGGCTATTTTAGCTCAAGGTATTATTGACGCTGGTGGAAGGAATGTAACTTTGTCCCTACAATCGAGAACTGGTCATACTAATATGTTGGCAGTGGTAGGAACTCTTGTATTTACACAGTATTGGTATTGGTTCCCACTTTCTCATTGCTTGGCGTTGGCATTTACACCGACGTGCGTTATTGGTCTTAATACCCAACTAAAGATGCCCAAATTAGATTTCAAATCCAATGCCAAACCTAGTTTGTACGCCTATCCTGCTCCTATGGAAGAAAAGAAACGCGAAGAAAGGGAAAAAGTAACTACAGCTGTTTTGAGTATAGCAGCCAGACAACGTAGAAGAGATCACGAAAGAAAACATCGTGATGAAAAAATGGAAGTAGATGAAGAAAAAGAAGATAAAAAGACAACAGAAAAGGATGAAAAAGAGAAAAAGTCTGAAGAGAAAAAAGATGAAAAAAAAGTAGATGACAAAGAAAAGAAAGTGGAAGACAAAGAAAAAAAAACTGACGATAAAAAAGCAGGTACTTCCACAGCAGAAGAGAAAAAAGAAGAAAAAAAGAAAGAACCAGAACCAGCCTTTGAAATATTACAGAATCCGGCCAGAGTAATGAGACAGCAGTTGAAAGTTATTTCACTTAATGATAGTAATCAGCATGTTGCAATGAAAGATGTTTGTATTGGAGGCATTGTTATGGTTAGGAATTTGAAATCTGGTGAAGAGGAATTAGTTGAACCCGTAGCAGGTATGTTATTAAAATATATTTTTTTTAAATTAAGTAGGAATATTATATAGTTAAATTTAACATTAAATCGTTAATAAGTCTTGTTATAGTCGGAATTTTGAATATATTTACTGTTATAACCAGATAAATGTGTGACTGTTGACAATGAAAAATACATATCTAACCAAATATTTGTTTTTCCTAGAGCGACTGTCACTATTATCAATTGTCACTTCGTGGACATGTCCTATTTATACAGTGTATTCAATTGTCAACTTTTTACTTACATGTTTTTTATTTTCAGCATTTGGTCCTAAAGGCGAAGACGAGAAAGAACCTGAACCTCCAGAACCATTTGAATGGACTGAAGATTAAAATTAAAAATGTTTTGTATTTTCTCAACCTATTATTTTACTTTAGATATAATTACTAAAAGTCAGATTTTTTTGTTAACATTTAAAAATAAATTATTAGACTCATTTATAAACATTTGTTTTTTATTTAATAATAGATCCAACCAAATTTTGCAACCGATTTATTGATATATATATATAAAAAAGACATACCTGCCTCATTTGCCAAGGAAATTCAGTTTCAATTTACTTTTTTACAAGAAAAGTCGGCAGTTATTAATCAAAGAATCATTCTATTTTTATAGCTTTCTTGAAGTGAGTACCTACCGCATTTATGATATTTCTAATATTTCCTTTGAATACTTGTTAGTGCCAAGCGATTATTTTCAAAATTAATAAAACCTTATTCAAGAAATTCTATGAGACAAGACTTGCTACTCTATACCTACATCGTAAAAAGGTATTTTAATAATCAATACTTTTTTACACTTGATACAATATCTCAAATTTCACAGATAGGTAATTAACTAAGACTACACACAATAACTATACTTACTTCATTATTTAAAAAGATGAAACATCTTTTTTTACTTGAAGGGAGGGCCCATCTGACATCTGACAAGGGTCTCAGATGGGATGCTTACAACTTAAATCTGTATAACAATACTATACAGTAAATGGCTAAATCTGAATTAAATTGGCTCTAATTGTCAATAAAAAAGTATATGGTATGGATAATCAGACCACCTTGGGCTGTCCATATTTGCAGATATCTCTCTATGCAACTAGAATGAGATAAGCTGTTTTCAATATTTTTGTATATAATAACCCTTAATTCATGAATAAATACAACACACACGTAAATAATAAAACAATTTTCATTTTATCAAAACACTATTTAATTTTAATACATTGCTTAATGGTGAAACAGTCACACTAGTATTTCAATTATTGAGAACTGAACAAAATCAGCATCAGAGTCCAAATAATATTTAAAGCATTTCTTTAATATAATATTGAAACATTCACATTAAATATCGCAAACAGTCAATAAATTACTTTTCCTCACACCATTCATTTTCCTTTCTGACTTGTTCTTCTTCTGAAGCTGTGAAATCATTTTTGATATTAAAGGTCTTTCGAATTTCTTCAGGAGCTTTGCCTTTGATCATGTTAGCAACGGTTTTACAAGTGACATCTAGCAATCCTTTAATGTCGAGGTAGTTAGCAGCTAAAATGAGTTCAAAAAGTGTACCTTGGTCAACTTTCAAGAAATCGGCATCCCATGAAGAAATATCATCAGTTCTTTTCTCTTTGTTATCATCATCCTCTGGTGGTGGAGGATCGTCTTTGTGGTAAGTTGCCCACTGAATAACTTTTCTAAGTATAGCAGAATTTACATTTGGTAATGGAACTATTTCTTCTTCTTCATCATCCATTCCCAAGTCTTCTAACATGGTTTTTATCGTAACTGAGCATTTCGCGATTTCTACATCGACTTCGAAAGTCTCGCCATCGGAGGATTGCAATTTTATATTTGGCATCTGAAACATTATTGGAAAAATGTCAACAATTTTTTTTTCCTTTCTTTTCTTGCTACTTTTATAACTAGTTTATAAAATTAGTTGAATATACTTACGGTTTGTAAAAAAATGTTATTGTATGTCAATATAATATTTTGTGTAACATTCAATTCTCTATTTATTTCGTGTAACTAGCGCAATAGTTGCTATAATGGCGATCGAAGAACAACAACGGAATAAAAATGGCAATGACAGATAACTGCAATGAGCAATGGCGGCAGATGGCGGTGACTAGGGATTTCTAGAACCATCGAACTAAACAGCTAACCAGCTGCACGTCGTGTCATAGATGCACCGTTTAACTTTCCAGCACGCTATTCCGCATGCGCGTTCTATGAATAGCTAGCGTGACACCTAACTTGGTTGATTGTTAGAAAAAAGCCAGATTATTTCAAATTATTTGTAACAGCAAAATTTTGAAACAATTGTGGAAGGGAAATTTAAGAACGTGATATTTAAGGTTGATTCATGCAATTATCGACTGATGTACAGCAAATTGAACCAGCAAAAAAGTCGACCATGAGTGTGGATATTGCTATTTTTCTCTAGCATAACACAGGTCACAGCGCCACTGGCGGATATAACTAATGTTGTACATCATTTTAACGCACAGTGCACCCCATAAATAACTAACTTAGTTGGTGCAAATGCAAAATACTGTACTTGGGTGTTTGTTTGCCCCTTTGCGCAATAAACATGTCTAATCAAAGGAAAAAGTCGACAAGGAAGACGAATACCTACGCTCTTTAACTTCTGCAATTGGTTTTGGACAAACTTTAACTGTTAGCTTCCAGAACGTAAATAAGTATAAAAAACAAAATAACACAATTTACTGTTGTGATTAACTCTTTATTGTGATTTTAGAATAGACAAAAATTAAGAATTGGATTACAAACGTTTGTCATTGACAATTGACACAAGACATAGAATTGGAGACTGCATCTTTAAGCACTGAATTATCAGATGTCTAGTTTTAATTAACCATTTATATGGATATGTAGACAACGCTAAACCTGACAACATTCGACAAATGTTTCTTGGTAAACTTAACACAGAACTTAATGGTACGAAATAATGTGTCAATATGTCGCAATCACTTGGATAAACTATTCACAAAAGGTACACAGTGGCGGGTGAATGAAATTCTGCAGAACATAGTAGTTTGAAAATAGTTTTTACGAAATCTGCTGGAACAACTCATAGATTTATAAATATATTTCCAGCGAGAGACATAGTGATGCAAAACGGTACCGACAACATCTTGCGTCTATTATTAAAACGTGCAGTAAAGCCAGAAGGATCCACTCGGAAAGAAGAGCCGCAGTTTTATTATACCGAAGAGACGGATTTAACTGTGTAATTCACTCGTTTACTTTTACAGTAGTTATAGTATTCAAATTGTTAAAACTCAGCAATAATCTTTTGAACAACAGACCGAATATATTGCCGGCACTACTTTGCACTACTATATCTCTTGCTCGTACTGTAGGTACTTACATATATAAGTATTTGGTGTTCTTACCGACTTACAAGCGTTCCTTTGCGATTCTTTTTGGGATGTACCATAGACTTATGTGAGGATTTATAATTCTATGGGGTGTTTCAGCTGATTTGATACAAACTATACACATTTTAAAGTTATTTGGTCTTTATAATACAATTTTCAATACATATTAACTATATACAAATTTTTCTTTACCAAAGCATACAATTTTGATTTTTTTTAACCTTGAATTTCAACGTTTCTATAGTTTCAAACCAATTCATAGTTAGCGCTACTAAATTTGTTTGACATATAAATTACTTAAGCAATTGTTCTCGATTACTTATTTTACGTAATGTTATAGTTCCATTTTTGTTTTGCACGTTTCAATGATGGGTGCTCTTTACAATTGTATTAATTGGCTGTTTCGTTACATCCAGATCACGCCTGACCAGCAATTTTGTAGTTTCAAGGCCAGATTGGTTTCAAACATTTGGTTGGTAAATAATATAACAGTAAGATGCAATAAAAAACCTGAATATTGGATTTTAAAACAAAAAAAAGGAAGTGACAAATAGACCATAACACCTGACTTTGACAGGTTGGTCATATTGTGCTGGGTCCCCCGATCAGTTGGAGTTGAAGTTTGTGTGTTTTGACTTGTGGTGAAAGTCAGTTGGTTGTCAGACAGGCTTTGTAGAGCATGTCAATGTAATAGGTTTAATTTAAATAATAAAAACTTTACAAATAACACATGGCGCAGTCAGGAAACTGTCTGAAGGGAATTAAATAATAAATTAAAATGTCAGACGACGAAAAAAGCAATTAACAGAGGAGTTATGTGATTTAAGAGCAAGAGATTCAGGTGTGCAGAGATATCAATTAAATATCTAGTGACTTCGCTTGATTAAAACAGCAGGAAATCGGAAAAAAGATACCTTATCTCTTGCTCCACACTTAATAACACTACAAAATGATGGCATTTTAGATACTAATTTTAAATTTAAGTCTAACTATCATCCGTTGTTCGCCAGTAAACAATGAAAAACTAAATAGAGTATGACATGAACACCTAGAGCAATATGGCCGAGCTGTCAGTGACGTCATTCTGGAATGGTCTATATGTGTAGAAACATAACCTATATTTACCTTAGGCCCATGAATTTTCAGATAGCAAAAAATTTGATTTATCTTTTTTTAAACTGAACTAATACTTTATAAAGATAACGATGTTTTCACGTGTATATTTCATTCAAAATAAATGTTATTTCTGAAAAAAATATGGGTTTTGAAGGAAATTTACTTTTTTGAAAAAAACTAAAATCTCGCGCCTATTTTTTCATATTCTATCCTGTGTATCCGCAATACGAACTTTTGTAGGCTGATACTTTGAAGGTGATGATAATTAAGTTCTTAGTTTCCCTTATTAATATTATTTGGCCACCTTTATACCGGCGTCTCATATATCTCCAATTTAGGTAGTTTATGATTTAATTATTTTGACGTTTATGTAATTCTCTGAAACTTGATCTGCATGTATATGCACGAAACTTCTCATACTCGAATTTCAGTCTAGGGACAAAACATATTAGTATAAAAATAACTATAAGTAGGTACCTATTTTTCTTTGGAATTTCTTCATTATTGAGTCTTCAATATAAGCGTTACGTACTGTACCTGGGTCACAGAGTACACTGGTGTACTCTGTGCCTGGGTAGTATAAAACCATTTTGGCATGTGCTGTAAGTCAGTTGGTTGTCAAAAATACTTTATATAACAAGAGAGTTATTGAAACGTCTTTTGGGATTTCCTTTATTAAAAGATTCCTCTATTTTGACATATACGCATGCGCATTTCTTAAGTTTGTCTTAAAGGATTTTATGTAAATAAAGGATATCCTATATTTAAATTAAATACAGGAAAGGAAAATTTTAGTTAAAGCTTTTTAATTTTGACATACTTTTGTCAATAGAGAGTTATTGAAGATCTGTACTAAAGGCTGTTTTTATTAAAAGTTCCTTTATTAAAGTATCCTTTAATATGACTTTTGATAGAGTTATTGAAAGTAACAAATACAAGACCAAAAACTTTATTTTATTATGACATTTTTATTATGACATTTATGTTTTATGCTGCTTATTTATGTGGATCTATTTATTGTAATATTAATTTAAATTATGGAAGAACAATTAGAAATAGCAATTTTAGCGGGAGCAAATGCTGAAGAGATAGAGATGTTTATTTTGTGTTGGTAAATACTTTTGACTGTAAAATCTTTTTTAGTGAGCACAAACATACTACGTTTGATATCATCCCATGTATGTTTGCCATTTTTAAATGGATTCTGGAAAACCACTTCTCTAAAGGTACGTTTTCCTCCACATTCGCTAGTCGCTAGTAGCCGCGAAAAAGTAGCGACGACTTATTCGTCACACACCTATTCATGTATTTATACGGGAGTGTTTTTCTACGCGTACTGAGTAGCTGCTACCCAAATTCGCTGCGAATGTGGAGGAAAACGTACCTTTAGCATAATAATATAATCCTCATAGGTGAAACGAAGACGGTTTTTCAACGGTTTTGATGATAGTTTCATAATTATATAAAAAATATAGCAAATCCAACGAAAAATTGTGCAATTTAAAACATTTCGCTCGACAAAACAATTATTTTCTGTCATATATTGACAAAAGTATGTCAAACTTGTCAAAATTAAAAAGCTTTAACTAAAATTTTCCTTTCCTGTATTTAATTTAAATATAGGATATCCTTTATTTACATAAAAACCTTTAAGACAAACTTAGGAAATGCGCATGCGTATATGTCAAAATAGAGGAATCTTTTAATAAAGGAAATCCCAAAAGACGTTTCAATAACTCTCTAATATGTGACACAAAATAACTGTTTTGTCGAGCGAAATATTTTAAATTGCACAATTTTTCGTTGGATTTGCTATATTTTTTATATAATTATGAAACTATCATCAAAGCCGTTGAAAACCGTCTTCGTTTCACCTATCAGGATGATATTATTATGCTAAAGGTACGTTTTCCTCCACATTCGCAGCGAATTTGGGTAGCAGCTACTCAGGACGCGTAGGAAAACACTCCCGTTTAAATACATGAATAGGTGTCTTGACGAATAAGTCGTCCCTACTTTTTCGCGGCTACTATAGCGACTGGCGAATGTGGAGGAAAACGTACCTTATGAGAAGTGGTTTCCCAGAATCCATTTAAAAATGGCAAACATACATGGGATGATGTCAAACAGTATGTTTGTGCTCACTAAAAAAGATTTTACAGTCAAAAGTATTTGCCAATACAAAATAAACATCTCTATCTCTTCAGAATTCGCTCCTACTAAAATTGCTATTTCTAATTGTTCTTCCATAATATAAATAAGCAGCATAAAACATAAATGTCATAATAAAAATGTCATAATAAAATAAAGTTTTTGGTCTTGTATTTGTTACTTTCAATAACTCTATCAAAAGTCACATTAAAGGATACTTTAATAAAGGAACTTTTAATAAAAGCAGCCTTTAGTACAGATCTTCAATAACTCTCTAATGTCATTGTAATGTACCTATATTCTATTTAAATAATAAAAACTTTACTAATAGCCTAGTCAAAGTACATATAAAACGTCACAAAAAATACAAAAAACTTGAAAATTCCAAATTGGGTATTTAAAAGGGTAGTGTATGTTTTTTCGCTCTAATTGTTTAAATAATAAATATACAGAAAAACTTCCAAATCCAAATTTGTAGCTGATGCATTTATCTACAAATTTTGTCTGAAAAGTTTTTCTGTAAATTAAATCGTTTACGAGATAAAATTAATTTCAGTGGTATTCAATTCGTGGTTACGAGCGAGCAGCCAAATTTATTAAACGCTCGACTAAAAAGTTAATAATTTTGGGCCTATAACATTCTTAAAAAATAAATAAACTCATGTAAAATGTAAAGAAAGATCTCAACTTTTAGATAGAAATACTTTCCAATTTGAAAAAGTAGATTTTCTGACTGTAACATCAATTTATTATAATTCCTATTTAATTAATACTTATCCCAGCGAAAATTCCTTTTGGATTTAGCATTGCAAATGAGCATAAAACATTATTATTATAAAAGCAAAGCCATCAATATTTAGAATTTTAAACGAATGCTTCTTAAAAATCTGTTTTTTTTGCATCCTTAATTTTACTTGTTTTTTTTTAGACTTCATTCAATTATATATTTTTTCGAAATTAATATAATTCAATTAAACTTTACCACTAAACACTTTGAAGCATCTACTTCCGAAACTACTATACAGTTTTTCTATAAATATTAAATTTTTTAAATAATAGACAATTATTTACAATAAATACTTAAATCAGAGGTCTTTCAGCAAACCTTATATAGCTTTTTATACCGTTTATGATATTATCTAAAAATTTGTGAACTTTATAATGAACCTATTTAGAAGTGATCGCGATACAAAAGAACACACCTATGGCTCAGGTAAGAAAGAGAAGGGAGCACAAATAATGGTGAAAAAGCAGGTGAGAGGAGCGTGGAAAATCGATGATAATACATTAAAAAATAAAAAAAAAAAACTATTTTTTTCAATGTATTTGTAGATACCCCATTTTAGAACCCATTTCATATGAAAAATGTTTTTCTAAATGCCATTGTTTATTTCCTATCGTAAAATTAAAAACATGAAAATTGATGATGTTCAAATATACTATATGAAAATTTCGTATATATTTTAAATACTAATGCAGATACAAAAAAAATGTTCAGACAAATTTTGTAGATGCATGTATTAGCTATAATTTTTGATTCGAACATTTTTCTGTGTTTTCATTATTTAAACAATTAGAGTGAAAAAACAAAAACAAAAATTTTCACCCGACGATTTTCCGGAAAATCGCATGCCTAGCATCGTAAAGTTTTTCTCATGTTAATCACAACCCTTTTAAATACCCAATTTAGAATTTTCAAGTTTTTTGTGTTTTTCACGGAATTTTACGGAAATTTTGTGTACTTTGACTACGCTATAATAACACATGGCGCAGTCAGTGAACTGTCTCTGAATTGAATTAAATAATAATTGAATCCGAGGATGAAAAAAGTAGTCAACAGAAGAGCAACAGTTTCAAGCGCACAGAGGGATCAATTGAATAGTCACCTGTCAGTGACGTCTACAGCTTGTGAAGTGAGGTTATAAACCAATGTACAGAAAAAGTAGTTCAGTTGCCGCTCCGCTCTACGATCTTGATTTGAGTCCCTAATTTAGGAATATGTTTATTTTAGAAAATAACTACAAGTTATTACAATTAAAATTACAGTTATTATAATAAACGGTATTTGAAGCTGCTAAAGCAACACTTTGAAAAAATTGTTTTATATTTCACAATTATTGCGAAATGCAAGTTTCAATGTGGATACCAATAAAAAATAGTAAAGTTTATTTATGAGGTTAGGTTAGTGTGTCATATGTCAGCTTCTGTTTAGTTGGCAACAAAAAAAATTACCAACTTTTCCCCCAGAATTGCATGCAAGTTGAAATACAAATCGAGTGCAGTAAACAAATCTGTGACAGTATTAGTATTAGTATTACGGATTTTGTGTGAATTGTTTTTTAATTTACAGTAATATTGAAACGAGATATCAATTTGCGAAATCCACAAGCGTAAGAACAAATTACATTAAACATTCAGTAGTCTGTATGGTGTTGAACTAGATTGTATAATAGCTTTAGGGTGCACGTATTTATTGAACTAGAAATTTCTGGTTACCTTTAATGAATAAATTTGATATAACTGAACAGAAAGTAATCAACCTTCGGCTAGAGTGCACTAAAATAATGCATTCAAATTGCATATTAATAAATATGCCAGGGAAGTATCAAGCAATAAGCATGAAGTTTTTTTATTCTCCTTAATAAAAATCGTAGCAATAAAAAAGACTCGGCCATATATTATCAGAAACCGTTTATAGTACATCTGTGGGAAAAAAAAGCCTCAAAAAAAACCTGGAAATTATTTTTAGGTTTGTATGTCTACCGCTAGAGGGCGCAATTGAATACAACAAATTTAAAAAATCAAGTTTCACTAAATTAACCATAGAGACTATATAAGAAGAACTATACCTTGTTTGTAAACTAAGAGGAGCGATTTGAATTTAAGTTGGCATTTCTGCTGCCTAGTGATTGGTCAGATTGCCGCCAGTTTCACACAGCTCTTTTGATACCACTGACACTGACTTTTGTCAGTATTGTGTTAATTTATGTAAAAATATAGTCATTAGTTCAATCATTACTACCACGTTTGTTGTTTATTTTTAACAAAGTATTATATTTTACCCAAGGTATTTGCTATTTTTATTATTTTCCATTATTATTATTATTTATTCCCTTTCATGAAAAAAATCCGTGCTTCTTTTATCTTGTTAATAATATAAGTTTCACATCAAGTTTTACATACATTGCAGTACTATATTATGGTATTTTTCAATAACAAAACTTCTGTTCGCTTTTAGTTTTGCTACACCAAAGCTTCAAATGTTAAAAACAATTTAATCATACAATTGCATTTCTATATTCACATTAATCCTCAAATTCCTAAAATATTAATTTACTAAACTACTTATTATAACCTTACATCTTTTCACAATAAGGTGACATTTAGTTACTACTTTCGCAATGACCTGTGGCCAATCACCATTCAATATCTAGACATGCCTTGATCCCTCATTGGCCACGATAACAGCGAGCAGTAGAATACATATTTCACGTAATTTCCATTTAGTTCAAAAAGGCTGAACACGACCCTTTCGGAACGTACTCCCAATCTAGTAACTTTTAGTGGTGTGGTTGAGGTTTCCTAAAATGCTCCCCCTAGTTTAAAAACAAGGTATAAAAATTGACAAAACCTGTCATCAAAATCGTCTATCTAAACAGTTTGTTTTTTAACCGCGGCGTGTCGCATTGCAAATATGATACCATCCAAAATAAGTAACCTTAGTTTTTATAAATGACAGTAGCCAAATTGTAAAAGGATCGTCTAAATGTAGCTCTGCACCAACGTTGCCAAGTGTAGTCCTAAACTAAAACGTTTGTGTTTTGGAAAGTAAAAATATTTTAATAATGATATTTATCACAGTTGATTAAACAGCAATGTGTTAAGAAATCAATATTTGTCATTTTTAAAATTATGTTTAGCAAAACGTACTGAAAATTGTTCGAGTTTACAATACAGAATTATCATACAAAAAGGAAAACTCACGAATGCATAGATACATTTTCCCTAATCGAAAAATTGAATTGTGTAATTGACAGATTATTATAATAATTTTCAATAATAACCTAACCAAAACCACCCTACCTTACCCCCTACCCTAATCCGAATCGAAAAATTGAATTGTGTAATTGACAGATTATTATAATAATTTTCAATAATAACCTAACCAAAACCACCCTACCTTACCCCCTACCCTAATCCGAATCGAAAAATTCTTCGTATTTTTAGTCAATTTTTGAAAAAAACAATAAGAAAATAAAAATAAAAATATCTTGACTCGGACACGACTCGAACCTGGTACCTCTGTGTTAGGAGCCCAGCACACTTACGCTGGGCTAATCTCTGCACACATTAATGATATCGTATAGAGGGTTAAAAGCTTTAGAACCGTCGCATGAAAGCCGAGCGCCACCGGAGATACTCGATGGCGCCCTTTCAGTTTAGGACTACACAGGGCAACGTTGGTGCAGAGCTACATTTAGACGCTCCTAATTGTAAACAGTACCTGACATTACTTATTGTTATAGTTCATTTAATAACCAGGAGGAGTAATGTGAAAAGCCTTACTCACACCACTAAAAGTTACCAGATTAGTTACTAAAGGGTGTGTTCCGAGAAAGTAGTCAACAGTCGTGTTCCAAATATATTAAATATGCCTTGATGGACGAAGAAATCAGCCACGCATAGTCGTATGTCATTTTCTCCTCTGATCTCTAATAGATTCTTCCGATGTTTATACCTAAGCATTAAACAGACGGGTATTTTTATATAAATAAACACAAAACTGACAAATGTCAGTGTCAGTGGTATCAAAAGAGCTGTGTGAAACTGGTGGCAATCTGACCAATCACTATGCAGCAGAAATGCCAACTTAAATTCAAATCGCTCCTCGGTTTAAAAACAAGGTATAGAAGTACGAAACAACTTTGTTGAAAATTAAAAATGGGCAAGGTGTGTATTTTTAAAAATTGCATATTTCTGTCATGGAATTTGTTATTTATTGAATTTATTTTATAATCATGCAGAAGAGAAGATACGACAATAGATATTCACAGAATGGAACTAATTATTTCACCACCAAACGATCACAGTTTTCGATATTTTTTAAGACGGAGACAAAAACAGATTTCCTACTCATAAAATGTTTCATTTCTATTTCCTAGCCTCACTTACCTAACGTACTGTCAAATGAGCTAACAACCAATAAAATACCATGAACTGAAAGTGTATGCAAGGCTCATGATTGGCTGTAATTTTTCTGCAGTCAGATGTATTTGGTATGGTATTAACACTGGCGCCCTCTACCATTACCAAAAATTGAAATACATGGAGTTCGATCTCCTGATATAGCCTCCATGAAATTAACCTTTAAGCAGCATAACAAAAACAATCATCGCATTCTTCGAAAATTCTGAGTATATTTGTTATTACAACTTTTAAGGCAAGTTCATATATAGCTACGAATCATCGTTGTTTTTATAAAGTCGTAAAAAGTTGCCATTTTATACAAAGACGAAAATCGTAGAAGTTTTGGATAAGAGTTTCCCCACATTCGACTTGATACTAAAAATATGAAAATAAATAATAAATAACAGACACAAACTTTACTTAAAAAATTGAAAAATCGATAGTATTATAATAAAACAATAAATTACTCACATTAAATTCATCAAACGTCATCGTACATACAAAAATATAACAAAAGTAAACGTGAACCTGTGCAAAACTACCAAAGATTATGTACACGGAAAACTACTAAAATAATTAAAATTAGTGTATCATAACTAAGGCACTAAAGAGATGAGTATTCTCATCCGCCATTTTGGTTCCTGAATTTTATTGTTTTGACATGTGTCGAGCTGACATAATGTGTTGAAAAATTTTTGATATTGAACAGAACATTTTATTTTACCAACTTTCCTTCAGACTATTATCACCAGAAAATTGAGAAAGTGCAACGAATGGATGCTGTTTACGTCTCTGAGTAGAAATACCGAATCTCATGCCAAATACTTGACCAACACAACAACAACGTCAATTTACAACAAGGAACCAAAATGGCGGACGAGAATATCTATGTCTATCATAACCTGAAAATTAAAAGCAAACTGTCAAATTAGCCTAAATAGAGGAGCTCAGTCTAAGGTCAGTGTGGCCAACAAAAAGTGGTTTTTCTGACAATAATGACAGTTAATGTCTACCTTTCAAAACACAATATTTTTGCAGGTTTTTTATCATTATGAGCATCTAAATTACTTTATTAAGACAATGAATACTCAACGCATCGGTGGCCAATATTTCTAGGAACTTTTGGAAATTCACCATTTCATTTCTATCATTATGTCACTAGCTATGTCAGATGTCACTGGAAAAAGCAATCGGAAGAATTAAGAGATACAACTAACTAGAACTAGAAAAGTCTAATTGAAAATAAACATAACCGATTAAACGAATATCAATAAAAAGAAATAATACTGACATCTGACATATCTAGTGACAGAATAACAGAAATAAAATAGTGACATTCCAAAAGTTTCTGGAATTATTGGTCATTAATGCGATGATTATTCAGCTAAAACGTCATTTTAAATTTTAAGATTTATGCTTCGGGGGTGTATTCATTGTTTTGATAAAGCAATATAGATGTTCGCAATTATAAAAAACCTGCAAAAACCTTATGTTTTGAATGGTAGACATTAACTGTCATTCTTGTCAGAAAAACCACTTTTTGTTGGCTACACTGACCTTAGACTGAACTCCTCTATTAAAATGAGTGTATCATAACCTGAAAATTGAATGCAAACTGTCAAATTAGCCTAAATTCGTCACGAATATCTGAAAATCTTGAAATTAACTCAAGTTTCCCGCCACCCAGATTTAAAATTTCACGAATTCGTGAAATCTTGAGCCAGTTTTCTTTGAACTTGACCACACAAACCGGGTTAACTTTAAGTTAACCAGTTAATATTCCTCGACAAAGAAGTTATCTGTGTGTGTTTGTTTATTCCAGGGTTTCCACAAAACCGGTAGGTCATAATAGTTAACCGTGACGTCATGGTATTGTTAACCCGGTTTGCGTGGTTAAGTTCAAAGAAAAATGGCTTTGAATTATGCACCTGTCATCTTTCCCGCCAATTAATTTGACGCTCTTGCGTTAGAGTTCGTGTTTCGTGATTCGTTGCTATATGAACTTACCTTTAGTCTATCCACTCAAATGAGGAGTGGGGGATACTAAGTGGGTACTAAGGCACTAAAGAGATGAGTATTCTCATCCGCCATTCTGGTGCCTCAATTTTATTGTTTTGTGATGCGTCAAGTTGACATATTGTGTTGAAAAATTTTTGATATTGAACCAACGTCAACGTACAACAAGGCACCAAAATGGCGGAAGAGAATACCTATGTCTACAGCGCTCTAGTTCTACTAAACTGACGGCTAGACGCTAGACGGCGCTATTTATTATTTTTTTCAAATCTAGTTTTCTCTGGAAAATATTAAATAGGAGTATGCAGTTATTAGCGAAAACCGCTTAAGGATACCTTTTCTGTCCCGAGATATCTTGAAAAAAATGAAAATTTTAAGCTGAACACCCTTCCTCCGGTAAATACTGAGGATGGTGATCAAACAGCAGACTTTTTAGCAACATCGTGAATAGTTGTATTCATAGGTCACGCTGAAGCGATTTCTAAGCACGTTATTGGTTAAAAAACGAAAAATAGTGATGGTAATAATGACCTACTTTTGAGATTATTTCCATTTCTACGTTGTCTACCCTGATAAAAATACAATTATTTTATATTGGATGACTTATTTTCCAACGCCACGGCAATAATTTGTATTTTTATGTGTTTTTTTGTATTTCACAGCAAAATGTGAAAATATAAAACTGTTGTGTTCCATTTAAAGTAGCCATAGTTTAAGAAGACGCACTGTATAATAAATTCGATGTAATGGGTATTTTTTAATCAACATCAAGTGCATAATACGTTTAATGTACACATGTACACGCACTTCCAGACCAAGTTGCAGGATTTAATTCATTTCTATTCTTCAGTTAGTCTTCGAAAGTTACAAAACAAATATTATCATTGATTGCTGTAGAAATTGTTTTTATTTAATTGGGGAGTTAATTGCTTTACGAGTTAAGGTAAGAGACTGATTAATATCCTGGGAACTTACTTGTTATAGTATTTTTTATTATTTTTGTATAGTGTGGCTAAAATATGAAAAACCCGGTACTGTAGTTCAACAATAGGTAGTAATAAAATTGTCGGGAATTCATAGTCGGTTCAGATAATATTTTACAAATTGTTTGTTCATATTAGCATTTTTTACTTTGGCATTTTACCCTACTTAAATCTGTTTTTCCTCTACGCACCTGGATAGATTCTTTAATTTTGAATGAAATTTCAGAAAGTGTTCTTTAGATTATCTATAATAGATTTTATTTAATCTCTACTTGGAGGAGGTTAGTAAATGCGCACCTACCATGCTATTTATTTTTCGATTTCTGGGAAGCTACCTACTATAGACTTGTCCATTCTATTTATATTATGGCAATAGGGCACGACCACCAGGTTACCACCTGCTGTTTCATCATCTTCTAGACAAAAACGGACGGATGTAATTTGGGCGCTAAAGGAGTAATGCACTTTTTACAACATGTAAACTAGGCGCCAAGACCGAAGGGTCATTTTAATCCTATGTGTATTTTCGACGTGATTTATGTAATACAGTTATTTATTAAATCACCGACATTTATAATAAAATAGATTTATGTAAAGTAAATTATAATAATTTTCAATAATAACCCAACCAAACCTACCCCTACCAAACCATCTTCGTATTTTTAGTCAATTTTTGGAGAATAAATTATAATGTCTGGCTGACTCGACCTACCTGCAGTTCTTAGCGGCGAAAAGACATGTTGGATTATCTACCCTTCTTGATCAGACAGGTAAAGAAGGACGTAGGACATGCCTGCAATAATCTAAGACCTTTCTTATAGAAATGTAAGTTTGGTCAAACTTTTAATGACTTAAAACATGTTTCTAATTTGACGTTATTGCAATATGATTGCACCAGCTGATCGATATGACTGTGTACGTGCAATATTGCGGTCATGTGGCAAGTAATGACTTTTTATACATCATATTTAATAACAAATAATTGGTAATAAATACATTTTGCTTAAAATAGTTTATTAAAAATTATTTTTCTATTTTAAATACGAACGCTACTGATATAAACAATTTCAACTATTAAGATTCTATTAAGAACTCGAAATCCGATAACTGTCCGGTCCATATTATAAGTAAAGGCAAAGTTATTGTGTGAATTGAGGGAAATTCACACCCCATTAAGTTTTAGTACAGTGCCCTTTTGATAGAAATTTTGGTTATTGCGCATACTCGACGTTTTCTTAACATGTATATATTTACTAGATAAATTTGAATTTGTCTCACTTCGGGAAATTGTTAATTTTCATTTTATCTCTCATTGTGTTTGCTGTGAAACAATTTTTAGGACCAAATTAATTGAAAATGGTGAGTATTTTAATAATTATTACGGATGATTTTTGTTTTTCTGATTATTTAATTGTTTTAAATATAATAAATTTTTTTTTATATATTTTTGTAACCTTTCCTTTGAAAAAAATTAAAACAAATTTTTATACAATATTGGGGGTTACCCTTAGTATTGTAAATTACTTTTCCATTGTAGCGTAGTCAAAGTACACAAAATATCCGAAAAATGCCGCAAAAAACATAAAAAACTTGAAAATTCAAAATTGAGTATTTAAAAGGGTTGTGATTGACATGAGAAAAACTTTACAATGCTAGGCATGCGATTTTCCGGAAAATCGTCGAGTGAAAATTTTTGTTTTCTCGCTCTAATTGTTTAAATAATGAAAACACAGAAAAATGTTCGAATCAAAAATTGTAGCTAATACACTTATCTACAAAATTTGTCTGAACATTTTTTTTGTATCTGCATTAGTTTTTAAAATATATACGAAATTTTCATAGCAGTATTTTTGAACATCATCAATTTTCATGTTTTTAATTTTATGATAGTAAATAAACAATGACATTTGGAAAAAAATGTTTCATATGAAATGTGTTCTAAAATGGGGTATCTACAAATACATTGGAAAACAAATTTTTTAAATTTTTTTAATGTATTATCATCGATTTTCCACGCTTTCTCACCTGCTTTTTCACCTTTATTTGTGCTCCCTTCTCTTTTTTAACTGAGCCATAGGTGCGTTCTTTTGTATGGCGATCACATCTTAATAGGTTCATTATAAAGTTCACAAATTTTTAGATAATATCATAAACGGTATAAAAAGTTATAGAAGGTTTGCTGACAGACCTATCATTTAAGTATTTATTTTAAATAATTGTCTATTATTTAAAAAAATTGATATTTATAGAAAAACTGTATAGTAGTTTCGAAAGTAGATGCTTCAAAGTGTTTAGTAGTAAAGTTTCATTGAATTATATTAATTTCGAAAAAATATACCTATAGTTGAATGAAGTCTAAAAAAAACAAGTAAAACTAAGCATGCAAAAAAAAACAGATTTTTAAGAAGCATTCGTTTAAAATTTTAAATATTGATGGCTTTGCTTTTATAATAATAATGTCTTATTAATTAAATAGGAATTATAATAAACTGATATTACAGTCAGAAAATCTACTTTTTAAACTTGAAAGTATTTCTATCTGAAAGTTGAGATCTTTCTTTACATTTTACAGAAGTTTATTTATTTTTTCAGAATGTTATAAGCCCAAAATTATTAACTTTAAAGTCGAGCGGTTAATAAATTTTGCTCACGGGCCGTTCGCGCGTAACCACGAATTGAATACCACTGAAATTAATTTTATCTTGTAAACTTTTTAATTTACAGAAAAACTTTTCAGACAAAATTTGTAGATAAATGTATTGGCTACAAATTTAGATTTGGAAGTTTTTCTGTATATTTATTATTTAAACAATTAGAGCGAAAAAACAAAAACTAAAATTTTCACTCGACGATTTTCCGGAAAATTGCATACCCAACATCGTAAACTTTTTCTCATGTTAAACACCACCCTTTTAAATACCCAATTTTGAATTTTCAAGTTTTTTGTATTTTTTGTGAGGTTTTATGTGTACTTTGATTAGGCTATTGTAGTATTTAATAAAAAATCTTGAAATTATTTTGTTCATATTTAGTGTACAAAACACCCGGAAGCGGATAGTTGAGGCAAAAATAATGTTAGAAGTTCAAATAAATTTTTTTAATACCATCCTTCGTCATTAAATAAAAATGTTTGTTTATACTTTTACATAGAAACATTTTGAAAAATTTTGGTGAATGTGTTTGACGGTATAAACGTACAGAAATCCAGGGGCGAATTGTGTTCAGTGGTTAACTATCCGTAATTTTTACTGGGACAACCTGTACAATAACTAAATACCATTCATTTTGGAGGAAACTGTCATGAATTGTCACTATTTATTGGCAACTGTGTTGTTTTAATCCCACTATTAAGGATTTTGAATGATTGTACACTCACCGGCAGAAAAACTCGGCCACCTAAAGTTAGTTGTCCAAGAACTTTCGTAATTTTTCATCGAATTCAATTGTTTCTAGGCCAAATTTTGATAAATTCTTTGGTATTAAAACAAACTCCAGAAAGTTTTCCAAAAATAGCTTATTTATACAGGGTGAAAAAAAAACCATGTATTTGTAGTCCAATTTCTTAACACCCTGTGGAACAGTTCGGCAAATTTGTAGAGTTTACGATTAGGTTATTACAAAGACCATCCTTTCCGCCATCTTTCAGTTTTTATTTCACCTTAATATCTTGATTTATTTTGAAGATACACGTATTCAAATAAAAGCCTGGAATTTAATTTGAAATGTTTTAATATAGCCTATTCAAAGTACACATAAAACCTCATAAAAAATACAAAAAACTTGAAAATTCAAAATTGGGTATTTAAAAGGGTGGTGTTTAACATGAGAAAAACTTTACGATGTTAGGCATGCAAGATCGTCGAGTGAAAATTTTTGTTTTTGTTTTTTCGCTCTAATTGTTTAAATAATGAAAATACAGAAAAACTTCTCCAAATCAAAATTTGTAGCTGATGCATTTATCTACAAATTTTGTCTAAAAAGTTTTTCTGTAAATTAAAAAGTTTACGAGATAAAATTAATTTCTGTGGTATTCAATTCGTGGTTATGCGCGAACGGCCCGTGAACCAAATTTATTAACCGCTCGACTTAAAAGTTAATAATTTTGGGCTTATAACATTCTGAAAAAATAAATAAACTCATGTAAAATGTGAAGAAAGATCTCAACTTTTAGATAGAAATAATTTCAAATTTGAAAAAGTAGATTTTCTGACTGTAATATCCGTTTATTATAATTCCTATTTAATTAATACTTATCTCAGCGAAAATTCATTTTGGATTTAGCATTGCAAATGAGCATAAAACACTATTATTGTAAAAGCAAAGCCATCAATATTTAAAATTTTAAACGAATGCTTCTTAAAAATCTGTTTTTTTGCATGCTTAATTTTACTTGTTTTTTTTAGACTTTATTCAATTATATCTTTTTTCGAAATTAATATGATTTAATTAAACTTCACTACTAAACACTTTGAAGCATCTGCTTTCGAAACTACTATACAGTTTTTCTATAAATATAAAATTTTTTAAATAATAGACAATTATTTAAAATAAATACTTAAATCAGGGGTCTGTCAGCAAACCTTCTAAAACTTTTTATACCGTTTATGATATTATTTAAGAATTTGTGAACTTTATAATGAAACTATTAAGAAGTGATCGCGATACAAAAGAATGCACCTACGGCTCAGGGAGCAAAAATAAAGGTGAAAAAGCAAGTGAGAGCGTGGAAAATCGATGATAATACATTAAAAAGTAAATTTTTTTTTTCATTGTATTTGTAGAACCCCCATTTTAGAACACATTTCATATGAAACATTTTTTTCTAAATGTCATTGTTTATTTAATATCATAAAATTAAAAACATGAAAATTGATGATGTTCAAAAATACTACTATGGAAATTTCGTATATATTTTAAAAACTAATGCAGATACAAAAAAAATGTTCAGACAAATTTTGTAGATAAGTGTATTAGCTACAATTTTCGATTCGAACATTTTTCTGTGTTTTCATTATTTAAACAATTAGAGTGAAAAAACAAAAACAAACATTTTCACTCGACGATATTCCGGAAAATCGCACGCCTAGCATCGTAAAGTTTTTCTCATGTTAAACACAACCCTTTTAAATACTCAATTTTAAATTTTCAAGTTTTTTGTGTTTTTTACGGCATTTTACGGATATTTTGTGTACTTTGACTACGCTAATATTCAACAGTAATTTGAATCAAAAAGAAAAAACATAATTGGCATTTTTCAATATTTCGTATGCCCACCTCTAGCGGAAATAACTGCACGCAATTGCCGAGACATCGAATTGATAAGACGAATAATGCGATCTTGAGGAATTGCGTCATAATCAGCTTGCAACGCAAAACGCAGCTCGTCAAATGTTTCGGGTAGTATAGGACGACGACGAAGGTTTCTTTGAATTTCATCCCAGAGATGTTCAATCGGATTCAGATCCTGGCTACATGCAGGCCATTATAATCGTTGGATATCAACCTCATCCAAATATTGTTTAACAAAATTTGTTACATGCGGTCTTACTTTATCGTGTATTAAAAATAAGTCATCCCAACAAATGGAGCAAAGGGAACTACAGCTTCCTGAAGAACGTCTTGACTGTAACGTTCAGAATTTAGAGCTCCGGTTTCAATAAATAATAATTCGGTTCGTGCTGCTCTCATCTCGGCGATTGCGTGAAGTTATTTCCGCTAGAGGTTTTTCTCAAAAATGTATATTTTTACAGAGTATTATTCAAATTTCTTCGAAGCCGTACATTTTATCGAATTGAATTTGTTACAGCAAAAATACTACCAAGGACAATCTTCCAGATACTGCAAATTTCTACTCTTTGCCTGTATATTCGTTATAACTATCGTTGAAATATCTTCCAGACCACAAACGATTGACTGCAGGTAAGTTTTTCTCTGGCATTCGTGTAATTGATAAAAATAAGTAGAATTATATTAAAATATACCACTGGATTTAGCCTGCAAGAAACCTCAATTTAAGATTATCGGTCCAACTCAATGATGCTTAAGCGGATAGGTTATTTAGTTCATTTAAAAACCAGGAGGAGTAATTTGAAAAGCCTTACTCACACCACTAAAAGTTACCAGATTAGTTACTAAAGGGTGTGTTCCGAGAAAGTAGTCAACAGTCGTGTTCCAAATCTATTAAATATGCCTTGATGGACGAAGAAATCAGCCAGACATTTTGGATTTAACATGAATATTTTTGGATTTTCATCCAATATATTATATTTCTTTACACACATTTATGTACATTGTTTTTCTGAGAGACCTAAATAGCCTACAGATTGCGTAAAGTACATACGAACCGTCTGGATTACACAAGTACGACAGAAAAACAGCTGAAAGAGAGAGAAAGAATAATTATGCGTGGTCATTAAGGCGTGTACTTTATTTCACCTTAGGGGTGTATACTTATTTCCCGAGACTGGCCGAATGTTCATTGCCCCCCTATTTTAACCGCTGTTGCCAGAAGCGCAGATTAATTTGTACAAATGATAATATCCTATTGTAGTTAGAAATTGTCAACTTGGTTTGAAATGATCATGTTGACAAAAATGAATTTTAAGATGTACAGGTTACGTAATAACGATTGTATTTTTTTATTTCTTTAACACCCTCACTCCTTCCATGTTGGGAGCACACTGAATAGTGAATATATCCAACACTCCAACTATCTGACCAATCAGAGGTCTACAGAATTGCCAACTTAAATTCCTCCTGGTTTTTAAATGAGGTATAGAAGACAATTTATTTTGGAGTAAACTCAATCATTTTCCTTCCAACTTGATACAAACCAAGAAAAAATCCTTGAATAACGTACGTACTTCAAATTAAACATTTTTTTTTCTAGAATCCACTTGTACGCTCCAGTATGTAGAGGGGTAGCAGCAAAAAGAGCCCTATTACGTTCATATACCGATGGCCTGAGGTGAGATAATTTATTAATATAGGCAACCAAACATACGTCATATTAAAAATAACGAAAAACTATTCTGTATAATGCTGACTTCTCTAATGAAATAAATGACAGGTCTTTGTTACTAATTATTTATTATTTTAATATAAGTATTTTTTGTTACAGGCTACTTACCAAAAGATTATCTTGGGACGAGGAACCCCAACAGTATTTGGAAGCGTAAATTCATTTGATGAACGAAATCTTGCCTGTGTTGAAAATATAAAAATTACAATTTTAAAAATTGTACAGAACTTATGTCAGTATTAAATTAATCAGGGATATAGATATTATTATTTATTTAAATATTATTATAGGAAATAAATATGAATGAAGACTTGATAAATTTTTAATTTTTTCAACTTCTTTTGATATTCAGATGCTGCATAAATTATTATAGTCTATTTCGGAAAGGTATAGGGTAATAAAATGGGGAATTCCGTCCAGTTCGGCTCAATTTCTGTGTCATCCATAGGCGTAGGTCTTGAAATAGTATTGTTTGTAATATTAAAAAAAACAAGTAATTGCGTAAGAGAATTAGGAAAAGTATGTTTTCTGGCCTGAAGTGTCAATATCGAAATATTGTCTAGGGATTAGTTAGGTAGTAGATTATACAGTTACGTTTTGCGTTTAACAGGTACCGTTTAACCTTCGATTAGTGCCTCTGCCTAATTCCAACCCTATTTCAGATTCGGCTTAACCATGCGCCGCAAGGAGCCTTACCCAAAATTTTTAGACCTTTATAAGTATATTTGTTTAGTTTAACGTATCATTATTTGCTGTTAAGCCGTAAATATTGTTCACAGTATTAGAAGATTAGTAATAGAATGGTGACATTTACACCAACGAAAAGATGTTCCAGTAATTCTCCTCTATCAGTGAATGAAAAACTTATTATTTTAAATGTACACGATTGCATAAAATACCATTACCCGAAATTTACTGTACAAGAAACTGTCGACCGATGTTCCCGAATGACTGTAGTTGGAAAGTCCACCGTTTTTAAATTATTGCTAGGGAGACAGATAGCAGGCCAAGTGGAGCCTCCCAAGAAAAGTCCAGGCCGACCAGTAAAAGTCCTTGATGAAAACACCAAAAGTGTAATTCGAAGAAAAGTTCACTCTTTTTATTTTAAAAAAGAAATACCCACCCTAGATAAGATTTTAATGGAGCTTGGCCAGGATGGCAGTATTCCGTTGATAACTAAAAAACTTTTATGGACCACTAAGAAATAATGGATTTTGCCTGGGAAAAGCATAACCGTAAAGCACTTTTACTGGAAAGCGATGAAATTGTTTGCTGGCGACGAAAATACTTAAGAAGTATAAAGCAGTACAGAACAGAGCAGAGCAGAAGAAAATCTTTTATCTTGATGAGACGTGGATTAATGAAGGTTATACAGTACCAAAAATGTGTCAAGACAAAAATATAACCAGTGCTCACCAAGCTTTCATGGAAGGCCTGTCAACGGGTATTAAGGTGCCTTCAGGTAAAGGGAAAAGACTAATAATCGTCCATATTGGAAGCGAAGAGGGATTTTTAAAAGAAGGTTTGCTAACCTTTCAGTCGTGTCATACGGGAGATTACCACGAGGACATGGATTCGGATGTTTTTGAAGACTATTTTGGTGAAATGATAAAATATCTTCCGGCTGATTCAGTAGTTATGGATAACGCAAGTTATCATTCTCGACGCATAGAGAAGACTCCAACTTCATCTTGGAGAAAACAAGAAATTATTGACTGGTTAACCACCAAAAGTATTTAATAAAAAAAGAACTATTAGCTATAGAAAATTTACACAAACATCGTTTTATGAAATACGCTGTGGAAGATATGGCAGAAAAACGTAGTGTAACTGTGCTGCGCACACCGCCATATCATTGCGAACTAAATCCTATAGAACTTATATGGGCGCAAGTGAAAGGATTTGTGGCAAGACACAACACGACATTCAAAATGAAAGACGTTAAGCTACTGTTTCATCAAGCCATCAAGGAGGTGACACCAGAGAACTGGCGAAAAACAGTCCAGCATGTCATTAAAGAAGAGGAGAAAATGTGGGATCTTGACTACTTGATCGATCGGACCGTCGATCCGTTAATTATAACGTCAAGAGGAGATGACAGTTCCTCAGATGACGAAGAATATTATGATTTTTTATAATTTAATTTCTGTACAATGTATTTTTTGTATAATGTTCAATAAAAAATAAGTGTACCTAATACTATGTACATAATGCCTAATTTTCATTCTGTTAAAATTAAATTATTTCCTTTTTACGACTATCCTACCTGCCTTTGGCACACTATTTTCAGTGTTTGTGAATGGATAACAATAGGCTAAACCCATATATTGACCCCAACCCGAGTGGTACTACCTGCACTTGATAAAAAGAAAGAATTTTACAATGCCAAACTATAAAAGTGGCTTAAATATTCGTTGTGTCACTCTGTGCTCCCTTTACATACCTAATGAGGTTTTATTACCCTATACCTTTCCGAAATAAACTATAAACAATAAAGATACAGATGAAACAGTGACAGTTTTGATAATAATAAAAGTCAAAAAATGTTTCGTCAAAGGAAAAATAGTCGGGCAACTCTTAATTTACTTATGACAGTAACTGAATGAAATAAAGAAATGTTATCTCTACTAAATAATTTTGACTTCAACAATATCAATGTGTCAACTCTCGATTACGAATATAAAAAGATCGACTGTCTTTCCAAAATGATGTTGAATTTTTACTTACAAAAAAAATTGAATTCATTGTATTTTTATGCTACATTATATTTTTATAATATAAATCATAATATTCAATTTAACTTTCCTGACACCTACCGTAAAAATAAGGTTATTAAAATTTTTACTTTTATTCCACTAGGCAGAAAGGTTTATTGTTAACAAACATAGTCTATCCCCTCCCTCGAAGATGTCAGCATTCGCTTACTCTTTGCGATTGCTTAGGTTATTGTAACTAATTGCTGAAACCTAGTTCATTTAGTTTAGGATCACCAGACGCATTGCGTTCATTCTGAACAGCGTTGCATGCAACGCTATATGTTTAGTTTGAACAGCGTCCCAATTTTAAACATAACCAGGGTGGATAAACAATATAAGGTCGTGGTGTTCTACTCCTTTTCTCGAGAGATGTACATATTGAGATAAGTTGAGAAGACAAGCCCGGCCAATGTTTATCAGCCGTTCGCTTTGCGATTAGCAGGTTATTAAAACTTGGATGTGGGTTTCCAGGTTACAAATTTTTATATTAATCCAAACAAAATAGGTTAGAATGACTCTTCTATCATCAGGTCTAAAACGGCATGGTCATTTAATATATAGTCACCACTGACACCAGCATATTTTTATGTACATGGTGAGCAAAATTAAATATTCTTTGACAATCAAGTATAAATTAATAGAAGGGATTCAAACACTGAGAGATTGGAAGGATTTTTATATTTATTTATCAATTCTTTTATATATACGTAAAAGGATTTGTCTTTTACATACTGTGCGTTTGTTAAATGTCTGTCTATGTTCGGGAATCAGGGTGGATACACCATAAAATGTTGTGGTGCTCGTCTCCTTTTCTCGAGAGATGTACATATTGAGAGAAGTTTAGAAGACAAGCACGGCCAACGTTTATCAGCCTTTCGCAGCTATTAGCAGGTTATTAGACTTGGATGTGGTTTTCCCAGTAACAAATTTTTATAATAATCCAAATAAAATGGGTTAGAATGAATCTTCTATCAGGTCTAAAGTGGCCTGGTCAATTAACATATAGCCACCAGCATATTTTTATGTACATGGTGTGCAAAATTAAACTTTTTCTGACAATTAAATATAACTTAATAGAAGGAATTCAAATATAGGAACATCATATAATAAGACCTCTTTGCTACCCTTTTGATCTTTATTTTTTCCATGTTAGTTAAGACAACAGTAAATAAGGTTTTCATTTTTCTTTTAAATATATCATAAAATTTTACCTCAAAGCGATACAAAATTGGGTATGATTTATTCTACCTCAAACCAAACAGCAAAATATGTCCAGTGTACGTACATTTGAGACTCTTGTTACGTCCTTGTCCCGTTGTATTGGTTGTACGTAATACCTACGATAAGCAGTAAGTACATACTTAAGACAAACTTATTTTAACGTACTTTGTATACGTGTATACTGAGGCTAAGGAAGAAGAAAAGGAAATAGCATGAATAGACCCTCGCATAGATGGCGCGCTATAAGGACGCGAAAGCTACACCGACAGAGAGTTGACTGGATCCTATACCTTCAGGCGACAGCAGTATGGAGGCAAAAATTATACGATTAATTACAATCGTTGCTGGTTTTGGAGTTTTAATCATTTTAGGACGACGTTAACTTGTATATAATTAATTTGTTGAAAATATTAATTAATAAATTATCACGTTACAATAGTCTTTTTTGGTATAAATATTTAGGCTATGTTTAACCAATAATACAACTATTTTAAAGATCCATGAAATTTTAAATTCATGTATACTTTAAAATAACAATTAATGGAAAATTAGGAACAAGAAAAATAAGTAGTTACTTAAAAGTATAGTGGACGAACATACAAACAAGACAAAATACTTGAATTTACTGTTTCAACCCTTACTTCGTGGAATCTACTCATATTTGTATTTTAACTCCACTTTAATATTTAAAAATTTATGGAAATGTTAAATTAAATTGATATCAAAATGATCATCAATTTTATTTAAAATCTAATATATAAAATTCTCGACCGATTTTCGTGAAATTTATTCATCAACATCTATTTTTCATCCCCTAAATTTTTGTTTTATTTTTTTGGACAAAATTTTTTATTTTTTCATGATACAGCATACAAAAATACATACAACCATAAATTTTCACCCCTCTACGATCTACCTCTATTTTTAAATTACGATTTTAATATTTTTTCTTTTCATCCACACGAGCAATAGGGTTGCAACGTAGCTATCGAATATAATACATTTTTATTTTAATCTCCAGTTTGGATTCATAATTAGTACCGCTAGGTTGCACTGCAATCGGGTTCATACTGAACAACTCCCAAACGGATAGGTCGATTTTGATGGTATTTAGTATAGGAGTTTTTTATACGGTCATTTAAAAAAATTAGTTTGTCCGAAAAATTGTAAGAATATTCAGGAATTAACAATACTATCTGATTTTACCACCCAAAATAAGTAACAAAGTGATATTTTACATTCAAAATAAAAATAGTCAAAATTTGTATAATATGATAAGACGATAGGACAACGTCTGTCGGGTCTGCTAGTTTTCATATATTTTTTAGTAGTGAAGTTAAGTAGAAACTTTTTAGTTTCATTTAGAATACAAAAAAAGACAAAATGCAATCGTTTTATGTACATACATAATATAAATTAGCTGTATATGTGAACGTCTATTGAATGCAATTCCTGTACGTAATTTGGACATACTGCATTGTGGAAAATGTACATTCTAAAAATGTACAGTGAAGTATGAATTCTGGACATAGCTTTTGACAGTTGGTAACGTACTTCTAATGTTTTGTGTATGTATCGGTGCTGGTTGGAAAGCCGATACTGATAATCACCGAACAATGTTCGAGAAGGATACCCTGATACCACTGGATGAACACATATTTCACATGAGTTTTGATAGCATAACACTAGAGAACATATTCACTGAACGAGTGAACATCATCATCCCATACAGGGAACAGGTGATGCATCCAGGTAACTCTGGAGAAATCATCTGGTTCACCGATGGTTCCAAAACTAACCATGGCACTGGGGCTGGTATAACACGACCTACAAAGAGAATGATCTTTAGCCTTGGCCGATATACGTCTGTGTTTCAAGCAGAGATGATTTCCGCTATACAACTCGTGAAAAACTGTAAGGAATCCCTCAACAGGCTGGCAAGAGACAACAAAAATGTCTCTAGCATGGGTGCCGGAACACGAAGGGTTTGCAGGTAATTAATGGCAGACCAGTTAGCAAAAGAAGGTTATAGAGGTGACTTCATAGGTCCAGAACCGTTTTGTGAAATCAAAGGGGGAAATCGGGAATTGGCTAGTCAAGGAACACCAACTCAAATGGAGGCTGATACAAGGACATCTCCATACAAAAAGTTTACTGAATAAGGTAGTTAGGAACTCTCGTCCAGGCTGATGAAACTGAGTAAGAGATATTTGAAGACGGTTACCGACCTGGTGACTGGGTACAGCCCCAGAGGAAGCATCTGCACAAAATGGGCAAAGTTAGTGAACCTAGGTGCAGAAGTACTCACACACTCTGCTTCTGTGAGAACTTACAAGGACTCAGACGGAAGCGCTTTGGAGAGGAAATTATACAACCATCACAAATCCCTCCAGTTAAACTGGTGGCCTATATAGTAGACACGAAATTTATGATATGGAAGTAGATATAAGATGGGGAATGGTACAAACATTCATTTCAAGTGCCTATTATTGTAGTTGTACAATATTTTATAATCGAATCGAACATATAAAATTGTAGTGTCTATCTATCTGTTCGGGATCCCGAAACGGCTTGATCGATTTTAACGAAACTATTTTCTAAACTACTTTTTTAAATTTTCTTCTTTTTTTCTGACAGTTGACTTGGTTATAGAAAATATTTTATATACTTTAGTCGTACGAAAGAACAGGTATAAAAAAATGGAGATTTCCCTTTTTTTATAAAAAAGGTAATGATAACTAAAAAAGGTCGTCATTTTTGGTAGGTTACAAGCCAGAAAAAAATAACGTTTGAGTACTGATTGATTGATTGATTGATTGGATCAGCACACCAGTCAAATGATTGATGTCCTCGGCACATCAGCCTTAAGGCTTTTTGTGCTCTTGGTTGTGACGTTTATGTGAAGAGACCAGCAGCCCTTATCAGGCTCAACAGTCTTTTCACTAGGTCCTTCTTGGAGAAATCCTCCCTTGGATGTTCTAGTCCTAGGAGTGTATATATCCAAAGAGATAATGCTTCACAATCGAAGATAATGTGAAAGGCTGTTTCCTCCTCTTCCATGCACAACCGATTGTATGCATGTGCTTTCTTAGAGTACAGTGACGTTTGAGTACTTCTGAACTCTCCGACGAACACAACACCGTATCGCTAGACCTTTCTAATCCGAAAGTGGTAAAGTTTATCTCAAAGTATATCGTCTTGGCTTAATAGCAATAAATCATATGGCCAATAGCTGCTGTAGAAGAGATCGCCAGTGGCGGACTATTTAAAATTATTTTAAAAAGGATCAAATTCACAAATACATATATCTTTTTGTATTTTTATCATATATCCTTTGTTTTTTATTTAATATGTGAAGACCATTTCTCTAAACTTTTTTCTTTTTCCTCCTAAATGAGAGATTATTAAATACTATTAAGTTAAATAAACTATAACCATGTAAAAAAACAATATCCAACTTTATTGATATGTTTAATATTATTCTAAATCCAACTCTGTTTCACTGTCAGACTTATCATTAAAATTAATAATTACAATAGGCTCTATATTATTTTCAATATGAATGTATGAATTTTTCCAGCTTTGAATGGGTATATTATTAACTACATTTTTAATTAATTCTATAACACTGGGACCCAAAGTAGGAGTAACATTTTCTGATCTCAACTTTGATTTTACTTGATGCCACAAATGCTGTATGGGGTTGAATATACAATGGTATACAGGAACACGTATCACAGTATGTCCCTGTTCCTCAGCTAAACTGTCACATGCATATTGTTTTTTAATAGCATATGATTTTAACACCTCCAAAAGTTGTTCCTTCTTGTAATCGGGTTCAAAATTGATATCATTTTGTAACAAATATTCTTGAATTCCAGTCTTTCTACTTGATGAGTTAGGTGCTTTTTGTAGTAGGCGGCAGTGGTAGCTTGCGTTATCCATTTCAATTGCACTGTGGTCGGGAATATTTTTCATAGGATGATTTTGAAACCAGTTTTTAAAAAGTTCTGCAGTTCTTTCTTTATGATAATCCTAGCTTGAATTCATAATATTCTTTGCAGACAGCAGCAGGCAATTTGGAACAAATCCGTTTTCTGATTGAAGGTGCCTTAGTCTTACAGTTTTTACTGGAATCAACCCATCCCTTGGATACTGTATCGTGTGTATCAAACCATGTTTCGTCCAGATAGATTATAGATCTGTTTTCGGATCGGTACTTCTTAGTGTCCTGAAGAAAATTGAATCTCCAAGTGCGCAATCTTTGCGATTCCATTACCACTTGTTTTTTGTCAATTTTACGGAATTTGAATCTCATTTCACCAATAACTCTATGGAGTTTGGCCCGGCAAATATTTATATTGATGTCATCTTCTTCTAGCTTCCTTTTTAGATGGTCCAAAGTAGGAGCAATCTGGCTTTCATAGAGGGAATTTATTTTTCTTCTTATTATATCCTGTTGGCCATTGTCCAGACGATGAGATTGAAAATCTCTACGTTTTTTTCTTCCACTTAATCTTTCACTGTTAATAATATCCTTTATAGAGGATATTAGTGTCTTTGTAAATAAGCAGGTTTCTTTTAAAGCTTCTTGTATAATGAATCCTCTACTTACAAAACAATCATACATATTTTTCACAATTTGCTTTGCATCTAATGACAAGTGTTTTCTCGACGCAACATTGCGAAAAAAATTAATGATAACTTAATAATAATCGTATAGAAAGCTCTTTGACAACGTACGCTAAAACGGAAAATTTAATACTGCCAAATGAATTCAATGCAGCTATCTTACAAAACTCATTTATACCTGATGGCCCGCCCTTGCCTTGTCACTCGATTGTTGTTGGGTAAAATTCTTTTAAGAAGGTCGTATTTAGATGATTGCCGGCAAAAGCGAAGACGATATACTTTCAGATAAACTATAAACTAAGAATGGACCGACTATAGTTTGTATACAACAACTTTTTTATGCTTTATATTATTTAAAATAATTCTGAAAGGTATTTGGCATAAGAAAAAGTCTTTATAATGTTTAGATATGCATCGTTTTTGGTGGACTTGTGTACACTTCAGGTTTGTTCCAACAAGCTTGAGAATGTGAATGTGAAAAATTGGACTGCAAGCTTCAAAAGAGGTAAATTTTCCATTGAAGATGATGACCGATCGGGAAGGCCAGTTTCTGTGTCAGTCCCCGAAAATATCGATGCAGTTCATGACATGATTTTATCAGAACGTCGAATTGGGCTAAAACGGATATCTGAAGCACTGAATATTTCATACGAACGCGTTCATCATATAGTTCACGTCAATTTGGACATGAGAAAAATTGCTGCAAAATGGATCCCCAAATGCTTGAATGTTCGCGTTCGATCTGTGCTCGATTTGACTTCTTAAACCGAATTGTTACTATGGATGAGACTTGGGTATATTTCTACGATCCAGAAACAAAGCAACAATCGATGGAATGGCGACACTCTGGTTCTCCAAGACCTAAGAAGTTTCGTGTCCAAAAATCTGCTGGAAAAGTTCTTGCTTCAGTTTTTTGGGATTGCCATGGAGTAATCATGATTGATTTTTTGGATAAGGGTACAACAATAACTGGAGATTACTATTCGACATTACTGACCACTATACAGGAAAAAATTAAAGAGAAAAGACGCGGAAAGCTATCCAAAGGTCTATTGTTTTTGCAGGACAACGCCCCTGCACACAAATCTCATGTTGCCATGCAAAAAATTCGTGATTTAGGGTTTGAATTACTAAAACACCCCCCTTATTCACCAAATTTGGCTCCGTCTGACTATCATCTCTTTCCTCAACTGAAAAAAAGTTTAAAAGGTCGTACATTTTCTTCCAACGAGGAGGTAATAAAAGCTGTGGAGGTCTGGTTTGCAGAGCAAGAAGAAACATTTTTTTTGAAAGGTCTAGAGACGTCGCAGGTTCGCTGTAATAAATGTATCCAATTTAGAGGAGAATATGTTGAGTAATAAAATATTTTGACAATGAAATTTTGTTTGATTCTATAGTGGGCTAAGAATTTTTCAATATATCCTCGTATTTGCTAGATAATCATCTGTAGCTTGACTTTCTAAATAGTAGTTTCATTCACTACAAAAGGCAGTAAATTGCACCCAGATGAATATTTTCAATCAACATTTTATTATACTGACAAGACACTTCAATCGTCGTTTTTTGCAACTCAAATATATTCTTCGTTTAAATAATAAAAACAAAACAAAATAGCCAAAGAGTAACATTGCTATTCAATGTTGACAAACCGTTTTCAGTTTCATTAATCTAATAACTCTGGTATAATTTCAAGTGTCTACAAAACCAAATGGAATGATGTTATGCATGATAAAATTAAGATTTTATCAATTTCGACTTTATAATATTAATTATAAATAAAGTTTTCCAAGTTTAATGTTCAGTAGACCAGTGAAACTTGGGTAGGTATGTAATTCTTGTTTTCAAAAATAAAAATGAGATCTTAGTCCACAACACAACTGGTTCTTAAGCATTTTAACAAGTATTCAGATCTGGTAGACACTATAGTGATTTTTCTTGCATATCTGCAAGAAATGTTTGCAGGGTTGTATCCAGTTCAGATTGTATAATATCTACTTTTTATACATGATTTAAAAAATGGATAGGTTATAAATAAATGTAGCATTTAAGTGGGATTTTGGAGGTCAAAAGGGTCAAAATAAACAATTGAAGTACCTATTAAACAAGAATTTTACTGTAAGTCTCAGAAACATTGTTTTTAGTCCTTAAATACGGACCTTGTAGAAGTTTACGCCTCTTTGTCTGGTATTGCAATCTAAAACGCAAGACAATTTTTGAAATTCCTTATCAAACAATCGGCGTTTCTTGAAAGGTATTTGCGTCCTTACATTAAAATAGATATCTTTAACCGTCTACAAACATGCATTTGTATTGGCTGATGTAATGTATTCATAACAGTGTGACTTACTTAAAATCGCAACACCCAGTTCTAGTTTTTAATTGACATTTCATGAATTTCAAATTTTTGTGGTCTGAAAAGATCGGTAAAGGGGCTATTTATATATATTTATATATTTATTAATTAACATTTGACATATGTCAGTAGCGTACATTTTTTGGAGGCTTCAAAATGTGGATTTAAAAAATTATTAGTAGCGATTTATTTTTTGGACTTTCGGTTACCACACTGTAAAGTGTATCCAATATTTATAAGGGCAACCACTCAACTAGTTTTCCTCTACTGCCCACCAAAATTAGAGTTCATAAAACGTGTATACAGGGTCGTTCAAAGATAAAAATAAATTTTTTTTTTTGACGACGTACATCTGAGACGCCGGTGAAGTTACATTACTCAAAATTTACCTTTAGGTGTTTCAAGGGATGCTCTTTACAGTGTGGTAACCAAAAGTTAAATAAAAAAACCGCCAATATTTTTTTTGGAAAAATCAACTTTTTGAAGCCATATTTTGAGATTAAAATAATTGCTATTTGCTATCTCCCTTAATACTTGGAAATATAAACTCAAAATTCATATCTATATGTAAAATGTTCCCCTGAATCGAATGGTGAAGACTAGAACGTTCCATCAAATTAGTAGAGTTATGAAAACTTAAAGTTTCAGAAAGTGGGTTTTTGAATATTTTCACGATTTAATTTGTTTTCTTCTATCTCCCTTATTGCTTGGAAATATGAACTCAAAATGTATGTCTATATATAAAATGTTCCCCTGAATCGAATGGCGGAGACTAGAACGTTATATCTCTTCAATTAGTCGACTTATGGATACATAAAGTTTCAGAAAGTGTATTTTCGAATATTTTCACGATTTAATTTGTTTTCTGCTATCTCCCTTAATGCTTGGAAATATAAACTCAAAATTCATATCTATATGTAAAATGTTCCCCTGAATCGAATGGTGAAGACTAGAACGTTCCATCAAATTAGTAGAGTTATGAAAACTTAAAGTTTCAGAAAGTGGGTTTTTGAATATTTTCACGATTTAATTTGTTCTCTGCTATCTCCCTTAATGCTTGGAAATATAAACTCAAAATTCATATCTATATGTAAAATGTTCCCCTGAATCGAATGGTGAAGACTAGAACGTTCCATCAAATTAGTAGAGTTATGAGTATTTTTGGTCTTAGAAAGTGGATTTTCGAAAATTTCATTACGCTATTAGAAGGCGAAAGAATGATTTTATTAAAAAACAGACTATGCCCTTCGATTTTTTGTCCCAAATAACTCCCGGATACCAATTTATAGCCAATTTCATGTCGAAAATTTTTTTTTTGTAGGAAATGTACGCTACTGACATATATCAAATGTTTATAAGTAAAAATATTCCTTTTGCTGGCCTTTTTAAAACACCAAAATTTTTGAGTTATTAAAATTTTGGTGACTATACTATCTAGTATGTGCCTAGCTTCAATTTATACTAGTGACGTGATAATCTAAAGGCCTATTTTGAGAAATTTTGATTTTAATTGGGAATAAAAAAAACTATCATTATTAAATTTGGTGCCATCTAATTTATTTCTTAAGAATTAACTATCTGTTATGCATAAACAACAATTTATTATTAGTTGAACACCCTATTCCAGACACCCATTTATCACATTTTTTATTGGCATAACATTTAGTATTTTTGACGTAGTAGTAAAAATTTATCGACATTTTTTTAAAAATCATAATTATATTTTTTTTCGTAAACGACTAGATCGTCAAAGCTAATTGATTTTTAATAAAAAACCTCGTGGAGAAACAGGTGAACTGCCGTCCTTACCCATAGGTAACTCGAGAATACTGAACTGAAAAACTCTTCGCCGGTTGAGCACCAACAAGAAAAAGTAACCAAAGAAGGGGGAATTGTTTTAGTCCAATCCGAGAGGAATCCATTTGGATTTTTATTATAAAATCGAACAAATTATAATATATATACAAATAATAGTTTCCGAGAAAAATTAAATAAATAAAATAATATTTAATACGTAATTTACTTTATTCTAAGAAGAAATAATGGCATGTCGTTATTAAATATGACTAGTGTTCATATCCGGCTGTTTATAACGGTATCAGACATTAATATTTACATTCCAACAAAAAAGTTTGGCACCTTGAGTAACAGTGGCGTAGTGTAACGTCATTTATGTAAACTAAAATCTTACAGAACGAGTATCAACATCTTTGATAAAACAATAATTATAAGTATTGACTTAGCGCAAGTAGGTATTTTCTTAAACATTACAATTTGATTCAATTTAATTGGAAGCATTTTAAAACGCGTTCTGGCCACTAGTATATTGCCAATGTCAGAAATATCGTTTTCCGGTCGTTTAGTGTAGACCAGAACGCGTTCTGGAGCCTTTGCAATTGCCAGAATGTGTATTGACTTTCCCAAGTTAGTCTGAAAGAATTTTGTTATTCGTCTACGTATAATTCTGGTGACTTAATGGCATACTTAAAACATCTACTTGTTTTTACACGAACTATTGTTATGACACTTGCTGTTAGATAGTACCCTTACCCTTACTTACCCTTACTTACAGAGGTAAAGGTAGCAGAAGCTTGTAAAAATAAGGGTAAGGGTAAGGGTACTATGTAACAGCAAGTGTCATAACAATAGTTTTTGTAAAAACAAGTAGATGTTTTAAGTATGTGTCGTTTGCAAGCTGAGACATGCACAAAATCGGTTTTTGGACGGTTTAATTGTGTGTTAGACGCGTTCTGGCAATCGCAAAAGGTCCCGAATGCGTTCTGGTCTACATTAAGCGGCCGGAAAGCGTAATTTCGGATTTTGGCCGTATTTTTCGACCATTGGCTGAAATCGGTGTTTGATCCTAACATATACATAAACACCTAAAAATGAGTTATAGTTTTGTAAGTTTGTTAATTTCGTTGAGGTATTTAAAAAGATTTTCGATATTAGATTTTTCGCCAAGTACTCTCTAGGTTGTCACTCATGTTATTAATTTATTAGAAAATCAAACCACAATATTTTTTGTATTTTTATTTCAACGCAACCAGTTATCAAAAGTAATTAAGTTTTTAAAATTCACATACAGAAGATATTAAAATAGCAATTTAAATATTAAAGGCAACTTAGAGTTAGAAAGAATTTCTATTCAAAATTTTCTAATAGAGATAAGAGGAAATTTAGGCCTGCTTTGGTACCCCACTTTGGTCTGTCAAAGCACATACCGAGATCTGTAACACGATTACTCAAATTTGTAGGTTTCTATCCTTGTCTAAAGTAGTTTTTGTCATGCTTTTTATTTGTAAATAAACAAAGTCGTTGGAACGAATTGTATTTTTGGTATTTCCCAATCCAGTTTTCATAATAACCATCTTTTCTAAAATGACTTGTTCGTGAAACGAATGGCTGTTATGTCTACATTGCTTGATAGCAAGTCTACAGTGCTTCTTCTCCTTTTAAATACTTCATACAGAAGCAAACAAAGGACTGCCTTTTTTAAACCATCTTTAACCACACAAACCGGTGACGTAGGATCTACTATTATTATTTTTTCTGGTAGACAAAGACGACACAAAAGAATGCAGTGATGAGACTAAGCAAGGTGCAAAGACTTGCTTGTATCATTATTGCAGGGCCTTATTTAGCCTTCCTAGACTACACCTCGTGATAATGGAAGAAGCAATTAGGCTACAAAACAACCTGTGCAACAGAACATTCAGATCATGACATGCATTAATTAAGGAGATCGTAAAAAACAAACTATATGGCTACTGAGCAGCTCCACGGCCCTAAATATGAGATAGAGAAGTTAATCTGAGATGCGACTTGGTATACAGACGGGTCAAAGGCTGGGGAAGGGGCAAGAGCAGGGATATTTAGTGAAAATGAGGAACACAAGATGTATTTCAGGAGAAGATTTATGCTGTCTTACAATGTGTTAGAATTAACAAACACAGTACTCATACTCATAGGACGAACACATTAACTGAAAGCCAGGAAGTCCTTGCAGCTTTTAAATAGCAGAAAGGTAACATCCAGGCTGGTAGAGGAATGCCAAAAAGCACTTAATAAACTGGAAGACCACATTAAAGTAACATTAGTCTGATGCCGGGACATAACCTCGCGTCAACTACAAAAATGGGTACAAAGTCAACATAGACTACAGTGGAGGAACACTCCAAAGCACCCTAAGGAAGCACATGCATACAATTGGCATATATAGGGGGAAACTATCTGTCGGCTGTTCATCGAAAAGGAGGAACAACCTCACAAGTTATTTTCGAATGTGAAGCACTGTCTCATTGGAGGTATGGACTCCTAGGACTAGAGTACCCAATGAAGGATTTCTCCAAGGACCTGTGATGTTGGGAAGTCCACTAAGGCATGTGAACCTCCTGGTCTTCTGGAAGCACTTACAACTTCAAGTAAAACTAGAACTACCACGATGATGTAGATAAGTGTTTTCAACTCCAAATCTGCTTTCATATCTTCCTTCTGGACGAAGAAATTGCTGTTTACTGCCCCATTTTCCTCGACTGCTTGCTTAGTTGATCGGCCTCCCATGTCTTAGAAGATTCACCTTATTTGCAGGATTGCCATGTGACGTTAGGAAGTCCACTAAAGCATGTGAACCTCCTGGTTCTCTGGGAGCACTTACAACTTCAAGTAAAACTAGAACTACCACGATGATGTAGATAAGTGTTTTCAACTCCAAATCTGCTTTCATATCTTCCTTCTGGACGAAGAAATTGCTGTTTACTGCCCCATTTTCCTCGACTGCTTGCTTCGTTGATCGGCCTCCCATGTCTTAGAAGATTCACCTTATTTGCAAGATTGCCATGTGACGTTAGGAAGTCCACTAAAGCATGTGAACCTCCTGGTTCTCTGGGAGCACTTACAACTGTGAAACTAGAATTACTACGATGATTTCGATAAGTGTTTTCAACTCCAAATCTGCTTTCATGGTATAATTAATGTTTACATAATATTAATGAATTTTAATTCTTGTTTTTAAGCAATGCCAAAAGGCATCACAGACCTAGTGAAAAGACCGTTGTTAACCAACGGAGATCTAAGCTGCGGACTTTGTGGCATGAAGACCAAGACCGGAACCCATGTTTATCTGTGGGGCACTGGACTCGAGGAGACAAACAATTTTCGGCCAAGGAAAAAGAAATTTGATTATCCAGTGGCGTTTTGTCAGTGTTTGTTTGTATTTTAGACTTTCTTGGGATCCTGAGTGTATAAGTTGTGTTTTTGTTTCCTATGAAAGTAATAATGTCTACCAAAATTTGTTTCACTTGTAGCAGCAATAATTTGAAAAATAAATTCTATTTTAAAATAATATTCAACAGAATATCCATATGCTGACGTATTTAATTAAACTTATTTCAGTAACTAGTCTACTTCCATCTACTATTTACCATTTACCATCCACATGCCCAGAGGTCGGTCCACTTCGATGGCATTGCCTTTTTCTGTAGTTTCACGAACGTTCATCGCGAATCAACTCACCTGGGTGCACCGACGTGTGATAGCATTTGTCATCCATGCAACTCACCTGTGAGCGTAGATAGTGTTTGGTTACCCGGAGTACCAAAGAAAAACTATTTTTCATGTGCCTCGTAAAAGTGCCGGAGTGGAAATCCGGAAACGTGTATCGATAAAACTTTAAGGTCGTCGTTTGTTTATCGTGATGTTTTGACAGTCGAGAAAACGTTTTAAAGTGGGAATAAATTTGTCAGTTTTTTTATTTTACTCTTATTTGGATTAAAAATATATATAGGGTGAGTTACAGATTGATTTTATATAAAAATAAGGGTTTATTTTAAAGTACTTTCATTCAGTAATATAATTTTGTTTTGTTTTTTGGTTTTAAGAAGTATTGAAATACATTTTTGAATTGTTCTTGTGATAAAATTGTAGGTTTATCTTCATTAATATTCTAATCCCAGTATAGATACGATCATTTTCTTTTTTCCTAACCTTTGGTAGGTCTCCTCTTATGCTGTTTCTGGTTGATTTAAATATGATTTTTTTCAACTCTTGACTTTCATTAACTCTTAACTCTTTGTTCAAAATGCCCATCAATTTATTTATCATTATTTTAACTATTACTTTTTGAATAACATATAATACAGAGTGTTCATCTATACCTTGACACGTTTTAATAACACAAAACTATAAAGAGTTTTTATTGACATTGTTTAGACCTGTAATTTTTTTCTTTAAAGTGTGGATTCCAGTATAGTTGTGAGTAAAGTTAATTTGCACCGTTTTAAAATTTGTCGGCGAGATAAAGAAATCTGTAAGCAGAAGCAGAACCGGTTTCAGACAAATTTTTAATTAGTGCAGGATCCCGACGCACTAGCGATGTATGTTCCTATGATTAGCAGTTGTTCTCTTTTTGAAAATTTTTTTCAGCAACTCCATGCTTTGACCCATTATTTTCTTGTTTCAGTTGCCTGTACATATTTTGTATCATTTTTTGCGCAGATAGCGACTGGAACATACCAAATATCTTTCTGTCCATTGTCTCAAACCCCTACTCTCCACTTTCAGAAATTTCAAAACCTTTGGTAAAAAATTTTAACAAAACAATATTCGGGGACTACCGAGTTGTATCACCTTTATTGGGGATTGTACTGACCATCGAGGTGGATCATTACGAAATTACAGATAAGCCGTATTTATTGAGGGAATACCCAATGACGTATTAAAGATAGACAAGCCTTGTTTACATTTTGGTTGTCCCCAACATATTTAAGACGAGACTCTTCTTACATGATGCCAAATCTCGTATAACAAAAATCGTAATTGATGAATATATTTAAGATTTTAGCAGCATTTTTTTCTGTTTAAAACGTGAGAAAAAAAAAGGAAGCATTTAAAATAGGTATGACCAACCCACGGTCCAGCTCACTGTTTTTTTTCGGTAACAATTTTTCATATTTTATTAATGACATAAGTAAAATAGTTTATACATTTTTAGCTTGGCAACCGCTAACTACTTCTGTAATTTTGGTCAATAAGATTTTAATTATAATTGTATTTTTATGAGGTTTCTGATTGATATTTGTATATAATAAGAATGATAATCTGTCATTTCACAGGTAAGGTTATAGTAGCATGAGCGTAGTATAGACAAAGAATACACCAGCAACCAAGAAGCGAAGCTGCCTTTCTTTTTTTTTGTATGCGCATGTCTGAAAGGTGCCATTTTTATAATGAGATACTTGTCATACTTCACTTTGTAGACCAATTGTATCGCCGATATTTAAAAATTTGATCATTTTCTCAGTGTATTTAGTAAGTTATCTGTCAACGTCAGTCTCTCAAGGTCATAAATTTTTGTTACCAAAACATCAAAGAGATTGCGTCGGGCTTCGCTTCTTGTTAGTTGGTGTATTCTTTGGTATAGGTATAAGACGAAGGATTCAGCATTTGTTTTCATAATACTATTGTTTATTTTTTGTATTATCAGGTTGCTGAAGAATACTTAGAATTGTCAAAAGATCTTCGTGACCATGATTATATTTCGGTTTATTTTTTGAGTGAATATACTAAGGATGTAGTTGTTTATATTTTTGGATTTATATTAAAAATCTTTAACAAAAAAATTAATTGCAAACAGTGTTCTATAGTTTTAGAAGGTGATTGTAGTTTGTATAAACTCCAAATTAAAAAAAACTTTTGGAAAACTTAAAAAAGCGTCTAAATTTGTATTTACTGTTGGTTGTGAAGCTGAAAACTGTCTAGAACACTTACTATAAATTTAGATGCTAGTAATATTAATAAATTTAAACAAAAAACCTTTCAATATCATATGAACATGTTTATAATCTGTAGTGCAAAACTTATTTTAACTAACTTCAAAATCCTTTAAAGGTATCTATTGAAAAAATAACTTGTCTATGAGCTACGATCTTCGATATAATTTCCACTTATTCAAACGAAAAAATTAATAACTTACATCACAATCTAAATATAATTTTTATAAAATAGTTTAAATGAACCCTTTCGAAATATACGCTACTGTGCGATGTAGTTGCCCTGATTTATATTGCGACCAAAACATTGTGTAGGTAATATTGTGTGAAGGATGGTCTATCTTTAATACGTCATTGGGAATACTCAGTACCACTAATAATAAATTGTATTTAGGCGCATATTTGTTTTTATTTTCTCAGTAATTTTACCCAATAAGTGAACAGTGAAAGTTTTAAGGAAGGTCCGTTTTCAGATGTATGAAATAAGAAATAGTTATAAATGTTTTGTGTTTGGCATTCTCACACGCTATCACTTTAGTAACCTACCATAATTTTAATCAATAAAACAAAATATTAATCTAAGAACACAATGTCTCGTAAATAACAAAAACGAGCTAAGCCCACCCTGGGACGTTTACAGTCCATGTGGACTAACAATTCAAGTAAATTTTCCATAGACCAATCGGAAGCTACATTGTACCAATGGGAATCAATTGTTCGCTTGTGGGCAGGACAGACTAGAAATGATTTATGGCTTTTTTATCTTTTCGGCTTTTTAATCCTGAAAGAGACCTTGACGCATACTGTTATTTTATTGTGAAACAGTACAAACTAATTTTACTCACAACTATACACACAGCTAAAGGCAGCTTTTAACAGTTTACGAAACGTTCTGTGAATATATTTTGCGTGTGAACGTTTTTGAGCGACTTTAATTGTTTATATGAAATAATAATAATTAACTTTAAAAATTTCACGTTAAAAAAATATTATTCATTATGTATTGTTTTGTGACTTCGCAATATTTCTATTGTTTCTGTTACATTGGGTAATATTTTGATGTTTGGGTTTAATTTCACCAGCAATCTGTAACGTCAAGATAAAACAAATTATTATGGTTATTATATTTAATAGCAACAAATTTGTAATTAACTGTATTATTTGTAATAATAATCCAGTGTTTACAGTCGTAATTCTGATTTATTCCAAATTGATTATAGTCTAGGAGCTAGGCCATATGTCTCGTGTGCACTTTCATGTCCCCCAAGTTTTATTGCGGGGCATTGTTAAACACCCATAATAGGAGTGTAAAAAAAAGTTGGTCACATGATCCAAATCCTGGTCGTTTTGTCGCCATATTGAAAAATGGCTGCCTCTTCTCAATGCAAACAAATTTTGTTATTACACATTTTTTGTTAAATTAATTAGTTACTGAGATATATTTATGTTTTGAATATTCCTAAATCGCAAAGACCACTTACTGTTTTAACAGCTTTACCAGCTATTCATTCTTCAACCGGCTGCGACACGACAAGCAAGGTCAGTACGAAGTTAACAGCTTTAAAAGTAGCTGAAACATGTGCAGAAGACCTTTTGCTAGATTTTGGGAAAGAGCCACTGAATGATGACATGGTAAAAAAAGCAGACGAATTTCTAGTTCGATCACTTGGCTCAAGCTTAGGAATAATGAATAAATTACGTTTCCATCACAAAAATTTACGAAACTTCCAAGATTTGGCCCTACATCAAAATCTATCCGTCTTCATATCAAAAGAAGCTACTTGCAATGCTACAAATTGATTTATGCTTTGGAACCGTCTGAGAAACTCAATCCATTGGATTATGTCTATATAGAGGAATATGACACCTTAATTCCACAAATAACAGATGCTACAACGGACCCCGAAGATTTTCCCAAGCCATGTTGTTGCCAAGCATGCTTCAGAGATAATGTATGTCCCTGTAGAAGACTCAAAGTAATGTTCTGTGACTTTTGCAAATGTAAAAGTTGTGTTTTGGCCCAATGCAATGTCAGTCTTCTGAGGTTTGCAATTTCTTTTTGCTCAAGACCATGCTACTGATCTGTATCAATACTATATCCACTATAATGTATGTGTTTGGTAATATCTAAAATAAATATTTTTAATTACATATATCTTTATGTTTTTTAATTAATTCCTTTATTCACAACACAGAAAACCCACCTTTGTTAAATTTTTATTGTACTTCCAAAACTAATTGATTTAACAAAAAATGTGTGATAACAAAATTTGTTTGCCTTGAAAAGAGGAATAAAATAATGAACTTTACAAAATTAAAATCCGACAACTGGGTGCAGAGAAACACTAAAAGAAACAATCTAGCGATTTGGCGGCCATTTTCCAATATGGCGACCAAACGACCAAGATTTGGATCATGTGACAAACTTTTTTTTACACTCCTATAGGTGCTTAACAAGGTCTCGTAACAAAACTTAGGGGACATAAAAGTGAACATGAGACATGGCCTAGCTCCTACACTATTAAGGAAAACCCCACAGAGCAGTTGAATATGCAATTTTAAGTAGCTATGGGCGTCATGAGGGGACACCAGATACATTAAAGCTTGGAAAATTCAAAGTAATACCACCAAATTCAATTTAAACATCTCTAAATATCCCAGATATTCCGTACTTTTGTCTAAACTGTATAATGGGAGCGAAAGTTTTTTTTTTGGGTGATATGTTTAATGCAATTAAACTTTTTCTTTAATAATGCATTCCAAACGTTACATCAAATTTAAATAATAACAATATATTTATGTATATCTACCATATAAGTAGGCAAACCAGTTCACTTCATTATTTGAAAATAGGTAGATAGATCCACTTTCTATAGCTTTACATATTGTCATTGGAAAGCTGAAATCAGTAAATAAACTCGACCTCGGTGTCTATGACTTTGAAAAAATATTTAATCGCATTATAACAGTGTACAATTAACTGTAATTTTCATTATTTAAATAGATTCTGTAATAATAGACTATATTTCAGTTTCACTTTTATTGAATAAATGTCTTTTATGGTACCATGTAAATTTAAATCTAATGATCAGTGGTAGGAAAATGAGGTTATTACATAAAATATAAAATAAACGCATCAATAACAATAAATATTACATCAGATTCGTTGTGCTGCTTTGTACTTGCCTGCAAAGTTTAAATCCTTTTCGTTCCAAAAAATATTTACTTGGTTACATACTTTTGGTCTGCCCTGCATTTACCATTATCAAAATATAAATAAAATCAAAGGTACTTTAGCGTAAAACAAGTTTTTTTTTAAAACAGCATAGAATGTAAGGAGGTGAAGTTCAAGGTCATTGAAATGAACTCAAATCTGACCTGTCCTTTTTTGGAACGGCAGTAATTAGAAGTCAAAATACTACTTAGATTAGATTTGATGAGGTTGCTAATCGGCCTATTCCATTGCAACCTTTTCAGATCTATTTTGGTCCTCTGAAGCCTGAACCTCTCATGTAATCTCTTGGCAGTGACTTCTCCAGGCAATCCTTTTCTGCAATTCAATTTCTTCAACGCAGTGGTAAATCGCTGTCACTGTCTGGAAAGGTATGGCGTCCTCAAACAGGCAAATAGCTATCCTTACAGCTCCCATTTACACTCGCCAGGCAATCCTTTTCTGCCATTCAATTAATTCATCGCAGTGGTAAATCGATGTCACTGACTGGAAAGTTATGGCGTCCTTAAACAGGCTCATTGGAATGGCTATCCTTACAGCTCCCATTTACACTCGCCAGGTAATCCTTTTTCGTCATTCAATTTCTTCAACTGCAGTGGTAAATCACTGCCACTGACTGGAAAGTTATGGCGTCCTTAAACAGGCTCATTGGAATAGCTATCCTTACAGCTCCCATTTACACTCGCCAGGCAATCCTTTTTTGTCATTCAATTTCTTCAACTGCACTGGTAAATCACTGTCACTGGCTGGAAAGTTGTGGCGTCCTTAAACAGGCTCATTGGAATAGCTATCCTTACAGCTCCCATTTACACTCGCCAGGCAATCCGTTTCTGCCATTCAATTTCTTTTACGCAGTGGTAAATCGCTGTCACTGACTGGAAAGTTATGGCGTCCTTAAACAGGCTCATTGGAATAGCTATCCTTACAGCTCCCATTTACACTCGCCAGGCAATCCTTTTCTGCCATTCAATTAATTCATCGCAGTGGTAAATCGATGTCACTGACTGGAAAGTTATGGCGTCCTTAAACAGGCTCATTGGAATAGCTATCCTTACAGCTCCCATTTACACTCGCCAGGCAATCCTTTTCTGCCATTCAATTAATTCATCGCAGTGGTAAATCGATGTCACTGACTGGAAAGTTATGGCGTCCTTAAACAGGCTCATTGGAATAGCTATCCTTACAGCTCCCATTTACACTCGCCAGGCAATCCTTTTTCGTCATTTAATCTCTTCAACGCAGTGGTAAATCGCTGTCACTGTCTGGAAAGTTGTTGCTCCTTAAACAGGCTCATTGGAATAGCTTTCCTTACAGCTACCATTTACACTCGCCAGGCAATATTTTTTCGTCATTCAATCTCTTCACCGCAGTGGTAAATCGCTGTCACTGGCTGGAAAGTTATGGCGTCCTTAAACAGGTTCATTGGAATAGCTATCCTTACAGCTACCATTTACAATGTATTTGTTCATGCTCTCAGCATTTCGTTTATCTAAAAATTTGGTTGAACTCATATAATTGTGACATAATATGACCAAGGAAGTAATAATTCGAAGGAGAAGCTGTTGTAATCTTTGAGATTTAGTGTGGTATTAAAAGTACGAGGTTCGACCCAACTTTTATCAAGAATATTGTATGAGGAACACAATCCTTATTGTGAATGTGGGCAAGTTGGGTCTCTGAATCATATCATCTTTGAGTGTCCAATTAATATGTCACCAAATATTGATGTATATAAAGAGCTGGCTAAAACTAACCTACAAACTCCTATAGTAATCTGCTTACTCCTATCCAACCTTAATCCTCAGAGGCTAAATTTGTTACTTAAATTTCTTTCTATAGCTAAAATTAATTTATAATTCAATTATTAACTACCTACATCACACCCATTTGTGTAAATTCATCTTTTTTAGACCTGGGTTCTATGACTGTCACCCCTGGTGGCATTTCTGGTTTGTGTAAGCTTGGCTGCTATCCCCGAGCGAGAGAAGTTACATCCCGTGTTGAGTTGTCAAAACCCTACTAATCCTCTCGCCTGAGAAGAAGTTTTAATTATAAAGTAGATTTAATAGTTAAGTTTTAGTTCGAGTGACACCATTTGAAGTTGGAGATATTCGATTGCCTAGAGCAAGACGAGAATACCTCCCCCGTGTTTTCTGGGCAAATTATCCCCTGGGATATTACCCAATAAAGGAAAAAGAAGAAGAAAACAAAATTATTGTATAAGCGATTCTGTCTGCATTATAAAATATTTTCTTAGTAGTTCTATAAGAATAAGAGTACTGCTATACAATAGTTTTATAGCAGTTCTTAAATAGTTTTGTAAATGCATCTTGAAGACATACTTATAGGACAGTTATATAATCATCATATTGATTATCCTATAACAGTTGTGGAGTTTTACTAAAGGATGTCCCAAAAGAACTGAACTGTTGAATAAACTGGGGCCCTTTTTGGTTGTAAAGACATTGTATAGTGGTTTATAGCCACATTATAAGGTTTTCACGTTTCTATGATATATGCTGTATAGCAATTCTTACAGCCTTTATAAAATTAGTTTTGCTGTAGGAAAGATATGGAATTTTGATAATCTACTAATAATTAAAAAAAAAACATGCAATCATTCTAATGGCTAGATCGATGAACTAGATTGTTCATATATCCGCAACAGTATGGTTTATTAGTAGACAAAAATAACGAAGATTAAAAAAATACTTTCAACAACTGTTATAGTTAATCTCGAATATGAAACACATTAAAAAAGTTAATATATATGATAATAATTAACAACTTTCTCTAACGCCTACTGTAGTTTGGAAATATTTAGGTTATTTTGATAGACAATAAAAATTAACTGAAACAGCCACTTGGGAGTACATTATTAATAATGTATTGTTTTAAATTGGTTCCATTACCGCTACTACGATATTATTTTCACAACCTCTATTTATTTATACTTCCTAATGAAGCAGACCTAAGCATCATAGTCATTGAGTTTTTATCATTCCAATAATACTCGGATCTTTATATAGTTCTTCGAGCTCTTTGTTTGTCCTTCTCATCCAAATTCTATTTAGTAATTTTCCTCCAAATATTTTCCTCAGATGGTTAGGACTTACAGAAATAACGGGAAAAGGAAGGATGTGTGTATGTATGTATGTATTTTGGGGTACCATTCACTGAGACCTAAAAGATCTATTGTGCACCTTACTTCTACTTAGTTTCTGAGGAGAGTCTCAGAGACTAGTAGCTTCTTTAGTCCTATTTCCCGGAGAACTCAGTGCTCTAATGGCTGCTTGACTATCAGACATTATGATAATCCTTTGCCTTCTATATCCTTTGTCAATATTGAACTGGGCACACCTTATTGCGTGAATTTCCGCTTGAAATACAGGGTGTAACAAAAAGGCAGGTCATAAATCATACCACATGTTTTGGGGCTAAAAATAACTCGATCCAACCCAAGTTACCCTAATACAAATGTGTATGCGAAAAAAGTACTTTTTACAATTATCAGTTTTTATGCTTCAAAAATTTCGAGTAACAAAAATTAAAGTCAATGAATTTTTTTCGAGGGTCCCACATTTTTGATTGAATCTTATTTATTTACAAATGTGTAGTTTTTATTAGATGTTCGAAATGACCCCCATTTTCTTGAATACACAGTCGGCACCGTTCTACTAACGAAAACCGAATATTCTGGAAAAGCAATGGCTTCTGACGATATCTAATTGCAGCCTCAAGGATTCTATTCCTCAGTTGTTGTTCGCTCGTCATTTTTACAGCATACACCCTCGAAAAAAATTCATTGACTTTAATTTTTGTTACTCGAAATTTTTGAAGCATAATCTCGATAAAAACTGATAATTGTAAAAAGTACTAGGGGGCAAAAAAGTTTCAAAAATAATGTGTTTGAATAATGGTGCCACAATAGGCATTAAATTGCAACGTACACAATAATTTGGGGGGTTTAGGGGATCTCAACTCCCATAAATTTTTAACGGGGTGCAATAATTCTTTAATTTTTTTTTTAAGATGCTCTAATCATAAGAAAGCCACTTGTCAACTTTCATTATAATATATCGAACAACTGTCGAAATATTTGAAAAATTCAATTTTCATTTGGTAACTTAGAAGGGTTGTAACTTTTTTCGCATGCACATTTGTACTAGGGTAACTTGGGTTGGATCGAGTTATTTTTAGCCCCAGAATATGTGGTATGATTTATGACCTGCCTTTTTGTTACACCCTGTATATTTGGGGTTTTTCCCAAGCTTTCAGAGTGTTTGGTTCCGGGCCCGTACACGCATATCCCAGTTCCTTCTATTGCTTTTGAGCCGTCTGTGTACCATTGAATGGCATTCTTTCCAAGTCTGGTAATGGTAATTGTTGCTTAATTCCGTAACGAATTTCTTTGAAAAGTTATACTTTTTCATCATACCATCTTGTGGCTGTGCGATTTCTAAGAAGTGAAGAGGTGATTTTCTTTTTAATAATTCCCTCTCTACTTAGTCTGTATCTTGTTCTTTCTTCAACACTCTCCACCACCATATGTAATGGTGTGAGGTTGACAATCACTTCCATTGCTTCCGTAGGGCATGTACTCGTTGCTCCTGTTATGCATATACAGGCTAGTCTTTGAATCTTGGAGAGGTTTTCTCTCGTGTTCAAGAGGCTAGTTCTACTACTCCACGCCATGGCTCCATAAGTGATAATTGGTCTCACTATGGCAGTGTACAAGCAGCTCAGGATTTTTGGGTTACAACCCCAGTTTCTCTCTGCCAGATTTCTGCACACCATTAGAGCCATTTTTGCTTTGTATGTAATCTCCTTCTCGTGCTGAACAGGATACCGAAAGTATTGATATATAGCTCAATAGAAGGAAGGCGAAAAAGAAGTAGGCCCAGAACAATATGGAAAATGTAGGTGAAAGAGGATCTACAAAGACTTAATATCAGAAATGTCCCTCTTCTATCCAATAATCTCCTAGGTGCTGTGACCTAGGTTTCTGAATTGCTGTGCAGTTCGTAAGTATGTGGATTGACTGAATTGAATGCCACAGAATCTACATTCTTCTTCCTCCATTATTTTGAGCTTTTTCTGGTGCCCATTCAGGCAACAATGTCTCGTTAGGATCCCTGTTAAAAGTTTACTTTGACTTATGCATTCATTTAATCTCAACGGGCCACCCATCAGAATCTTTGATTGTCTAGTCCCTACTAGATCTTTCCAATGGTCAGATCTTCGGCTTTGCCTATTTCTTCTAATATTACATTGGGGCTGATACCGCAAAAGGGTTTCGGCTCCCAAAAGAATGTATATTTTGGCGCATACTGTACTTCATTATCATCAACGTTTTATTTAACACTATTAACCTAATTTTAAGACTTTTGCAATTGTTATTAACTGTAACAATTAAGTTGTGCGCTATGAATAAATATTAAAACAATAATTATCCAGTTTATTACCATTTTCTTTGAACATAATTAAAACTGTTTATTTAAAAAAGCTTTCGTTCTATGAACAACTAGCCTTGAACTCTTTTTTTAAAACCAATTAAATAGTACTAATTTGAAATAGAATAGAAGATGCTATCATATTTCATTGAATTAAATAAAGCCGATACGTTCGATAGTTACATGAAATGAAGAAATCAAGAAAAAGCTGATTGCTTGGTGTAAAATATACTTCGACATTGGCGTATCACAACAAATTGGGCTACTGCCTCCCTTTATTCTTCTCAAAAACCGTTAAAAATTTTCCTTATGGTGTTAGCAATAATTTAATATTTCTTATTTGAAAAATACATTGTAAAATACTTAAAAATTAAACTTGAAGTATGGTTAAATGTTTGGCAAAAAAAATCAAACGTAGCTGATATTTTAAGAGAAGCCAAGGATTTTTTCACTATTTCTCTAGCGCTACCTTGTACCGCAGTCACCGTAGAGAGGCCATTCAGCATTCTCAGAAGGGTTAAAACGTGGGCCAGATCTATAATGGACCAAAAAAGGCTGTTGCCTACTAAGCAGTCACCGAAACATGGTGGAAGTTTGCTGAAAGCCCCCGTCGTCTTCTTCTTTCATAACAATTTGTATTGATAGATTTTTTTGTATTGTTTAAAATGATAAATTTGAAAAAAATTGTATTCATTTATATTTAATTTATTTAGTAGAGAGAATAGGGGATACTTACTTCGTGTGTGGGGGCCCCCATAGGCGCATGGGGAGATAACCCTCCATTTGAGTCAAAATTAGTAGCGAGAAATGTAATATAAAATTTGATATTTACCACGGTGGATGGGGGATTGTAAGACTTTATACCCTCACCAATGGTGATTGCTGAAACCACCCCTACGTAATTCAACTGTACGCCAATGTCTATATACCCATTTAACCATAATGTTTAATAAGATTTGAACTACGATGCGTAAAATGCTGAGATTTTACACTCATTAAACTATATCGTAGGTTTAATTTCTTTTGGTTTGTGGTTTAAGCTGAATTGACGTTTGAAAAACACTATTGAATATTTTACGTCATTATTTGTACAAATTAACAATTCTGTTCCACGAATTAGAGACATCGGCGATCTTCAAGAAAGCAATGACATGCTTGCTTGACGTTATCCGAACGTAGGTATAATGAACGCTGTGGAAATATCCGTAATCGGGGATTTTTTTAATGTAAATTTGCAATGATTGGAACCATTTTGAAATTGAATAGTTGTGAGTAAAATTAGTTTGCACAGTTTCACAATAAAATAACAGTATGCGGCAAGGTCTCTTTGAGGATTAAAAAGTAAAAAAGGTCAAAAATCATTTCTAGTCTTGATCTACCCACAAGCAAACAATTGATTCTCATTGGTGCAATGTAGCTTCAGATTAGGTAACCCTGAAATGGGTACCGGGTCACAAGGGTATTGAAGGGAATGAAAAAGCAGACGCCCTAGCACGAGAAGGATCGGCTACACCAGCCCTGAGCCGGCAACTGGTGTAACAAAGGCTTCGGTAAGAACCACATTAAACCAGTGGGTGTACAAACAACACCTCAAAAACTGGCAAACAATTCCAAAGTTCAAACACAGTAAACTGATGGTTACAACCCATACTAAAACTTACTGAAGAAATCCTAAAGTTAAATAGGAGAGATATCAGGCTGGTAACCGGCTTTATGAACGGACACTGCGGCCTGAGAAAAACACCTTCACACAATGGGGATCTTCCAAGAAGAACCTATATGTAGATTATTTGGTGAGGAGGACGAAACAGCCACCCATATAATTTTTGAATGTGAGGCTCTACGTTGGTGGAGGTATAGACAGATAGGGCCGAATGACCCTGTATCCAGCCTCACCAAAAGAGATACTGTGAAGAGACTTCTAGATCTCATCAAGGTCACAAATCTTCTCACGAACTAGCAGACAAACAGGACAATACAATAAGCCAACGGCTGCAGTGTTGGGGCCCACTAACCCGGCCTCTTTCGTCTGATTACCAACCAACCAACCAACCAGCTTCCGATTGGTCTATGAAACATTTACTTGAATTGTTGGTCCACAGTGACTGTTAACGACCCATGGCGGGTTTAGTTCTTTTCTGATATTTCCGAGATATTGTGTTCTTAGATGTTGCTGTGATTGAGATTTTGTTCTATTGACTAGAACTATTTTGTTGGTAATACTCAAAATTATTGCTTTTTGGCGACCATTCGAAGAGGAAGATATTGTTATAGGCTCCGAACAATAAATATACTAGAAGAGTGAACAGACGTATTATTCTATACCAACATAAACAATGTCAAAGTTTATTTATTCAATGGACTGCCTAAGCTCTTTGCTGTTGATATAGTTATAAATAAGTGTGATCGTTGTTAGAAATAAGTAAAAAGGGATCAGTTGGAGACTTTTTTACACAAAAATCTGCAAGGTAAGCTTAAAAATCTCTTGATAATTTACACGAGTTTTCGGTTTGTTTGGAAAAGTTCTTATGACCACGCCTCTTATGACGTCAGACTTAGGCAGTCCATTTATTTATACTGCTTGATTCCATGTCGCAGTGAAGTTGTTTCATTTGTTGTATGTAGTGTAGAATAGGGATTTGAGACAATAGACTGAAAGAAATTTGGTACGTGCTAGTTGCTATCTACGCAAAAAATGATACAAAATATTTACAGACAACTGAAACAAGAAAATAATGGGTCAAAGCATGGAGCTTTCAAAGTTTCAAAACATCCATTATTACAGTTATCGGTAAAACTGCTATTCATCGGAAAAGGGGAGTACAGAAATCGCTAGTGCGTCGGGATCCTGCAATAACGAAACTAACTTATAGATACGAAGGTTGTCTTTTAAGTGTTGCTTATAACAACATATTTAGCGCCTTTCAACAAAATATCAAATGTCTAAATGAACTGTTTAGTTAATAAGTTCTCTCAGTAACATCTTTTGACGAGTTGGTTTCTGTTTTTCTAGAGAATTGTCCGTAAAAGAATTAGCTCCTCGGTAGTATTTTGCCAACCTATGACATTTGATAACCTCAAACTTCTTATAGTAATAGTTGAAAATACATCAAGTTTTTATTACCTCCTAAGGTCTGTTTATTGGATAAATTCCATGATTACCACATTTACTGTGTACGCCTATAACCCCTGCAGTTATATAAAATATTTACATCATCTAACAAGATTGTAAATATTGAAAAATTTTTGAATTGCTTTATATGCATTTATGTTGTGGGATGTTTAAACTGACATGATCATTAGAAAGTTGCATTTTATAAAGAGAGACACACACACCTATATCATATCAATTGCAAAAAACTCTTTAATTATTTATTTATATCCTTAAATAGTAAATAAAATCGGCTTTCTTTTTGTAGACATCTATTTTTATTGTTAACCGTGTCATATTTACGTTTACTAAGTGATAGTTATTTCGTCATTAAATTTTAAGACCAAAAGTTCCTTTAAACATGTTTGATAAGTTTGGTCGTTAATGAGATACTTACACATTTATTTCGACCATAAGAACACGTTTTTTCTCAGTGCTCTTTGGAATTTTGACAATTACTGTGTCAACTCTGAAATTCAACGCAAAAACTAACTAAAAGTTTAGATCATTCTATAGTTCATTTAAAAATCAGGTGGAGTAATTTGAAAAGCCTTACTCACACCACTAAAAGTTACCAGATTAGTTACTAACGGGTGTGTTCCGAGAGAGTAGACAACAGTCGTGTTCCAAATCTATTAAATATGCCTTGATGGACTAAGTAATCAGCCACGCCACCAACTGTTTGAGACATTTTGGATATAACATGAATATTTTTGGTTTTTCATCCAATATATTATATTTGTTTACACACTTTTATTATACATTGTTTTTCTGAGAGTCCTGAATAACCTATGTTCAGCGTTTACATTGTTTTGCCGGCCCAATAAGCGAAGAGCTGTACTCGAAGTAGAAGGATCCAAAATGCCAAATATTCAATACAATTGCTTACTGAAGGTTTTAAAGGAACAGTTTTAACAAAATAGGGTGGAAACTAAGAAAAAATAAGAAAATAGCAACAGCGGATGCAACGACAAAGATAAGCATATTCATATGTCGGAATTGTCAAAAATGGAAATTAATAAATTATCAGCTGATGTCACTGCTACGAAACTGGGCGGAATCTGACCAATCAGAGGTCTACAGTATTGCCAACTTAAATTCAAATTACTCCTCCTGGTTCTTAAATGAGGTATAATTTTGTTGTAGCACCAGTTCTGATTTCGTTTGTGTTCAGTTAATAACGATACTTGTGTTTACTAAGCCTATATCTTGTGATATTTTCAATATTATTCATCAAAACTATCACCCAAGTTTTTCCGGAATTTCGAATTCCTTAAGTGGGTCCGCCGTATTTTAGTCCCGGTCCTTGTGCCGGTGATGCCTTAAGGCCGGGCCACACCGGCATCCATCCGTCCGATGGATGGACGTCCACGGAGCGCTCCGATTCACACCGAAAGCATCCATCCAGTGGACGGATGTTTTCATGAATCTCTTCGTCAACGAATATTTTGCGCGTGTGACCGGGCCCAGAGCTCATGTGCAGGAGAAACGTCCATGCGGATGCGAAGGAAAAATCGCTCCCCTGGCGATTCCAAAACATCCATCCATTGGACGTTTTAAACGTCCAGCGGACGGACGGATGTCGGTCTGTGTTGCGCCAAGCTGGCGAGCGATCTTTTTTGAACATCCAGTTTGGTGTGACTTGGCCTTTAGACGTATATGTATGCTCTGCGTTATCCAAATATCTGCTTATATTGTTTTGGAACGTTATCTAAATTGCATCAAGGAATATTATTGGAAGACTTAGAACTGCAAAAACTCTACAACTCGATGAACAGTTCCATCAAATTTTTGACTAACATCCAGAAACCAGTACCAGAAAAATTGATCAACAAGTAAATGCTAGTCACAAAACTGTTTGGAATGTAAAAAAAAAATTGATTGTATCCATATCCAACGAATTCGGCATTTGCTACTACCTAATGACTAGAAAACTTTGCTATAACTCGTGAAACAGTTTTCGGTCAATGTTTCGATTGATATTATCTTTTTCCTTTCTCCTTCCTGCTATATTTACAAGATCTTCAAAAGTGCATCGGATGTTTATATTATTTTAGCAGGAGGTGCATATTTTGAAAAGGATGATGAATTAGCCAAGCAGGGCGCGACTGAGGTCATGATAGGGCCAGAACTGTGGGATTGCAAAAAACCTTACTAAGGAGAGCATCCACCAATGGATAAACAACCAGGCGTTGCGCTGGTGGCATAAACCCCCAGGACAAAGGCACGCTAAATTATTCATTAAAAGACCTTCGGCCAAACTGTCACGCGACCTACTATGTCAAAGTCGAGAAACGACGAGGATGATGGTGGGAATATTGACGGGACATTGTAGGCTGAGGAAGTATATGCACACAATTGGCCTAGCAGATGACAGCCTTAACGTTAAAAAAAGCGGAAGAACCTCTTTTAACATCTGTTACAAATTATAAAATTATACTAGAAAGTAAGATACTCAATTTCCTGTCAAATTATATAATTCTTATTTGTACAAAATCAATATTCATAAAAAAAATATGATGTGGAAAAATGTCCAAACACTAAATGAATGTATATCCAATAATAGTTTTATTCTATTAACGCCTTACAACGTTTTGAAAATATTTCTAGAGAAACCGTTCACTTAGAAGAAACAACTACTTCTCGGGATATATGCACAGACAAACATTGAATTGCACTTCTAAGTTAAACGGTACGACAATTTTACGGGAAAATCTATTGTTAGTACAAAACGACGATTGTGTCAATTGAAATTTTGGTTTGCGGCTGGTGGTGAAGATGTCGCTGTCGCTTTAACATTTCCTTTATCGAAGGATATGTATTGATTGTGATTTCAGCATCGTCTTTAGTCCGGGATTGAGCTCTACCGAGCGCAAATACGCCGAAACCGGTCTACAAGTGATATTGTCCCTTCCTAACCCAATGTCCGTCGGGGCATATCGCCTGAGAAGTAGTTGTTTCTTCTAAGCAAATGGTTACTTTTTTGGAAATATTTTCAAAACTTCGTGAGGCTTAATAGTATAAGACTATTATTCGATATCTATTGGGAACGCGACGATTTTACAGGAAACGAATATTGAGTTTTCTGTATATAAATCGACATCTGTGATAATAGAATGATGATAATTTTGCAATTCAAATAGTGGTCTATTGGTTATAATATAACGTAATGAATGACAAAGTAAAAGTGAAACTGATTTCCAGATCAGTGAGTAAAACTATTTAAATTGATGCAATTAAATGTAACTATAATTTATTATCTTATTTATATACTCATTAATGTTCATTAATGACATTAATATACATTATTCCGAGGGACATCCTGAGGCAAGTTGTGATAGATCAAAAGTATGCATTCAACTATCTGTCTTCTAGCTTCTTGATAGTAGTTTCCCCCATCCTAGCACAATGGTGGTAACATGTGTCTTAGAATGAATATTTTGCTTTCAAGCTGTAGGGTTCTTCTACCTGCAGAGCAGCTGTGAGGAGGCTAAGTGAATTTTGAAGAAAACCTTCAACGCCTCGACTATCAATTTGCAGACTCGACTATAATACATAGTTTTTCGTTCTTGGTAGATAAATAACTATATTTGTATGAAAATGTAAATAGTGAATTTATATATTATCTAAAAAGAGCCAAGTTTGATTGTTTCTGAAAATAATAAGTTTCTAATCGTTGTCCGGCCATCCACTTATTGATGTGTGCACTTTCTCGGGCCTACTTTAGAAAGCCTCCAGCGAGACGACCTCAAATCTCACCTGAGACCTTCACATTGTCGACTCGAATGAAAAAATACGTGATTTCAGTGGTGTAGGATGAAGGCATATTCTAAATATTTAGAAGCGATGCTGTCAATTGTATTATTTGAAATTTATGAAGGGGAAGGGTGAATGAAATTATTATTTTCCCTTCCCCTACTTTCAAAAATCTTAATTCATTCATTCATTCGGTTGGGTTGTGCTCATCAGCCCAGGCACTTGAACTGAATCTTTGTACCATTTCCCATGTTATCTACTTCCATTACAGAAGCTAGTTTAACTGGAAGGATTTTCAGTAGTTGTAATGGTTGTATAGTTTCCTCTCCAAAGTGCTTCCGTCTGAGTCCATGTAAGTTCTCGCAGAAGCAGAGTATGTGAGTAGGTGTTCACTAACTTTGCCCATTTTGTACAGATGTCTCCTCAGGGTGCACTAGGTCGGTAACTGTCTTCAAATGTCTCTTACCCAGTTTCAATAGCCTGGTTGAGAGTTACTTGTCTACCTTGTTCAGTAAACTCTTTGTATGGAGGTGCCCTTGTGTCGACCACGAGTTGGTGGTCCCTATCTAGCCAGTTCCCGATTTCCCCTCTTATGCAATCTTTTGTGATTCTATAAAACGGTTCCGGACCTATGAAGTCTCGTTTAGAGCCTTCTTTAGCTAACTGGTCAGCTATTTCATTACCTGCAATCCCCTCATGTGCCGGCAACCATATTAGAGACACTTTATTGTCTCTTGTCAGCCTGTGGAGGGATTCTTTACAGTTTTTTACTAGTCTAGACCTAGTTGTTGGGTTGCTGATTTCTTTAAGCAGAACATGGCTGTCAGTGAATATTTTTATCTTTTGTCCGGTGTATCCCCTTCTGATGTTTTCATCAATACAGGCTATAGCGGCAATCGTCTCTGCTTGAAACACAGTCGTATATTGGCCAAGGCTAAAGATCATTCTCTTTCTAGGTTCTTTTATACCAGCCCCAGTGCAATGGTTTGTTTTGGAACCATCAGTGAATCAGATGATATCTCCAGAATTACCTGGATGCATCACCTGTTCCCTAGATGGGATGATGATGTTCACTCGCTCAGTGAATGTATTCTCCGGTGTCATGCTATCAAAACTCATGTAAAATATGGGTTCATCTAGTATTGTCCCAGTTGTATAAGTGTGTCCTCCTCGAACATTGTTCGGTGACCATAAGTCTCCCGATTTCATCCTGAGAATTGCCATCATCGCCTCGGACCTTACAAAAAGTTCCAAAGGAGGTAGTCCATAGAGCGCCTCCATTGATGCCGTTCCCGTGCTGTTCATTGCCCCGGTAATACCAAGGAGGGCTTGTCTTTGAATTGCAATTAATGTATTCACTGCAGAGGACACTTCTGTCCTCCTCCACCAGACTATTGATCCATAGGTGATCGTAGGCCTTATTACAGTTGTGTAAAGCCAGTGAACCACCTCAGGTCGTATTCCCCAGGTTTCGCCCATAACTCTTCTGCATTGCCAGAAAAGCCTAGTCGCCAAAGTAGTTATTTTTTCCAGGTGTGTCTTCCAATTCAGTTTGGAATCTAGGGTCACTCCCAGATATTTCTAGCTCTTCTCCGAACATCAGTATTCTACCCGGCGGGATAACTTTTCTATTCGTGAAAGCAACTAGTTTGGTTTTTCTTGGATTATCTTAATGCATGTTATAGTTTTATTTTTGTGCTACAGACAGTTTAAAATGGATGGAGCCAAACTGTGAAAATTGTAAAAACTTGTTTCTTCATTATAATATCAACTTTGGCACCGTTTACTTTTGGTACTTTTGGATATTTACAAAAAAAAGATGAATATAACATCTGTTAGTGATATTCACATAAAATTAGAGTGTCTTTGATACATTCAGGGAAGTATGACGTAACGAGAAACATTCGTGACTTTTACAGTTAGTTTCATCTATAACATGAGTAGATGACGTAACGAGAAACATTCGTGACTTTTACAGTTAGTTTCATCTATAACATGAGTAGATTCTACAAAGTGAGGGTCCAAAAAGTAAATTGAGCTGTTAACATTATTTTTTTGTTATTATTATACTGAGGTATGTACTCTAAATCAGTCTCTAACAAGTTCCATTGATACGAACACTTTCTAAATATTAAAAATTCAAAACGCACAGTATACGGTCTACTTTATATACATTGGGAGTGTTTTATTTATGTATAATTTCTTAGGTGCGCCAATGAGATACGCATACCTGATTTCGTGGTACCAACATGTCTGCTGCTGTGAGAAGAGAGTGTAACGTGATGTGAAATAATTTCTATTCAAATATCAATGACGTAATAATAGCTTCCGGAAGTCCTATGCTCTTAAAATTCACGTACGTTTAATAAAAGAGATTCCTGAATGTCTATAAGTTATTATTACTTAATTCTGTCCTACTCACAACAGCTATTTTTCAACTATCACTATCGAAAGTCGTCTTTTGTGCCTTGATTAGCAACTGCAAAGTTGATGTTTTCCGCGAGCTGTCATAATTAGACATTATTATCTATCTATAAATAAAATTAGGCGTGCACCAAAGTTACTTTCTGCTTAAGAGCGCCAATAATGTCAAATTATGACAGCTCGCTGAAAATTAGGCGTGCTTCAAAATTACTTTCTACATAAGAGCGCCAATAATGTCAAATTATGACAGCTCGCGGAAAACATCAACTTTGCAGTTGATTTTCAAGGCACAAAAGATGACTTTCGATAGTGATAGTAGAAAAACAATTTTGTATAATACTTTCAGTATTGAAACCTTTGGTTCTTTTTGCAGCTAGAAAAATGATGACAATGGAGTATCCCCTTAGCCACCACCAGCATAAATACGCTTGTTCCACTATGTCATCGGAAACTCTGAGCGGCAGTTGTGGTAGTAGAAACAACAGAATAAGAACAATTCGATTGGTTAAACGTCCCAATGGAAACTTGACCCTGGGCGGTAAAAATGTACCTACCTTGGGGTTCAGCATAAGAGGAGGACATGAACATGGAACTGGAATTTTTGTGTCACATGTTGAAAATGGATCTGAAGCACACACCCAAGGATTAAAGGTAAACTTTTAACTTTCCGCATAGGCAAACAACTGCTCAACGGACAAATATGTTTAGTCCAGGAAATACATAACTTTAGCTTGAAAAATTCAGGGTAGTTCTGGATATCAGTTTGTTTTATATTTTCCGGGTCGCTGAATAAGAATTTTCAACTTCATAACAAAAATTTCTCCCGCATTTTTTGGCGTAAATTTTGTCTGCTTTCCGAATTTCCAGGTAGTTTTTTTCTAAAATATGCAAAATAGAAAAAATTCCAAAAAAACGATATTTTTTTCAACCTTTGGGAGAGTTGCGGGGGGAATTTTTGGTGGAAAAGTAAAAATTTGGATTCAGAGGCCCAAGAAACAGAATATAAGCTTATTTCCAGAACTAGTAACCTTACTGTGGATTCCAGGACACACTGTAATAGAAGGAAATGAAATAGCAGATGAACTAGCAAAGATGGGGACTGAAAGACTCATTTTGGGCCCCGTAACGCTTTTGCGGTATCAGGTAACGAGGTAGAAGTAAGGGGGCACAATAGATATTTTAGGTCTCAGTGAATGTCGCCCCATCATTCATACATACATACATATTTCCAGAACTACCATTAATTTGGCAAGCTAAGGACCTTACATGGTGTTTATTGCCTGGAGTAATTGGAATAAACAAATTTTGAACTAGTGCTTATTTTCATTTGTAGCTTTTTAAACAGTAAACTCATTTGTGATAATTATAGTATATTCAAAAAGGAAGCACACAGGAGACTTATACATGTATTTACCAGCACACAAAATTATGAGAATATGTGCAGGTTCTACGCATGAATTAAGAAAAAAAGGTTTCTATCTTAATAACGGCACTTTACATCTAGTGAAAAATAAAAACAAGACGAACAGACGCGCTGTGGGAATATAAATAATAATATAATATCAACAATCTCACATTGAAGTTGCAAAATGCATAAGAGAAAAGTAACAGCACTTTATAAATTACATATTTTAGTGAGAGTAAATATAAATATGTAACTGTTCTCATCAACAACGTAATTTGATGAGAAAAGGTCGGCAAACATATAGAGTTTTTACAGTGTTATTACACTGCGATATTAACAAATATTTTCACTTTTTTGGAATTATTATTACAACAAATATCACACTTCTTAAGGCCGCTTGACATGGTGCAATACAATGTGCAAGAAATTGCTGCAATTCCACAATACGTGAATAGTGAACTGAAATTCTTGAATGACAAGTCTAATAAGAAAAAACAAATTGTAAAAACATTACGTAGAATTTCGATTTTATGAATCATAGAAGTAAAAGTAGTGAATATATTTGAAAATCCACACATGGTACTCATAAATCGACTAATTGAACAGTTAGAGAGTTGTAATCACCACCAATCGATTCAGTGGAACATTTTACATGTATAAGTGAATTTTGAGTCGATATTTCCAAGCATTAGGGTAGTTAGCAGAGAGCAATTTAAATCGCGAAATATATTCATATCTATCCCATTGTTAAAAATCTATAACTAAAAAAAAATTTGTGACATGAAAAATTTTAAGAATTTGTTAAATGTGACCCGAATTCTAGGAGAGTCTAAGAAGGACGCTTTGTTTTGTTTTTGGGAACCGACTTCGAAAAGCCGAAGCCTCTGGAAGGTGATGAAATAGGAACCTTCTTCTATTAATTCGAGTTGTTTCTGGAAGGTGTTGGGATATATAAAGACAATATCTGCGAAAAGGGGTGGAAAAAGACTATATTACGATTTTCGGAAGGAAAAAGTACGTTTTTCAAGTGCCCATTTTTGCTTAATTGTTATAGATTTATTGAAATTTTTTAAAAAATGGAAAAACAATTTTCACCATCGAGTTCGACGGAAAAATACAAAAGCACGTAATAACGTTCCTGAGTGCTAATAAAAAATTTATTGAAATAAACTGTACACAGTTCCTTTTGTATTTTCCCGTAGAATTCAATGCCGAAGTGTATTTTTTGATTTTCCAGAAATTTAAACAAATTTATAATAATTAAGCAAAAATGAGCACTTGAAAAACGTACTTTTTTCTTTTTTGCATTTTTGAGCATGTTCTTCTATTGTGACTACTATTTTTTTTCATTTCAATTGAAGGTAAAAACGAAAAAAATAAGAACCCGCAGAACTTTTTTCGAGAATTTTCCAAAGGAGAAGTTTCGTTCGAAAAATAATTTTTTTTTACCGAAAAAACGTCATGACTCGAAAAACATTTGATATTTTAATTTGAAATATTTTTTCTTAATTTTTGACTATAAAAGCTACACCGTACCAAATTTTCATCTGAATCAAACAATTTTGACTGAAACTAAAAATAAAAATTCAAAAATGCAGTTTTTTGCGTTTCTTGAGCTAATTTTGAGGTTATGTGAAAAAGTTACAAATACAAAAGCTGTAGATCTTTTTTAGGTTTACAACTTTTATATTCAACTTTTTTTCTAGGACCTCAACTTTAACCGGAAATCGCAATAATGTCTTTTTCCACCCCTTTCCCACCCCCCAAATCACCCCTCCCACTTTTCAGCAGTTGCATTTATTTTTCCCTTGTTTGTAATAACCCCCTCAACAACTTCTGGCTCTGTAGCAGAATAGCGCTGGTCAAAATCGCGCTGGTCAAAAAAAGCGCTGGACAAAATAGCGCTGGACAAAAACAGCGCAGGATAAAAACAGCGCTCCATAAAATAGCGCTCCATAAAATAGCGCCGCCAAAAGATAATTAAACTTCTTTATTTTACTACTATCTCATACATAAAAATAGACTATAGTACCGAATTAGCATAATTAGGAATAACTTATTTTTCATAAATTACAGTCATAACAATAGTTTTCCTAATTCAATTCGTCAATTCTACATTGCTTCCCGACCAGCTGACAGTGATCAAAGTGTTGGTAACTGTCTATAACAATATCAGAATATAAGGAACGGAAAAGAAGTAAGAACAACAATCAATATTTTCTATCATACTTCAACACATATCGCTTCCCGACCAACTGACACAGATCAAAGTGTAAACAACTACTTGTCAGTGTCATATTTATTTAGTCTGAAAAATGCAATTTGGCAAGTCTCAGAAAGGAGGTGATACATTATTCCACGAAGGATATAATTACCGAAATGACAAGCAACGTGAAATTGCATTTTTTTAGACTTTAAATAGATATGACACTGACAAGTAGTTGTTTACACTTTGATCTGTGTCAGTTGGTCGGGAAGCGATATGTGTTGAAGTATGAAAAAAAATTTTGATTGTTGCTCTTACTTGTTTTCCGTTCCTTATATTCTGATATTGTTTGTTGTGAAGGAAGGTTGATGCTTAGCGGTGAAACTTGATTTTTCAATCACATCCTACTGTAATAGTTGATTTTGTAAGGATATTTCAACCTGCGCTATTTTATGGAGCGCTGTTTTTGTCCAGCGCTATTTTGTCCTGCGCTGTTTTTGTCCAGCGCTGTTTTTGTCCTGCGCTGTTTTTGACCAGCGCTATTTTGACCAGCGCTATTTATGTCCAGCGCTGTTTTGTCCAGCGCTATTCTGCTGCAGAGCCACAACTTCCACCTACCAAACTTTAGATAACAATTTTTTTTTCAAAAAAGTTAATTCGTCTGGTCTATAAATACTTAGTTAAAATTGAGTTAGAAAAAGCCAGTTCACAGAAAGTAATCGGACGGTGAAATAGTGAATTATTTAAGATAAATGGTGGTAAAAATATATTAGTAGACAGACATTAAGTAAAGTGTGTATATAAATTAAATTTAATACAGTGTGTGTTTCTATAAATAAATCAACAGTAATTAGCCATAGTAGTGTGTATAATTTTATCTCGACCGTAAAAACTGTTTAAATAAATAAGGACAACATTACAATATTATTATTTACTGTACTTGTAATCTCTAGATAAGAAGGCAGTTTTTTTCATGTAAATTTTATATCAGAACTTTTTTATTAACAACCAATCATAATGTCAATTTAAAATCTATCACTATCAACAAATCATATTAAACTAATTTGAATTCGTAAACATGGTTGACAGTTAACGGGTTTCGACAACAATTAGCCATCATCATTCAAACACTGCGATCTAAAGATCGACTAATCCACAGAACTAACATTAATCAAAATACGAGGACAGGTTGCATTTGAATACGATCACGGAAAATAATACTAAATGGATAATTAATTTCTTTCAGGTCGGAGATCAAATAATTCGTATAAATGGTTTTACCATCGAGGATGCCGTGCACAAAGAAGTTCTACAGCTGATTTCAAGTCATACTCACCTCACTCTCAAAGTCAGAAGTAAGTTTTTTTTTGTTTATTATTAACGTTAGGTATATGAAGTTAAATGTAAAAAAAAGTAAAAGTTTTGCGTTGAATGTAGATCTAATGAGGTGATTTTGTTGTGTGGTCTTGTGATTTTAAATTGTTCAGGATTACATAAGCGTAATTGGAAATATTTTTGATGGGTATAAAGTAAACTGCTTTACAAAGGATTTGGAAATTTATAAATTCCCTTTAAAACATTACGATTTTTGGTAAATTTTTGGCTTCCATTCGAAATACGTGTGTCACGGACTACCGGTCTACTACAGCCAAACAACGCTTCGGCAGACTTTCAATAAGGTCGATGATCGATTTGCCTCCAAAGTTAGGGTAAAAGTTTTTTGACTGTTCATGAGAATTCAAGGCCAATTTTTATTGCATCACACATGGCGACCAAAGCTTAACAGTAATTTTATATAATATAAATAATTTTATATAATATAAATGTACTTGCACGTCATCAAAGTGAATCACGCTGTTCGTTACACTGCTGTCAATCAGTACGTTTTGTCACTGTAATATTGAAATTTGTAGATCACACGTTGTTAAAAAATATAAATGTATATCCAAGGAAACGTTTTGTATTTAATTTCATACCAAATGCATTTCGTTGAATAATTAAATATCAAATTAAGACTAACGTTGTTGGCTAAAATGCGCGCTGTTGCCGCGATAAAATTGGTTTATCAGGCTTAATTTGACGTCTACTCTGGATTTGAGGTTATGTTTTGCTAAAAAAACGTATAAATAATACTGTTAAGAATACTGCAATATTTGATGCATTTGAAATTCATTATACTACTCACAGCAGGCATGAAGCAAGTAAATATACGACTAATATAAATTTTGTCCACGACCACTTAATAATAAGTCAATATTTTACCTCCTAACGAAAGGTATATGGTACCCATATATCTACTAGAGTGAATTATGGTTCATAATTCACGCTTTTGCATTTAAATAGCATATGTTGCTATGACAACACAACATTTCAGCTTAGGTGACTAGAGATGGGGGTATAATATGAAATAAACTATTAAATCTGCGTATTTTTGTTTAGGAAACTTGTTTATGAAATATATCGTATCGATAAAATATCGAAATTTTTAGTACTGATACTGATATTTTCTAATACATTTATGGCCGTTATTCTCTCGGGTTTCTTGCTCCCCTCGCCTACGGCTCGGGACACAAACGTCACCCTTCGTGAATAATGACTATCATAAATTGCTCGTTTAATAATATACTAATATTATTTACTTTGTTATACCTATTCAACAATTTTTATTATATTCTGTTATATTGTTTATGATGCTTAGAAATTATATATTTGGATCCCATTCCTATCTAACCTCACTTACTGAAGCATGACAGTGGCAGGTGTCAGTTAAGCGACGTCGATTACGCCACTAACCCTTGAGCTGCTGCTGTTTTAAGAGCGAGGGGCACTTGGCACGGACCTATCAGATCTATTGGAAAAATATTATCAACATTCTACAGCGTTTTATTTATACGTGAAGGTGTTTGGCTACAATCATATATTGAAACAGATAAAATTAAACTAAACAAACATCTTTGGATTGTACAAAGTTTCTTAGACCACCTTGTAATAAGTATAATTATAGATTCTTCAGATTTTGTGTACGCGTCTTTTTCGTACCAGTCATTTGAAAGATTCCTAATGACCAGGTGTGTGCACTGTTCTCATGCTGAGATAAATCCTTGATGTTATTGTTGTATTTCTTACCTACACGGTGTGTTTTCAGTATTGGTTCACTTACATTTGTAGGGATCAGGATGCCGAGGATAAATACCAGTAAAATAATAATTGTCATTAACATTTTTATCATAAAAAGGAACATATTTTTCTTTTATTAAACTTATAGGACTCCCTGAGTCAATTAGTGCAACTAAACTATATTTACAGAAGCAATTATAGTTCATACAATAGCCTTTTTGGTGTGCGTCATTGATTGTTGATACTCTTCTAACACATTACGGTGAAAGAAATAGAAAAAAAGGCAGGTCTGTGATTAATCCTAATCAAAATATCACAATAATGAACTGTTTAAACGTATTACAAACGTTAACCCTAATCTTTGACAGAAAAATTTGATTGGTTGATGTTTAGCTTACGTGCAAGCGCGACCTATCAATCGGGCGAATTTATATCGTTTAAAATGCTATGTAGACGTTCCCTTCGTAGCTTACGTCTTTTTCTAATGTCCCACTGACAGTTCTCGTCAGGTCTGTACTTTGTTTATGATTATTTATGGAAAGCGAATATTAATGTGAATCAGATTGGGACTTATGGGAAGATGACTGCGAAAATTGAACTTTCATAATCCTCTTCTTTTCAATGTTTTATTAGTTGGTTGGTTTCTTGACTATTTACTTTGTTTATGTTTGTTTTCTACTGAACGTGTAACTGAAGATAGAATACTCTAGTTAGTGTTTGGAAAGAAGCTATTCAATGGCAGAGCAAGTGGTCGTAGCTTCAAAAAGTTATAGAATAATATCTATTTTGTTAAATTTTCAATATATCCGAGGTGCCTTAGACAACCAATAAACTGTAGTATGTGCATTTTTGTACATAGAAGGAGCTTTTAACAACACTCCAGAAACTCAGTAGAAGTAAGGGGGCCCAATAGATCTTTTAGGTCTCAGTGAATGTGAAAATACATACATACATAAATTTTCAATATACCACCTGTACATATTTTAATGAAGACAGTGGCCACATTTAAACAAATAAAACAATAAAATTCACTAACAATAAGAATTATAAGTGAAGAATACCTTTTTCCATAAAACTTTAGAACAAAATAGGGTTCCATATGGTGCAGACTTAATTGAACAGGCTGTATAATTCTTTCGCAGGACTATATTTACTAATGTAAAGTTATTTTAATATGTAAATTGAATATACAATTTGTTTTATTTTGCAGTGTTTTCATATCCCAAGTATTATTAATTCCATATCATTTTCGAATATGGCTGAATACGATCCTGATCATTTTATTTATCAAATTTAAGGTTAGGTATATGTCAATATAGCAAATATAATAAACGACATGCCTAAAACCCGGATATACGTCACAAACGATGACGCACACCAAGAAGGCTATTATATGAACTTCTATCATCTTTAATCTGTGAAAAATCAAAAGAAACTACATAAGGATTACCTTGTTGTACCACATGAGTGGATTGATGTGCCTTCTCTGGACATTCTTTAAACCTGTGTCCCATCTTATCACAAAGTGAAGCATGATCCCTTTTCTCGTTTTGGTTTGTTGCATGAAGTTGCATAATGTCCATCCTCATTGCAATTAAAACACCTCAGCTTCACTGTCTCCATTTTTGGAACTAATCTGTTGTCGGTTCTGCTTGTAACATTACTAACTCCTGATGTAAATAGTTTGGGTCGCTCTCCACTAGGGTGTCGGTTTCTTCTTTCATTAAGTCGTTCAAAGGAAATCGAATCATGATAAACATCGTCGATGTTGATATGGGTTCTTGTCATAATCATAGAAGCTAATTCACGAGATATATGAACCAGAGTATATTTTGTATTCATTCCTTGAAAATGTATCCTTGGTAGACCCTGTATAAAAACTATTAAATGAAAATAATGAAATTGATAGCTGAAGACTAGTTTACGGTATGTAAAATATTTCTGCTAGTAGGATATCGATGCGCAGAATGCATTCTTGTTAGGTGGTCTTAATTATTGAGAGTTACTTGAGAGTCGATACACATTAATTTTTGCATTGACTCGGGAAGGTTACTAGGGGCGTCCTTTGTCCTTTGTTATGCTGTTAGAAGGATAATGCCAAGTTTCTGATAGCTTTTATTAAGTATTTTCTTTGATAGATTTATGGTACTGGTTTTAGACAAAGGAAGGTCTAATTTATGTTCGTGTTTTATTTGTAATTATTGATAATGATTTACAAATGAACGGTATGCAAAATTTGTTTAACAAAAACTAAATAGCTATTTATGATATTAGTGATAAAATTTACTTTTAACACAAATATCATACATAGTTTTTTGTACAACTCCTGTTTTGATAATAAAATAAAAGTATTTCAAGAAAATCACATTTTGACGTTAATTATTTTTTTGACGTTTTAACCTGGGAATAACTGTCCATGTTAGATTACGCTGAATCACTTAGGGCCACTTTCATAATCGTTGCTTAAATGGGCATTTAACTAAAGGGTCCTTTAGCTTAAAGGTTCTCTTAAAACTAGGGTCAGTTTCATAATAGTATGGACGCGTTCTCATAATAAAATCCCCATTTAGGCTTGAATATACTGTGTTGGCTGCACTGCTCGTCAGGTTCCTCCTTAATTTGACGGATTTTTCACAGAATTTGTGTTTACTTTTTGGTTATTTAGTGGTTTGAATTGAGTACAACACTTTCCCAAGTTACTGCACGAAGGTCAGTTCAGCAGTTAATTGCCAAATATGAGAATTTGAAAACTGATGCCAGAAAAGCCGCAGCAGCACAAAAAATTATTTATAAGGGTACTGGTGGCGGACCTTCTACATCTATATTGATAATGCTTTAACGTGTTTAGAACTAGCAATAACCAAACTATAAAAAATACACTTAAAATCTGAGTTGACATATGTCTGTTAAAACTCCTTTTAAGCTTCAGAAATGGTAAAAATTTGACATTTAACTTAGGGGAAGATATAAAATAGCGAATTTTTTGTTATGAAACAGATCACTACACTACAAACGACCTTTTACGCTTGAAGGTTCCTTTAAAAGCATTATGAAACTGGCCCTTAGTTACCAAAAAAACAAAATTGGTAATTTAATTAGTTTTTCTTCACCTATACAACTCCTGGACAATTCAGTTACGGCGGCAGCTCGATTAGAATGGTTCGTAATTTTCACCCGCTTGATATCAAGTCCAATATTTTTCGCCGAAATTTGGTCCATTTAGATATTTCGTTGATCCCAATAGGAGAATTCTTATACCATCCTTTCGAATTTGTTTTTTGCCAGAAAGGATTTGGAGTTAAAAAAACTTTTCACAAATGTGATATGGTTTCCCCGTCTTCCCATAATTTGTTTGAACAATCTTACTGGACATACACAATCTTCTGCAGTGTTTGCTACCAACCATTTACTGTCAGCCAGCTTCTGATTTCCTTCTTGTGCTGTCTTCGTAAACTCTGGGTTATCTTCTGATCTCTCTTCCACGGTTGTCTGTCTCGATTTTAAAATAGAATGCTTTACAATTTGCTGCTTCTCCACCTCTCCAAGCCAATTCATACGTAGCAATGTGATAAAATTGTCTTTGGATGCCTACAGGTTCTTCTTCACTCCAGGACAGTGCCATTTCAAACATTTCTCGTTTTGTGAGAGCATTAGAACTCACCTTCCTTTTTTCTGGGATTGCTTGTAAAATTTTGCGTTTTATGTCGCGTGCATTTCTCGCTTTCTTAAACTGTCCGTGAACGGATTAAAAATTCTTTTATAATCTTTAAAGTACTTCTCTTGTAGCATTTTTGCTGAAGTGTTCCAAATCGTCTTGACTGCACTCTCTTTATAATCTTCTTCATGTTGAATGCCCAGTCACATAAAATAGAAGCTTACTCTTCAGTGGAAGTTTCTGCAATAAGCTCATATTTTTTTTCCAAACAAAACATCGCAAATTGTCGCCAAATTGATGTAGTTGAATTCACAGTATTGCGAGGCACATTATCATTGATGGCTTTTTCAATTTCTCCACTCGAAGACTCTCCAAATCGCGAAATTTCCACAAATGAAAACTTTTCTGACAACGCAAGTTTGAGAAAAATTGACATAACGTCATCAAAAATTTGTTTACAATGCTGGTTGTCATGCTTTCAAAAGTTAGGTTCCGTTATTGTCGCTGGAAAAGTTAGGGCAAACTTTTTTCGCTGTCATAATGACAAAATCACGCGGCTTATGGGATTTTTTATACATGAACTAAATTGTCTACATAAAATTAATACTCCTTGAATGGCTAAAAATATAGAACAATACCTTATTCATCTTTTACAAGACCATTGATCGGGGTCCTTCAGCATCAGTACTTTTTTCTAAAATTGAAGGTTTTTGTTTTATGTAAAAACGCGTTCCTACGCATATTATCTATTTGATAAACGTCTCCTTTGTTGCTTTTTTAATGTATACTTATTCTATGTTATTATTTCGAAGGACATCGTATGTACCTTGATAATTCCATGGACTAACTTATAATAAGCAGTTCTGAAGACAACGGAAGTCATTTTTTTTCCAGTTCGTTTGTAAAACAGGTCTAACTTCTTGAAAACCTTTTTTATTTTGATAAATATCAGCCACGTTATATTTATCAGTGGTGTGGATACATATTTAAAACTGTTTAAGATAAATATTTATCCTACCAAAAACCATTCATAGTTTCTGTGGTAAATTCAACACTTGTTCACTATTCATCAGCGCACTGTTTTTCAACAAAAAACTACATAAGCTAATGTTGACTATAAAAATAATGGCTATAGCTATAGCTAGAGATATAGTAATGAAACTAAACCAACAATGTATGTTTTTATGTACGCACCACTTAACCAGAAGTTGGTATGAAATCACATATTCAACTCAAAAGTTTTATAAAACTAACCTTTTAGTTGTTTATTATTATCAAGACACAAGACACAAGACACAAGACACAAGACACAAGACAATTATTTGAAGCGAAATATAATCACCTTTCTCCAAAATAAACATTCTTTTGTATACCAAAAGTCTAAAACCATATTTTTGTTTGACCTGGGACGCCACATTGAATTTTAATTGACAGGCTTATGATTGGCTGTTATTGTTCTTCAGTCAAATGTTTTTGGTATGGCATTGGCACTGGCGCCCTCTACCATTACCAAAAATTGAAATACTTACATGGAGTTCGATCTCCTTATAAAGTCTCCATGTTTTGAGCGATGGTAAGGATAAAAATCCCTCGCTTAAAGTACTTCTGCTTATTCATCAGAATCTTACTGACTAAATCTTATTACAGTTGTAACACCACCCTAATGTGACACCGCCTTAACGTGATGTGAAAGACAATCGAGTGAGTGACAACCGACAGTATACGATGACTTTTCATTGTCTTATTATTCTTCTTATTCTGATACTGCCGACACACACATGTATTTTATTTGCCATGTGCAAAATATCACAATTTGTTTAGTGAAATAAAGTAATAACTATCAACTAATTTGTTGAACGTGCTGTACCAAATGAAAACCTACTGGAATACCCACAGAACTCTCCCGATCCCTTTATTCCTACGCGACCTAAACGACCCAAATTAAGCCACCCTACACAGTTTCCTGTAATATTGTCGTATTTAATAGAGTGAATGTATCAACAGATGTCGAAAGGAATAATTATAAATATTCAACACTCTATGAATTTTAAAATTGTTTTGGTTTTAAAATATTTTGTAGATATACCAACCCCGTTTGACTTAGGAGAGTAATTCAATATCCAGCGGTGCATATTGCACGGGAAGTAGTTGTTGCTCCTTAGTTGAACGGCCACTGTTTTTGAAAAATATCATTTTTCAAAAAATGTTGAATATTTATAATTATTCCTTTCGACATCTGTTCTTACTGACTAGTTAATATTGTTAAGAATAATGAAAAAAGAAGATATACGGTAAAAACATAACAACTAATTTTGTTTAATAAATGAAATTAAATAATTCAACCAACTGGTGAGTGTTTTAATAGTCTTATACGGTAGTGAAACTGCCCAAAAAAAATTAAAAACTTGGTGATCCCTATTCTCATTTTGCGCATACTAATTGATAGACTAACAGTTTGTTGTCGCATTCTGTAGTTACGCCTCTGACTTTTAACAGCAGGATGACTTGTGGGTTAATGTCCCCGAAATGTTTTCTTAAGTACAAAATAACACTGTGATTTGGATAAATTACTGTATCAAGAAAATAAAAACAAACAGTATAATGTCGATGGTAAAAGATTTGCGAATAGGTAAAAGTCTTAGGTACATAAATTGAGATAATTTATATAAAATTACACACAACGATGTTAAGAACATTTTTTTATTACTATTTGTTTTGTTATTTCATAAAATTAAAGTGACAATATATTACTGTTATTAAATCAGTGAAAAATTAATTCAGGATAAAAATAATAATTTTAAATGGTACCAACATTGCATTTTGCAAACCGTAAGAGTTACGAGTACCAAGGCCAAGATGTAGAAGGCGCTTCTGACAATACTCCTCATGAGGCACTCAAAAGAGCATTAAATAGAAGAGGTATAGACAGTACAAATGGATGTCGGAACTGCTTACCACCAGAGTAGTAGAGACGAGGACGAGCAAAGACATCGTCTCCATATGTACAACCAGAGGATGTCCACAGGAGTAGCATCCCCATTAATATGAAGCCTGACAGTTGACGAACTTCTGTGTTGTTTGACTAACCTCGGAATATCCTGCCAAAGATATGCCGATGATATTGTCATAAGGGTCTGAACTATATAAATAGTTAGTGTAGGCAAGTGAGACTTAACATCAACCAAAACCATCTTAATAGCCTTCACTAAGAAAAACTATTGAAACTATTAAACTTGATGGGAGCGAGGTTGAATGGAGACAAGAAGTCAAGTATCTAGATTTGACTCTAGACAGTAAACTCCTGTGGAGCAACCATGAAAAGGAGATACAAAGCAAAAATAGCTCTAATGGTGTGCAAGAATCTTTGAGACAGATTGTCACTTATGGAGCCATTGCGTGGAGTAACAGAACTAGTCTATGGACGACGAGAGAAAGCCTCTCCAAAATTCAAAGACTAGCCTATATATGCATTACATGAGCAATGAGAACATGCCAAACGGCAGCCTTGGAAGTGATTCTCAACCTCACACAACTAGATATGGTGGTGTTGCAGAAAGAACGAGATACAGACTAAGTAGAGAGGGAATCATTAAAAAAAAATCACCTCTTTACTTCATAGGTTATTTCTCATGAGTTTTATTGAAGATGGAATTCATAAATGGCCAATTTTTTACATTGCCATCAAAGTTCTTCATTTTAGTTTCTCTTATTCTTCCAGCGGAACTCAGCAAATGGGTCATCATCTTTCTTTTCAACGCAACTTGATTTGAATTTGATCCTTCCCTGTACCTACACGTCGGTGGAATCGAATCCCTCTTTCTCACATGGATAAGATAAAAATTAAATTTCTCGGATATGTTTGAAACAGTCGCCTTCTGTCCTGTTCTTTCTGATTTGTCCTTGAGCGCTAGACTGAATTCTTAACTTGTTTTATTATACCAAACAGTATTTTTATTTGCTAATATATAAAAAAATCCGTAAATTAGTTATGAAAAAACTAGAACAAATCCCTTTTATTCTCGTGTAAATTGTTTCCATTAACAGCAAGCTGTACTCTTTTTTTAATTATCTTTTGCTCATAAATTTCAATCACTAGGTATGGTAATGTTATTAGTACATAAACAATATGTTTTGCCTCAGTAAGATTGCCAATTTATTTTAACATATTAACTATGTATCAGGTTTAACGGCCGTCCATAAATCTGCGAATCAATTTCAGAATAACAATTGAATTTATAGTTTGTACGAAGTCAGTTCGGACAATCCACAGACTTATACAATACTAATATAGTTCATATAATAGCCTTTTTGGTGTGCGTCATTGATTGTTTATGTCCTTCTAACACATTACGTTGGAAGAAATAGAAAAAAAGCAGGACTGTGATTAATTCTAATTAAAATATCACAATAATGAACCGTTTAAACGTATTACAAACGTTAACCCTAATATTTGATTTGCAAAAATTTGATTGGTTGATGTTTAGATTACGCGCAAGTACGTCCTATTAATCGGGCGAAATTACATCGTTCAATTTACGATGCAGACGTACCTTTCGTAGCGGCAATGTCTAACTGGCAGTTCTTGTCAGGTCTGTACTTTGTTGTTTACGGTCAATTGTTATTTATGAAAGTGAATATTAATCTTATTGTTAGCATTTTATTTATTTAGATAATACAAAAATATGCCTAGATATACAGAAAAAGAGCAGCACCTTATTTTGAAAGTTCAGTTAGAAAAAGAAGCTTGTTAACCATTGATACCTTTAACTTCAGTGCACCAAGTTAGTATTTTTAATATAACAATTAGTGAAAATTATATAAAATAAGTTAATCCTTTGTATTTCATTGGGATTGCTTGAATATTTCATTTTTATCTATTATGTTTAAAGTGATGAACATCAGTGTCAGTAAAAACAACAGGCCAAACTTTTGACCGATAAATTGCATCCGTCCAACCGCTGAGTTGCATCCCATTAACAAATTTATTATGGTGTCTAAAAACTGGTAGATAATTAAATAAAAGCGTGCAATGTTGTCATGTTTATTCTGATATCGTAATTATTGATACTAAATTTTATTTCCGAAACTACGACTAATACAGTTTTATAACAATATAGTGAATAATGTATTAATTTAGTTTAAACAATTCCAATTTTCGATTGGGATGAGGTAGGGTAGTTAAGAGAATATCTTATGTTTTTTTTAAATAAAATATAGCGTAAGGAAATATGATGACATTTTTCAAATCTTATACAGATATATGTCCAATTTTTATAAAAATATCTACGATTCAAATAATATATCGGCAAAATTGCTGTAAAATTTGACCAGCCTTTGACCATGATAGGTTAATTAACAGACCTTTTTGGATTACGGATGCAATTCGACGGTTGCCTTTTTTCGTTCAGGTAAAATTTTACTTTTTGGGATGCAACTCGCCTGTCGCTAAGGAGACAGTGGCCTCATTTAAAGAAATAAAACAATAAAAGTCACTAACAATAAGAATTATAAGTGAAGAATAACTTTTTCCTAAAACTTATTAAAATTTATAACTTATACGGTGCAGACTTAATTGAACACGCTGTATGATTCTTTTGCAGGACTATATTTACTAATGTAAAATTATTTTAATATGTAAATTGAATATACAATTTGTTTTATTTTGCACTGTTTTCATATCCCAAGTACCTATTATTAATTTCGTACGCACCGGAATTCGGTCCCGCTACCTGCGGAAAGGACTACCTGTAACGGATTAAATTCGAAGTGTGGTCACACCGGTGTGGATGGATTCGGTCCCGGCAGGTCATAGATTAAAATGTGTAAATTTTAATCCCTTTATCTATAGACGTATTGGGTCCCAATGGTACTTAACTACCTGAAGATATTCTTCGGGGAAATGTACCTCTTTTCGGAAATCCAATCCTCCCTCTTTTTATTGTATCTGAATGTTTAAATTAAATACTATTTCATTCATTGTTTATATTTCATCGAGTGCATTTCATATTTCAGTCGATTTTTTTTCATTAAATGTATCTCATTTTATTGTTCTATTAATAATTAATTGTATATGTATATATATAATATATCTTATGTACGGAGTCGTCTAGTTCCTCGCACATTAACAGGTAGGTACAAAATTTGTGTTCAGTTCCTCGCAGCATACGAAGGGTAAGGGATTAGGTATCAGGTAGCAAGGTCCACAATGACAGTGCGAGGGATTTTGATTAGGTAATATTTACATATTGCTAGTAAATGTTTCAATACTGCATCACGTCCATTGAAAATTATTATAATAATCTGTCAATTACACAATTCAATTTTTCGATTCGGATTAGGGTAGGGGGTAAGGTAGGGTGGTTTTGGTTGGGTTATTATTGAAAATTATTATAATAATCTGTCAATTACACAATTCAATTTTTCGATTCGGATTAGGGTAGGGGGTAAGGTAGGGTGGTTTTGGTTGGGTTATTATTGAAAACTCACGAATGCATAGATACATTTTCCCTAATGTTAGGAACATAGCGGAAGAAATATATAAATAAATAAAACAATAGTGTGAGGAACTGCAGACCTGTCTTAATCCTACCCTCCGTTCGAAAAGGGATTAACGCAGGTAGATGCGAGGAACTGCATCACGTCCCTTATGTATATGTGTTTCTATTTTATTTTTACCTTTTTTTTAAATCCTAAAATGTATACCTTTACAATAATATTTCAATGTAATAAATATATCAAATTTTTAAATTAGTTTTACTACCTGTTTTTCATTTGGTTTAACAACAGGTGGCTGGGACCGAATCCATACATTATTATTCAGGTAGGACTAAAGTTCGGGACCCAATAAGCACGCTATTTTTGAACTACCTGCTACTTGGGACCCAATAAGCATATGCCCGGTCACACCAGCGAAAATGCGATTTCGGAATTGGGTCCCATGTACCTACTATTTGTTTTTTGACTTTTATTTTCCTTCACATTTTTTTGGGCTTAGGACCAACAGAACACACTTATTATTGTTGTACTGGCATGTTTAAAAATTTACGCTAAATGCGTATCGTCAAAAATAAAAACAGTACGTGAAATAATAACCCAACCAAACCTACCCCTACCAAACCACCTTCGTATTTTTAGTCAATTTTTTTGTAGAATGAATTATAATAATTTTCAATAATAACCCAACCAAACCTACCCCTACCAAACCACCTTCGTATTTCTAGTCAATTTTTGAAGAATAAATTATAATAATTTTCAATAATAACCCAACCAAACCTACCCCTAGCAAACCACCTTCGTATTTTTTAGATAATGATTTTTGAAAACAAAATTTAAACCCATTTATTATTAATAAACGCTTACCCTTTTCACTCATCGTCATAGAGGTGAAATTAATATTTTCCATGTCAAACAAACAAACAAAATCACAATAACGGACACAAATAAACACGTCTTACACTCTGCACTTCAGAAGAACAATTGCTAAAAATAATCTTTTAATACCCATATGAAATCTACCTTTTTCGACAGCGGACCGAATTACGAAATCACCCTTTCGGATTTGGACAAGGTCCCTGTGAGCAGGTAGCCCTTTTGCTAGGTAACCGGACCGAATTCCGAAACACCGTTAATTTCATAGTCTTTTCGAATTTGGCTGAATACGATCCTGATGATTTTATTTATCAAATCAAACGTTAGCTATATATCAAAATAAGAAATAAAATATCGACATACCCAAAACCCAGATATACGTCACAAACGATGACGTACGCCAAGAAGGCTATTATATGAACTTCTATAAAGAATGTGGTCACCAAAAGCACAAACTTTTTTTCTTCAATTTTTGTCGGCATAGGTGAGTTAGTTGCGCGCAATGGTTAAAATGTTACCTTATTTAATAAGGGGTGCAAAGGGCTAATAAAATCATATAAAATCAAAATATCGTGATAAGGATATTTGTTGTAATAGAATTTCAAGACAATAACAAGCCAATAAATGTTCTGTTATCGGGATTGCCCTAATAGTTTACCCTGGCGGGGGTAGGGAGTAGGCAGAGGTTTTATTAGAATTCTATCTTAAAAAATATTTTACGGGTTGTATTTTATTTGTCTTCGAACTGTTGTACAACAAATATGGAAATTAAGTGTGAAGTTATGTTAAGTGAGAAGGGCAAAATACCTTTACCATTTTATTTATTTTATATTTCCTTAATCTCCTTAATTTTGTGTTTATCTTGTTGAGCGCAATTCGACTACTAATTTTGGTGTTCTTACTCGTATTCAGGTAGAAAATGACCGATGCGCGCAACTCATCCCTGCCCTTTTTGTGGTTCAGTTTATTATCGTTTGTTTTCAACTAATTATTTAAGAATACAATGAAATCACCTTTAACAAGTTGTTGCTAGTGAAAGTACAGCTAGGAGTCACTGACATAGTAAGTTAAAAAAAATGACGCATCGAATACATCTTGATAAATTGACCCCATGACTATTGAGTGCCGTTAGAATAATATCAGTGATTGCATTCATTTAACTATCGATAAGGGGACTTCCTAGCAGAGTTGAAGCCCGTGAATAAGCCCTGACATGACGGTAAAGTACTCTTCCAGCCAACCATGAAGAAATAGTTATCATACCCACGTTTTTCAGTGTGAAACATAGACTTCCTCCTACAAGCCACTTTGTTACTTCGCCGTTTTAATTTCTTTACTTACATCGAACATTACGGGATTGTAGACACAATATAAATTTACAACAATAGAAAAGTATAAAAGATTTTTGTTAGTTTTTACTTTCTATGCGTGAAATGAGAATATGACATTCTCTAATTCTAGCAAGTTTAGCATCAATTATTATACGTATTACAATAAGATTATTGTTTATTTCCTTTCTACACCTGCACTGTGTATAGAGTTCATATAATAGCCTTCTTGGTGTGCGTCATAGTTTGTGACGTATATACGGGTTTTGGGTATGTCGATATTTTATTTCTTATTTTGATGTTTAATTTGATAAATAAAATCATCAGGGTCGTATTCAGCCAAATTCGAAAAGACTATGAAATTAATAATACTTGGGATATCTAAACACAGAAAAATAAAACAAATTGGATATTTAATTTACATATTAAAATAATTTTACATTAGTAAATATAGTCCTGCAAAAGAATCATACAGCGTGTTCAATTAAGTCTGCACCGTATAAGTTATAAATTTTATAAGTTTTATGGAAAAAGTTATTCTTCACTTATAATCCTTATTGTTAATGACTTTTATTGTTTTATTTCTTTAAATGAAGCCACTGTCTCATTTGCGACAGGCGAGTTGCATCCCAAAAAGTAAAATTTTACCTGAACGAAAAAAGGCAACAGTCGAATTGCATCCGTAATCCAAAAAGGTCTGCTAATTAACCTATCATGGTCAAAGGCTGGTCAAATTTTACAGCAATTTTGCCGATATATTATTTGAATCGTAAATATTTTTATAAAAATTGGACATATATCTGTATAAGATTTGAAAAATGTCATCATATTTCCTTACGCTATATTTTATTTAAAAAAAAAACATAAGATATTTTCTTAACCTCCCTACCTCATCCCAATCAAAAATTGGAATTGTTTAAACTAACTTAAAACATTATTCACTATATTGTTATAAAACTGTATTAGTCGTAGTTTCGGAAATAAAATTAGTATCAATAATTACGTTATCAGAATAAAGATGACAACAATGCACGCTTTTATTTAATTATCTACCAGTTTTAGACACCATATTGAATTTGTTAATGGGATGCAACTCAGCGATTGGACGGATGCAATTCATCGGTCAAAAGTTTGGCCTGCTCAAATGGGATGCAACTCATCGGTCCCGGTCTCATTGATGTTTTTACTGACATTGATGTTTATCACTTTAAACATAATAGATAAAAATAAAATATTGAAGCAATTCCAATGAAATACATAGGATTAACTTATTTTATATAAATTTCACTCATTGTTATATAAAAAATACTAACTTGGTGCACTGAAGTTAAAGGTATCAATGGTTTACAAGCTTCTTTTTCTAACTGAAAATACTTGAGAACTTTCAAAATAAGATGCTGCTCTTTTTCCGTATATCTAGGCATACTTTTGTAATATCTAAATAAATAAAATGCTAACAATAAGATTAATATTCACTTTCATAAATAACAATTGACCGTAAACAACAAAGTACAGACCTGACGAAAACTGTCAGTGGGACATTGCCGCTACGAAAGGTACGTCTGCATCGTAAATTGAATGATGTAATTTCGCCCGATTAATAGGACGTGCTTGCGCGTAATCTAAACATCAACCAATCAAATTTTTGTAAATCAAATATGATGGTTAACGTTTGTAATACGTTTAAACGGTTCATTATTGTGATATTTTCATTAGAATTAATCACAGACCTCCCTTTTTTTCTATTTCTTCCAACGTAATGTGTTAGAAGGACATAAACAATTAATGACGCACACCAAAAAGGCTATTATAATATGAACTATACTTGTAATTAAATTTCGCGGACTGTGCTGAGTACGCGAAATACTAACTTCGCGTTCGATTGCACGAAAAAGTATTGAGTGTAATGTAGCGAATTTGTGAAATAAAATAATTTTTTGTAATAAATCTGAAAACACTCAATATTTCCGAAACAGTTGAAGATAGGTGTAGGAAATTGTACAAGCGTTTTTCCCAACACGCCCTAATTTATTTGTCATAGAATTTATTCCATTTGGCTGTTCCACACTGTATATATCAAGCAATATAAAATTAATCACCATTGGAATAAATGTATCGTATTTTGTATTGAAAGTGATACGGATTCTAAGATTGCCGAGATACAAAATATATATATATATAGTGAGTAGGTTAATTAAAAATAAATACAAATTTCTTTTTAAGACAAATCAAGATACCGTGAATAGAATTTCTGTTTGATACGCGTAACCTAAATTTCATTTGAAATATATACGGTAACTGGAAATGATATATGGAAGTGTGCTTTCATTTTCAATCCAGTTGAAAGGAAGAACGTTTCGAGAAACCGCTTTCAAAAGGGTATGTGAAAATTTATTTTCTATTTTTATAGTAAATAACAAGAAAGCGCCATAAAATTGTGTCAAAGAAATTACATTACGTCCATATACAGCGTATACAAAATATATACAGAGTATATTTTGTTCTAAAATAGTAAGCTGTCGTTACATATTCCATATTTTTCAATAAAACTGTTTCCAATTTGTTGTTTTTTTTTCTCCATTACCGCTCTCTTTTTTCCAGCCACCGAAATTCTTAACAGTACAAGTACTAGCATCTGTATCTGCAACGAACTTGAGCGACAAAGACAGTGTCCTGCTTGGCCCTTTTGCTCTTTTGATAACTGATAAGAAATTCCTCCACATTTGGTCTTAGAATCATGTATTTTTTGGCCATTCGATAAAACCTTCCAGGAATCACAAAAGATCGATCTGTATTTGAATTTATTTCCAAGATCCTTAATGTCATTCATTTGTAAGAATTTCAATTTTTGTTCTAAAAATTAGTACCACCTAAAAGAAATATTCCAATTTAATGTTACTAGCGATGTCCACAACACAGCTTAACGTCTATTCGCGCCATACGATTTACACAAGTACGACAAGGAAAATATGAGCAAAACTACTCGAAAGAGAGAGAAGAATAATTGTGAGCTCAGCGACGGGCGTGTAAAAGTTTAAATGTGAATTCTCTCTGTAAAGGACACTATCGCCGGATGAAAGTGTTTAGTTTTACCTAATAGTGCATGAGCTCGAAAAAAAGTTAACGATAACGAGACAAAAATATCATTTCTACAAATTAATCTGCGCTTCTGGCAACAGCGGTTAAAATAGGGGGGTACTGAACACACCCCCAACTGTTTTTGGTAGCTGAGTGCACAATTATTCTTTTCTCTCTTTCAAGTAGTTTTGCTCATATTTTCCTTGTCGTACTTGTGTAAATCGTATGGCGCGAATAGACTTTTCGCAATCTGTATATTTAAAATGTATTAACAGAAAACGAATGTCTTGTGATTGCTAGTGTTTATATTTTAAAAATTATTTCTGTTAATGAATATTCCCTTTCCGGGGACTCCAGAAGAAATTTTCGAATTTCATCTGCTGTAAATCAACATTGTTTGTAGCATGGATTAAGTTGAAGGTTTGATTCCTTGAATAAACTATTCATGTCTGTAATTACAGCATTTTCTTGTTGTTGTTTGTAAGCTTCCAATCCATGAATTCTTTATAAGTAAGTTTATATTTACCTTCGGATTTGTTAAGCCGGGCTCAGACGACTCGTGTAGTTGGCAAATACACAATTATTTGCGTACTTGGCAAGTATACGAGGTTTGCGAATTGCGATGGCAAGCAGGGCGCTCACACGACGTGTCCAGTTTACAAGTACGCGAGCGCGAACATTTGGCTAAATAAAAAAAACTTGATCTACAAATGAATAGAGCATAGTGGTGATAGCGGTCGTCCGGAGAATTTAGTTGTTGCTTCCGCGGCTTTTGTTGTGATTAGCTCTGCTTATTATTTAATTAAATAAAAACAAAAGAAAAAGAAGAGAAGAAGATGGTCCAACACAATCTCATTTGTCCACTCCGTTTCAATAAAAAAAACGTCTGTACGTTTCTGGTAGTCTTTGAAAACTAAATAAATAGTCGCACTAGTAAAAGCAAATTATTTTGTGCATTTCGTTTGAGTGCCAAGTATGTACTTGGCAAGTGTACGATCCCTTTGACTCGGACCATTTTTACCGACCCGAAATGGACAACCAACGAGTGACAATTAATTGTACAAGCAGGTACAAGTAACCCACTCACACGATATGCCAAGTAAACACAAGTAACTCAAAAACTATTTCACATAAACGTGTCAAATTGCCGACTTGCGAGAGACATATGTGCTCCAAATTTCATAAACACAGTTATTTAGATATTAACTTAGGTCTCATTTATGTTTTCGATGGGATTTTTTTGAGATATCCTTTAAATATTAATACGATTTGTCATACAAATTAAAAAACTTCATATATTGTGTTGTATTGTATTGTATTGTATTGTGAAATGAGACAAGTACCTACGTAAATTATGAAAAAAAATTGACACTGACGCTGCGCGTCTTCATGGTAATGGTGTAACGTACTATTCTTTTTCTACGCCCATCTATTTTCTTCTGAGTACTTATAATTTCATATTTTTCACTACTAACAGACATATCCGTAGGTAAAGTTGAGAAAATGTTCGGATACTATAATTTGTTACAAAAATTTACAGCATAAATGAGATGATGTTTATTTCCATATCAAGAAAAAGCGAATTATTTTTTTTTAATTGTATAATGTGTTGCCGACATTTAGGGGCATAACTCTTTTAATCTAAACTGTATTTCACTAATGCTAAGAACTTTTATGTTTTTTTTTTCAATTGATTAACAGTATGTGAATAAACCAAATAAAGTAGTACGTAAATAAAAATTTGATTGCAATTTAATTTAACAAAGTAATTTAAGTTTCCTTATCTAAACGCACGTGTGTGTCGTGAGATTTTCATTACGTGCATGTTATTGTTAAATGTCACTAACAAGGAATGTCTACAGTTTGATTTTTGACGTTTACGGACATGGGCGTAGAAAAAATCATTTATACAGTTTTTATATTAATCTTTCCTTTCAGCTACTATATCTACCTATTAGTTAATGGAATCCATACATCGGACAATGATCGGTTTAACTAAATTTATTCTTAGATTTATTGCTTCCCACAGTAAAAGATATGTGAAATGGATAATTAAACCTCTTAAATTAATTGGATTCTTTGACTGGAGAAAACGAAATCGTGGGCTTTTAAAATTCTTCCCAAGATAGTGATTAAAAAGAGCTATAAAATTTACGGATTTAAGAATAATAGTTCCGCATTGTATTAAGTTTTTCCATCTTCTATTGTATGGTGTACAGAGTGAACAACATTTGGATATTATTCGAAAATTGAGTCAAATATTTTCAAAGAATTGGAGATTTTAGATCGAAGAGAAAATTTCTTGATTATTAAATATGAAATGTGTGAAGAATTGGATTGTCTTTAATAGAAACAATATCAAAAGTGAATATATTATACAGGGTGTTTCAATGAACACTATCCACCCTACATACTTCTGAAGCAGTCACTTTTATGAAAAAACACGTAAAAAATCATATAAAAGGGTACGTCTTTTTGGACATATGTAGACGTTATAACTTTAACCCCGTCTCCTCTATGGTCACCATTCCCAAGCAAAATATGGTTTACTTAATGGAGTAGAGTTAGTGCCGCAGTAAAGGTACGGTTTCGCTGGTGCGATTGCGACTGCGACTAATCGCAAACGACTGCTTCAATGATATTGTATGTTCACGGTTTCGCTCGTGCGTTCCGACTGAACGCGACTGTGATCGAGTCGCAGCCGTTGCGTCCCGACTGCTAGACAGACCAGTCAAGTCGCAGTCGCAAGGGAAAAATGGCTCGTTTTTCAGCGAACAACGACGAAATCTTGCTAGATTTAATCGAAAAAAGTCTCTAAATTTCTTTTCATCTTCTTTTAAATGGGCATTTATAAGAAGATTAAAACAGCCTTCTTCTGCACGTCTCCGGAATATTACATGTGTCTTGCATCTTTTTCGCAATAGTCTGTGTTGTAATAAATATTCATCATCTTCCTCTTCTTCTAATAAGACAAGAGTCAGAAGATCGACGTCATCCATTCTACCTCTCTTGCCTTCTATCATTTTAAAACTGTTCCTGTCGCAGTTCTAGTCGTTTCACCGAAACACTACCATTCGCAATCGCAATCGCAGTCGCAGTGGTATGAATCGCACCAGCGAAACCGTACCTTTAAGGGCATATAGTTCGTAACTTATAAATATCAACCCACGTGATCAAAGTGCCAAAAAAGAGACGTTCGCTTGTATTATGTCATTCTTTTGCTGCTGTCAATCAGTATGTTTTACAGCCTTAATCCTAATAAATATTGAAATTTATAGGTCGTATGATATGAAAAAATTTGAATATATGCAAAAAGAAAGGTTTAGTAATTGATTTCATATGTAATACAACTCGTGGGTTACTTAATTATTAAACTCAAACTAACATTAGTCGTACTAAAAACTTTATATGTTGGCAAAAATGCGCGCTATTGCCGCGATTAAAATGGTTTATCTGGTACACTTGATGTCTTGACATTTTTAAGGTTATGTTGTGACAGTTTAATATTGATCATTCAACTTTTCGATTATTTCATCTCCTTGTTATAAAAAACTTCGAAAAACTGAGTAAATTTTCACAAGCTGCAGGGATGAGTCGTCAAAGTTAACGTATAAATGAAACTTAATAACACTGCAATAGTTGATGTATTTACTATTCATCTATTCCTGACTATTTACAGCATGTATGAAGCAAGTAAGTATGAGTTTAATATTATACTCAATCAACTGTATTTATTGTATTCTGTTACACTATTCATAATACTTAGCAATTATATTTGCACAATTTATTTACAGATAATCCATTTCACTTTAGAAATGTTACTGCTGCAATTGGAGGAAGAACAATTATTTAATGTAGAATGTTCTTAATCATAGTTTCCTAAAATATGACACACATCCACACAGTGGATTTCCAAGAAATATAAACCACAATATGAATTTGTTTTTATTGAAATGAATCTTGAATTTTCCAACTATTTCATACATACCTTTTTATGCTCAACATGTTTTAAAATAATAATTTCCTACTTAGTGCTGTACTTTTAACATACAAATAAAAGTTTTATACAGAAATAGGTTCAAGTTTGTTTATATATAGTAACTATCAAAAACTAAACCTAACCTATAGCCAAATAAAAAGAAGAATATTTGATAACTTCATTTGACATTTACTAGATTCTCATACTATCAAGAGCTTGGAAACATAGTCCAGTTATGACAGAAGTCACGTGGGTTGATATTTATAAGTTACAAACTATAGTTTACATTGGAATTATACCCCCTCTTAGCGAGAATAGGTTAGGTTTGCCCGGCTGTAAAACATTTATCTAAGGGTGTCTTCAAACCCATAATAGTTTTATTTTGATATAGATAATTACGATATGCTATTAACGCCATATAATGAAGGGATGACTGTCCCGTGAAGAGGGACCAAATACTGTTCGAAACTGAGTTATTGGGAAATAATAAAGCCTTGCATATGTGGTAATCTAAACTAAATTATCTCGAACAATAAATCTGAATTTATTATTCAAGACGAAACTGCGTCATTATATATTTTATAACGTTACGTAAATTTTTTAATTCACACATAAATATTTTCAATTATTATTCCTCATCACCTTTGTCACAAAAAATATTAATTATAAATTTAAATTCTTTATTATCAAATGCATTAGATAACATATTTTTGTTGTAGCGTGAAAGTTTTCAAAGAAAATTATTTATCTATTGAATTTTTAATTTTATTGTTTTCTGTTCAAGAGGGCATCTCATTTTTTATTAACTGTGATTTCTCTTTGATGAAGTCTTGAGAGCACTGCACTGAGTATATGAAATTGGAGCTTAGTTTTAATAACATACGTAACTTCCAAATTGTTTGTATATACGATACAAAATTCGACTTGTCTTCCGTTTATGTGCTTTCTACGCTCCAATCTTATTCTATTTTCCCCTTTAAATTTTACACTCAAGGCACGAAAACCGGTTGAATATTTTTAATCAAACTTCAAATTTTAATGATTTGTGATGTTTTATTAGAGAGTTTTAGGAACCATTAACTTTAGCGTTTGTTATTCACGTTATCGTTATTTGGCGCAAGTGCAGTAAGTGAAATGATCAACTTCAGTGAGATCTTTATAAATAGTTTTTGAAACACTTAAAAATGACGTGAATTCAATTAATGTCAAAATCTTTGGTGTTTGTTGGTAATAACCTTACTTTTTAGACATTCGTTGGTTTGCTATACATTATAGTGAGTTGGATTTTTATTATAATTTATTGTAATCGTGGTAGTGATGGAGGAAGCCCTGAATATTGTATTAAATCGTAATGAAGATGGCCACAACCACGACATGATTCGTGTCATTATTCTCCAAAATATATTCAAAAATCTTCCTGATTTTGAAGAAGTTGAGGGATTTGATCTCGACATTTATGATGATAGAGTAGACTGCTTTATTTTTTAATATTTGAATACTGCTTTACTGCTAAAATATTTCTGCGATGGTAACACTCGCACAAAACCAAAGATGATAATCAGATTAGGTATATACACTCGTTTACGTACTGTTGAGCGATTCTCGCAGTGTGAAGTCGAGCATTATCATGCATCAGAATTTCCAATAAAGCCAGCATAAGGGACAACAAAACCTTGGAGAACGTTCTTAATGTACCTGGCAGAAGTTAAGGATCCTCCCGGAAGGATGTACAATTCTGTGTGTGCCTTCAGAGAAATTCCGGCCTACACCATAATTGAGCTCCCTTGGTATCCTGTCCTCGAACTGAAGGTAGATTCTGCGCAAAACGCTCGTGTGGCCTTCGTCATACTCTCTCACGACCATCTGGAGACCGCAGGCAAAATATGGACTCATCGGTGAGCAAGACGCGCCCCCATTAGTTTTCACCCCAGTGCTGATGATTTCTGGCAAATCCAAGTCGCTCAACACGTAAGACGTTCTGGGACTGTTACAGATCTACGACTGGTGAGATTGGCTTCTCCGAGTCGTCGTCTAACTGTCCGTTCGCTTACATTGGTTTGCCGGACGTGACGAAGTCGATTCCTGATTTCAACAGCTGTAGCATGACGATTTCGCAGACTTTGTAAGATGGGGACTAGTTCCAGGTCGTCTGGTGGAACCTTCAGTTTCTAACAAACGTGTAAAAATACGGTGCAGTAATAAGATCTATGGATTTTAGGATTCTTAATCAAAAACAATTTTTTTCTTAAATTAAAGGTTCACTTGTTCAAACATAACAAGGCATTAAAATTTGGAGTTGGCTTACAAATATTCAACTGCTCCGGATTTCGTGCCGGTGAGTGTATCGGTAAAACAAAACAATCCTTAAAGCTTGGCATTTAAGAATTAAATGAAAGAAATGACCTTAAACTCGAATGCCAGAGACCCAAAAAGAAAAAAACATAGTTAATAATTAACTAAATACGGAGTTCTATAATTCCGGAGTCGATGTCTACATTCAACATTCTTCTATAATAATAGTTTGTTATGAAATCATCACGAGTCACGTTTTACTTTTAACTATATTAATAAGTTTGTTTTCTTTTACAGGTGTGGGAATGATTCCAGTCAAAGAGTAAGTGTATTGTATATGAGTATGTAAAAATTACACATGATAAGAAAGTGAACCACTTGAAATGTATCAAGTGATTTCCTTGATAGGTACATCTAGTTTTGTAACTTAATATGATGAAATGTAAGAGTGGACAAATCTCAATAGAACTTTATTATTTTACTAAAAACCTCACATTCCAAAAACTACACCTAAACTACTAGCTTGGAGAGAAGCAAACGTATATCTCAAAATATTCGACTGACGACTCTCACTTAATTCGCGATTTCGACCACTGTTGAGGGCGCTGCGAGACGTAAACAAATATGGAGGATTGTGAGTATTCTCCTTATTTATTGCGTGGGTTTGTATACGACTTCATGGTTAATTTGAATGCTTTAGTTGTTTGTGAACTATAAAAAAGTGGTATTTTGGATTTTTGTGTGTGTTTTAGACAATTGATTATAGTGTGTGAAGGCCTTTGAATACCTTTAAAACTTGAACTATTCAAGAATTCTTCGTCTACAAACGTGTTTCTACACAATTTCACAAATACAAATAAAAGGAAGTGCCTCTGTTGTGGCAGATTATAGAAGGGACGTTTGTATGTAAAATGGTGTAAAGCTAGAGGTTCATGTCCATTTAGTTTTAAAATAAATTTTGGTACTGTTTCCAAAATTATTTCGTTCAGGAGAAATATATTCTATGTATTGTCACGCATTATGATAAAAGGTAACAAAACCTTTCCCCAGTACCTATATTCGGAATAACTGATATAATAATCTCAGTTTGACTGAGAATCATCAGATCTATAGATCCACTGGATCGATTTTTATGTGGAAATGTGATTTGAAAGATCTTGACAGTTAGATTATGATTTCCACTTTATAGTGGAATCTGGTTGACTCCATTTCATTCCAAATTAGGCTATATTTGAAACCTATGCTGGGTTTTAGGTTTCCTAGATCGAATACGAGTTGTATATGCATTTTTAGCATCATATCTCAAAGGACTACAGTTTTTCATTAGGATTTAGATAAAAAAATATCTTTTTGTCAAAAAAAAAGTATAACTGTTCAAACACAAAAATTGAGCACTAGATGTCTTTTTCAGTATTATACATAAAGATGAGCAGGTGATGTGATATAAGAATAAATTCACCATTTCATAATATTTAATGAATAAAGAGATCGTGAATCGAATAATTCAAGTGTTCACAAGCTAACTGGTTATATCAAGATTCATCGAGAATACTATTCGTACTCACTCCAATTTATTCCAATTGAAAACAAAGATTGACGCGAGGTCGAACAAACTAGTTAGGTACTCAAAGAAGATGTTTCTATGGAAATAATAGCGCCCTTTGCTTATACAAACTAAATTATTAAAATGTATGGGGTGATAATTTAATAATAGAGTCACTGGCGTAACAGCCAGTTTCGCTGGGGGCCTGTGCACCGTGATTCCGAAGAATTATTTTTCTGGATTTTTTATCATTTTTAAATGCTAATACAAATTTTCCTCAGTCACCAGGTCGGTAACTGTCTCAAATGTCTCTTACTCAGTTTCAATAACCTGATTGAGAGTTCCTTGTCTACCTTGTTAATAATAATAATTCCCCCCCGAGCATCCACCAATATGCTTATCAAACTGGCAAATCAACAGATTTAGCATTACACAACCTTGTTGAGAAAATCACACAATCCCTTAACCACAAGGAGATTGCGGTGGCCATATTTCTTGACGTTGAAGGAGCATTTGACAATGCACTACCGACCTCCATTGGTTCAGCTTTGAATGAAAAGGGCATCAAACCAACCATTACCGGTTGGATATATGCGATGCTCACTAATAGGACAGCCACTACATCTCTTCAGGACGAGACCATTAGCTTCAAGAATACCAGGGGCTGCCCACAAGGCGGAGTACTATCTCCCCAACTATGGTCATTCTTAATGGATAACTTGCTTAGCGCTCTCGAAAGAAGAGGGGTAGAGCTGCAAGCGTATGCAGACGACTTTGTAATTTTGGCAAGGACCAAGCATATAATATCCTCCAAAAGACGTTGGACGACATCCACAGTTGGTGTCAGAGGGAACAGATGTCAGTTAACCCTGGTAAAACTGTAATAGTTTCTATCACTAGGAAAAGAAAGTTGGAGGATCTTCCACCAGTTTCCTACAATGGTGGATTGCAGCTAATATATTCTCTGCAGAGGACACTTCTGTCCTCCTCCACCAGACTATTGATCCGTAGGTGATCGTTGTTCTTATCACAGTTGTGTGAAGTCCTCAGGTCGTATTCACCAAGTTTTGCCCATAACTCTTCTGCATTGCCAGAAAAGCCTAATCGCCCTAGTAGTAATTTTTTCCAGGTGTGTCTTTCAATTCAGTTTGGAATCAGATATTTAACTTCTATGGATATTTATAGGTCTTCTCCGAACATCAGTATTCTACCCAGCGGAATAACTCTTCTATTCGTGAAATGCTAATACAAAATTAACTATCGAATTTTTACAGATCTATTGTGTGTTTCCTAATATCATGCTAGAGTACCTTTTTAAGTCTGCTTTTATCGCTAGACTCCATGAGCTAGACCTCAGATCCTCCATATATTAGTTGGGTTGCGGTTTTTCCTCCACTATAATAAAAAACCTGAGCCTAGACAGACTTGCTTAGTAACACAGTGCGTGGGATGAGGTTCCCTCATCTTCTTGACAAAATCTGCATATATATGTTGATCAATCTTAGTTGGCGCTGGCCTGTCTCATTTCCGACGTCTTGATCTACCATTACAATATATATATTTTTAATTTCAGCAAAAAAACTGACATATTAAGTTGGCAAATAATCACTGACACCAACTCATCTTCTTCAAGATCCTCACCCCAGTTTATTGAAAAGCCTAGAGATGTCCGTATCAATATAATAGTAGCACCCAGATCCAAACTGGGATGTGGGTAAGTAAAAAAAATAGCGATGATTAATTATGACAACAACTATTCCAGCAATTGTTGATATTTGTTTCAGGATATGTAAAGGACCGGAATGGAAGCCTGGAATTTTTGTACAGTTTACCAAGGAAGGTGGAATAGCACGAGAGGCAGGATTACGGCCTGGAGATCAAATTGTACAATGTAATAATGTAGATTTTTCGGATATACCGTTTAATGAGGTAAGTCTAGGATGGAACAATTAAGAAAAGTAGGAAAATCGCTTTGAAATGCTCTTCTATGATACATTTTGGAAACAAAGATATTTATTTGTATTCAATAGATGAATTACAAGTTTTGAAGTAAATGAACGACGAAGAACTTGTTGGATAAACAATCAGCTCTCTTTTACATTCATCATCATCAGGTTTTTTTTCAATCTCTTCTATTTTTTTTTTGCACATTTTTGAAATCGATTCTTTAGGTTTAAAAGACTATCAGTGATCTAATGTTACCAGTATTGCTCTTTCTGTTACCACAATTATTTTTAAAAATTTTTCAATCGATCTCTAGCAAATTTTCTTCAAGGGTTAATGGAAAGTTGTAGGTCCTGTGGTCCTTTATGTGAATATTCTGTGAATGAGCCGGGGTCAAGAGGAACAAAACCATGCGACTTTAAAGTACTACTTCTAATGAAATAAGCATTTCCCGGGTTATTAGTAGTTTTGAGGATCTGGAATCAATCTATCTAGATGCAAATTTCGTAATAATTTTAGGTACTTTGTAGGAATTACAAAAAATAGAGGGAATTATTGATTGAAAGTTGCTCTCACTTAAAAACAACTGCGTAAAAAGTTGTTATGTTTATTACATACTTGTCTACCTACAGAAAAAATTATTCACGTTTTATATCTGCCATAACAAAATGTAATCAAACTTAAGCTCAATCCTATTAGTATCGCTATAAAATATACAATATATATATTATATTGATATTATTTAATTGATTATCCTTAACTTTTGTTTTATTAATTTTTTATGTAATTATATATTAATCTTAATTTTTTATTTAATTTCAATTGGTAATTCATTAAAAAGATTCTATCTCAGGGTTTTGGATTCGGTAATAAATAATTTTAAAATAATATTCTGTTTTAAATATCCTTATTTATTATACAATTCCATTAAACATTACAACTTTCTGATTTTTAAATTAATATCTATATTCTACTGAATTTTTTTTTAAATTGATTTTATTTTTCAATTTATTATTAGATTTCTTTATACATATGGAACATTAAATTTCTATTTTTATAATGGTCTAAACTTTCTATTAGATTCAAAAATTTTCTATTGGTTTCCAAAATGTTACGATTTTAGTTCTTTAAATTTCTCACAAAATATACATTTGAAATATTACTTCCCTGTATGTATTTAGGTATAAATCAATCCTTCGTACTCTAACTTCTAGTTTTTTATATTCCATATTTGATACATCATTTGTAATTTTATTATATTAAATATTCATCGCCAATTTTTAAATGATTTCAATTCGAATTTCCAGTCCAATATTTTCCAAAATTTTACGGGATATTATCTTTTACTATATTTTTGTCCTGTCAATAATCTCTCAAAATCAATCTCCTCCTAAAAATCATTCATCATCATTATCCACACTCAATTTTTATCTTTACCACTGATAGCTATTTTTTGAAATTTCTTTCAAATTGATTACTCCATCTTTCAATCTGACAATTCTTTCTATCACAAATGATCTATAGTTTGGTAAGTTTATCTGAAGCTACGCAGAATCGGTAAGGGGCGGGGAAACATGGCGGATATCTGTCATAACCGTACCAATGGCGTACAGTACCTATTTTATAAAAGTATTAAAAATAATAATAATTATTATATAATAATTATATATAGAAACTGTTTTTTGCTTTGCTTTAAAAGTAAGGTATTTTTCAAAACACGGTATTTGTTAAAAACAAATAGTGTTAAGAATCGTACTTGAAATCAATATGGATACGAAATAGTTCAAAATCTGACACTGACAATACCAACGCCACTGGATAATGAATGACAGTCAATTGACAAAGTGAGAGGGAAGAACACACGCACGCGTTTGCCAATAGGAAGTCAGCTGGTCGCTAAGCAACGAAGGCCTTTCGATAAATTTCACCAATTGAGTTAGTTCGGAGGGCTTGGTAATTATGGTTTTCGTACAACGCTGCCAGAGCTTGAAGAAGTCCATAACAAATTTGGAAAAGTGTTTATCTTCTAATATTCATAAATTGAAAAAATAATGTTAATAGACAAAATCCAAAACAACAAGCACATTGAAGAATTAACGTTTAATCATATTGTTAATAATAAAAAGTCCATTTTCTAATTATTATCACAACATACTTAGCACTTTAGCTTTTTCATAGTGAAACGTGGCAATATCGAATGTTTTCGACTGCATCCCTTTCACAGCTTCAGATAAACTATATTTTTTTCACATCTTATAATTTCATAGGTCTATACAATTATTAAATTTCATGGAACTATACAATATCTACACAATATATTTATATATATATAAATAAAAAATTGAATTCACCATTGTCCAGTGAAAACACAATACGATTCATGTTCATTGTTTCGGTATTGGTAATGGCGTCAGGAATAATGGGTAATAAATATATTTTAATAGGATCTTGTTAAAGTCAAACAAGCCGTTCATTTCCGTGGGCTTTTTCGAATGAAATCATTAAATTTTTTTTTAATAACTATTATTTAGTATTTATCTCTACCCAAGCCATTTCTTCAGAGATTTGTGTGTCGATATCTTAAATTCTAGCTTGTTTATATCTAGAACTGATTTATTCGTTTTTTCTATTCTTCCTGGTTGAAGGTATGGATCACCTCGACATTGGTACGTATGCAAAACTGACCATTTCTAGGTCCTGGTGAAGGTTACTGCTTAAGATGTGCGTCCAGTATGTATAGTTGTGAGTAAAAGTAATTTGCACCGTTTCATAATTTGTCGGCGAGATAAAGAAATCTGTAAGCAGAAGCAGAACCGGCTTCAGACATATTTTTCATTATTAAAGGATCCCGACGCTCTAGCGATTTCTGTACTTTATTTTTCCGGTGAATAGAAGTTTTACCGATAACTGTAATAATGGATTTTTTTTAAACTTTTGTCAATTATGTATTCTTTCAGCAGCACCATGCTTTGACCCATTATCTTCTTGTTTCAGTTGCCTGCACATATTTTGTATCGTAGATAGCGACTGGAACATAACAAATTTCTTTTTGTCTATTCTCTCAAATCCCTACTCTCCACTTTCAGAAATTTCAAAATCTTTGGTAAAATATTTTAACAATAAAATATTCATGTTTTATACGTACAACAATCAAACAACTTATTATATTTACTGCGACATGCAGTGGCGTAGCTATCATAGGGCCAGGTGATGCAGTGCACCAGGACCTTCTAACCTCAGCTTTGAAAAAAAAAAACTTTTCCTATACCTATAACAATTCACTAAACACACTCAACCAAGAAATATATATTATAAATATTTCTTTAAAACAAAATTCACACCCGACACTGAATATGTAACAACTGGATTATTATCCGACCACCCTCAAGACAATAGAAGTTTTTATGAGAAAGTGGTCAAAGTGAGTATACTTCGGTATTTCGTGATATTACGATAAATACTGTAGTTGATGATTGGATTGTTTGGAAGTCTTGAGTGTACCTGCACCTAAGTTGCACCAGGGCCCTTGTCTCCCTAGCTACGCCACTGGCGACATGTACTCGAGCAGAATAAATAAATAAACTTTGTTTATGTTGACATAGAATAATACGTGATATTTCTAGATATCCTCATGGCTATTAGTACATGTTTCATATTTTTATCATTTTCGTTGCAGGCTGTAAATTTAATGAAAACTTCCCGTCAACTGGACCTTTTAATCAGAAAAGCAGCAGCTTCAGAATTATTCCCCGGCGAATCTAGTGGTTATAATAGTTCAGCTAGTTCAGTTACTGAAGATCAGAATTCAGCTTGGGGAGACCCGAAACGTTTATCCATAGTCAAAGAAGAAAATCAAAATTTAGAAGATAGATTAAATCAAAGAGGTGAGTTTTTTTTAAAGCCGAATTCAAGAGGTGTTGAGATATTAAACATGTTGATAGAAAATTAACTGAAATAAGCTATAATAATATTTTATGACATGGAAAATGTCATCATTCTTACTAGAGTCACGACTGGGAATTCCCTTAAATCTAGCAAAGAGATTCACTGCAATACAACGATCTAAGATATCATGCTTTAGGCAAACCAACTACCTCCAAAATGCAGAAGTCTTGCTTGACATGGACTGGAAGGAGATCAGCTCCATAATCGTAATTCATACCGGAAACTGAAGGCTAAAGTATCTTATGGAAATAGCTGAGAAAATTCCAAGTGTCGGCGTTCGTACGCACTAAGGGTGTAGGTAGACTTACCCCTTCAAAGACTACCTTGTGAAGGAGTAAACTAGCTTGGATTGATAATCAATAGGCACGGCTTTTGAACACTCAGAACCCGAACCTTCTCTTTATCTACTACCTAACAATAATTCTATATTCTTCCACAACGTCTTTACTTTTAGTGCAGTTATTTCTAATAATTGTTGTTAAAAAACTTTTCTCCAGGTTTAACCAATAAAAATTGGAATTTGCCAGACTGGGAGGAAGAGAGAGAAGATCAAAATATATATAAACCAACAATAATCAATCTATCTGAGAATGGTACCACAATAAAAAACAACGGACACGAGTACGTGGCCAATATATATGAACCCATCATCTTAACCTCTCCAGAGAGCAAAGTAAGTTGAAAAAAATTAATAAGATATCCAGACAAACATATATTTTAGTATTATCTACATGATATATATTGTCGAGTTTTTTTTATGTACAGAGGCCCCTGTCTAATCCCGCATCCCCTGTAATCTGACATGTATATTATCATTGTTTAAGTAAATCTACTTATACAATGATATTATGTATTATTGAATATTTTTTTGACAATCTTAGTTCATTCATTCATTCGATTTGGTTGTGCTCAACAGCCCAGGCACTTGAACCGAATCTTTGTACCATTTCCCATGTTATCTACTTCCATTCCAGAAGCTTTGTGTCTTCTATGTAAGCCAGTAGTTTAACTGGAGGGATTTTCAGTAGTTGTAATGGTTCTATTATTTCCTCTCCAAAGTGCTTCTGTCTGAGTCCATGTAAGTTCTCGCAGCAGCAGAGTATGTGAGTAGGTGTTTCATCATGTGTGTGTGATTTGGTTTCTCTCACATTTCCTGTACATAGGTTGTGCAGATGTTTCCTCAGTGTGCAGTGTCCAGTCACCAACTCGGTAACTGTCTTCAAATGTCTTATACTCAGTTTAAATAGCCTGGTTGAGAGTTCCTTGTCTACCTTGTTCAGTAAACTCTTTGTATGGAGGTACCTTTGTGTTGATCTACATGTGAGTTGGTGTTCCCTATCTTTGAAGTCTCCTTTAAAGTCTTCTTTAAATAACTAGTCATTGGATCTGTAATTTGTCGAATTACAAGGCAGGTATTTTTTTGTAAAAAAATTCTGGAATATAGGCAGTAGTCTACATTCCGATACTGCCCTGCAAAACGTTTGTCGTATTACCGGGGGTCCACTGTATCGTATATATTCTGTTCAAGGTATCAGAGCATAGAGACAGCAAAATAGTTGTAGAAGTCCATAGAAGTGATGACGATGATCAGCCTAGCGGACTGAATCAATTAACCAAAAGCCCTTCTAGTTGCAGTCTTGCCAGTAAAGCTAGTTTTGCCAGCGCAGCTAGCAGTAGTCTTTCTTCAGCTATATCTTTGGAGATTAAAAGAAGATCGGAAGTAAGAACTTAGACCGTCTTTATTTTCACTCCCTACTTTTAATACTGATATCTCCTTTTTTTTTCAGAAAAAAGCAATGAAAGTAACCGAAGAATCCTCCATCGAAGATCAAATACAGAAAAAGAAGCTGCTTAGAGGCTTAAGCTCGGATCAACAATTCCAACATGACAAGTTGATGAATGAATTCAAAAAGGCTCATCAGAAGATGTTCAAGTCACCTAGTCTTGATGGTATAAAATCTACTGCTTTGGGAAAAGATACACTAGTGAGTATTTAATAACGTAAATTGAGCTTTTCCAGATAGTTATAAACTTGATCTAAGACTGTGGGTGCCAGTTCACCCTCCAAAAGTTACAGATACATCTATTGAGTCTCCTTTATTCTACTAGATCCTCCCAATGAATAGATCTTCATCAATAGATTTCATATTTTTAGCTTCAAATTGTTGTGGATTTTTTTCAGGAACGCTTAGCTCATAAAGAACTTTCCCAAAAACTATCTGATCGATTGCTGAATTTAGCCAATAGTGAACACAACAGAATTCCAGAAGCTGCTTCGACACCACCACCGCCACCACCTGTAAGTATTTTTATAACGAATAACAATTAGTAAGGAGTATTAACAGTATTATGATATAATTTTCCAGCCTCCATTAGACAACGAATCTCCTATACCAACGGAACCACCTACCATTGTTTCCAGCACCCCCAAATCTATCAAGACGAAACCAAAAGCTCCACCAGTTCCAATCAAACGATCAGTTCTCTCTTGCCATCAACCCCCACCTTGCCCAACTCCAGATTACGATACTCTAAGTCTATCTTCCACATCTTCTACTCTTAAAACACAACATGTCAATGAATCCGTGGAGATGGACTCTTTGGATTCTTTTAAGATGAAAAATCCAAATGATGTGAAGCCAAAACCACCAAATAATTATTTCCAAAAGAGAGATCTCTGTTCTAAACTATCGAATTGTTCGGTAACTTCCGCAAGTGGACAAGAAAGACCTAAATCTGTGAATGTTAGTATTGGAGAGTATGCTGCAACTAGAAGTCCACCGGGACGGTTAGATTTTTTGAAAAATGGTACTTTGCGACGGAAAAGTGGGGGTAGTTCCCCAAAAAATTTAGCTACGGAGTTGTCGCAGACGTTGAACAAATCGAATTTGAGAAAAAGAACAGAATCTATGGTAAGAAGGGTTTTTTTTTCTATAGTTGTTTATAAAGTCTCCATCAGGAATGACTAACTGCAGTTGTCGTTCTTTCGGTATTTCTACAAAACTCGGTAGATAGTTTTGATATCAAAGTGGGAGGGAGGTTTGCTATTTGATTCAAAGGCAACAGTTTTAAAAATAATTTTGTTGTTTGTGTGAGGAGATCATCGTTATTGTTATCTATATGTGTTTCAGGATGATCTACTGAGCTCCCCACAAATAAGGCCACAAAGTAATGGTACCGTTAGGATATCCGTAAGCAATTTAGCAAAAGGATTCGCAAAGTCTACTAGTAATTTAACTGAAGATTTTGATGTTGATTCTAAATCTGAAAACAAAATAATGATCAATACAAATCAGGTGAAATTAAGAGGAAATGATAGATGTATAAAAAATACCTATGGTAAATATATAAATATTAATTTCAACAATGAAATAATTCTTTTTTTTTTGTTTTAGGTTGATAGATTCAACTTCTTGGTGATGTACCAAATACCAAGTGCAAATATTAGAATGTTTAAGTAATTTAGTGAATTTCTTGGTAACATATTTTTGTTATTTTTATATAATTTATAAATATTTCTGTGCCTATTTTTCTATTGTTATTTTGGATATCTTTAAGTGGAAATAAATTCAAATTATTAAAATTACCATTCTTGTTTGTTTTATGTCTCACCTGTCATATGTAACAATGTCACGAGATAGACAGTATCAGCAAAGAATACACCAACTAACAAGAAGCGAAACCCGACGCAATCTCTTTGATGTTTTGGTAACAAAAATGTATGACCTTGACAGACCGACGTTGACAGATAACTTAGTAAATACACTGAGAAAATGATCAAATTTTTAAATATCGGCGATATAATTGGTCGACAAAGAGAAGTATGACAAGTATCTCATTATAAAAATGGCTCCTTTCAGACATGCGCATACAAAAAAAAGAAAGGCAGCTTCGCTTCTTGATTGCTGGTGTATTTTTTGGTATCAGCACCTAACATGCACTGGAAAAACTGTCGAGATAACGTACACTACGAAAAAGAGTTTTAAATGGCCACAAAATTGACTAAAATGTACTCTCAACTAGTGAAACCTGAAACTACATGCAAAATAGACACGTGCAGCAAGTGTCATGTTTCATCTATTAGTGCTCCTGTTGTATAAAAAAAGAATTCGTATATAATTATTTCCTGTTTCATAGAATACTTTTGGCATCAAAATGGCTCTGTACCATTCAGACACATGCTTTTTCAGTTGCCATATGTCTAGAGATCCCAAAGAAGCATTTGCTTGAGTTGAGGTTGGCACATTTTGAAAAACCCATACAATAGTTAACTGTATTGTTTTGGCTAAAAAAGTAAAAATGAACGAAAAATCAAAAAAAAGATTTCTACTCTCTTACAAAATGCAAGTCGATAGGTGTATCTTATACGTGTGAAATTTGTGGATATGAAGAGCGTTCTGTACAGAACCTATGGAAAGATGTGTTGATGCTGCTATTTTCCTTAAGAGTTTTAACAGGGATCCTAATAGGACATTGCCGCCTGAACGGGCACCTGAAAAAGCTCAAAATAGTAGATAAAGAAGAATGTAGATTATGAGAAATGGAAGAAGAAACTCCACATACTTGTGAATCGTACATTAACAGTGTAGCTTTGAGTATTTGAATATTACAGCTTTTTAGAATTAGACTAACGCACAAAAATACATGCCTACTTCTTTTACCAATGTTTACAGGGGATAATACTCACCAAAATATATATACATTTTTTTTTAGTTTCGGTGCTGGTATTACCTAAAAAAGTACAGACATCATTCAATGGATGACTTTTCAAGTCCAGGAATAACCAACGAATATGGAATTCCCCCTTCACCGTCTAATTTCATTCGACCAGGAATAATGAACAGGTCACATGACTAGAGTAGATAAGACCTACATTGAAGGTTGTTTATACAGGGTGTCCCACGACGTTTTGACAGTCCAAATTATCGAAAACTGTTCATATGACATGAATGAAATTTGGCAGATATACACAGTCGAAACTAATGCTTATGTTACGTCCCAAGCCCGATCTTGTACGGAGTCGAGCTTCGTACAATGAATTTGTACGAAGTCCGATCTGTACAAGCCATTTTGTACGAAGCCGAGATTGGCGGACTTCGGACAGAGATGATTGTACGAAGTCGACTCTGTACAACGCTGGTTGTACGGAGTCGGAGCATCGATACTATTCTACAAAAATTGACTAAAAATACGAAGGTAGTTTGGTAGGGGTAGGTTTGGTTGGGTTATTATTGAAAATTATTATAATTTATTCTTCAAAAATTGACTAAAAATACGAAGGTGGTTTGGTAGGGGTAGGTTTGGTTGGGTTATTATTGAAAATTATTATAATTTGAACATTATCTGACTCGAAGGCGCGGAGGAGGGTAGAATTACGCTGTCAAAGATCATTAGTGGGTGTTTATGGGTTTTTAATTGATATTATCGGCCCATCAGGTCTTCTTAAAAAAAAACATATCCCTCTTCACATTTAGCGCAGACTTAGGACGAATCTGTCAATTACACAATTCAATTTTTCGATTCGGATTAGGGTAGGGTAGGGTGGTTTAGGTTAGGAATTGACTTGCTTTCTATACACTTTTTCAAACGATATATTTAAAAAAGTGTATGGAAAGCGAGGAGATGTTCTTTTCATAGATATAATTCACAGAAAAGCTTGCTTTCCGTACACCTTTTTAATGGATATTTTCCAAAATGTTGTAAAGTGCATTAGAAGCGAAGGAAATCCAACCCAACCTACCCTACCCTCCTCCGCGCGCTCATTACCGAGTGAGTATCGATGCTCCGACTCCGTACAACCAGCGTTGTACAGAGTCGACTTCGTACAATCATCTCTGTCCGAAGTCCGCCAATCTCGGCTTCGTACAAAATGGCTTGTACAGATCGGACTTCGTACAAATTCATTGTACGAAGCTCGACTCCGTACAAGATCGGGCTTGGGACGTAACACTTATATTAATTATAAAATGACTTCCGTTTTTCCTGTTATTTCGGGTCACGTGACCTCAACATAATTTTTTTTAAATGGGACAACCGGTATAATATTACAATTGAAATTACTAGAAAATTTAATATATAGAAGGCGAATCAGACACTGAAATGAATGTTACCCGCCAAAAATGAGAGAAACAAAATAAATAATCTCTTTCCAGAAAAAATATAAATATAATGCTATAATTCCGTCCTGAATTGTAGAAAAAAGAACAAAATTGATTCCTTTTTAAACTGGTAATTAATAATCGTTGACAAAATTTAGTATTCTACTCGCATATAAAGGCTATTATTCACTTCATCGTGAATAATATAGCTATCATTATATGCTATATATAGTATGATATACATACTATTAATCAATAATTTCATGTCATCCATTTTTTGTCCAACCCTCTGTTGTTTTTATCTTCGATTTTCACTTTCAAAAAGGGTTTTTTGGAAACTTATTATAACATAATATTATGTTTCAGCAAGAAACGGTAGTACAAGATCTACTGAGTTACGGTCACAACATTTCGTATACGTATGCTGATAAATTTAACGCATGAACACTGAACAGGGATATTTAAGGACGAATTTGCTAAAACTGGATTAGTTGGAGTGTTCGATAAGAGAAGAACGGGATCTGTAGCTTATTTAACTCATTATTAGGTGCTTTAAGATGAATGATTAAAAGTTTGGAACATTCACTACATTTTTTATCTAATCCTTTATTTCTTGAAAATTCAAAACCGCACGCCTCTGGTTATACCGGAAAACTATTTTTGACCTATATTCAAAGAATTTTGGTATTATGTAAATTCTTTTCAATCATGAACATAAATTATTTGAAGGTGTAAAAACCACCAGCTAAGATAATTTTATATTTATAATAAATCACCCTGTAGCTGATAATACCGGGAAACTATTTTTGACCTACATTCAAAGAACTATAATATTATGTAAATTCTTTCCAATCATGAACAAACAATATTTGAAGGTGTAAAAACAACGAGCTAAGAAAATTTTATGATATTTATAATAAACCACCCTGTAGATCAATAAATAGCAATTTTTAATTTGATTGTGTTGTGTTAAATATCCATATTATGTGCTATATATTATTAAGTTTCACAAATTTCAATTACTATCGCATTTTAATTATTTATATTTTATAATTTTCTTCTACTTCATGTTTTTGTTGTAAGATTTCATAAATTTGAAAATATAGTACCTATACGAAACGTATTGACGTATAAAAAGCGATAACAATAATTATTACCTTTGTCCACAAAAATGTACTTGTCGTGTAGAATAGAGTCGATCCATAGAATTCTACAATATGCAGAGTACCACTGCTACTGGAAACAGCCAACTAATAAAATTTATGTGTTTCGACAGGTTTCGCGTTTTTTTTGGATGTTTGTTACTGATTAAGTACAGTTTTTTCATGATACATTGAATTGAATTACTCACATTACTTTCGTACATTCGTGCGGTGATGTACATTATTTTAATTCGGTTTTTAATTTGTTAATTTTAGTGTTATTTGTTGTACAAATAATAATTGTATTATATCGATACACTATTTAATTCAAAGTGGGTAGGTGAACATTTTATTTAAGACTTTTGCGTTAGTTTTCGAATTAAATGAACTGAATGGAAAAGAAATTGGCAGTGCAAATTGGTCTACAGTGTTTTTTGGTAAGTTGAATATATTAATTAGTATAATGTTATCGTTTTTGGTCAAAATAATTAGGGATATATTATTTCAATTGGATAATATCTGCCTATATTTAGTTGCCATTGGAGTACCTACTTATGTGAAGAAAAAATGTTGAAAATATATACAGAACATACAAATAATACTATCTTTAACCAATTTAAATATGTATATTGATTGGGTAATCTTACTTTTGGTTACGTAATATGATTTTAGGGTTTATATAAAACTATATGAACTCGTTGGCCATTTTGCACTCTAATTATATAAAAGTTTGATTCGATTCGGTTACTTTAACATTTTTTTTCTAGACCTTTCGTTAACATACACTGTGTCCGTAAAGTATGGAACAAATTCATTTTTAGCGAAACAGACCATTTTAAGAAATACTCCTGAAACACGTCGATTTTAATTTACCGTATTTTAAAATAATATTCTAATATACAGGGTGAATTACTTTCGAGTAATAACATCACCGTCATTTTTTTAAATGGAACACCCCCATTTTGTCTCAATTTTCGGATTACTCTCTAGCTGAGCTGATTCCAAAAATGTATAACATGTTGATTCCAATTGGTACAGGATGGACAAAAATACAATAGTTTTGTGTGTGCTTATAAAGTAACGTGTATATAACATTCTTTATTAGTTAAATTAACAATATTATCAAAAATACTTATTGTCTAGCGGACAGAATATGATGAAATACATGACTTTATAAATGTTCGAACTGCAGCCATTGCTGTATTTGACAGTAACCCAAACGGTGTACAAATTCTTGTTGAACCTTGTTTATTGTGTCTTGAGAAATATTGTTTATTGCTGTCCGAATTCTCTCTTTTAATTCTTGAATATTTGCTGGTTTCCTTTGATACACAAGATTCTTCAGATGACCGGCCCACATAAAATAATCCAAAGGATTGAAATCTGGTGACCTCGCTGGCCATACAATAGGTCCACGTCTACCTGTTCGGAAAAATTTCATCTAGTTACCTTCTAACATCTACAGCATAATGTGGAGCGGTGCACCATCCTGTTGAAACCATAAACTTTCATCAAAACCTCCAGGATTAGTTTATGAGCACACACAAAACTATTGTATTTTGGTCCACCCTGTACCAATTGGAATCAACATGTGATACATTTTTGGAATCAGCTCAGCTAGAGTAATCCGAAAATTGAGACAAAATGGGGGTGTTCCATTTAAAAAAAAATGACGGTGACATCATTACTCGAAAGTAATTCACCCTGTATATTAGAATATTATTTTAAAATACGGTAAATTGAAATCAAAAATCGACGTGTTTCAGGATTATTCTTAAAAATGGTATGTTTAGCTAAAAATGAATTTGTTCCGTACTTTAAGGACACAGTGTATAAGGATAACATAACAACTACTATATATATATAAATTAATTCCACTATTTAATGAAAAAACTATGAAAATTGATAATTAATTCGATATTGACATATCAACTCAGAATGACAGAAGTTATATTAAATGCGATGCCTACCTGATGTTTAATATTTTGGCCAGCCCAAAATAGAGATTAGTTTTGTAATTGACTTGACATAAGAATTGAGATACTTTCCGAAATACAGAGTGTTAAAGTAATGAAAAATTCAATGTTTTAATTTGATAACTTTAAAACGAATGAATATATTGATTTGACATTTGGCAAGTTGTTTTTAAATTCAAAAGAGCATACTTTGAAGAATGAAACATGTTTTTTTATCAAAATATGTCCTTTTCCATTTAAAAACAACCTGCCAAATGTCAAATCAATATATTTATCCATTTGAAAGTTATCAAATTAAACATTTAATTTTTCATAACTTTAACACCCTGTATTTCGGATAGTCAATAGGCTGGACCCTCAATCCTTAGATAACTTTGTCCAATTTTACGAGAGGTATCTACATGCAAACGTTGTAAGTGTCATTTGAAAACACCCTGTATATGAATAGAACAAAGAAAAAAATAGTTATTACACATATTCTGCATTTCTTTTTTCATTTAAGGTCAGTATAACTGTGCAATTATATAGAAAACCAAGGAAAACTATATCTGCTGACTTTTACATCTCCTTTACATCCCTTTACATATCCCTAGGTGTCTTCTAATTTCTAATTCTTCAAAGAAAATCTAGTACTTGTTTCATATCACAAATATGTATTACTTCTAGTACTGTGTTAGGTGTTAATGAATGTTTGGTGTCGAGTAGATGTTTGACCAATATACCTGCATTACATTCTGTATATTTAAGTTTATATACAGAGTTCGGCAAAAGTCCGGGACCGGACAAATATCGAAGAAAATAAAAATTTTTTGGAAAATCTTTTTATACCACAAATTTTACTCCAACTTAAACTATAATTTAAAAATATTTTGAATATATAAAGTGTGGCGTATCAAAGTTATATTTTTTCTTATGGAACACCCTATATATTATTGCATTTTCTGATTGCCCCTAAAAAATAAAATATTCCTATATAATGGTTCTCTATACCTATATATAGAGGGTTCCGAGTTATGCTGACTTTTTTTAAAATGTGAACATTTCGAAAAAAATTAATAACTCATTGATATAACAAATTCTAGCAAATTTTCTCAAACATCAAATAGTTGGACATTCGTTGAATGTATTTCACGATCGAGTACTAAACATCTCTTTACAGGGTGTTCAGAATTTTCAGTTCCATCATTAGATCATTCAATGTGCAGTATCAGGCTTATTTTAAATGAAACACCCTGTATTTTAATGATTCACCACATTCAAAAAAATGTCTTCTTTCGAATGGTATGAGGGTGTCCTATACCTAGGTATTATACTTTTCGTGCAATTTACAATTTTCTTAAATCGTATGCTAAATCGATTTTAAAACATCTGCAATTCTCTCTAAATTTCAAACTAATGATCATGGCATAGTTGTTGTAAGAAACTAAATTGGTTTAACTATTAATATTTAGAACATTAAAATATAATTTAACACTCGTATTGTGTGAAATTTTTTTGTTTTTTGTTATTTCATAAAATGTCTCCAAGTGGATAGTGACTTTTGTGTGAAAGTGGCTATATCTTTTTAACCACTCGGTATAGGATAGCAAAACCCTATATTTTCTGAAGGCTTAAAACGTGATCTATTTAGTTTTTACAATAACTATGCCAAGATAATTAGTATAATATTTAGAGAGAATTGCAGATATTTTAAAATCGATTTAGCATACGATTTAAGAAAATTGCAAATTGCACGATAAGTATAATACCTAGGTATAGGACACTCTCATACCATTCGAAAGAAGACATTTTTTTGAATATGGTGAATCATTGAAATACAGGGTGTTCCATTTAAAATAAGCCTGATACTGCACATTGAATGATCTAATAATGGAACTGAAAATTCTGAACACCCTGTGAAGAGATATTTAGAACTCGATCGTGGAATACATTCAACGAATGTCAAACTATTTACATGTAAGAGAAAATTTGCTAGAATTTGTTATATCAATGAGTTATTAATTTTTTTCGAAATGTTCACATTTTTAAAAAAGTCTGCATAACTTGGAACCCTCTGTATTTAGGTATAGGGAACCATATTATGTGGGAATATTTTATTTTTTAGGGGCAATCAGAAAATGCAATAAAATATAAACATTCCTTTGTATGGAATAATTTAATTAATTTACGAAATACCCCAGATGTAGTTAATAGACAATAAATTGTGGACTAAACATGGACGATCGTTAATGACAGTGCTGGTCAAGCACTGCTGTCTATTATATTCTTTTAATAGTTAACTTTTGTATAGTCTAACAACTAAACAGTTTTCTATAGGGGTAATCAATAATATGAAAATGGGATACGTTCATACGCCAGAGGAAAACTTTACAAAGAAAATACTTAATATGAAATTTCTTTAATAGATGGCAGTAGTAGCTTATTTGATATATATTGAAAATTTCTCCTTTCTACTCATACAGGTACATTACTTGTTATTTTCTCCACTGTTTAAGAATGTATGTATGCATTGTTTTATGATTGGATTCGTTTTTACTCATTTTTTTGTTAAATCAACTATACTTTAACATAATATTATTCATAAAAATAAAAATCAACGGATCAAAATACAATGTATTTAAAAATGCTCATAACCAATATTATTGAAATTAATATTTGATTTGACGTCTCTCTCGAAATAAATAATAGTATATTACATAACGATAGTTGAAAGAAGCTTATTATACAGGTGAGTAAAATGTTAGTTTTACAAGCATGTAATACGCTTACAACTCAAGTTGTGTACTACATATACTTTTTCTACGATTATTTTCATTTAAAAAAATAAAAGTAACTTTTTTTTACTTAACAAAATTCGGTAACAATTTAAATTAAAGATTCATTCATAATAATTAATTATTGTAAAATTTTGGCAATTATTTATAACTATAACCCCGACGGTGTTTGGCAGTAATTTGTACAATAATAAGCGGTGAATGGTGGGATGACGTAAACTGTACGGTGTGTTCTTTTTGGACATTGGTATTTTCAGTATACAGGGTGTCAATTTTAGAACTTACAATGGGCTGTACCTCGTGAGAGTAAAAGAGATATAAAAAAAATTTGAAAACTCTGTTTCTAGGGTAGAGGGGGAACTGGTTAGACCATAAATATCCAAATAGATGGATTGTAAGGAGAGATCGCATTGAGTGGCCATCTAAGTCACCAGACTTACCGCCATCTGATTAATTCTGCGGGGTCACTTTAGGTCAGTTGTTTATAAAACTCAACCAACCTCAATCGACGATTTACGTTCTCTCTCATGTCATTTTAGTTCCCCCTCTTTACCCTAGATACATTTTTGAAAATTTTTTTATATCTCTTTTCGTTCACGAGGTCCGGTTCATTGTAAGTTTTAAAATTAACACCCTGTACGTAAGGGTCTGTACATTACATTTAATTGAATTTAAAATTCTATTGGCTGTTGACGTCTTATTATTTATTGACTCATCGCCATATCCTTCGGGTGTTGTTGAAGATTTCCATCCGCCATGTCGTTTAAGCGTCATTAAATCACCACCGGCATCAACCAAAAGAGTGGCAGAAGTTCGTCAAACAGTGAACTGTGTAACTTTGAGTATTCGGCTATTTTTGTTTAGGAACACCGCCAATATTTTGTTTAATCCTACCACTTGTTTCATGTATTTTTTTCAGATTTTATAGATATTACGAAATATCTACATATTTTGTTTTTCGTATCAGGTATTTTAATTACACTAAACTTGAGATTTTTTAACTCTTATTTCCTACAAGCTCCACATCTTGCAATAACCTTAAAATAAAAGTATTACAAGTAGGGACATTTATGTTATACCTTCTGATTGCCTTTTTAAATAAGCTCGCAATTTCGGGTAGGTAATTTTCAATATTAACATTATTTTTCAAGGTTATAACACAGTGTGCCTGAAAAAGTTGGCAACATATGGGAAACTTTTTTATTGTAAGTTTTACGAAAAAAGTTATTCCTTATGAAAATCTTTGCTTTCGAAAATAATAATATTCAGATATTCACATTTGACATTAGATGTACAGGGTGTCCACAAATTGCAAAAGATTAATAGGATTATTTTGATCACCTAAACCAAAAAGTGTATCTTGAAAGACCATTGGATAATATTGATCGTTTGGAAAAAACAATTATTCAGGAACCATGTGACGATATTACTCCTGCTTTTATTAGGCATTTTCTTAAAGAACAATTAAAGGCTTAGAAAGAAACGGTGGACAAGTTGAGACGCATCTGCAGTGATGAAAAAGTTAAAATGGATTTTTCTTGTTCATGCACATAAAGTTTGACGTTACGTTTTCGAAAGAAAATAATTCTAATTACGTATTTGTCTATTTGAGATAATTCTTAACAGATAAAGTCAAAGTTTATCAATTTTGAGAACAATTTGTAAAAATAACAAAATTTTTTTCAAGTAGTATGATCTAATTGCATATTAAAACATAGTTTTCTATTTCGAACAACTTTTCATTATTAAAGTTTTCGATATTTAAAAAAATAAATGTACTTTACTCTTGCATCAAATTCAAATTTTTTGACAAACCTCGTATGCAATTTAAAAAAATTGACATCGAACATTTGCGTTTTACTTTATGGGCCATGCAGAACTTTTTATGAAGAATAACTTTTTTTACAAATAAAAAAGTTTCCCATATGTTGCCAACTTTTTCAGACATACTGTATATTGCTCATAATAAGGATGGTTTAAATTTCTCAAAAATAAGTTTTCAGAATATGAATTTATTGTACTCCAATCCATAAATTGCTGATATACCTTTTCATATCATCCTCAAAAATGTAGAACTACAAAAACCTTCAAGTTGACATCCTGTTTATAAACATTCATTCATGTAATAATGAAATTTTGTATATTGTCAAAGATTAAATAAATCTTAATTATATAATAACTATTAAAGGACATATTGATGAACCACAAAAAAATTCAAGTCATTGGATGATAATGGCAACATCTGTGGAATCAAGCAAAATACATAAATAAACTTTGACATTGTTTATGTTTTCATAGAATAATACGTCTGTTTACTCTTCTTTAATATATTTATTGTTCGGAGGCTGTTATGATTTATTTATATAAGAGAGTAGAAAAATGTATTGGGATATTACACACCAATCTTGTGTGTGGGGGAAGAACTTATGGGTTTGCGTCACCGGTATGCGACATACTAATATGACGTGCTGCGTCTCGACTATGTCATGTGCACGTTGAACTCCTTTTAAATGGTAACGATCAATTTTGATAAGGAGTTAAATTGTTTGTAGAAATTTCTCTCTACCATAAGCGTACCATAAACTTAATTTATTGGTAAAAATGCAAATTTAATTGTAAAAATTTTCATTTACTTTCAACACCAGTGTCATGAAATCGCATTTTAGACACTGACGGCATGCGTTAAAAATTATACTTTCACTGACGTTTGTGGAAAATAGTTATTTTCCTAACAAGTGCGGAAAGTGATACTTTCCCGCACGCGACTGCAGTTGACCCGAACGACGCGGAGCGGTTAAGGACAGGAAAGACACTTTACGCACGAGTTAGGAACATTATTTTTTCTACGACCGTATATACAAAAAAGTATACCACCCATTTTTCAAAAATTATTTTATTTCAACATACATATACAAAACTTTAACTATAAAACTACTAATTATTATAAATATTAATATTAAAAACACAATTTGTTGCATTCTGTAAATTTCCTAAAATTGCCGGTCCAGTGGAGTTATTTGTGTGTGACTTAGGAATTGTTTTTTTTTACTCCCATCATCGAGAGTTGAGTATAATTTGTCCATGTCACTTTCAAACTAAAAATCAAACATACACACACGTATATAATTACTTACATAAAAATGATCTTCACAGAAATAGTAATTAGTTTTATTCTGTTTATATTTGCTTCTAGCAGCCTCAAACCAAATTTTCTTTTAACTGGTACTGCAGGCACAGTTACAAACTTTTTATCAGGCGTTGTAACTGTTGTGTTCGTGCAGTAAGATACAAAACAAGATTTACACGATATTGACATTATTCTAACATGAAAAATTTTGGAGAAAAACTAACTAAACTCAACCAAAAAAGTATTGACACAATTTTTTTATAATATTGAAACGTCAAGCTTGAATAAACTGTAAACAAAACCAAAACACTCAAATATATTACAGACTTTGACAGTTCTTCAAACTTCAAATTCGAATGGCCTTTTTGTAACTGGCTATTAGTTCATAAAACATCTAAATCAGAAATATTTAGTGAAGTGACGTATCTGTAGTGAAAGTTGCAAACATTTAGGAATTCCTAATTTCCAGTTTTCTCGTAAAATATTCGGTATAAAAAATTTGTTTATTAATTTTTGCAAAGTAGTACCAACATACTTTAATAAAATACCGGATATCGGTTTAACACCCCATTGTGTCTACGTCAAATTGTGGATAAATTCTTTGGTATGAAAACAAACTCCAGAAAAGTTTTCCAAAAATGTTGATATCTTATTTATATAGGGTGAAAAAAAACTTGTATTCGTAGTCCAATTTCTTAATACCCTGTGAAACAATTCGGAAAATTTGTAGAGAAACATTCGTCGTCGTCCTATACTACCCGAAACGTTTGACGAGCTGCGTTTAGCGTTGCAAGCTGAATATGACGCAATTCCTCAAGATCGCATTATTCGTCTTATCAATTCGATGTCTCGGCGATTGCGTGCAGTTATTTCCGCAAGAGGTGGGCATACGAAATATTGAAAAATGCCAATTGTGTTTTTCTTTTTGTTTCAAATTACTATTGAATATTAAAAGATTCCAAATTAAATTCCATGCTTTTATTTGAACAAGTGTATCTTCCAAAGAAATCAAGATATGAAGGAGAAAAAAAAACTGAAAGATGGCGGAAATGATGGTCTTTGTAATAACCTAAGCGTAAACTCTACAAATTTCCCGAACTGTTCCACAGGGTGTTAAGAAATTGGATTACAAATACATGGTTTTTTTTTCACCCTGTATAAATAAGCTATTTTTGGAAAACTTTCTGGAGTTTGTTTTAATACCAAATAATTTATCTACAATTTGGCGTAGACACAATGGAAATCGATGAAAAATTACGAAAATTCTTGGACAACTAACTTTAGGTGGCCGAGGTTTTTTGTCGGTGAGTGTATATCTAGAAGTAATTCTAAAAAGACATTATGAACACAAGCTAATTAATCTTCGGAAAAGTTTCTGTCAAAGTTTCTCGACAAAGAAAACTCTATTATAATATTTGTAACCGAACCCATCACTGGAAAATTATTATTTAGTTATATAGTAGATTTGTCACTTCATTTATCACTTTTCGAATGGTGTTGTTTTGAATATCAATCATGTCTACCCTAATTGATAGACATCAATTAAAATGGACAATTTTATTTTACAATTTGAAGCGATTCCATTTATTACCGTTACCAGGAAAGTTTTCCTCCAATGGCGAACAGGGCCGAATCTAATACAAGAAAATCCATCTCGTTATTATAGAGCACTGAGGCCATTTCAGTCTCAAAATAAGGATTTATTATGTGGTTTTTATTGTTTGAAATATCGAAAATTTAAATAACCATTCTTTATTAACCCTTACTGCGGGGAATACTTCCCTAATTATCAAAAAAAATTGGATTAATAACCGATTTAATAACCTAAATGTAAGATATAATACTTGACCGGTTTGATACACCACATTTGCATCGCCAGTAATAAATAATTATAGTGTATAATGTGTAATTTGTTGTTTGAAAATTACATTGTGCTTTTTCTGCAGCTGTATACGATTTTTTATCGGAACAACATATTTAATGATTTTGATCACATGGATTGAAATCGGGCGGTTTTGTAGATCAATTGACTCGTCAGGTCCATCGTTTTTCATACGTAGTAGTTCGTAACTTATAAATATCAACCCACGTGATCAAAGTGCCAAATCAGTTTGTTTTACAGCCTTAATCCTAATAAATATTGAAATTTATAGGTCGCATGTTATCAAAAAATATGAATATATGCTTAAAGAAAGTTTTCGTAATTGATTTCATATGTAATACAACTCGTGGGTTACTTAATTATTAAACTTAAACTAACATTAGTCGTACTAAAAACTTTATACGTTGGCAAAAATGCGCGCTGTTGCCGCGATTAAAATGGTTTATCTGGTACAGTTGACGTCTTGACATTTTTAAGGTTATGTTGTGACAGTTTAATATTGATCATTCAATTTTTCGATTATTTCATCTCCTTGTTATAAAAAACTGAGTAAATTTTCACAAGCAGTGATGAGTTGTCAAAGTGAACGTATAAATGAAACTTAATAACACTGCAATAGTTGATGTATTCACTATTAATCTATTCCTGACTATTTACAGCATGTATGAAGCAAGTAAGTATGAGTTTAATATTATACTCAATCAACTGTATTTATTGTATTCTGTTACACTATTCATAATACTTAGCAATTATATTTGTACAATTTGTCCATTTCACTTTAGAAATGTTACTGCTGCAATTGGAGGAAGAACAATTATTTAATGTAGACTGTTCTTAATAATAGTTTCCTAAAATATGACACACATCCAAACAGTGGATTTCCAAGAAAAATAAACCACAATATGAATTTGTTTTTATTAAAATGAATCTTGAATTTTCCAACTATTTCATACATACCTTTTTAGGCTCAATAGGTTTTAAAATAATAATTTCATACTTAGTGCTGTACTTTTAACATACAAATAAAAGTTTTATACAGAAATAAGTTCAAGTTTGTTTATATACAGTAACTATCAATAACTAAACCTAACCTATAGCCAAATAAAAAGAAGAATATTTGATAACTTCATTTGACATTTACTAGATTCTCATACTATTTCAAGAGCTTGGCAACATAGTCCAGTTATGACAGAAGTCACGTGGGTTGATATTTATAAGTTACAAACTATAGTGTCAATATACTAACGAACTACTCGACTAAAACGAGCATGACAATTATCGTACATGAATCATAAGCACATTTTTTTAATGCCATAAATGTAGCAGCTCCGGCTCTGACAAGATAGCCATTTATGTCAGCACAAGGAATAATTTGCAGTTCCGCACTGTCGGAAAGATTAGAAGAATGTTAATTAATTTCAAACTTCTTAAATGCAATGAAGTTTTCTTCGCATAATAAAAGTTTTTAGGAAGGTTTAATAAAACTGAAAATTCCTCGAAAGCAATTTGGCAATATTTTACGTACCACTGTGAAGTAATTTTCTTTATTTATATCTGCTAGTTTTCTATTTTTGACGAGATGCTACTTGCAACTACAATAAAACATTGAATAGATCATGCATTTACCTGATTAAGATTCATACCAAATCTATGAAATACAATCACTTACTTTGTTTAAATCTCCACTTTATTTTAACAGGAATTTATATGGTCCATATAGAAAAAATTATCAATAAAATCCCCACTGGTGAGAAATTTATCTACTAGCACTGACATTTTAGCTTAGGGTTGAAATTTTTTTTTTTAAATATTGCATCATGTCATCTTATTTTTATACTCACAACTTTTTTGTGCGATCAAAATATATAAAAAAGTTATAAACGAAAAATTGTTACATTTCACGTGCTCCAAGCTGCGTCGCAAGCTCCAGCGAGTTCATCTAGGTGGCAGTGTACAAAACATATCAAAATAATAGAGTCCGACCACAATAACTTTGGGACACCACGTGATTCAAAGTAGGGCCGCCTCGAATGCGATGCCGATCTCTGACTGGCTGCGGTTTGGAGCCAGTGGCGGACCAACGGGCGCTTTATCTTATGTAGCTTCTTCGTAGAGGTGGAGAACTATCGATAGTCAGTACGAAAATTAATTAATACCTGCATTCTGCAGGATAGGATTATAAATTATTCGGGTACTAGGCATATATAGAAAAATCTTTAATTTTACCAATATTTTAGAAAGCATAAATACTTTGTGAAAGCCAAGAACAACATTTTTGGATTTTAGTCGGAATCTTCTATCAGAGAAATAGTTATACAAAATACTTCTATTACTTGTTGTGATTAGCAAGTACAAAGTACAAGTCAGAGATAATAGGTTTGTTCCCAAAGCGAGTTCCTAACTGTGACGAACATATTGAAATTGCGCAGTTAACAATAATTGTTTCTTATTTTAAACTGCGCAAACTCAGTCTGTTTATAACAAATTAGTAACTCGCTTCGGGAACAAAGCTATTATGCACAAGGTACAAGCTGTACATAAGTAGACAAGTGACAAGACTTGGACCGGGCCACAAAATAATAAATTTTCTGTTACACTAATAGTCGATACATACATTATATAGCAGGAGAGGCGAATTATTTTCGGATCGATAGCAAGAGCTTTTTTAAAAACCGTTTATTTATAAAAAGTACAATTTGAGTTTATGTGTGTTACTTTTGAAACTACTACAACAACTAACTATTTTAATTCTAATTTTTAATATAAGAAAAAGAAATGATAATTAATAAAACTGCAGTGTCCACATAATTCTTGGAAGGCCATGAACACAACGCATCTGCAATTCTTATCTTCTTATATGTGCATGTTTCGTGGGAATACATAACTCCTCCGCTCTTAGAGAGAAATTCGGGGGGTACCAGGAGAATTTCGGGAACATTCTTCATCTTGAATTTTTCTTTGAAGTTTCTTCTTACATTTGTAAAACAAGCCTATGGAAATGCAAATACCAAGGCAAATATAAAGTATTATAGTCCATACACTCGCACTATGAAAATTAACTGGTTTTTCAAAAATTGTTTTTAAATTTTCTTTTTGAATTTTTAAAGAGTCTTTCAAAGTTTTGATTTGATCTAAATGAATGTCATTTAATTTTAGTGGTTTAATTTGAAGTATTGAGTTTTCCAGAGAAGGTAATAAAAAGTCTAGTTTCGGTAACTCAAAGTTATTGAACTCGCGTTTAACACTTTGGAATGTTTGGATTTTGAAATTTTTTATTTGTACGTAGCACAAGTTATTCAGTTCTAGCAACAGAGTACCTTTTAATAAAATAGCGTTTTTGGATTTACCACACATCACTACGGCTGGTTGAGGTTTTGGTAAAATGATTATCCATTTGTTGTCTTCAATCTTCTGAATTTTTTCTTCGTTTATTTCGACAGGGACGGTTTGGCAGATTGTTACATTCGGCATGTATTTAATCATGCGCACTTCACATGGTGTTGTTTGTTCTGTTATCTTCTTCGGAGGTTCCTCTTGGCAAATGAATTCACCTGAACTTATTTCTCGGCATTTTTCTTCGGTTGTCATATAATTTTGCTCATTTAGGAGTAGGTATTTGGATATTGGGATAATTACTTTGAAAGAATTTATCTGTGGTGTGGGTAAAGGATAAAGGTGATAATAGTCGTAATTTTTGCATTCTACTATAGGAATATCCAAAATGAAAATGATTCGGTTACCCTTGCTAAAGCCTTTTATATTCATTGTTTTTTCATAAAGCAAAATGTTTCCTAGATTGGGTTCAAAAGCTAATTTACTTTGACTCAAATGATTACTGATTGATTTTATTTCATATAATAGATCTTTGGGTTCAACAATTGAGTTATGAAATACATTAATTTTTGAGAATGTGATTGCAATTTCTAATGATTCTAACATGTCATATATTGCCTGTAATGCGATAGCGATTTCTGGAATTATTGACTGTGTGTAGATTTCTTTAATTAAATGATTATTTATCTGATTATTTACATCTATTGATTCTTTCAATTTATTTATTTTAGATTCTATTATATCTTGATTTTGCACTAACTGAGCTGTGGTTTTGTTGAATGTGTCTATTGATTTATCTAAGATAGTAATTTGTTCACTAATCAAAGTTTTGATTTTTTTCTGATTATTTGATATACTTTCAATAGCTGTGTCATATCGTATGGCATCGTTTTCGTCTAAGTTACCTGTTATAGATTTTATTATGCTACCAAGAACATTTATTAATCCTCGTTTACTTCTAGAAATTTCAAGTGAAGGATTTAATCGATTTATCTGTTTTTTTATTTGTCTTTCAAGTGTTAATGCTAATGTATAGTAATTAGTGGCTCCTATTTTGAACATTTTTTCTATAGTTTGATTTATTGAAATATTATTGAAATAATTATTTATTTCTTCAAGTTCGGTTGATAATTTATTACTTTCTGAAATTATATTTGTGATATCAAAAATTTGAATAAAGGACCAGTAATTTATAATGTTTTGAGCAGAGCCTAATTTTAACGGAAGTAATCCTGGGTTGTCGGTTAGGTTATGGAACTTTGGTTGTCCGATTCCAAGGGTGTAACTGTAGGCATGGCTGAGGAACCTAGAACAATATTAGGTTTTCTCAGTTCTTTTATATGTAATATTTCTTTTTTCTTTTTGTTTTTTGTATTTATAATTTCTACGCGATTTCTATCTAAAATCTTTGTTATTTCGTACGGACCTAAAAATTTGTTTAGTTTTTTATTTCTTTCTTGACCTGGGTTCTTTTTGAATACTTTTTGTCCGATAATAAAATCTTGCATTTCGTCACCTTGAGAATTTGTTTTAGAAATAATTTTTTGTTTATTTGTATCCAATTTATTACTAACATTCTTGTAAACATGTTCTAGTTTTTGTTTGTGTTTTTCTGCGTAATCAGAGTAAAAAGTGCGTGGGAGAAATATTTCGTTAGGATTTCTGCTATGGGTATGCCCAAATGTGAGTTCAAAGGGGGTGAAATTAGTGGCTGAATGGATTGAACTGTTATAACCAATTAAAGCATATTCCATTATATTAGTTTCGGAAGGATATGTTTCTTTCAGAATTCTTAGATGCTCAATAAGGGTTGAATGAAAGCGTTCTACGATTCCATTAGATTCGTGGTGACCTGGGGTAGTAAAGTGAATTTTAATTTTGTGTAAATTTAAGAGTTCTTTAACAGTTTCATTTTTAAATTCGGTACCTTGATCAATTACTAGTTTTTCAGGAATTCCAAATGACGAAAAGTATTTTATAAGTGTATTACTGATATGGATAGCGGTTTTTCCGGCTATTTCATATGATTGAGCAAATTTGGTAAATGAATCGACTAAAGTTAAGTAAATTTTATTGTCAAAAAAGAATAAATCTATGTGAACTATCTGGAAAGGTTTTGAAGCGGTCTCTGTTAACAAAAGTGGAGAATAAGGAGGTTGTCTAGAATATTTTGTGCGCTGACACACGTCACAAGAGTTTATATAGTCTGTAACAGATTTTTTTATACCTATCCAATAATAATTTTGTTTGATTTTTTCTAAAGTTTCTAATATTCCACGATGGTTTGTTTTACTTTCATGAAAATTGCGAACGAGCATAATTTGTTCTTCCTTTTCTTTTATTGTATTAATTCGTTTAGTACATTTAATAAGTTTTGGACCTTTTTCTGAAAATTGTTTTAAATAAACTTTGTTAAAAGCGTTATACAGGGCATCAGAATGAAACCATATACAATACGTTTTCTTTGCAATAGTGTAGTCTCTAAGAAATTCGAAAATTAGTGATTCGTTATTATGTTCTGGAATTTCTACGGTAACAATTTTATGATGTTCATAATTTTCGTTTTTTATTTTTAAAGTTGGGTAAGCTTGTGGAAATACTAATATTTGGTTTACTTTATTATTGATAATTTCATCTAATATTTTTATTCCGTCATTGGTGGTTGGCGAAGCTGTCGTATGTTGAGTTTCCGACGTGCTTGCGGGTATGTTTTCTAAAGGAGTGATTGTTTCTGGTGTTTCGGAAATTTCTTGATTTTCTTCAAAAAGATTTGGAAATGGATTTGGTTCTAAATCGTCGTTTTTTGGTCCACGCATTGATTCTGCTATTCTTCGTAAGTAGTCAAATGATTCTTGATTGATATCTCCGGGATTATTGATTAAAGATTCGTCTTCTAACGCATTCAATGAAATCCGAGAAAGAGAGTCATTAACATTGGGGTTAAATACATTCTTGTCTTGAATATAATTTTGAAAATTTGAATCAGGAAAATCGATTGGGTTCGAGTAATGATCATTCTGGGAAGAATAATTATTTTCATGTAAGTATTGCTCACATTCATGATCGTCACTTGATTGGTAAAATGGATTTTCAAATTCTTCTGCAACTTGATTATGGAGTTCTGTTGAAATAAATTTATTTTGTGGTCGTGTTCGGGTATTGGATGAAGAAGTATCCATTGGTTCTGGCTTATATGAATGTTTTGAAATGGTAGAATTTTTTTGTGCAAATCTGTTTTGATTAAATGATGAATTTTGCTGAATATTAGGGTTTTGTAGTCTGAATTGGAAGTTATTCTGAAAAGGTGGTCTAAAATTATTTTGGAAATTTGGGGGTGAAAATCTATTTTGGGAATTGGACATGGCTAAACCTTGAAATTGCGGTTGTCCATTTCTGGGGTTAGACATATTTGGGTTGTGGGAATTATAAAAATTAGGTTGTGTACGCATTGGTAAGTATTGATTATTTGGGTTAAATTGTGATTGAAAGTTTTTGGGTCTTTGATTGGTAGATGGAACTATTCTCTGAGAGGGTTTAAAATTATTTTGTAGATTAAGAGAATTGATACGGTTTTGGCTGTATAAGAGTTTTCTTCTTCTACAACTAATGACATTGCTTTTTCCAAACTATCAGGATTTCGAAGTCTAATATTATTTTGTAAATATCCTGTCAATCCGCGAATGAAAGTTTTCAAAGTTAAATCATCATAACTTTTAAGTCTAATAACCTTTTCTTCCGGCGAAAAATTAAGACAATTGATTTTCGATACTATTAAACTACGCGCATCTTGGCATCTCATACCAAAATTGTACGGAGCTTCGTTTTTATGAGGATAAAGTGTAATTAAATCTTGAATTAAACAGTCTAAATTCCTTTGATCACCAAAGCATAATTGCAAAGAGTCTTTTATAGAAGCCCAGCTTCGTAACTCAATTCTAGAACCGACAAGTATTAATGCTCTACCTGTGAGTTTACCAATTATTGCTCTCAATATATAACTATTCAATTGAGGATTCGTTCTATCTTGAAAATTATTTATTAAACTTTCACAACTATCTATAAATATTCCGAGTGTATGAGGGTTGCCATCATACTGAGGAATAGCGTCTACGTTTAATTTTAAAAGTTGAAATTGAGCCATTTCTGTTTCTTCTAAAACTATCCTATCTAAACTATCAGCTAAATCTTCTACGTTTGAATTACTCATAAAAATATTTCGATTATTGATTTATATTTATTATTGAAAAAATGAATATCCCTTATATGGGTAAGTTGGATAAAATGTAAAACAGGAAAGGAATGCAAAATAAATGACTTACAGTATAATCTTCAATAACTTCATTGGAGTTGATTTTCTTTAACTTATAGGTGGTTACCAATTGAATTCGGGCTATGTTGGTCCCTCTTCCTTGGCGTGGGCTGATTTTGGCGATTTTGTCCCCAATCAGACCGGTAGCTGGAACTCAGCGATGGGTGTCTGACTTCACAACTTATAGCACTTTTTCTTTTTAAACAGTTTTTATTATAACTCCGCGTCTGTTCGTAAATGATTGAAACCAACCGGAAAATCACGATTTTTGTTGTTTTTCCGTCGAACAATCCTACTGACTGCGCCAATTATTTTCGGATCGATAGCAAGAGCTTTTTTAAAAACCGTTTATTTATAAAAAGTACAATTTGAGTTTATGTGTGTTACTTTTGAAACTACTACAACAACTAACTATTTTAATTCTAATTTTTAATATAAGAAAAAGAAATGATAATTAATAAAACTGCAGTGTCCACATAATTCTTGGAAGGCCATGAACACAACGCATCTGCAATTCTTATCTTCTTATATGTGCATGTTTCGTGGGAATACATAACTGGCGTATTTCGTCGCAGAGATCATCTCTAACCTAACTTTAGGCCAGTAATGGGCAGTAAAGTAAACTATCGATAGTTGAAAAAAAATATCGATATTTTTCGATAGTCAAAACTATCGATAGTTATCGATAGTTCTCCACCTCTACTTCTTCGTTTCCATTTCAGTGTTGACAGCAGACCAGATAGTACTTTGCTTTCGGTCTTCTTGTGCGGCTTTGTTGTCTTTCATGTCTTGGAACTTTTTGTTTCATGTCTCCCAAGACAGTGAAACAAGGAAAAGCTTTGCATAGTCAAACAAAGGAAATTATAGATCGGGTTGCTGCATTTATGCCCACTTATGTATTGGCTGAATTGAACCCTATTGAAAAACCATGGGTAGCAGCTCACAATACTACATTTGTTTTAAAGGATGTTGAAGTATTATCCCGAAAAAGATTCGACGAGTTGCCACTTAGTGAATGGACGAATATTTGTCGACAGTCAAAGAATATGAAAACTCACAAATCATTTATGTTTTAACGTTAATACTGGCTCTAATGATGAAAGTTTCTCAGATCTTGATAGCGACAGTAGTACACCTGCACAAGCATTACAATCAGATCAATAATAAGATTATATTTATGATAAGCTTAAGTTGACATGATAGATACATTTGTGAAAGTGTGATAGATACATTTGTGAAAGTGTCTAGGTTTGGAATACCTATATTAACTTTAGTTTAGTTAAATTCTTATCTTCCTTGCTATTTATTTAATGAATTCAAAACAGGCCAACTTTAATCCCATCGCCTACATGCATAAAGCGAGTGATACCATTATGTAATTTTCCACAGGTATCCAAAAACCATAAACTTTGATATATATTCGAAATAAATTCGTAAAAATAAATTTAGTATCAAAATTACATTTTCATATGCAAGTCAGTAACGCCACTGGCTGATACGCCACACCCACGACCACGTGGTGTCCCAAAGTTAGTGTAATCGGACTCCACAACGTCTTGTCTTTTAAATAGTGGCATTTTTGTCAAACAAATTACTGCACTTGTAAGCTCCAAATAATAGTATATTACGTAACAAGAGTTGTAAGTAACCGGCACAGCGGCGAGTGCGTAAATTTCACGAGTGCGTAATGGGATTACAACTCGTGTAACATACTATACTTTTTCTACGCCCATCTATTTTCTTCTGAGTGCTCATAATTTCATCTTTTTCATTACTAACAGTCATATTCATAGGTAAAGTTGAGAAAATGTTCGGATACTATAATTTGTTACCAAAATTGACAACATAAGTGAGATGACGTTTTTTCCCGTATCAAGAAACATCGAATTATTTTTTTTGAAAGTGTAAAATGTGTTGCCGACATGTAGGGGCATCACTCTTTCAATCTAAAATGTATTTCACTAATGCTAAGAGCTTTTATGTTTTTCAATTGATTAAAAGTATGTAAATAAACCAAATAAAGTAGTACGTTAATAAAATTTTGATTCAACAAAGAAATTGAGGTTTTCTTATCTAAACGCACATGTATGTTATGAGATTTTCATTACGTGCATGTTATTGTTAAATGTCACTTACAAGGAATGTTGTCAGTGCGATATTTGACGTTTACGGACATGGGCGTAGAAAAAGTTGTTTTATATCATCTAACAATATAAAACACCTACGCTTATTATTTTATATTTAACGTGCTCATTAGTGTTAACTGTTTTGATAGAATATTGTGGTAATAATCAAAATTTATGAACTTCCCTTGTGGAATTCTATCCCGGTTCCCTCGAAGAAAATGTAAATCAGAATTCCATTTAATACGTCGCTTATCGAAAGGAGTGATTTATGAAATGGGTCCATTTATAATCCTACACGGGTATATTCATGAGTCTGGAAAAGGCAGAAATATCTCGGCTATTGTAATTGATTGTATGGAAAAAAGATGCCGTTTGGTTTCGGAAATATTATTATAAATTTTTACCTCGTGATTCTGCTAGGTAAACAATCCCTTGTACTATGTACTTTTGTCAGATTCATGCGGTCGAACTTTGTTTTCTCAATAGACCGATAGAAAGGTAAAATGTTTCCCAATGGTTTCAAATGCTCTTAATAATTGAAATTATGTTTATGGTGCATTTTGATGAGAGGCCAATATTTATTGTTTCAGTAATATATTCGTTTTGATTCGGAATAGGTTGGATAACAATTGTTTTATCTTAACGAATAAAATCCCCACGTCATTCTCTCTTCTGATTCTCATGTCAACCTCAGGAAATATGTTAAAGTAATTTTTCTGTTTCATCTACTCTGAAGTGGTGGGGTAAGTACTTTTTCGTTTACATGAAAAAGCCTGAACTTCCATATGTCTAAAGCGATATTCATTTAATATATAAGGTGGATTCCAGAAACAAATAATTAGAGGGCGTTATGTACAGGTAAACTGGTATCTCGTGACAAGGCGGAGCTTCCAGTACGCAGAGATAGAACGTATTCGGCTAGACAGGGATGGGATTTACATTAGATATTAACATTTATACAATGTTGTCAATATGTCGATGATCACAGTAATGTCGGGTATTTTTTAGTATGATATTTAGAGAAATGAGTTTCAAATAATTGACACAACAATTTAATTACTAAAAGGATGAGGGAATGATTTTTGGTTAGGTATGATATACAGTGTGTCCCAAAAAGTTTTATACAAAGGGAAAGAAAGTTTATCTCACATTTCACAAAAAAAATTATTCTCGATAAAAAGCTCTGCATGACTTGTAGATCCATAATCAGGTAAAAAATTTTAAAACTTTATTTAGAATAGAAGGAAAACAAAAATAATGATTTGATTAAAATATAATATTTACCAAACAATACATAATAAAATTACGATGTCATTACAATACAATTATATAACGCGAATAAATGAAACAATGCAACAGTGTAAAAATATCGAGCTGCCCACTGCATAACGTCTACCGTACGATTGGCTTTGCTGGATCCCCACTTTCAAATTTGTTACGACGCATCGTCACCTCATTTCACGAGATACCGGTTGGAGTGTAATACCTAGCTCTATTTAGGAAATTTCAGATAAAATGCTATAACTCCAAACAGCTTACATAAAGGTAAATGAGATGACTTATTAACCTGTCAAATCCGCGAACTGATATCTCTTGTCATTCCAAAGATTTGCCATTTTTTTGAGATGATTGTTGTCTGACCCAGTAAGACCCTACCAGATCTTTCCAATGGTCAGATCTATTTTCATCGGCTTTGCCTATTTCTTCCAATATTACATTGGAACTGACACCGCAAAAGGGGTTCCGGATCCCAAAAGGGACTTTCAGTCCCCCTCTTTGCTAGTCCATTTGCTACTTCAGTTCCTTCTATTCCAGTGTGTCCTGGAATCCACAGTAAGGTTACTGTATTGTTCTCGCCTAGTTCATTCCACATCATTTTCGAACTGATTACACAAGAGCTTAGTGCTTTAATGGCTGCTTGACTATCCGACATTATGATAATCTTTTGCCTTCTATATCCTTTCCCAGTCAATATTGAACTGGGCACACTTTCTTATGGCGTGAATTTCCGCTTGAAAGATACTTTGGGTTTTCCCAAGCTTTCATGCTTTCCTGGCTCGTACACTCCTATCCCAGTTTCTTCTATTACTTTTGAGCCGCCTTTGTACCATTGAATGGTATTCTTTCCAAGTGATGGTATTTGGATCCCATTCCTTCTTGTTGGTTAATTCCGTAACGAATTCCTTTGGAAAGTTATACCTTTTCATCATACCATCTTGTGGCATGTCCCAGGTAATCTGATTTCTAAGAAGTGAGGAGGTGGTTTTTTTTTAACGATTCCCTCTCTACTTAGTCTGTATCTCGTTCTTTCTGCAACACTTTCCACCACCATATGCAGTGGAGTGAGGTTGAGAATCACTTCCATTGCTCCTGTAATGCATACACAGGCTAGTCGTTGAATTTTGGAGAGGTTTTCTCTCGTCGTCCATAGACTAGTTCTGCTACTCAACGCAATGGCTCCATAAGTGATCATTGGTCTCACTATGGCAGTGTACATCCAGCTCAGGATTTTTGGGTTACAGCCTTTTTTCGACTATACTTTTGTGTGTATACTACAGACGTAAAATGATTGAGTTTCAACTGAACTTATTACGAACTACTTGCCTCAGAGTTTTTTTTCATTTTTGAATTTCCAAATTTCATTAAGTTGTGTACTTAAACGCATTATAAATTCAAACGTCTTCGTCTATACTAAACTTCGACATCTTTAAAAATTAAAATTCTTTGTCTCAACTATTTATCTGGCATGGAAATTACCCAATTTCACTTCAACTTAAGCCAGCTTGCATAATTTTCTTAATTAATAAATAATAACGTTGATGAAATGTTAAATCAACCATGAGCTTGCGAACGGCACATTCAAAATTAAAATAGTTTCCATAATAACTTTTTATTAAACAAACTTCATCAGCAAAACGATTATTTCAACCTGCACTTTCGGTTTATTAATTTTTTAAAGTCGTTTACACTGTCTTCGAAAATTAAAACATAAATCACAATCCCATAGAATCCCATGATACTACTAGAATTGAATTTTTTAAAGCATTAGGATTGAAGAAATATCATATTGAACGCATGTGTTGTCACATGAGATTCAGGTCACTGACAGGTCGGCTATATTGTGCTGGAGGGCACACATTCTATTTAGTTTTCATTGTTTACTGATAAACAACGGATGATAGTTAGACTTTAATTAGTAATCAGCTCTTAAAAGTATTTCAAATGCCTTCGTTTTGTAGTGTTAAGTGTGGAATGCGGGGAGGAAGACATAAGGTATATTTTTTTCGATTTTCGGTTATTGTAACGAAGCGAAGTTCTACAAAGTCTATCTAACATCCAAATGACTTCACTACAAGCTAAATTTTTCTAAAATACTCCACAGCACATTTGAAAACACGCAAGGTTCAGCTCCAACCAATCGATTCGGTTCCCTCCAGAATAATATGGCCGACCTGTCAAAGTCATGTGAGACTTTTGAGGTTATCCAGCAGTGGCATATTCCACATCTATTTTTTTGATATGACCTGAGATTGTCAAACGACAACTTTAAATACTTTTATGTCCATATTTATCAAGACTTGAGGCTGAGCAGTGAGCACTGTCTTGAGCATCAGTTTAAGTTTAAGGAAAGTAAAATGGTGCTGTGGGTATTTACCATAAATGTGTAGTACTGAAAACTAGCCGAAGTTTTTGTACTGAAATGTGCTGTGCTTGTGTGGTTAGTTATTTCACCTCCAGTTTAGAACACCCATTCTCGTCAGGCTTTTGAAGGTTTGTCCAACTTTTAGAAGGTTAGCTGCCTAGGTACTGAACAGAGTACCTACCGTCCCACGGTAGGGAGAGATTGCATTCATTAAGAGTTGTCGCAAAAATTTCTTGGACGTAAAAGGGCAAGTGGTTTTTGAAGGTTTATCAGGAGTGATTTTTAAATATTACACCGGTGGCTTAGGCCACCAAAAAATACCTTTGGAGAGTGCCTAGTGGAGTTCTTATCGACGTTGGAGATGACAAATGGCTTGACGTGAGTTGATTGTCGAGATTGTTGTTCCAAAAACGAATAGATTGTTGGAATAGAGTGCGTGTATGGAATTTTGATCCAATATTCACTTTGATTTCAAATAACAAGTAATCTTTATGATTATTTTTATCCTGGAATGATAGTAATATTTCCAAAAATCTAGAATGAAACGGAAGTGAAACATTGCTAAAATAATTATTACGAACAGTTAACTGTCTAAATCTTAAAGACGCGACCATATTCGAGATTGCCCGTTTTTCAAAACTTAAAACGTTTTTGGGATAATCCTCAGAAGGATATTACATTGGGCAATATTAGAGGTCTCATTAAGGGTAAAGTTAAAAATTATCTTAATCATTAAGAAGGTAATAGACGATAATAAGGGCAGCTCCACAACTTGAAATACCGTTTATAAAATTAGGAGGAGAAAAAGCAATCTCCAGGAACTTAAACGGAAACTTTAGATAATCGTTGTGTTAAGAAGTTTGGTTTTATGTTAAAACACTTCTGAAGCTTTTGGTATTAAAATCTTTATTTAAAACTTTATCAATCTTCAAAAAGCTTGGTTTTTAATCGAATTATATGATAGAAGGGAAAAATCAAAAATAAATCAGATTTTCTCCACTAAAAACATGATTATTTATACATGGTGTGATAATACAAATGGGCCAATCCAAAATAATGTTTCATGTCATGCTGCCCCTCACAACTAATGGGTTTTTTATTCGGATATTCAACATCGGTCTATTTCTGCGATTGAGGCTAATCACCAACGCCGGGAGCACTCTACCCCTAACCGGAAATTTTGCAGAACACACTAGTGTTCCAACCAGTGGTGGGGTTCTTTATCGAGCCCAACATCTATAGACTTGGGACCTCGGTTTTGCGACTCCTACGAAAGACGGCATATCTACTTTGTATTTCGTGCTCATTGGTATAATGCCTGCGAGCTGTGATATGCTACTCCGCTGCAGGCTGTACTGGCTCTACGACGGTGTTTCTTCAGTGGTCGACCATCCAAGTACTAACAGCGCTCGACACTGCTTCACTGTAATTATCGGATTAGAGGAGTTCCACTGCAGTGTTGGGTCGACGCCTGAACAAATGGTTGATACAGGGGTTGCCTTTCAAGTGTTGCGTATAAAAAAATAGTTGTCACCTGTCAACGAATATTAAATTCCAACATTATCTGTTATGTTCAGTTAATTTAACGCTTGTCTGTGCATAACGGGTTCGGAAATCAACGCTATCGAGATGTGTTTGCAATTGAATATCGAAAGGGGGTATAGAGGCCAAAAGATCCTTATTCTCTTCGATAGTCAGGCAGCACTAAAATCTTTAGCATGTCCTCAGATCAGATCTAGGCTGGTCTGGCACTGTCCACAAAAAGTAATAACCCCGGCTAACCTTAATAGAGTTACTCTTAAGCGGGTCCCGGGGCACAAGGGCATTGTAGGAAACGAAAATAGCAGACATCCTAGCAAAGCTGGGTCTGACACTGCATTCACTGGTCCTGAACCAGTATTTGGGGTATTTAAAACTGCTGCACGTGGTTGTATATCTCGGTGGACTCAAACTAAACACCAGTCGTACTGGAGACACGTGCCAAAACAGGAACACAGTAAACTCCTGGCCACAAATCCTCGGAGACACTGACTAATGAAATACTAAACCTAAACAGGGGCCAGATAAGGAAAGTGACAGGATTACTCACCGGTCACTGTACCCTAGGAAAGCACATGCATACAATTGTCATATATGTATAGAGAGGAACCTATCTGTCGGTTGTGCATGGAAGAGGAGGAAACAGCCACTCACATTATCTTTGATTGTGAAGTATTATCTCATTGGAGATATAGACTCCTAGGACTAGAACATCCTAGGGAGAATTTCTCCAAGAAGGACCTAGTGAAAAGACTGCTGAGTCTGATAATGGCTACTGTTCTCTTCACATAAACGGCACAACCAAGAGCACAAAAATCCTAAAGGCTGAGGTGCCGAGGACTCTAAGCCATTGACTGGTGTGCTTATCCAACCAATCAATCACCCATGACGCAAATGGGTCATTCTCTATTGAAACGTACTCTACATATCGATTTTTTTGCTGGAAGTAATTGCTGAGTTTAGAAAAACCCCCTTACGATGAATGATCCTCCTTCAAGTTCCCATACAGTTCGAGAAACATTTGGGTTTTTAAAGCAAGAGAACATCGAATTGTTGGACCATTCTCGACTAATGCCTTTTTTACTTTTCCTCAACCTAACCATAAAAGATGCAGTAAAAGCATTTGAAAACTCTATTTTGACCGTACCAATAGGAGAGTGGGAATATCAGCTTCCAGCATTAGTTAAAAAGGATGCAAAAACGCATTTATTTTCGAGGATAGTAATATGAAAAACAATGGTGTTTAAATGATGATTTTTTTCTAACTTTACATGCAAAATATAAAAAACAACCCTCGTACACAGTTGCTAAAATAACTTATAATTTTATTAGTTCTAAAATGTTCCTTCTACTATTATTATTAATCAAAAAAAAATAAACGTAAAACACACAAAAGGCTACTCATAATAAAAGTAAAGTAATCTCGCTGTATTTATTGTATCCCATGTTTTATAGGAGTAATAAATTCAACAGAATGTAAACTGCAAATACTATTTTTCTTCAGAACGAAACACACAATCTACCTTTCAAAAATTTCACTGCAGTTTAAAATTACAGTTCAGATGAACTAACGTAAAAGCCTTTATACATAACAATTTATTTCCAACATGTTGAAAAATGGATAAATAATACTGGAAAACCTTGGAGAAAGCTCGGTGCGTAGATCATAACGTCAAGATAACTTTAACGTTTTCACAAAAGAATAATAAAAGTAATGGTATGTAACCAGAAAAATGTTAATTTCGCAAGAAAGTAGCTAAAGGTATAAAACATTTATTTACAATATTTTCATGGGGTAATTTTGTTTTAAAAAAACGTTTTAGTTTTGTTCTACCTTTCACAACAAAATTTCTTAATACAGGGTGTTACACATTAATAATCAAATTCATCTTCTTATCTTTCTCTTTATCATGACGTTCTGATGAATTTTGTTTATTTTTTATAAAATCAAAGTACACAAAATATTCGTAAAATGCCGCAAAAAACTTGAAAATTCAAAATTGTGAATTTAAAAGGGTTGTGATTAGCATGAGAAAAACTTTACAATGCTAGGCATGCGATTTTCCGGAAAATCGTCGAGTGAAAATTTTTGTTCTTGTTTTTTCGCTCTAATTGTTTAAATAATGAAAACACAAAAAAATGTTCAAATCAAAAATTGTAGCTAATACATTTATCTACAAAATTTGTCTGAACGTTTTTTTTGTATCTGCATTAGTTTTTAAAATATATACGAAATTTCCATAGTAGTATTTTTGAACATCCTCAATTTTCATGTTTTTAACTAATACATTTAAAAAAATTATTTTTTTTTAAATTTTTTAATGTATTATCGTCGATTTTCCACGCCCTCTCACCTGCTTTTTCACCTTTATTTGTGCTCCCTTCTCTTTCCCACCTGAGCCATAGGTGTGTTCTTTTGTATTGCGATCTCTTCTTAATAGGTTCATTATAAAGTTCACAAATTTTTAAATAATATCATAAACGGTATAGAAAGTTATAGAAGGTTTGCTGACAGACCTCTGATTTAAATATTTATTTTAAATAATTGTCTATTATTAAAAAAATTTGATATTTATAAAAAAATTGTATAGTAGTTTCGAAAGTGGATGCTTCAAAGTGTTTAGTAGTAAAGTTTCATTGAATTATATTAATTTCGGAAAAAGATATAATTGAATGAAGTCTAAAAAAAACAAGTAAAATAAAGCATGCAAAAAAAAAACAGATTTTTAAGAAGCATTCGCTTAAAATTCTAAATATTGATGGCTTTGCTTTTATAATAATAATGTTTTATGCTCATTTGCAATGCTAAATCCAAAAGGAATTTTCGCTGGGATAAGTATTAATTAAAAAGGAATTATTATAAACTGATATTACAGTCAGGAAATCTACTTTTTCAAATTTGAAAGTATTTTTATCTAAAAGTTGAGATCTTTCTTCACATTTTAAATGAGTTTGTTTATTTTTTCAGAATGTTATAAGCCCATAACTATTAACTTTTAAGTCAAGCGGTCAATAAATTTGGCTCACGGGCCGTTCGCGTGTAACCACGAATTGAATACCACTGAACTTAATTTTATCTCGTAAACTTTTTAATTTACAGAAGAACTATTTAAACAAAATTTGTAGATAAATGCATCAGCTACAAATTTTGATTTGGAAGTTTTTCTGTATATTTATTATTTAAACAATTAGAGCGAAAAAACAAAAACTAAAATTTTCACTCGACGATTTTCCGGAAAATTGCATGCCTTGCGTCGTAAACTTTTTCTCATGTTAAACACCACCCATTTAAATACCCAATTTTGAATTAGGTCATTCACGAAATTGCTTAATTAATATTTTCAAAGATGATACAAAAGTATTAGTTAGCTTAAATAAATATATATACAGGGTGTAACAAAAAGGCAGGTCATAAATCATACCACATGTTTTGGGGCTAAAAATAACTCGATCCAACCCAAGTTACCCTAGTACAAATGTGTATGCGAAAAAAGTTACAACCCTTCGAAGTTACCAAATAAAAATTGATTTTTTCAAATATTTCGACAGTTGTTCGACATATTATAATGAAAGTTGACAAGTGGCTTTCTTATATTAAGAGCATCTTAAAAAAAAATTAAGGAATTATTGCACTCCGTTAACAATTTATGGGAGTTGAGATCCCCTAAACCCTCCCCAAAATTTTTGTGTACGTTGCAATTTAATGCTTATTGTGGCACCATTATTCAAACACATTATTTTTGAAACTTTTTTGCCCCCTAGTACTTTTTACAATTATCAGTTTTTATCGAGGTACGGCCCTTTTTTCATTATGCTTCAAAAATTTCGAGTAACAAAAATTAAAGTCAATGAATTTTTTTCGAGGGTCCCACATTTTTGATTGAATCTTATTTATTTACAAATGTGTAGTTTTTATTAGATGTTCGAAATGACCCCCATTTTCTTGAATACATAGTCGGCACATTTCTACTAACGAAAACCGAATATTCTGGAAAAGCAATGGCTTCTGACGATATCTAATTGCAGCATCAAGGATTCTATTTTACAGCATACACCCTCGAAAAAAATTCATTGACTTTAGTTTTTGTTACTCGAAATTTTTGAAGCATAATGAAAAATAGGCCGTATCTCGATAAAAACTGATAATTGTAAAAAGTACTAGGGGACAAAAAAGTTTCAAAAATAATGTGTTTGAATAATGGTGCCACAATAAGCATTAAATTGCAACGTACACAATAATTTTGGGGGGGGGTTTAGGGGATCTCAACTCCCATAAATTTTTAACGGGGTGCAATAATTCTTTAATTTTTTTTTAAGATGCTCTAATCATAAGAAAGCCACTTGTCAACTTTCATTATAATATATCGAACAACTGTCGAAATATTTGAAAAATTCAATTTTCATTTGATAACTTCGAAAAGTTGTAGCTTTTTTCGCATGCACATTTGTACTAGGGTAACTTGGGTTGGATCGAGTTATTTTTAGCCCCAGAATATGTGGTATGATTTATGACCTGCCTTTTTGTTACACCCTGTATAACAGTGTGTATAAGCGACACGGAATAAATTTATTATTTCGGTTATTGTACCGGGTGGCCAACTAAGAACGGCCGTCGGCCATATCTCAGGAATGGATAACAGCACAGGTTCGGGAAATTATTTTTATCACAAAACTTTCCTCAAGAAACGCTTGGAAATTATTTTCAGAATTGTAGGTCCACCGCCAAAGTGGACAGTTAAAATTTTTCAAAATTTACTATATTAAGGGGCATATTAAATATTATAATTAAATTCTGCATATTTTTTAGTCTATCTCTTCAAATAAAGGACGGGGGAGAGTGGGAACCTTGTTGTGAAAAAACGCCTTTAATACCGGTTCTGCTTGACCCATTTTAATAAACTAATTAAATTTAATTTCATCTCTTATGGTTTTTCAGAGGGGGTCAGCATTCTTTTGACTTCCAACTTTACATTTAACAAAGTACGGAACGCCACTGGAATAAAGCGTTTTTTTTCCTCATTTCCACCCTTTTCAATGTCAATTTCAAAATATTGAACCACTAAATTGTACTGTATTTTTATAAGTATCAAAAACAACTATATTATCACATTACAATTAATAAACAAATGACAATAAAATAAAGCAATGTAGTCAGATTTATTTTCTAAAATTGTCAGGATGACTATACAAATATTCCCATTACTTCAGTAAACCCTTAGTTCGTGATGTTCTTAGAAAGATAGGTTGGAAATATAAAAAAAAAGCCCAATATGAATTTATTAGTAAGCAATAAAATAAACCGCTTGAAATTGCTGGAAAAAGAAAAATTAATTACAACCACTTTATGCATGCTACTATTTTTAAGAAAATTTTGAATAGCTGGCAACGTAGCAGCAGGTAGATTGGAAATCGAATAGTCCAACTCCAGTAATTGGCATAATATAACGAAGTAACTGGTCAGTTATTAACGCGGTTCACTGTTTCATAAAACATTTTAACGGCCTAAAGAAGTTGGGGTTACTTAGCATTAATTTCATCCAGGGGCGAGTGCGAATTGTGTTGTAGAGAAATATTATTAATATAATATCTATTTGTTGGTTGAGTGAGTTTAGTTATATTATATTACAAATTTTATGAGTTTTGCATACAGGTTAATTTTAATCTACTATATTAAATTCAATTAAAAACATTATTTCACAATATTCGAATTTTTTAAAAAAAATGTATATGCACGCCATAGGGCGGCGTTTGTCATCAATGGGATTAAAAATATGGGTCATTACATTAATATTAGAATAACTATACAATACATTCTTCTGTTTGGCCCCTTTCTCGAGCTTATGCCCTTTGAGAGTTGATATTAAAAAAGAAGCGTAAAACGGTTTATAAAATTTAATATAAGAATAATGGCATCGTAGATGTTTCGCTGACGTAAATGAGAAATTAAGGAGGTGTTAAGTGTTGAGAAAATAGGGTTATTTCTCATTTAAATACGAGTGGCTGCCTTCCTGGTTTTGAAAGATAATGGTTATTAACATTTAAAGTTATATAAAGAACTTTATATCACGTTAAAGCTGCAGCATGGATTTGTGTTTGTTTCTTTAAATATTTTATAATAGATACAAAAACTATAAGGTGTATTCCTAAGAAAAGTGCTCAAGCTTTTAGATTCTTTTGGTTCCTGACTCGTACTCAAATCAGTTCCTCCTATTACTCTAGTAAGTAGTCCGGAGCTTTCTGTATACCATTGAATGACCATATTTTCACTTATAATTGCACAAGTGGTTTGTATTTTATCGGGTAAATTTGGGTTGTTTAATGAGAAACTGTTTCCTCGCAATTTGACGAGAATAACTGTCAACTATTAAAAACACGACACCGAAGGTGGAGTGTTTTTAGGTTGACAGTTATTCGAGTCAAATTGCTAAAGGAAACAGTTTAGAATTTGAACAACACAAATTTACCCAATATCAATACAAACCTCGAGTGTAATTCGGCAGGACAATTTAATGAATGAGAAATTTGGAAACATATCAATGCAAACTTTATTTATGAAACATTAAAAATAAACACATTTTTATTTTAATCTACAATTATTAAAAACGCAGTTATTGAAATTCATACTAGAAACAGTGATATCGCTGCGGGTGCCACGGCTAATAGTTTCTGTAGTAGATGTTGAAGTTTGTTCATTTTCCAAACGAATTGATTGAATAATGCTTAAATGATACTCTTTGTCAACTTGTAAGTATGGTTTTATTGATAATGAATTGCTGTGTCCTGTTATTTTTATTAGAGCTTGTTCTTCAATTCCGCTTTTACTTAATTCGCTAACTGCTGCCGCTCGATTTGAGTGATTTGTAATTTTGACACGTTTGACATCTAAACCAATGCGTTGTGCTGAGCGTTTAGTCCATTTGGAAATTTCATTAATTCCAATCGGCAAATTCTTGTACCAACCTTTAGAATTTTTCTTATTCCAAAAGGGATTTGGTGTAAGAAATACTCTGTCCGAAGTTATAAAAGTGTTTCGTTTTTCAATTAACTTTTTGAATAAACGTATTGGGCAAATATCTTCGTCGAAAATGTTAGGCGTGATCCATTTGCTGTCACATAATTTATTGTTGCCGCCTTGTCTCGTTTTCGAAAATAGAGGATTATACTCGATACATCCAGTTTCTTTTCCATTATTTTCAATTTCAGATACGAAATAAGTTGTTTTGCAGTAAGCTGCTTCTCCTCCGCGCCAAGCTAGTTCAAACGCCAAAATGTGATATAATTTATTTTGAAGTCCTTCCGGTTCATTTTCGTTATATAATCTGGCCATTGCAAATACTTCAGATTTATTTAGAGCTGATGCACTACATTTTCGCTTTTCGGGTTGTGCTTGTAGGATTTTACGTTTAGCATTACGTGCAGCGGTGGAGTTCCAAATTGTTTTAACTACCGCTTCTTTGTAGTCTTCTCCGTTACTTTTTCGCATATTAAATGCCCATTCTTGCAATATTACATTCAATTTCTCGATGGAAGTATCTGGCTCAAATGTGTATCTTTTTGCATCGCAAAACGTAGAAAATTGTCGCCATATTGATGATTGCGTCGCAACTGTATTAGTAGGCACACAGGTATTAACAATTTGACTAATTTCGGCGTTCGTAGACCGACCGAATCGACTCATTGTTAGTTCTTGAAAATTCAATAAATTGTTGACAAACATGCCAAACTATTTATTCTGGTAACCAACACTGCGATAATTGATGAACAAATGAATAAGTGAAAAAACCACTAGTGTATTTATCGCTGTAAAAGTTAAAGCTAACTTTTCCACTGTGGCATATGCGATTTTTTATACATGAATTAAATTGTCAAGATTAAAAGTTATTTAAAAAATTGAAAATATTAAGGGACAACTTATCTCATTTAATAATGATAGATTATTATCAATATTACAATAATTCTTAAGAACCCCAATGTGAGTGACAACTAAAGTCCATGTCTCACGGTCAAATTTTTGATCAAATTAGTTTGACCAAAGTGACGTATTGACGTCATACCTATAGTTTGTTCAAATTTTAAGAAACTGTCTTTTACACCATCATTCAAAATTTGACCAAATTTATTGACGGATATCTAATTGGCGTCTGTCATTTGTCAAACTAAAAATTGTTGGTGTTGTTTTAATGTGATTGAACTGCTATTTTTTTGTATTTTTCACAATGAAAATAAAAAAAATAAAATCTGTTTTGGGTCTTTTAAGTATAGCTACTGTTCTGGAATACCGGGCTGGAAAAATAAAAAAGGAAATGTGGGCTAGATCTTGGCTTCTTCGACGAAACGAAACCAGTCATAGCAATATTTTTATTTACATTTTTACAATGACATTTATGGCACTCACGTCAACCGTCAATATTCTTTTTCCACCAATCAAAAGGAGAGTTTGCTCAAACTGACCTTGAAAAATAGAAACGCCTCTATTTTTACAGGATTTGATCAAACTAAGAAGATGACGTCATATGCTGTCAATTTTTTGGTTTGCTCAAACTAATTTGATCAAACATTTGACCATGAGACATGGGCTTTATTGTGATATCAGACCTGTGTCAACCTTTAGAGCATGCAAAACACTTTTGAGTCTGTTGCTATTTTAGAGCTGATAATATTGTGTAAAGTTAATTAAAACAACGGTTACACTAATGGAATTTAGAAGCAAAATATATAACGTACAAGAATGAACTTGTCTCTTTCCTCTTTATCTAGCGAAAAGTGACACCTCCCAGTTTTCAGTGTCGTAGAAACAGTTAAATTTAATTTAATTATTATATTCAATTTTATAATTGGATAGGATGAAACACAGCGACATTTATAACTAAATATCAAGTAAGTATAATTTATTGAACATATAATAACTCTATGTAGGCCTGAAACGAGCATCTCGATCCAAATTTTCCATAAATGCACCGCCTCACCCTACAGCTTAGCCTCATAAAAAAACTGGTTGTGCCTTCTATTTGCTATCTGCAAAGAGCAGGATTAAAAGTAGCCAATCACCAGTCGTCTTTGCCAGTAAAATGTTATAATCAATAATCATTTAGGGTTCAATGCCTTTCTTAGACTTCCGGTAGTGGTATATGCATTTAGTGTAGCCACACAAATGGTTGGCCTCTGAAATATTGTCTATACAGTGAACCAACAATCCTGCACAATATATTGAAAGATGGGAAGCATTATTCTTGCAATGTATGCGTGCCCAGGCTCACCACTGATATAGAGATCTTTTGACTCTTTTGCACTCAGCATTGGGATTGAGAGAAGCGGAACTTACTGAGCGTGCGGGGGGTTTTAAAACCATAGTTGTAGGACAGTCACTAGATGCAAATATATATGATTAGTACAATAATTATTTCAACTCGAATTGATGAGCAATGTTTTCGTCAACCCCTGAAGTGTATAGATCTAACGCTAGAGCGCGCAACATATAACATACACATTTATGGTAACTGTTTTGTATTGAGACTCATTAATAGTAGTAGCGAATGCTGAGGGAATCAGAACTTGCAGAATGAGCGAGAACAAAACGCGATTACAGCGCCATTTACCGGGACGAATGATGAATTAAACCATTCAGTGACTCCCACACATAAAATTCCATTAAAATTGGTCCAGCTGCATAGGAAGGAAAGATAACTTCAAGCTGGCACATATGTAAAAGCGTCAATGGGATAATAGAATAATTTCAACCCCCATTGTGACGCCAATGTCAGTGGCGATACAGAATCCGGTTATCAAGGGGTTTGATTGCGAAACTTTGCACTTTGTTAGCTCTCAGGGATAAAGTGCACTGTGTCGGAATTATAATGGTTAAACTTGAAATTAGAGGGTAGGGGTAGATTTTCTGCCAGTAGAAAACGTTAAATAAAACAGTACAGTCGGATCTGAGCCAAAGGCTGAATAAATGACCCGTTATGATTTAAGTTTGTACAAGTTTTAATTGCGAAATAGCTGGGCTGTAGCCAACAGAGTGTAGACGGTGAGTTGAAGTAATTTTGGAATATTCTAATAAAAGAGAATGTAAACATTCGTTGGAAAAAATCATCATTACCTGAAAAATGGTATTAAATCGTTTCATATAATTTCATATAATGTTTAAATCATGGAGACTATATAAGGAGATCGAACTCCATGTAATTCATTTTTTGGTAATGGTAGAGGGCGCCAGTCTTAAACGAGTACCAGAAACATCTGACTGCAGAACAATAACAGCCAATCATGAGTCTTGCACACACTTTCAGTTCATGGTTTTTTATTGGTTGCTAGCTCATTTGACAGTATGTTAGGTAAGTGAGGTTAGGGATGAAACATTTTTTGACTAAGAAATCCGTTTTCGTCCTCGTCTTGGAAAATATCTTGAATTGTGGTCGTTTGGTAGTAAAATATGATACATCTTGCCAATAACATTTATCTTCGCATGGAATTTTAGAGGACTTGAAGGTTTGGCACAGTCATAATTAGTATAAAAAGTATTTGAACGAAAAATGTGAAAGACACCCTTTAGTGCAAGTAAGTATATTCTAGAACTAATTTGTTCATTATACGGTGCGGTGGAATAAGTGTTACCCCCCCCTATTAACTACTCTATTTTTATATCTAAAGAAAAAAGCTCAAACAGGTCAATTTTTATATTAAACGTAGTATGTTATGACATAAAAGTTTCGAACCTGACATAATCCCTCTTCATGGGTTCTTCATCCCTTCGATTTTTTTAAATGAGAAAGAGCATCATGCGACACCTCATTTGCAACCTATTGAAACACTGATTTCAAAAATGTATAACACTTTGGTTCAAAAATTAACAGTGTCTGAATTATGCGAGATTAACGGATTATGAGTAAGTCACTGTCGATTTTTTCTCAAACCGTAATTAATTGTCTTTTTTCGTTACCTAGCAAATTTATTATTATCAGTTGTCACTGTCAAATATTTGACAGTGACATATTGAAGTAATTTCAGTTTTGTTACTACATGAAGATAAGTTTGTTTATTGTGAATGATGGAAATGGTACAACCTCTCAATTTACAAGAAAAATGCGAAATGATTGTTATTTATGGCGAAGCTGGTCGTAATTATCATGAGGCGGTCAGAATTTTTAATGAACGCTTTCCTGACCGCCCAATAGACCGACATTATTTTAAATAGTGTCTTACTCATAATCCGTTAATCTCGCATAATTCAGACTCTGTTAATTTTTGAACCAAAGTGTTAAACATTTTTGAAATCAGTGTTTCAATAGGTTTCAAATGATGTGTCGCATGATGCTCTTTCTCATTTAAAAAAATCGAAGGGATGACACCCCCATGAAGAGGGATTATGTCAGGTTCGAAACTTTTATGTCATAACATACTACGTTTAATATAAAAATTGACCTGTTTGAGCTTTTTTCTTAAGATATAAAAATAGAGTAGTTAATAGGGGGGGGTAACACTTATTCCACCGCACCGTATATGAATAATTTAGATTTGAAGAATTATATCTTGCAAGTAAAAAAAATACAGTTTGATGAAACAATAGAAGGTATGTATAGATAAATAGACAGTATAGTCAATGCTTTAATAACAGTATCGATTAATTACAAATTTGTTAATAAGTAATATCTAATATTTTAGGTTATTTTCTATAAAATGAATGAAAGCCAATTGCTCCTGAACTGGCAAAGCCTTTACAAGAAGAAATTATGAAAATGATGAATATACAGAATTGCAGGAGACTTGTAATTTACTACACATTTTGTAACTTTCACCTAAATATAAAGTGTACAATCAGTACCTATATTGTCTAACTTTATACCTACCTACCCTATGGTCTGCCATATGTTTCTAGCTTACTATGGGTTATCAGTTTACTGTTGAAGTTGAAATGAGATAATTAGGATATTTAATATTCTCTACTCAAGGCTTTATAGCATTATGATTGAATTCTGTCTGTACTGGCAAATAATTTTTAAAACAAAAAAATATTACAAAATATTGATAAATACATAGATATCTTCATATGAGATTGGTTTTGAGGAAAATGGTCCATTATACATGCCACTATCGAACCCAAAATTGTATATACAAACATCTAGGCTACCAAGAAAACATGTGCTACTTTTTTTCTAGGAATTACTAGAGCCTTTGATGGTGTTAAACACTGTGGTATTTTCTATAAATTATATTAAATGATGTGTCCAGAATACTTGCTATTAAGCCTGAAAGCTACCTTAGTTATAAAAAACTGCAAGTGAAAGTGAATTACAGTTTTTCTCCAAAAATGTATACCTCAACATGAAGTCCTCCAGATTTGATTTCACACGAACACATTCAAATTTGCAAATATACATATTGCAGTATGTAGATGTATGTGATCAGTCATAACAATCTCAAAATAACAGTGAATGAGCTACAATAACTTACAGCAGAATAGTGAAATGGATTTAAAGGTGTAGGATGAATCCCAATGCTTCAAATTTATCTATGCACAATCTTCAATCTGTTTAATTACAATAAAAAATAGGTACAATATATTATGTTTAATCATCACTGTCAACAGGTACAACTTACTAATGATATTAGTTCATGCAAAGGTTTTCCATATAGGTAAAGTACATATTATATGTAAATAGTACATAGGTATCATGCAAGAAAATTATTACTTTATTCTAATACAAAAACGTACAAAAAATTACTATTCACAGTTTCCTAATAACACAAACACAGTGCAAAGTACACAGAATATAGATATATTCATACTCTGACCAATTTCAACATACAATTTTATTTTTATATTTGCAACAGATTGTTAGTACCATGGCAGACTGTTGAATGACTTTATACATATTATGTTCACTGGGCTGTTCAGAGCTACATGTATATGAAGTGTTTTGTCTTCCCTTATTGCCAGATTTCAAGTTATTATTTGATCATTTTGTATAAAAATTCTTCTGGGGAGGTATTGGCCACTTTAATTGGTTCTTTGGACCACTCACTATTCAGATACACCTACTCAAGGATATACTAAAACTACAATTTCCAATATTTTTGTCATCTGAAGACCAGTTTCTTTGAAAATTACATCTGTTGACATTCTATAACCTTCACTACACTATTTTAAATTCACTGCGTTTTATCTGTAGATGTTATCCCACAAGTGCCACAGACTGAAATTAGGTACTTAGCTGAAGATTGGTAAGAAAGAAGTGTTAAAAATCACTTTCAATGTCGAATGGTTTTAGTAACCCCTGTAGAGGTAGAGTGTACCAATATTTTTTTCCATTTGTTGTATATTTTTACTCCAAAATTAATAATTTGATTTCCTATTTCTATCACTGAATTCAATTTATATTTTTCTGTATACAAAGTATACCTATTAGTAGTTTTTTCCAAATTACTTTCACAGCTTATTCCTTATATCAACTATCATATCATTGTTCACCTTTTTTCTTCCAGTTCTCTTGAATTTTAATTGTATATATCAGCAAAAGTAAAGTATTTTGTGTGCCATTGTGCTTTTTCTAGACTTCTCACGAGTAATGTATATAATTTGAATCCTGACATATTCTTTAGTACTTTATTTATCTTTGAATATTTTCAATCACCTTGGGTAACTGAAAACACTCTGGCTTTCTTAACTTCAATTCACGTCTCATCGTTTTAAATCAGATGCACTATCAACCACTATTGCAATAATTTTTAACAACGCACACACTTTGTCTTTTTTTAATTTTTAACAATAATTTTAATCTTTCTAGCTCCTACTTTTAGTTTTTATTATTGTCATAACTAATGTTTACAATTTGGCTACTGTCACTTATAAAAACTAAGGTTACTTATTTGGATGGTGCCCGTGTTGCAATGCGCAGCGTAGCGGTGAAAATACAAACTGCTTAGATAGTCGATTTTGAGGTCAGGTTTTGTCAATTTCTCCGTATGAGTTAGTTCTCCTTATATAGTCTCCATGGTTTAAATGATGGAAATATCACTATGACAATATCATATACTGCAGTGCTATATATCATCACTGCATGATTACCAATGGTCGCGTTCATCTCAACGTAGCGCTACCGGAGCAATAATCAATTTCCTGCTGAACGCTTGTTTTGTCAACTAATTGGTGTGAGCGCTGTGGTAGTAGTCACCATGTTCCCATCAGGATTGAAATACCGATTGGTGCATTAACTGTCATTTATGACAAATATCATGTTAAATAGCATATAAAATGACATAACGTATTTTTATTATATATTTGGGAACAGGAAGATAGCGAGGCTTGAGAACTGATGAAAATACGGGTCTATATTTCTAATATTTGCGTCTTATTGAGGTTTTTATTCCTGAAAAATATATAATAAAAAAGGAGTTTTAAATTGGGAAATTTTAATCTTAGCTAGAGTGTAGATTTAATGTGGTTCAAACACTTACTATGCTTCTGAACAATTCCATCATTTCTTAAAAATAAAGAACTCTGTCTTACCTTCTTTTATAAAATTTAAAATTTATAGCTTCCATTGCTTCCAGGCTAGAAATTCTAGGAATACTCTCGTACGTCTAAAGACAAATATATCTAAAGTAGGAATTTCATCTCTTAAATTGTTTGCCTCATCTTTTTCCAGGAAATTGATTACATTTTCCGTTTTCATTTCAGTCCAAACTAAAAATACGTTTATTTTGCCACTGGATATACGAACAGCTATTTTGGATAGATCAATTTTTCATTAAAATATAGTTTTATTGATTTTTCGAGTTTTTCCAACAACCACCGTCATGTTTTGAATGTGGGCGCAGCTCTATATTGAAATTTACATTCTAATAAGGGTGAAGAGGTAGAAAAACTGGGGTAGGGACTGCGTTCGACCGAAAGCACAGAAGGGATGTTTACTAATTTTAAACTTACCAGGATCAAACCAGGATTCAGGTGGTGCTGTGATAAAAGCGAATTGGGTCGAAATTAAAGAAAGTAAACTGATAATAATGAAAGATATACTTAATTACAGTTTTCTCAGGATGTCCCGCTTAATAATGTACGGGGTTGGGATAAAGTATGGAACCAAGTAAATATCTTTTAAACGAAAAGAACGATATTTATGAAAATTTGCAGGTAAGTGCACTGGAACAAAATGCATCTGATGTACATTTTTTTGTTAATAATATACATCCGGTTTAACCGGAAATGCCACCAACTTCTTTATTTTAAATGGGACACCCTATATATTTTAACAGATTTTGAAAGAGCTTGTTATTTTAAAATCATACATGCTGAGTTTAGTGTAAAAAAATTTGTAAAAACGACGAATATAGCACTTTAATCAACCTCCTTTGAGTTTTTTGCATTAGAGCAAAAAACTATTTAGATAAACTAATTGATGTTGTTTGTATGCATAGTAATAAATAAACGAGTACTGCTTTGTACGTCTTTTGTTCTCCAAGTGTCAAATTCTAATTGACGGAAATAAATTTTACAATTTAGAATGGTTCAATTAAGTGAAAAAGAGCGTATTGAAATTTGAATGATGATCGGTTATGGTGATCGTGTTAGAACTCATGAAGACGTGTGTCATATTTTTAATAATTTGCATCTGGAGTGAAATCCTATATCACGCTCAACAGTAACTGAAACAATACAACGTTTTAATACAACTGGGATGGTAAAAATTTTTACTAAAACCTGGAAGACCTGGGAATTGCAGCGAACGAAACTGTTGAACGAAATATTGCAATCGATTTAGAAGAATTACCTCAAACTTCCACCACAAATTTGGCACTAAACCATGGTATCAGTCGATGTTCTGTAGGAAAGATATTAAAAAGTGAAAAGAATCATCCGTATAAGGCACAGTTGGTTCAAGAATGGTTAGACGATGATTTTGACCGACGGCTGGAATTTTGCGAACGGCTAATGGACATCTGTAATGTCGACGGCAATTTTGCTTCTAACATAGTTTTTTCCGATAAGGCAACTTTTTGTTTAAATGGAACAATTAATCGCCATAACTCAAGGTATTGGTCAAATGAGAATCCTCATTGGATTCTCGAAGCACATACCCAGCATCCACAGAAGTTAAATGTTTGGATAGGAAATGTCGAAAATAGGCTTATAGGCCGATTTCTTATCGACGGAAACTTGAATGGTGACAAGTATTTGGATCTACTAAATAACGAAATTATTGCTGCACTTCAATAGAATGGGCAATTACCACAAAATGTTTGGTTTCAACAAGATGGAGCACCTCCCCACTATGATAGACGGGTTAGGGATTTTCTGGATGCGAATTTTCCAAATCGATGGATTGGACGTAGAGGATTCATAGAGTGTCCTGCTCGTTCTCCGGATCTTAGCCCGTTAGATTTTTTTCTTTGGGGTTATCTAAAATCACGTGTTTACGTTAGACGACCAACAAACTTACAGGAATTGAGACAGAGAATTATTGATGAATGTGGAAAGTCTTGGAAAGAGTGACTTAAGAATTTGTTAATAGGATGGCATATTGTCAGCAAGTAAATGGCGAGCATTTTTAACATTTGAAGTAATTTTGTTTCTCATTATTCTAAAATAATGAAATGTACTCCTATTGTACAACTAACAGTGTTATTCCCCGTTTTTACAAATTCTTTTACACTAAACTCAGTATGTGTGAATTCAAAATAACAAGCTCTTTCAATATCTGTAAAAATATATAGGGTGTCCCATTTAAATTAAAGAAGTTGATGGCATTCCCAGTTAAACCGGAAGTATATTATTGACAAAAAAATGTACATCAGATGCATTTAGTTCCATTGCACTTACCTGCAAATTTTCATAAATATCGTTTTTTTTGTTTAAAAGATATTTACTTGGTTCCATACTTTATCCCAACCCTGTATATTATAATAGTTAGACATTCACTTATATTGTGAAAAATCATCATTAATGAAAATAATCGTCGCGTTCATTTAGAAAAAACAACTACTTCTCGCTTAATAAATTACTTTGTGGTTCGATGTGGGGATGGCGCTATTATCGCATTCTTAACATTTCCTTTACTAGGGTTAATGTATTGATGTGACTACAGCGTTGTCTCCAGTCCAGGATTAGGCTCTCGGAGCTTCTGGACGGATGTTATCTATCTTGTACTGATGAGGCGCAAATAAGCCGAAACCGGTCTACAAGTAATATTGTCCGTTCTAATTACAAACCAGAATGGTTGGTTATATCGTGAACATACCCCAACCCCGTTTAACTTATAATTGTAATTCAATATCTGTCGTGGCATATAACCCGAGAAGTAGCTGCTTCTTCTAAGCGAACGGTCGCGTTTTTGCAAATATTTTCAAAACTTTGTGAGGAGTTAATAGTGTAAAACTATTATTAGATATCTACCAAAATAAAATTCTAAATTTTAAATCACAGTTGACTGAATAAAATGGGAACAAGGCTCTGCTTAAAGTTATCAGTAGGTAATCCAACAACTAGGTATAGACTGGTAAAACACTGTGAAGAATCCCTCAGCAGGCTGGCAAGAGACAACAAAGTGTCTAATATGGGTGCCGGCACAGGAGGGAATTGCTAAAGAAGGCTCTAAAGGAGACTTCATAGGTCCGCAACCGTTTTGTGTAATCACAAGAGATTGCATAAGAGGGGACTGGCTAGATAGGGAACACCAACTCACATGGAGGTCGACACAAGAGCACCTCCATACAAAGTTTAGTGAACAAGGAGGACAAGCAACTCTCAACCAGGCTGTTGAAACATTTGAAGACAGTTACCGACCTGGTGACTGAACACTGCATCAGTGCATCCTGAGGAAACATCTGCACAAAATGGGCAAAATTGTGAACCTATGTGCAGGAAATGTGAACTATATGATGAAACACATACTCTGCTTCTGCGAGAACTTACATGGACTCAAACGGAATCACTTTGGAGAGGAAATAATACAACCATTACACCTCCAGTCAAACTAGTGGCCTACGTAGAAGATACAAATAAGCGTCTGGAATGGAAGTGGATAACATGGGAAATGGTACAAAGATTCAGTTCAAGTGACTGGGCGGTTGAGCACAATCCAATCGAATGAATGAAACTGGGAACAATTCTTGAAAATACAACAGAAAATACAGAAAGACAAAACTATTGTGGATAAAAAAAAAATAATTTTCAACAGAAATCCAATAATATTATTCTCTTTTCTAACAAAATAAAGTTGGTGTGAAATAGTTGACCTAAATTTGGTAGTATATATACACATTACGTAGAGGATTCCGAGCCTGTCCAGTTGCGACTGTACTTCCACTTCGTCTACCAAGTTTTACATCAAAGTTTGTCTTTTACTTCTCCGGCCGAAACTTTTATTTACCTCTAAAATTCAATTATACTACTAAACTAACAAAGTGGCCCTTACCGTGTAAGTATTTTACCCAAGGACCTGTTCCGTTAAAGAGGGTGAGTATTTCAATAAGGGACTGTTTTTTTACGCACTCAAAAAATTCCTGCTTAAAAAATTCACGAAACATTTTAAATGGAGTAATGAAACTAAAATTTAATGTCGTCGCCAGTGTGGTGGAGATAAATTTTCGCCGGAATAGGTTTTTTTCCAAGGATAAAAGCAATATTGTGTGCTGCTTTAATACTCCACGTTACAATAAATTCCACCTGTTTACTTTTGAGTAAAGTGAAATAAATATAAAAAAAGGGGAGAGTGCTTGCCATTAACTTATGTAACAAGTAATAAAGAAGTTGAAGTTCAAACTTATAAACAACACTTAGGGTCGTTTTTATATACAGGGAACTCAACTAACTTTTAACAACGTTTCTCATTATCCAATCACTTCCTCTCAGAGACTAGTAGTTCCTTTAGTTCTATTTCCCTGAGGAATTTTAGGATATCCGCTGGCTTCAACTTAGGTAAATGTCCCTCTTCAATCCAATAATCTCCTAGGTTCTGTGTCCTAGGTCTAAGCCCAACTAGATCTTTCCAATGGTCAGATCTTCTCTTTTCCTCGGCTTTGTATATTTCTTCCAATATTACATTGGTGCTCATACCGCAAAAGATTTCCGACCCTCAAAATAGTCTTTCAGCCCCCCTCTTTTCTAGTCCATCTGCTATTTCATTTCCTTCTATTTCAATGTGTCCTGGAATCCACAGTAAGGTTACTATATTATTCTCGCCTACTTCATTGAGTATGCCTAGGAATTCCCACACCATTTTGGAAATGATTACACAAGAGCTCAGTGCTTCAATGGCTGCTTGACTCTCCGACATTATGATAATCTTTTGCCTCCTGTATCCTTTGTCAATATTGAACTGGGTACACTTTCCGCTTGAAAGATACTTGTGGTTTTTCACAAGCTTTCAGAGTGTTTGGTTCCTGGCCCGTACACTCCTATCCCAGTTCCTTATATCCCAGGTTCATACTACGTCTTTTATATGATGACATACTCCGTTTTCTACTAGGTCTTTTTATCATAATTGCTTGGCAAAAAGAAGGACCTTGAACGATGGCTTGAAAACCTTTATTGGTTCAAATTGATCAAGCAACTCTATACTGTCGTAGTATGACATAACCTCAATATATAGAGCATGTGAACATGTCAAGTGGCTTTTCAGGTACCACGATTTACGTCACTTATAGGTTTGTTCCAACACACAAATTGTAATCGTTCCTGAATCGTTATCGATATCGTTCTTAGGGATTTGTTACGCAGTCGCCAAGTGTTTACCGTTCTAATAACGATTCTAAAATAAATCATGGTTGGAACGGTTTGGTTACTGACTCGTATCATAAATCTGGAACGTATCAAACATAACCATACTTTTATGTTTAGGTGGTACATGTTGTTAAGTAAAAAACTGTTTGTTTATAACAAATAGCACACAGACAAATATAAATAAGTTCGCTCCCACAAAATTCAACAAATACAAAAACAACAAATTAAGGCAACTAACCTAGATATGGTTATACGTACTGCGCAAGTCAGTTCCCTCGATACCTGCTTTCAGTCAAGTATCGAAATCATCGTTCCTGAACCGGTTCCATAACGATACCAAATCGGGCTGGAACAAAACAATTATTTCGCTAAACGGTTCTCTCGTGGTTGGAACGCATTTTTGTTATTTCACATGCGCGTCACCGTTCCAAGAACGGTTTCTTGATGTGTTGGAACAAACCTTATGAAGCTACGTCAGTTCAAGTTATGCAACCAGCAATTGCCTATAAAGAGTCAGATATTTGAAACTACATCTTTTTCCTTTTATACGTGTGTCTGTGTATATGAATTCAGTTGTTACAAAAGCAATCTCTTGAATGTATTCTAGAGAAATATGTACCTATTGGATTTTCATTTGCATTATTTTACATATTGATCTTTATAAACAAAATATGTTCTCAGTTTTATTTTGTCAATTATTTTATGGAAATAGTTTTGATTAGTTTCCGTAGAAAAATATGTGCGGAAGTTTCGATTTGTATGCAATAAATAATAACGGAGTTTTATTATTAGTTTAATCTTCTTGGGCTATTAAAAAAAGTTGATTAACTTCGAGCATTTAAACTGGATTTTCTTCTGATTTCGTTTATTTTATTACAAGCAACCCTCCCCCGACTTCGCAAAGGCAAAACCACTCGCTTCTGAAGTCTGTTTACTAATAGCGACCGGCCCCGCCAAGGCTTCTCTCGATTATGTGTCTATTTATATATACTAGGGTGACTAAAATGCTCTATTGTACCCACTTAACTCTTTGTTTGGTTCCTGGCCCGTACACTCCTATCCCAGCTCCTTCTATTGCTTTTGAGCCCTCTGCGTACCATTGAATGGTTTTGTTTCCAAGTCTGGTAATGGTATTTGGATCCCATTCCTTCTCGTTGTTTAATTCCGTATCGAGTTTCTATTTATACCCGTCGTAACTTTTAAACGTAAGGTCCGAATCAAGTAAGTTGAACCTTGATAATGGAAGTATTCGATTGCTTAAGGATTAATATCGAGGTACAAGACAAACAAAGGAAATTATTTAATAAATGCTAGTGTCTTCCTCTGGAAAGTTATACTATCAAGGTTGGAAAGTGGGGAATATAACAATAGTACAGCACCTGATAAAACGCACGGTGATACAATTGGAATTATTAATTGAAATGATCTAAAAGCGGTACCCCTCAATCAGATTTCCAAATACGGAGTATCCTATACACTGCGCCAATTTAAATTTTATATCTCCCGAAGAGAGTGTATTTATTTAAATTGGTAATGGGTTTGCGTAACACTTGTGTTTGTTAGTATTTCGTTTTCTACAGATTCTGTTTGTGTTGGAGTTGGGATTATTCTGAATGTTAATAAGTTTTACTGAACTGCTTCATCAACCGGTTTTTAAATAAATATCAGTACGTTTATCTAACTACTGAAGTTATTTTCTTATTTCGTGATATTGGAAGACATATTTATTCAACGATCAGGAGGGAGAAAAGTTAAAGAATCTTTAACACAATATCACCAAATTTATTAAATCTCCAAAGATAAACTTACGTAAGAAACCGTATTAAAACAAATGAATTAAGTAAGTCAAAAGTCAACCTTATAACGTACATAAATCACCGTTTTGATATGAATAAAGCTCTGGTAATCACTGAAATGCAACAAATCCTACAGGACTCTGTCCAGGGTAATGAATCCCAATTAGTCGAACCATAAAACAGATGCTTTAATTCTCTTGGTGTTGTTCTGTGAGTTACGTATATTCTCTGCTTTCTCTTCGTGTTGCGTTAAGGTTTTTGCTTCCGTTACATGCTAAAGGATTGATGTTCCTGTACAGTTACGACACGTTTTACCATATTACCCTTTTTCCACACCTAGATTTATTTGTGAAGTGTAAGTTTTTTTAGCTTCTTTATAAAATAATAAAGGAAACATTTACAGCCGAGAGAAAAAGTTCCGTTATGATCACTCTGACCATTGCGCATCAGTAGGCGTGACTAACTTAAGTTTGACCGGCTGTACATCTACTGGTATATCAAAAACTTTATTACGGAGGTGTATGGAAAGAGTAATGGTCAAAAACCCCTCGTAGTCGCTGACCAACAAAATATGATGCCTAAAAGGATCAAAAATAAAGAAAGTGACTGGATCACTTACTGCTTACTAAGGACTCGCATATATGAAGGAAAATGTATGACAACATAACTGTTACCAATGATAATAGTTCAAACTTCTAAGAGTGAGGAATAAGAAGATATATACATTATATCGTTTTTGGTCTGGAGAGGACCTGTCGCGAACAAAGCAACCGTATAGGAAGTCTCTAAGATCCCCACTCAACGACCTCCATTGTCCAGGTATACCTCTCACTCAGTCCACTGGTGCTCCAGCATAGAAAATTGATTATTTTGACAAAATCTAACCTTTGGGAGTGGTTAAATTGAAAACATCATATCTATATTTATCGGTCGTAGCCCGTTAACGTTTATGAACCCCGGATTTACCTGCGACTCTTTACAGTTTGGTGGTGTACACTCGTATATGACTAATGAGGCAAATTAAGTTATTTCGAGTGAAATAATGGTAAATGGTTGAGAGACGGAAGAAGACAAAATGGAAAAGGGTTTTTGTTGATTCTCCGCTGTGAAACTGTTTTGTTTTTCTTTAATTAGCGTTGTGCCCGAGAAATTAGGAAACATTTTTTATGCGGTATTTGCTTCACAGCTCTTTTTTGAATGTTTATTTTACGCCGAATTGCTTTTTTAGATAAAAAAAAGCAACAAAGAAAATTCAATTTAATAATATGTATGCTGAATTTATTAAAAAATGTTAGCGTTAAAATAAACCTGTGATGTAACCAGAATTATGACCAGAGATATATAAGAGACACAATTTAATTTTAATTGATAAACGGGACTTTGGAACAAATATAGTAGTGCAATGGCAACGTCAAAATGTTCAAATTGGTGGATGCTGGAAGGAGACTCCTTCCACATACTTGTAGAATGGCAGAGGTGATGGCGGTGCAATGCTGTGCAGAAGAGTTGATGAGACGGGAGGTGGATAACCAAAGAATCGTCATCTACTCCGACAGCCAAGCTGCACTAAAGACGATAAACTCATGTCGGACAACGTCAAATCTGGTGTGGGAGTATCGCAAGGCCCTCAACAGACTAGGTAGTCATAATAGAGTGACCCTAGCCTGGGTGCCAGGACACCAGGGAATAAAAGGCAATGAAAAGGCCGATTAATTAGCCAAGCAGGAAGCGACTGAGGTCATGATAGGGCCAGAACCTTCCTGTGGAATTGCAAAAAACCTCACTAAGGAGAGCATCCACCGATGGATAAACAACCAGGCGTTGCGCTGGTGGCATAAAACCCCAGGACAAAGGCACGCTAAATTATTCCTTAAAAGACCTTCGGCCAAACTGTCACGCGACCTACTATGTCAAAGTCGAGAAACGACGAGGATATTGGTGGGAATGCTGACCGGACATTGTAGGCTGAGAAAGCATATGTACACAATTGGCGTAGCAGATGACAGCCTATGTAGGTTTTGCCAGGAAGAAGACGAAACCGCGGAGCACATACTCTGTGAGTGCGAAGGCCTAGTAAGGGTGCGGTTTCACCTATTCGGAGAAGAGAAGCCGACGGCAGAGAGCTACGCAAGGGAGGCGGTATCCAGGCTAATAACGAATAGCGAATAAAGCTAAATATCGAGCTCTAAGAATAGGGAAGACCACAATAGATCTGCAAAGGTCGCAGTGGGATAGGACAGAGAGCCACTCCATTTCTAATCTAATATAATCTACTTGTAGAATTCAAAGCAATACAGAAACCTAGGGCACAGTACCTGGGAGATTGCTGGATAAAATGGGAACACTAACCTAAACTGAAGCTTGTAGACATTCTAGAATTCTTTACACTAAAGAATCCTTTAAGGACTCAATAAATGTTCACTCCAAAAAATATACATCCAAATATTCTATTCTACTTCAATTCATCCAACGAAAGCCACATCGCTAGCTGCTGCTTCTTCTTTTTCTAAGAGCCTAGAGCAAATTACTTGCTCAATTCTTGATTGAATCCCCGAATGCCACAGCTTATCAAATGCTTCTGCCTGCAGAATAAACTTTGTTGCGTTCTAATACTTCTTTAACAATCTTATGGACTTAATCTATTGTCGAATGTTGTTCTCTGGGAGCCAAATTGATGATCTGGAATTCAAAAAATTTAGGAACAAAATATTGATCTCGTTAACTAATCCAAATTTAAAAAAAAACAGTAATCTATTTCTTGAAGTTGTGAAAGTTCAGCTCCTGGAATAATTTGTTGAAGAATATTAAATTTACATGGTTTGATAAACCGCTGGGTACAAATTTCCAACAACTATATCTCGAACTATAAGTAAAGTAGATGACGTGGAATGCTATCAGAACTTTGCATATCAGTTTTCAGCAAGTTAACAAACGTAAAATGTTTGCACTTGTTGACGTGTAGTTGATTTCATCAAGTTGGGATTTAATTAATTGAGCCAAAATTATGAAAAAAAAACAATGGAAAAGGAGAAGTTAGTCTTAGTGATGAGGCTGATGCTAGCAGGAAAATCTGAACAGATATAGCCAGGGACGAAAAAATAACTTTTGCATTCGCGTGTTTCTTTTAGAACTACTTAGAGAAACAACGGGTTTTCGGAAATTTTTTTTATAGACCACTTTTTTTCGAATGGATTTCTGTTTTTATCCTTAAACTTATTCCAGAATAATATCTTTAACACATGAAAATAACTGATATTTGGTTTTCCTTTATTTGATATTAAATTTTCGCTCTTTCTTGAATGACTATTAACTTTCATCTACAAGTATGCTAGAATGTTTCTCAGAAAACTAGAATTTTTGACTGAAAATAATTTTTGGGTGGTTTTTATTACTTTAAAAATAATATATCTTATCGCTTCCTGTTGAATAACAATAAAGTTTCATCAATGAGTATTCTAGAGTGCTTCTAAAAAAAACTAGACTATTCGCTTGTTACATTCAGAGTTTAGGACTGAAAATAATAATTTTTTGATGGTGTTCATGACTTTAAAAATGTTATCTTATCGCTTTCTGTTGAATAACTATAAAGTTTCATCAACAAGTATTCTAGAGTGCTTTTAATAAATAACTAGACGATTCGCTTGTTACATTAAAGAGTTTAGGACTAAAAATAATAATAATTTTTTGATGGTGTTCATGACTTTAAAAATGTTATCTTATCGCTTCCTGTTGAATAACTATTAAGTTTCATCAACAAGTATTCTAGAGTGCTTCTCAAAAAAACTGGACGATTCGCTTGTTACATTAAGAGTTTAGGACTGAAAATAATAATGTTTTTATGGTCTTCATGAGTTTCAAAATTTATATCTTATCGCTTCCTGTTGAATAACTATTAAGTTTCATCAATAAGTATTCTAGAGTGCTTTGAAAAAAAAACTAGACTATTCGCTTGTTACTTTCAGAGTTTCTATTAGAATGAATATTTGTTTTTTAAGTTTTTGAATGTTGTGAGTGTTTTTAAGTTTCATTGAAACTCTTTTCCAAGAAAAAATACTAGTGAATATATCCTTCTTTGTATCACTGTAATTAAATCCAACTTCATTAAAATTTGTTCTATTTCAGGTCAAATTGATCCATATAATTATAATTATTCACCAAAATTCATTCTAATTTCCAAAAATAAGTTACCATCGTCTTGTTTATACTTAAATCCAATCGTAAGTCATTCCAAATAATCTCTCTATAATGGAAAATAAAATATTCCCATCCATTAACCAAATACGGAAAATTAAATAGCATTCCCTGAAGAAATTGACGACGACTCTGATCTCTTACATTTCCCAAAGGAATCATAGTTGAGGACGGATTTAATTTACATCTGGAACAGATTTTGCACTCACACCGTCTTTAATTTCAGCGGCGGATAGTATTTACTTTAGAAAAAGGACATTATATTACATACCAGTAAGCAAAATATTCAAGACATATCAACTTGAACGATACGGAGTTATTTTTACTTACGACCTACGAATTATCCGATTGTTTTTTCGAACCAAACGGGCGGATTCCGAAAATAACTTTTTTATTTACTCTGCCAAAAGTTTATTTTTTTGCACTAGTGCAAAAAATACCTTACTTTTATGCCCTAGTGCATAAAAGTAACTTTAAATATTGAAAACCAAATGGAATACACGGGACACTGCTTTTGCAAATCTTCTGCAACTTTATTAGTGGAATTAGGGGCAGATATATTAACATTAAAACGTCAAGGAAGGTGGAAATCCTCTAATGTATCGGAGGGTTACAACGAGGAGTCATTTTCCAAAAAAATAGCTGCTAATATTTTAGAAGGTGTACCAAGTATCAGTACCGTTTTAAGTGAAGAACCTGATAAGACATCCACAAGTAGAAATGAAACCAAAATTCAAAAAATCAGTGGAAATGAAGTTTGTCCATCACTAACAATAATTAAAAGTTGCTCTAACTGCGAAATTGAAATCGAAATCAGATCCTACTTACCTACTTATTGTAAAATACTCTAATACAATTTGATATACAGATTGCGAAAGGGCTTTTCGAACCAAACGATTTACACTTCTGGCAACAGCAATTGAAATGGGGGGGCAGTGGACATTCGGCCGGCCTCTGGAACTAAATACACGCCCTCGCTGGCCACGCACAGTTGTTCTTTCTCTCTCTTTCAAGCTGTTTTTCTCATATTTTCCTTGTCGTGCTTGTGTATTTGTTGCACTCAGCATGGCTGCAGCTCGAGACGAAGCTTCATGTATCGTGCAACAAATATGCTCTAGTTACACAAATAACTATTGAACACAATGTTTTGAAGAAAAACCATAGTTTTTCAATAGGGAATCAACTGTAGCAGTACAAGGTTTCCTGGAAGAATCGCCATGTAAGGGATTGGGTTGTAGAATTATTTAAAGCATTACATCTACATTACAATGAATTCTGGTCAGTACAAGCTGGAATTCATCGGGTTTTATAATGATAAAGTCAATACTAAATGAGATGAGCAATTTTAAGTAATTTTTATGAATAATTGTATATGAGGATTGGACGTGAATTGCTTGAATAAACTACATAAATAATTCTCTGTCTACGTCTATGGCAGGCGTGTAAAATATTCAGGTTTTTGGATTTGGTATATCTGCTAATGGGTTTTCAGCAATGTCAATGAATTCTAAGTTTATTCGATTACCGACAACCGACAACAGTTTGATAGCAGTGCGATTTAGAGTAAAGGCACAAATATTTAGACTGTGTTGAAAATACAAAGTCTTTACTTCAAATCACAGTGCTATCTAATTTTTTGGAAATAATAAAAATTTGCGTAGTTTAATAGTTATTTATGCAACAATTGCAAAAAGTGAATGTTTATTGCACGCAACGTTAACTGAAAACACTTTTGTGCATGTAAAAACCAAAAAATATGTTTTTTAGGTTGGACTAAAAATGGCCTCGATTTGAATGATTATTTTTTTATTGTAGGTCTCTCAAGCAGGAAAATAACCGGGCCTAACAAAGAAAACACGTTTTTTTTTGTTCAAAATTAGTTTTCTCATCAACGTAATTTCCATCAAGAACAACGCAATCATTCCACCGCCGTTCTAACATTTCAATACCACTTTTTTTGCCTCAAAATAGGCAGTGTCAGTGTATCGACACAAAAATTCCGGTTTGTTACGTTTAAACATGGTCAAACATTGCTCAGAAGCACCAACACGTTTTTGTTTTTGGTCAACAGTGAGCAAACGCAGCAACCACTTTGAACAGAGCTTTCTCATAGTCAATTGCTCATGCAATATAAAGCCAACACGCTCTTTTGATACCTTTACGATGTCGGCTAACTCACTCAACTTCACTTTTTGATCATTCAAAACGATTTTGTGGATTTTTTTGATGTTTTCTGGTGTTACCGCCTCATTTGGACGCCCACTGCGTTTCGCACCATCGGTGTCTCTACGACCACGTCGTAACTCACGAACTAATGAATAGAATATCATGAAATCTTGACAGATGTCTTTTTAAGGTTAGTACTAACTGAAAAACAGGCGATTGCAATGAAACTAGCTTCATCTATGTGTCAGGACCGGGGCTTTTCAGCCGATGTTAGTTCTCAACGTTTTTTTCTGTCAAATTGAAGGGAAAAAAGTTATACACGAAAAACATTATTTTCACTGAGGTCCCACCCTTTTTAGTGAAACAATACCACAACTTTATATTACCTTAACGATATATTGACGTCTGATAATATAAGTATATCCAATAGTTCAAGTAGAGCTCTATTTACGCGTGTTTATTTTTGATATTCTTCTCATATCAATGTGAGTAACATATTATTGGAAATTTACTTTTCTTCTTATCAGTTCTAGCATTGTATTTTGTTGGTATTACCCATTTTATACAAAACCAAAAATTGTCCTCTTTTACACGAGCTGAAACGGCTTTTGACGTTATGAATAGCAATGAGGTTATAGTTAACACCAAATTTACTATTCATACGGAAGAGAACGAGTTTTCCGAGAAGTGAAAACGAATTTTCAACAACGAATCTACCCACGCTTTGAAGTTTTAATGAACTTTTTTATTAATTGGAGTCAGTAGTTATTACAAGTTTGTAGATGGAATTTGTCTCCGGATACTACAGGCTGAATAGTGGTGTAACTCGTTAACATTTCCGATGAACATCATTATTAATAACTAAGAACTAAGTGTTAGCATCTCTAAAAATTGTTTTATTAACTCTGAAGGGCTGTATTTTAGAAAAATATACAAATTTTTTTTCACAAAATTAAGGATTACCCATGGGAAGTCCTATATTATCAATTCTAGCAGAACTAGCTTATGGTAAAATCCACAAGAGGAACTTCTATCAGCATGGAAGGTGTACGTCACACAAACTACACTCACGAGCTCACAGATTGAAACAGTCTCTCACATTATCTTCAACTGTGAAGCATTATGCATCCAAGAGAGGATTTCTCCAAGAAGGACCTAGTGAAGAGACTGTTGAGCCTGATAAAGGCTACTACACTACTACTTAACGGAACAATCAAGAGCAAAAAGGCCTGAAGGCTGACGTGGCGAGGAGTCTAAGCCTCTGACTGATGGAACCGAACCAATCAATCCATACAGATTGAAAATCCCATTACGCCAAATATCTACTTAACACCAAAAATTCATTAACAACCAACACAACTGAAAATACAAAATATTGTGATGAGAAGCAAGAACTAAATTTTCTTGAAGAATTCGAAATTAGAAGATTCAAGAGACCTACAATATGAAGTCGTCAATGAACAGATAAATATAGAGAGCTCTTCACTATTAAGTAACAATTGTAAAGATCAGCAGATATAGTTTTCTCGGTTTCCTATATCATTGCACAGTTACGAGGATATATTGAAAAATTCTTAGCCTACTATAGAACCAAATAAAATTTCAATGTCAAATTATTTTATTACCCAACATATTCTCCTCTTAATTGGATACATTTATTACAGCGAACCTGCAACGTCTCTAGACCTTTCAAAAAAGATGTTTCTTTTTGCTCTGCAAACCAGACCTCCACAGCTTTTATTACCTCCTCGTTGGAAGAAAATTTACGACCTTTGAAACTTTTTTTCAGTTGAGGAAAGAGATGATAGTGGGACGGAGCCAAATCTGGTGAATAAGGGGGGTGTTCTAGTAATTCAAACCCTTTTTGCATGGCGACATGAGATTTGTGTGCAGGGGCGTTGTCCTGCCAAAATAAAACAACTTTGGATAGTTTTCCGCGTCTTTTCTCTTTAATTTTTTCCCGTATAGTGGTTAGTAATGTCGAATAGTAATCTCCAGTTATTGTTCTACCCTTATTCAAAAAATCAATCATGGTTACTCCATGGCAATTTCCAGCAGATTTTTGGACACGAAACTTCTTAGGTCTTGGAGAACCAGAGTGTCGACATTCCATCGATTGTTGCTTTGTTTCTGGATCGTAGAAATGTACCCAAGTCTCATCCATAGTAACAATTCAGTTTAAGAAGTCTACATCGTTTTCAAATCGAGCACAGATCGAACGCGATGCTTCTACCCTTGCACGCTTTTGGTTAACATTCAAACATTTGGGGATCCATTTTGCAGCAATTTTTCTCAATGACGTGAACTATATGATGAATGCGTTCGTATGAAATATTCAGTGCTTCAGATATCCGTTCTAGCCCAATTCGATGGTCTGATAAAATTATGTCATGAACTGCATCGATCCTTTCGGGGACTGGCCCAGAAAATGGCCTTCTTCCCGATCCATCATCTTCAATGGAAAACTTACCTCTTTTGAAGCTTGCAGTCCAATTTTTCACGGTCGCATACGAAGGACATTGATCACCAAGGGTATTAAGCATAACTTCGTAAATCTGCTTACCTCTTAACCCTTTTAAATACAGGTACTTGATGATGGCTTTTCTGTTCTGTGGAAGTGTCAGTCTGGATTTCACTGATGGCATGATTTCTTTAAGTAGAGTATTCGTTTCTTCCCATCTTTTTTGCCAGATATTCCATATAAAATCCTTTATAACGGGTTTGAAATCGGCAACTACATGAGAAGGAACCCACAGGAACTCTACTTTAAAGTGTGTTTTCTGAAGTCTGTTAAGTTCATCTTTGATGTTTAAAAGTATTTGGTGAGTGGGAAATAGTTGTTTTATTCCTGAGAGAGCACTGTAGGAGTCCGATATTATTAATAAGTTTTTGTTTGGCTGTTTGTAGCTTCTCAAAGCTTCAAGTATAGCGAGTAAATAAATAAATAACATGTTTATTTATATCATTTTCTATAAATCACTCCTTATGATGAAAATATCTTTCATCTCTCAGTTAAACATATTTATTAACAATTTCCGATATTCCCCAATCCATTTATTGGCGAAGCATCGAACATCGTTCCCTTATTGTGCTCTTAATTCTCAAGCTTTCGCAATAAAAGCCAAATCGCATGCAGTGCATTTGCATTCAAATGTGATTTATAGGAAATTCATAACGCATACAGCTTGCTTCAATGATGGCGATTTAACGGAACTGTTAGAAAATTACAGCTACATTTGAACTTTCAGTTATTCCGTCCACAGTTTCGGGAGTTTAACTACGTAAAATTTACCCTGTTATGTTTCAATTTCATTATGTTCGAGTGTCATTATGAAAATTATTATCCAAGAAAGCGTATCGGATGAATTTTAACTTAAACACAATTAACTGATTCCATAGAATAGAAATGATTATGGTGCATTTGTATCTTTTTGTGAGAATATTTGTGGTTTATTTATTTCAAAAAAGCAAGATAAATGTCTGGTACAATTGCGTCTAATTTCAAAATATGGGCCTTCAGGCTGGCAACAATCGGTAAACGTTTCATTCGAATATCATACAAAAGATTTACAAGAAATTGGAGTTTATCGCAGTAATGAGTCACTCTGTAGATTGGCAATTGCCTGTTCATCCCAATAAAGCCTCTTCCGATATAATGTTTGCTCTTCACTACCAAAACTCTCTAGTATAGCGAGACTTGCTTGTCTGGCGATCACTGGTGCCATTAAAAGCCTTGAAAATATTTCTAGACCTTGGTTGGTTGGTTGGTAAACAGACGAAACAGGCCAGGTTAGTGGGCCCCAACACTGCAGCCGTTGACTTATTGTATTGTCCTGTCTGTCTGCTAGTCCGTGAGAAGTTTTGTGACCTTGATGAGATCTAGAAGTCTCTTCGCAGTATCTCTTTTGGTGAGGTTGGATATAGGGTCATCCGGCCCTGTCTGTCTATACCTCAGCCAACGTAGAGCCTCACATTCGAAAATTATCTGGGTAGCTGTTTCGTCCTCCTCACCACATAACCTATTTATTGGAAGATCCCCATTGTGTGAAGGTGCTTTCTTAGGCCGCAGTGTCCGGTTATAAGGCCGGTTACCAGCCTGATACCTCTCCTTTTTAACTTTAGGATTTCTTCAGTAAGTTTTGGTATGGGTTGTTTAACCATCAGTTTACTGTATTTGAGCTTTCGGAATTGTTTGCCAGTATTTGAGGTGTTGTTTATAGACCTTCCTCCTCTCCATTTCCTCCCGGTTAGATGAACAGCACCCTAGTTATCATATAAATGTTTCCAACTTCAGCCAGCATTATAAGTTTGTAATTCCAAAAGAAGGAGATTAATTTGGTTCAAACACGCTTCCAAAACTACCTCTGTTTCTGGTACATGATAAAGGGTCACAGAAATAGGAAAATATAATAAATTCACTGAAGACTCTATAAAAAAGACTCGCATCTCGGAATTCTCAACAAATCGTCTTTAGTTTGCAATTTTAACCATAAGAGAGTGAATAGTAGCGGAGAAGTGAACTCCCTAAGCTTCTAAAGTAGCTTATAGGTCCGGATCAAACATCTGTAAGGTGAATTTCATCCGTTGGGGTGGTGCTCCACAGATCAATGAAGTCTTCTTCATAGCTAGCTTAAATGTTCTCTGATATGTTTGTATGTATGATGGGATGATATTCACTGAGACCTAAAAGATCTATTGTGCTCCCTACTTCTACTTAGTTCCCGAGGAAAGTCTTAGAGACTAGTAGTTCGTTTAGTACTATTTCCCTGAGGAACTTTAAGATATCTGCAGGCTTCAACTTGGTTAAATGTCCCTCTTCTATCCCATAATCTCCTAGGTACTGTGTCCTAGGATTCTGAATTGCTGTAAAATTAGCAAGTATGTGGATGGAGGTTTCTTCTTCCATTCCACAGAATCTACATTCCACTTCCTCCACTATTTTGAGCTTTTTAGTTGCCCGTTAAGGCGGCAATTTCCCGTTAGGATCCTCGGTAAAAATATTAGTGCAGTTTTACTTTGACTTATGCATTCAACGGGTTGTAGTCACCCATCAGAATATTCGATTGTCTAAGCCCTACTAGATCTTTCCAATGGTCAGATCTTCTCTTTTCTTCGGCTTTGCCCATTTCTTCCAATATTACATTGGGGCGCAAAAGGGTTCCGGCCCCTAAAAAGGACTTTCAGTCCCCCTCTTTGCTAGTCCATCTGCTATTTAATTTCCTTCTATTCCAGTGTGTCCTGGAATCCCCAGTAAGGTTACTATATTGTTCTCGCCTAGTTCATTGACTATGATTAGACATTCCCACACCGTTTTGGAACTGATTACACAAGAGCTCAGTGCTTTAATGGCTGCTTGACTATCCGACAATAAGATAATCTTTTGCCTTCTTTATTCTTTGTCAATATTGAACTGGGCACACTTTCTTATGGTGTGAATTTCCGCTTGAAATATACTCGGGGTTATTCCCAAGCATTCAGAGTGTTTGGTTCCTGGCCCGTACACTCCTATCCCAGTTCGTTCTATTGCTTTTGCGCAGTTCTCTGGTATCATGCTATCCAAACTCATTCGGAATATGTGTTTATCTCGTATTGTATCAGTTATAACAATGTCTCCATCTCTAACATTGTTCGGGCTTGAGACCAGCATTAAACAGCTTCTAGACATTCTTTATCAGGATCGTACACCCTTCCTCGGTGGTTAATGATTTGATTATTAATGAATTTGTTTGGCAGGCAAACAGATCTTCTGACCTTTAATAATTCAATCTAGGATTTCACAAATACGTTTCAAGCTTGTTTTTTACCGTCATTTCATTATAATTGTTACCATAGCTTCAAAGAGAATTATTATGAAAACTTTTATTATAAACAATTAATAGTCTTGTTGCAGCCTAACTTTATGTTATTAGAAAACGACTTGCTGTTATCAAAACTAACTAATGTTCACGGAAACCATTTAACCTGTATGTACTTAAAACTTTAATTCGGATAATGTAACCCATTAAAACTCTTCATGAATCCATCCTAACTAGGTACATGCATTCAATTAAAATAACGTTAGTATTCTCTTACGTGTTTCTAATAGAACAGGTCCGGATGTAAAAAGTGATTTATATAATTCGGCTTGTACCGTGATAAGAGTAATTGAAGAATAATTTTGTGGCGTTGGCTTTTGCTAACCAGTGTTTCAAATGACTTCGTTAATGACCTATGGTGTATGTTGGATATTTTATAATAGTAGATGTGATATAAAGTGCTGGGATACAGCTGTAAAGACTTAATGCAATACACAGGAATGGATTCAATGTTACTATCAATAGAAAAAATTTTATTTGCAATAATGTTGTAATTGTATTTGTGCCCCACGTTAGGCGCCAATTCAAATGCCTCGATCAAAGTGGAGGGAAAATCGAAAAAAATCAATCACATATTTTGGATTGGTTAAATTGGGATGTTTAGAAATTAAAAGAAAGTGGGTCACTAGAATTAGCAAAATAAAATATTTGCAAGACGAAAAACGTAAGAAGCCGAATGGTTGAAACTAGACTATACTTTTTATTTAAACAACCATTAGCTATTGAGGAAAATTGAAGTTTATTCAAGATTCATTAGAGACAGTATTCTCCAATTCTCGAGAGTTTCACATTACTTTTACATCCACATTTATTCATAGAACTTGATTAAATTCCATTTTTTAATAACCAAATACATTTTTATAATAAAATCTTCTGAGTTTGATAGTATTTTTTATCATCTCTTCATGGACAGATCGAATTAAAAAACATTATTAAATATTAAAGTAAAAAGTAGAATGTTTTCTGCGTCACCATCTATTGCTTTTTAAAGGTTATCGTGGCTAAACAATGAGGCTTGAGTGGATAGGTTGGAAATTTGCCATTTATTACGCCATCTAATCACGTTTACTTTGTCATAATATGGACGTTGTCGTATAGAAAATATCGAATTAAAATATTTTAAATGGAAGCTTGACCGGTCCTCGATATCTTCAATTTCTTCAGGATTATCTATCACCACAATTAAATCAACTATTTCCAAATGTGATTTGTGGTTTCAGCAGGATGGGGCACCCCCACTTTACGCCTTTGATGTACGAACCTACTTAAATGCTGTTTTTAAGGATAGATGGATAGGAAGGAGAGGAACGATCGAATGGCCACCAAGGTCGCCAGATTTGACACCTTTAGAATTTTTTATGGAGATACTTGAAGAATAAAGTTTATCAAAGTCGCCCAAATGATGTAGAAGAGTTGAAGGATTGTATCAGAACGGAGATTGCACAAATAACGCATGAAGTTCTCGTAAATGTTAGAGACGAATTTATTGCTCGGATGTCTCATTGCATTATTGCTGAAGATCATTAGTTTGAACATTTAATATAATTTAATTGTTTTTACTAAACAGTTCTCGGTATTTTAGTAAATAAACAGTTTTGGTCGACCCTGTAGATATAAATATTCAAATAATTACATCGTTGCAAAGACAATTAGAAGACCTTTCCATTGAGGTGTCTTGAGCATAGAGATACTGCTGATAGAGGCAACAAGCAATAGGCCACCGTGTAAGTGGGAATGTCCGTCCGAACTCCAGTGAGAGAGAAAGAGACAGACGATCAGAGGTTTTTCTGTCTTTGTCTGTATATATAACATGCGCGCTATTAGAAAAAGTCAGCCTAAACCTCTGACTTTCTATCTCTCTCTTACATGCTGACGGGTTTCGAGCTGGCTTTTTGCCTCTATCTGTAGTATCTCTATGATCTTGAGACACATGGTTGCATTTAAACTTGCCGATTACATCACCACGTTGATACTGGTAACGCAATATTCGTTACATCTACATCATGTGATGACGATTCAAAAATTAAAATTTACCTGTTTTTGGGTTTTTTAAAAGTCGTTTATTTTGGAAATAATGAATTTATTCCATACATTAGCGACATACTGTATAATATATCTTAAACTTATTACGAAATCGCAATAAATATAAATACTCGTTTACACTTCCACACAACCTAACCGACCGAATAAATCACACCCGAACCGAAATATTTCATTTTGCATCTTTAATGCCATCCCCCTTATTCTTTATATCATCGAGAATCGGCCTCCATTCAACAACTTTGACCACCTACCAAAAAAGAAAAACACCAAATAATGCAAATCGCTATGATCGATAGCTATTGAAACATAGGAAACGTAAAAATCAGAATAGGCAATTTGGAAAGGTCTTAAGTATCTATATTTCCCGGTATCCCTGTATATGCATGAGTTATGAGGGTAACGGCCACGTTCTGACAATATTTTAGTTGTTATCGGTATTTGGTTCGTGACGCTTTTCCCAAATGTCTGTTTGCCGTTTTCGTCGAATTAAATATATTTCCCATTTAAATATTTATGCTTGATATAATTATTTTCCTATATTGGCGAATTTTGGTAATTTTAATATTGTTTGTATACTCCATTCCAAGATATTTCGTTTTAACTTAACACCAGCATGATTGATTTAAGAGAAATGCCTACAGCAGGTAGTCGTTAATCCGATAACAATAAAACAGCATCCTATCGTTTCTTCGAAAAGATAATGCCTAATAGTATGATTATTTTAAAACTGAAATGTTTGGCTGGTAAAATAATATTTAGTTTTAGTATCTAAATTTTAGAATGAGAGAGAGTAAAATGAGAGACCAGCTACCGAGTCAACGGAATATTATGAAATATACTTTACAGTAAACAATAACAGATCCGTAGTCCATCCAAATATTTCAGTAGTGAAATAATCATACAATGGGGTGTTAAACTTTACAAAAATATGATGTTTTTTCAATGGTAATAGTTAGTGGTGGACAAAATCAAAATGAAGAATCAATTACTTTTAATATTTTTATTCTCACAAGGTTTTATGACGATTTGAAAGTTCAACTTTTGGATGATTTAAATAATCCGCCATTTATGCTGTGACGTACATACACTGAAAGAGAAGTTAGCTACATAAGGGTTGACATAGGACCACAATTATGATGTGATGAAGTACTTATAGGTTATGCTTATGTCATATTGCTGTTATAGTGACTAAGGAGTTGTTTAACAATTTGCAGAGTTTTTAATATATCTTCTTATAACTGTTTTCAGTAGTAATATCACAAGAGAGTGAGAATGAATTGAAAATAATTTGACAGATTTTAAAAAACTTGTTGCCAGGCAATAGACATGAGAGCCCGAATGGGTACAATTGCAACAAGTTTGAAAAATGCCTGGAGCATTATTATCTAATTTATCGAACTCTCGTGTGGTATTCGATAGATTTTTTTTGACGTTACAATCAATGTCAGATAAAGAAAATACGTTGTTATGTGGCTGTCATTCAATAAAAACAGTGTACATTGAATAATTCTCGCTGGAATAATGTAAGTAGATTATTCTCACTATAATAATGTTTTGATTGGCTAGAACGTATATGAATTACTGAAATTAAACATTTCTATCGGTTTCGAGAAACGTCAAAAAATAATCACCTATATTTACTGCTAAAATCCAAAAGTAAAATTGAAAAAAAACTTTAAATGCGTATACTGAACCATTAACGAATTTGGGGTTGTGTCAATGTTCCTCCATAGGTGCAAAATAATAAACCAATTAAATAAAGTAGTGCAATCATCTAAAAATATGAACTTATCATATCCGTTTTCCTGTATCGACTTTCCCGTTGGAAAAGATAATCCCCACAAGTATGTAGCTACCGAACTTGTAGTACACTTTCTGTCTTCTCATTTCTTTACAGACGGCAAATCGAAGATTGCCATGACATGCTATTAGAAACAAGATTGAAAATATGTCCAAGAGAAAATTAAACCTGTCAACTTAGTTGGAGAGCGACCGGTCCATTAACGGGTTCATAATAAAAAAATCTAAAATAAAAGTTCTTATATAAGGGTTAAGCTTCATGTAAGGGATTTTGTCAAGGTGTTTTAGATAAACAGAGTGAGTCTTGAGTATAAAACGCCTTGGAAATGGAATTTATGGTGGTATTTACGTTATTGTCAGATCTTTTCTTTTTCCGAAATGATAATGACTTTTGTTATTTCACATGGGTCACCCTCTATGTTTTTTGCCTTTCGATATCCTCAAGATATGCTGAATATTTTTGATGTTCTTTATATTTAAATGCCATAATTTATAAGAAATACCTATATCTACATTATCTTATTTTATTAAATAATAACTTTTATTTTGAATAATTTTGAATCATTTGAGTATATACTAATAGAAATATCATACCAACAAGGTAAACTATCAGCAAATTAGTGAAAAACTTAACAAAATTGGTGCAGTATAAGATTTATCTTGTTAGAGCCAATGTCCACATTTGAGTGGTAAGAGCTTGTGTCACTCTACCAAGCAATTTCTTCCGAATTTGACGGTAATGCAATTACCCCATCCGTATCCTCAACGCATGTAACAGACACCTTATCACTGCAACAATCAACTAAGGCGTAAATCACATCAGCCATCAACTGCGCTCTCTCTGTCCATACGTACTCACTATTACTGTAATTGAAATGTCCTGGGTAATTTGACGCCACCGACACATAAATGTTAACCCGAAATTGGTCGGCTGATATAACTGAAACTCGCTAGATTTAACTGGGATGTTGATGTGGTTTTATCTCACCAGAATTTAAGTGAGTTTTGTGTACTATCCTCCTCACGCTACCGACCAAACTACACGAAATTCAACCATCAAAAAGGTCTACCTATTGTACATTAAAATGGATAAATCGCTTTAAATTGTATCAAAACGCCAATGAAATCGAATTGACATGAGAGTCGCTTCTTGCTCATCTAGGAGTTGATTTAGCAGTAGTTGCTCTGCTTAAAGCTACGAGTAATTCAACAACAAGGTCTAGACTGGTAAAAGACTGTGAAGAATCCTTCAACAGGCTGGCAAGAGACAATAAAGTGTCTCTAATATGGGTGCCGGCATATGAAGGGATTGCAGGTAATGAAATGGTTGACCAGTTAGCTAAAGAAGGCTCTAAAGGAGACTTCATTGGTCCGGAACCGTTTTGTGGAATCACAAAAGATTGCGTAAGAGGGGAAATCGGGAACTGGCTAGATAGGGAGCTCAAATGGAGGTCGACACAAGGGCACCTCCATACAAAGAGTTTACTGAGTAAGGTAGACAAGGAACTCCCAACTAGGCTATTGAAACTGAGTCAGAGACATTTGAAGACAGTTACCGACCTGCTGACTGAACACTGCACCCTTAGGAAACATCTGCACAAAAGGGGCAAAGTTAGTGAACCTATGTGCAAGAAATGCGAACTCTATGATGAAACACCTACTCATATACTCTGCTTCTGCGCGAGAACTCAGACGGACTTTGGAGAGGAAATAATACACCATTACAACTACTGAAAATCCCTCCAGTCAAACTAGTGGCCTACATAGAAGACACAAAGGTTCTGGAATGGAAGTAGATAACATGGGAAATGGTACAAAGATTCAGTTCAAATGCCTGGGCTGTTGACCACAACCCATCGAATGAATTAAGTCTTGCGTTCGCATTAGACTTGCTTTGCCTGTATGTTTGTATACAGAGCTGCTAAAAAGTTTGGCACCTAGTGATTATCTTTGAAACGGATAAAAATAAAGTTATAAAATTCAACAATTCTATTCGTACCTTCCAATAGATATTGTATTATTGTCACCAAATGAATGGTCAGCATTTTGAGCATTTATTATGATGGATTATTTGAAGCTTAAATGAATGTTCAATTTATAATATTATGTAACATCCAGTTATAATTTCAATTTAAAGTGCTATTATTTTTGCAAAGAGAAAAAATAACCTTCTTTTTGATACGGCACTAGACATAGGTTGCCGTTTCAAAAAACTCAAGATGGTTAACATTTGACATTAACTCTAAAATATGCAGAATAAAGTTTCATTCACCGTCCTAAAATTTCACTTTTCCTTTATCAGTTTTAAAGATAAGAGAGAGAGACTTTTCAGCAACGCTGTATACTTATGGATTGAAATTATATAAAGTTTGTAACTTATAAATATCAACCCACGTGACTTCTGTCATAACTAGCCTATGCTGCCAAGCTCTTGAAATAGTATGAGAATCTAGTAAATGTCAAATGAAGTTATCAAATATTCTTCTTTTTATTTGGCTATAGGTTAGGTATAGTTTTTGATAGTTACTGTATATAAACAAACTTGAACTTATTTCTGTATAAAACTTTTATTTGTATGTTAAAAGTACAGCACCAAGTAAGAAATTATTATTTTAAAACCTATTGAGCCTAAAAAGGTATGTATGAAATAGTTGGAAAATTCAAGATTCATTTTAATAAAAACAAAGTCATATTGTGGTGTATTTTTCTTTGAAATCCACTGTGTGGATGTGTGTCATATTTTAGGAAACTATGATTAGGAACATTCTACATTAAATAATTGTTCTTCCTCCAATTGCAGCAGTAACATTTCTAAAGAGACATGGATTATCTGTAAATAAATTGTGAAAATATAATTGCTAAGTATTATATATATTGTAACAGAATACAATAAATACAGTTGATTGAATATAATATTAAACTAATACTTACTTGCTTCGTACATGCTGTAAATAGTCAGGAATAGATGAATAATGAATACATCAACTATTGCAGTGTTATTAAGTTTCATTTATACGTTAACTTTGACAACTCATCACTGCTTGTGAAAATTTACTCAGTTTTTAGCAGTTTTTTATAACAAGGAGATGAAATAATCGAAAAATTGAATGATCAATATTAAACTGTCTCAACATAACCCTAAAAATGTCAAGACGTCAACTGTAGAGTCCGTTTCAATAAGGAAGAAGCCACCTGAAGTTGCAGTCGATGCGACCTTGATGTCAAAACCAGCGCCATATTTAAAAATTGATATTTTAATCTAAATCTGTAGCGTAACGTTTCCACATTTTGTAGTGTAACACAAAATTGGAAGTATTAGAACCATATAAATAACTGCTAAGTGCAGCAGACTATATGAATTATTAGCAGAATTCAATTATTTTTGAAGTAATGTATACTTTTCCATATATTTTCCAACAATCTGAATGCCATGAGTAATATATTGGATTATTATACTTTCTTATTTGACTTACCGATGATTTTTTAAAGGAATTTGGATTCCATGTTCAGCTTCAGACTCCATAAAAGTTGCAACGTTTTCAAGAATCTGTCGGCCTTCACTGTGGATAACTTTTCTTTTAACACCAACCAGTTTTGTAGGAGGCATGGTTTTAGATCAAATAAAACACACAGCACTCACAAATAAACTAGCAGAACGTCTTAAAATATTCAAAAATGAAAAATATTCGACAGTAAATGATTGTTTCAAACACAACCTCAAATGTCAACAATTTAATTGCTGTCGGCATGAAACATCGCTTGTAACGCCAATGGCTTGGAACGATCGCTCGACAGATTTTGACTTATGCGCAGGTCGGTACGCCAACTTCAGGTGGCTTCTTCCTTATTGAAACGGACTCTACCAGATAAACCATTTTAATCGCGGCAACAGCGCGCATTTTTGCCAACATATACAGTTTTTAGTACGACTAATGTTAGTTTGAGTTTAATAATTAAGTAACCCACGAGTTGTATTACATATGAAATCAATTACGAAACCTTTCCTTAAGCATATATTTATATTTTTTTATAACATGCGCCGTACAAATTTCAATATTCATTGAGTTTACAGCAGCAAAAGAATGACATAATACATGCGAATGTCGAATTGTTTTTTGGCACTTTGATCACGTGAGACGATATTTATAAGTTACGAAGTATATGGCTTCATTCCATAGAATTATGAAGAGCGATGACGTGACCTGAAGTGACGTCAACCTTTTGTATATGGTTCGAACTTTTATCGTATTTTCTGATTTGCTTCGCTTAAACACTATTTACTCTTTATAATGACTATTTTTCAAGTTTTTACAGATGTGTGCTATCATAAAGACGCAATTACTGTTCAAGCGTTTTGGCGCGAGATTTAAATTGTATTTTAAAAACGTAAATTTATCCCTTGATTTTTTTTGGATAAAGCTTATACGTACAAACTTCGTAGAACCGTTAGCTGCGAGAAACTTGTAGAAAAAAAAAATAATAACGGCACGTATAGCTTTTTATTAAAATCGTTTTCTATTCCATGCGAATCCCTAAACCTACAAAAATGAAATAAACAGAAGATAAATTTCTCATAATACACCCATAACTCACTCATTCTTTCGAAATTTAAATTGAAACCCTTTAACGGAAGGTTAGCCACATCGTAATTGAAATCGAGCGTTGCCGTTGCCGTTGCCGTCGAGGTTCTAACAGATAGAGTAGTAGGAAATAGGAGACAGGATATGGGATATCAAGAATTAGCATGGGATGGTTGCCACCCCCGTTTTTCCCCTTTACAGGAATTGTGGTGACAAAGGGGGTTTCCTGAATCAGAGAGCTTTTTAAAGTTGTACGTGCCCGATTCCTCAACGGAGAGGGGTCGAGGTAAATTAAATGAGCAATTATTTCCGGTTTCAATTAATCTTTAATATTAACTTAAAGGATAGTCACACAGTTTTAACGACTTACACCAGTTTGGGTGTAGAGTGGCCCTGATGGTAGGTGGTTCGCACAGTAGGTCTACTGCTAGCTGTCGATGTCAAATGACAATCGAGAGCACGTTGTTAAACTTAAGACTAACCTAGTAAAATATCAACTAAATAAAATGGGTGAGACTAAAAAGCCCAAATGGACTCAGCTATGGTTTAAGATTCTCTACAATACTAAAAAGGTAACTAGACTAATTTATAGAATCGATTCCAAGAGTATACTTTTGGATTACACTGAGAGATTAGTATTAAGAGGTATTTTCTAAAAAAGTTTACAAACGCTGTAGTCACAAAAGGTTACATTAATTTTAGTGGTGTATGGGAAGTATTCAACTCCCTACCGAATTGGGCGATATAACCAATAATCTCTGCAAATGTTGTTTTCAATCTATCTGAGACACCTACGCTGTACCAATGAACAGCAAGCACAGGACAGTGAGTGGAAAACAGGAATAATCTTACTTGCAAGGCTCCAGATGATGTGTAGTCGATGGGTAGAAGGAACTAGACGAAGGGGCTGACCCTCTAATGGTAAGTTCTCTGCTACTCGTAGTTTTGTCTGCTAATTATTCCTATTGCGTTAATAAGATGTCTGTGAAGATGATGAATGGTGATGATGAGGACAACTGTGATTCAGACTATGAATAGGTCTATGAAGAAGACCGTGAATAAGACCATGAATAGGACCAGGAATAAGACCCGGAATAAGAGATCTGAAATACGAGACTCCCATGATGACTAGGTCAGTAAGATAGAAGAGCGGGTACTTACCAGGGATGGAGTGTGACCTCAATGTTTTATTCCTTTTTCTGTTAGAAGGAAATCCGCTAGCTGCGATTGAATAGCCACTTAAGGTATTACTTAATCTATCTAACAGGTTTTATTTGTAGCTGGGCTAGATCCGAATTTATTTCGAAAGAGCACAAAGAGAGTGACCACTTTAAAGCACCAGAACACAAAAAAAAAGGATTATGGACCAGTCCAAACCTCACAAGGTCAAGGTCAGTCTTCTTCTACCTCATGCCCCTTAGCATCAGGTGAGAGGTCAAAGGTTAAATTAATAGGTAGCTGGACAGTTCATTGAACTTAACTTAATAGGTCAGAGGCCTCTTGAAGATTCATAAGAAATTTGTTACTTGTCAGAAAATGTAAACACAATCAAATAAAGTATGGTAATAATGAATTATTCTTAAATTTTTCCGAAGTAGTGGATGGTATCAGAGCAATATAAACAAGGTGAGTGGTGGATCTCTTTCACATTCTTAAAAACTATTTATCTTGATAAAATTAAATGGTTAACGTTAAAAACTGTCTCCAATAATAAATGTTGAATTGAAACCGTTACAACTCTCCCCTTACCAGAAAAAGGTTTTTTTTTTTTCCAAAAAAAAACCGTTATCTACTTCCAAAACTAACTAACTAACTAGCTTAACTTAACAACAACATGAACATAAGTATATACAACCAACAATAATAGTCAAGGGATAGTCTTCCTTAATTTTCCACCTCTGAATCAGAATCATCTTTGTCTGGTGGATGACTTTTCAGGTCCTTGGCGTGCCACACTCCTCTACTACGACCATTCAGGTCTATTAGCTCATATGACCATGGAGAGAGAACTCTATTAATAATAAGTGGCCCGTCAAACTTGTGGGCTAATTTAGCTGTAACACCTTTTGCCTTGTCGGACAGAATGTACGCACGTTTCCAGACTCGCTGATTGAGGGAGAATTTCTCATCTCGCCTTCTCAGGTTGTAGCGGTTACGATTTGTGTTAAAAGCTTTCTTAATTCTAGCTGCTACATCTTTGAATACCTCGTGCAGGGCCTGGTTACGCGTCAAGGGATCATACACTTCGTCGAAGGTTTCGGGTAGGTCTCTTTCACGACCTCGAAAATCTAATTCTCGGGAGAAAACAATAAAGTTTGGAGATAGTTTAGTAACTTCGTGCCGACCAGATCTCATAGCGCAAGCTACTTTTTGAAGATAACTGTCCCACAGACGATGGTTATCCGCAACATAAGAGCTTAGAGTAGTCTTCAGGACTCGATGATACCTCTCGACAGCATTGGCTTGCGGATGAAAATTTGACAAGTAAGTTACCTCAACTCCGTATTTGTCTAGTAGAGACGTTACGTGAGTGCTCTTAAATTGTTTTCCGTTATCCATGATGATTTTATCAGGTATACCAAACATGAGAAGGACGTGATCCTCCAAAATTTCCGCGATCTTGGGGCCCGTAGCGGTCCGAAGGGGAAAGAATAGAACGAATTTACTAAATAAGTCACTCACCGACAGTATATACGAGTATCCCGAGGAAGACCTAGGAAGGGGACCTACCAAGTCTGTACATAGTACTTGAAACGGTCGGGTGGTAGTTGGGGCGATGCTAAGCATCTGACCTCGAGGAGCTTGTTGTTCTGGCTTCGTTTGTAGACAGGTAGTGCATCGTCTGATACAACGAGCTACATCAGATCTCATCTTCGGCCAGTAATAGTGAAGATTGAGTCGCCCTAATGTCTTAAAAACACCTAAATGGCCGCAGGTTGGAGGTTCATGATGTGCTCTAATTAGAATACTTCTGTCTTCCTTGGGAACGACTTTCAACCAGTGTGCGTCGGCTAGAGAGAGATCAGGATAATTTGGTCTCGCTAGTTTGTAGAGTTTGTGGTTTTCTACTCTCCAATCTGGATATTTGTCTGGATCTTTGGTGACTTTCTGCAATTGGCGCTTATACCAAGGATCTTTAATTGGCGTAGCTACTGGAGTAGTCTGTACTGCATCCACGCTGGTAACAAACCGCGACAATGCGTCGGGTACGACATGTTCAACACCCTTACGGTGCACAATATCAAAGTCGTACTGTTGCAGTCGTACTGCCCATCTAGCCACGCGACCGGCCTGATCCTTGAAGTTATATAGCCACTTGAGGCTGTAGTGATCCGTTATCACTTGGAAGTGGGTACCTTCTATATAGGGCCTGAATTTTTCCACCGCATGTAGAACCGCCAAGCATTCTTTTTCGGTCGTGCTAAATTTGCGCTCAGCCCTGGTTAGTGACCGACTCAAGTAAGCAACAACTCGCTCACCGTCATCATGCCTTTGAGACAGGGTGGCACCAATGCCGTAATCACTAGCATCAGCCTGGATAGTGAATGGCAGATCAAAATTTGGGCAAGTAAGGATTGGAGCAGTTATAAGGTTTTCCTTGATCTTTCTCAACGCGGCTGCGCAAGATTCATCCCACACAAACTTAGCGTTTTTGCGCAACAAGGCCGTTAACGGGGCTGTTAAAGTAGAAAAATTTGGGACAAATCGCCGATACCACGAAGCTAGACCTATTAGTCGCCGAACCTCAGATACCGATTTGGGATCGGGAATGTTAAGTATAGCTTCCACCTTACCAGGGTCCATGAGTAAACCAGAAGAATTCACAAGGTAACCGAGATATTTGAGTTCCGGTTTGCAGAAGTGACACTTGTCACGATTTAGGGTTAACCCAGCTTCTTTTAATTTGCCTAGCACAGTCGCCAACACCTCTAGGTGTTTTTCAAATGTTGGAGTACAGATAATTATGTCGTCCAGGTACACAAAGACGAATTGTTCTAATTCGTATCCAACGACACGATCGATAAACCTTTGCCAGGTGCTAGGGGCTGTATGTAAACCAAAGGGCATTCTTTTGAACTGAAACAACCCTCTTGTGGGAACAACAAACGCAGTGAGTGGTCTGGACTTCTCAGCAACCGGAATCTGCCAATACGCAGATTTAATATCTAACGTAGTCAGATATCTTGCATCCCTGAGCTTATCTAGTGTCGTTGCCACGAACGGGATTGGGTAAGCGTCTTTTTCGCTGACCTGATTGAGCTTCTTATAGTTCACGCAGAAGCGGTAGGTACCGTCAGTCTTCCTAACTAAAACTAAAGGGGATGCCCATGGAGAAGTTGAGGGTTCCACTATATCCTCGGCCAGCATTTTGTCCAATTCCGCATTCACTTGACGTTGCAGGGCAGGGGAAAGGGGATAGTGTCTTTGTTTTATGGGCTCCGCAGTGGTACGAATCTCGTGTTCAACGAGATGAGTGCAGCCTAACTTGTTTCCCATGGCCTTGAAAGTAGACTCTATCAGTTCTTCCAATTTTGCCTTTTGGGCCACCGACAGGTGCTCTAAGGACTGTATAGCCGAAATATGGGTACAAGGTAGCTCACTCTTAGTCCTAAAGGACCATTGTCCCGAATACAAATCAGGTACAATTCCCATAGAGATCCAAAAGTCTATTCCTAATATAATGGAATGCGGAAGACTAGGCACTACCATCAACTCTAGCACCCTCACTCTGTCTTGAAGCTGTACAGGGACCATAATGGATCCCAGGATTTCACACGTACCACCATTTGCAACAACACATTCTCTTGACGATGGAGACGTATTGAGAGAACAAACTGACTTCAGTTGGTTCCAGCCAGACCCACCAACAACTGTCTTAGAACAGCCGCTATCCAAAAGAGCTAAGAATTGCTTTCCTAATATGTTAATCGTAAGATAGGGACGATTGTCTTCTTTTGAATGGGAAATTACGAAATCTAACAAAACTGATAGTGACAATGAAGATGAAATCCTTGATTGGGTCGGACGTTCGACAATGAGTCCCCACCGACCTATTGAGGACCCGTCTTCCTGTTTTTTGAACAGGTGGGACAGTTTCGAACCATTACTCCTCGATAACCACACTTAAAACAAAATTTTGCTTTAGGATCAGGGCAATCACGGAACTTGTGTGTTTCCTTCCCACAATTCCAGCATTTCGGTTGGGTCACAGATAATTGTGTTGCAGCCAGAGGGGTCGAGCTTACTTCTGTTCTACTTGTCTCTTTTGGTATTGGCCTTATAGATGAAATATTTGGGGATTGAGCGGCTCTACGATATGCCAGCTCTGGTTCCAATAGAGTCCGGTAAGAAGTTGGAGGGGGGACAAATTTCTTCACCCTCTCTTCGGTCTCCTCAATGGCTCGGCACAAACGCAACAGTTCTTGTACTGTATTCACCCGATGGAGAGACAATTGGGTTTGTATGTACGGAAGTAGGTTTCTGCGGATAATATTCACCCTATCCTCTTCTGACGGAGGCTGATCCAATCTTCTGAATAAATTCTCCAGAGCAGTGATAAAAATGAGAACTCTTTCTTGAGAACCTTGGGTCCGTCGACGTATCTCATCCCAGAGGCTGTACTCGTAATCGTACGGTCGAAATGCTTCCCTTAATTTGGAAACCAAGTCCTCCCACGATGTAAATGTACACGTTCTGTACCAGAAGAGAGCATCCTGGATAAACAGCTCTGGAGCCGATCGAAGAAGTTGTTGTGTACTAATCCCCCGGGACATCCGTAACTCTTCAATCCGTTCCAAGAAATCGTTCACGCTAGTACGTCCATTAAATTTTATGTTCCACCTGTGAATATCAGGGTAGAAGTGATCTCTGGTTTCCTGAGGTCTGTGAGTCGAAATCGGAGAGATGTGAAGGTCATCAATTTGATCAGGAAGTCGGTCCGACGCTGGTAAATTCTGATACGTCAGCCTACTGGATTCTCCATAAGTTGCTAGACGTGAGTCATTGGGCAGAAACCGTACCTGGGAATCGTTTCTACTGGGCTGTCTCACCATATCATAGTGTATATAGCTATTCTGATATTCACGGATTGGTGCTGAGGTGGGTAATGGCTCTGATGCATGTGTTACTGGAAGTTCATCTGGAACACCTATGAAATCTCCTAATAAAGGCAAACTTTTAGAAACCCTTTGCATTGGAGGATTTGGTTCGTCAAGTAAGGAGATAAGCGGTTCATCTACACTCCGAGGGCAGGATTTGTTTGGATACGCTCTTGTTTCAAAAATCCTATCAGCTCTCTCTTGACTGTGTATGGCTACTGATGTTAAGGGGGAGGCTACGCCTGCCCTAGCCAGGGGGACTACGTCCGCCTGGTGATCAAATGAGATGGCTACGTTCTCTCGAGTCGGTCGATAGCCTCGCGATGACCTAGCTGCTTCGTACGCTAAATTGAGTTTACCGAATAGTTGTCTCGTTTGATCAGCCAATTTCAATCGCCTCGTCTCTTCCTCTCGACTGGATCCCCTTATCCTATTCAACCGATTCGACAGATGTTCAAGACGCGTATAAATTCGACGGAAATCATTTTCTGAGTTTTCTGGATCGTACAACTCTATCTCTTGTAATAGGTCTTCGACTTTATTTCCACATACCTCGAGCTCCCTTAGACAGTCTAGCTCCAAATTTATTTCATCAGCCAACACACCTGTATCTTTTTCCCGTTTCAGAACTGGACGTAACGCAGCGCGTTTTTCTTCTACGGTCTGGTATCCGGGTAAGCCTCTTATGCGTAATTCATAAGTGAGTTCATCACTCTTAAGCCTATTGACTTCCATTTTTTTTTTTCAATATATCTCTAACCAAATATACTCAACACCCCCCCCTTACCAAGAAGAGAATGTCAAAGAGATCAGTACCAAGCAACGATACCTTACACTATTGAGAAAAGTTTTTATTTAACTTGTAAATATGTAAATAAATAGATATAGGTGATATTCTGTAAGTTAACTTTAATTGTTAGAATAGGTAGTAATAGTTTTTAAGTTGTACATAATAAATAGTAATAGATTGTATCCAATAAGTGTGAAAATATATTCAAGCTATCTAATTTTTACTTTTTCTCCACCTTGCTAACACTTGCGCCAACCAATAAAGAGCGTTATATTATCTCTATTTGTTAATCCTAGACTATATTATTGTACGCGTTTGATCAAAACTAAATTCTGAAATTTTAAGTGGTTACCAGTATTGTATCAAGTTAAACCAACAAATACTCCAATGATTGACAATTGTGTAACAAACTTCTACAATTCCCCAAAATACAAAAACATTTTTCCCTTACTATGAACTGTGAAAAGAAATATATTAATTTTCCCCAGAAAATTTCTCTACGGCCGCCTATGGTCGGAAAAATATCCAACTATCGCTAGCAAACAAGTAATTTAAAAGCTGAAGTTATCCTAATGAGATTCTTACAATCAAACCAAAATATAAATTTTATTATTTTGTTTAAATTCTCCCATCTAGGAAAGAAAAAAAATTCGAAATAAATATCTAGTCTAGTTTCGACCCAAAATAATAAAAATAATAAACCAGATATTCTAAAACAAGTTGATTCTAAATATAGAACCTCTGTCCGAAATCTACACCAATCGAGTGATTCGGTATCGATATCTACTCGATGCTTCCAAAATTTGTTTTTACTCGACTTATCGAAAACTAACTGATAGGCAGGTTTGGAATTTATAGGTGCCAGCCACAGGTAGTGGATGTATAACCCAAACGTAGATGACCATGAATTAGAATAACGTCATGAACAGGTAGAGATAATAGAAACGTAAAATTTTTGAACAAAAAACAAAAAAATCCAAAACAAGGCAAACTACTTTATGAAAGTTACAACTTCAACCCTGTGAACAGTAGAACAAAAAAACCTATGGAAGAGTAATCCGTTGTGCCTTCTGCTATTGTTACATTAGGTGTGAATAAAAAAATTTATAAAATAAAAAAATTAGGTATCTATAGGGAACCCCTTACCCTAGCTGCTGCAAGACGCAAAAACGGTAACTATCTATGTAAAATGAAATACTGGAATTATTCACAAGTTGGGCGCCAAATTTGCCACCCCCGTTTTTCCCCTTTACAGGAATTGTGGTGACAAAGGGGGTTTCCTGAATCAGAGAGCTTTTTAAAGTTGTACGTGCCCGATTCCTCAACGGAGAGGGGTCGAGGTAAATTAAATGAGCAATTATTTCCGGTTTCAATTAATCTTTAATATTAACTTAAAGGATAGTCACACAGTTTTAACGACTTACACCAGTTTGGGTGTAGAGTGGCCCTGATGGTAGGTGGTTCGCACAGTAGGTCTACTGCTAGCTGTCGATGTCAAATGACAATCGAGAGCACGTTGTTAAACTTAAGACTAACCTAGTAAAATATCAACTAAATAAAATGGGTGAGACTAAAAAGCCCAAATGGACTCAGCTATGGTTTAAGATTCTCTACAATACTAAAAAGGTAACTAGACTAATTTATAGAATCGATTCCAAGAGTATACTTTTGGATTACACTGAGAGATTAGTATTAAGAGGTATTTTCTAAAAAAGTTTACAAACGCTGTAGTCACAAAAGGTTACATTAATTTTAGTGGTGTATGGGAAGTATTCAACTCCCTACCGAATTGGGCGATATAACCAATAATCTCTGCAAATGTTGTTTTCAATCTATCTGAGACACCTACGCTGTACCAATGAACAGCAAGCACAGGACAGTGAGTGGAAAACAGGAATAATCTTACTTGCAAGGCTCCAGATGATGTGTAGTCGATGGGTAGAAGGAACTAGACGAAGGGGCTGACCCTCTAATGGTAAGTTCTCTGCTACTCGTAGTTTTGTCTGCTAATTATTCCTATTGCGTTAATAAGATGTCTGTGAAGATGATGAATGGTGATGATGAGGACAACTGTGATTCAGACTATGAATAGGTCTATGAAGAAGACCGTGAATAAGACCATGAATAGGACCAGGAATAAGACCCGGAATAAGAGATCTGAAATACGAGACTCCCATGATGACTAGGTCAGTAAGATAGAAGAGCGGGTACTTACCAGGGATGGAGTGTGACCTCAATGTTTTATTCCTTTTTCTGTTAGAAGGAAATCCGCTAGCTGCGATTGAATAGCCACTTAAGGTATTACTTAATCTATCTAACAGGTTTTATTTGTAGCTGGGCTAGATCCGAATTTATTTCGAAAGAGCACAAAGAGAGTGACCACTTTAAAGCACCAGAACACAAAAAAAAAGGATTATGGACCAGTCCAAACCTCACAAGGTCAAGGTCAGTCTTCTTCTACCTCATGCCCCTTAGCATCAGGTGAGAGGTCAAAGGTTAAATTAATAGGTAGCTGGACAGTTCATTGAACTTAACTTAATAGGTCAGAGGCCTCTTGAAGATTCATAAGAAATTTGTTACTTGTCAGAAAATGTAAACACAATCAAATAAAGTATGGTAATAATGAATTATTCTTAAATTTTTCCGAAGTAGTGGATGGTATCAGAGCAATATAAACAAGGTGAGTGGTGGATCTCTTTCACATTCTTAAAAACTATTTATCTTGATAAAATTAAATGGTTAACGTTAAAAACTGTCTCCAATAATAAATGTTGAATTGAAACCGTTACATGGTACGGTCCATATGTAAGGATAATCCCACGTGTAATCCTGGCGTATCTTTCACGGCACGCGCAGATAAGACACACTGTTATAGTTTCCGTTGGATGAACATATACAGGATGCTGCTACAACCTATGGACAATATTCTAGCATGATGATCTCTGGTTAGAAAAAAATTTACTTTAATCCAAATTCAAGGTCACTAGTATATTATTAAGGGATACAGTTTTAACATAATGTATACTATATATCCTTGTGGCAGGGAATGTAGTAATTAATTGCCTTTCTTGAACTGATTTTCAAATCGTTTACCCTCTTGTACCACATATGAAGTTCTCCAATGGCAGCAACATCACCAATTTGTATATTTTCCTGATAGAAATTTAGAAGTTTCTTTAAACTTTCTCCATGTATTTTGATGGCATCAGCATTGCTGGTAGGTATTAGACACTCAAAACGTCCCAGTACTTCTTCATGTTTACGTTGTTACTTACAATCTTTTTAAAATTGATTCCAATCAATGGGGGGGGGGGGTTACGTCCCCAATAACCCCCCTCGTTACGCCTATGTATGGCGGTGTACATTAGGCACAGGATTTTTGGGCTACAACTCCAGAGTTGACAATACATATTCTGGTTGAGTTGAGGCGTTTTTTGATGCCAATAAATTAGATAAAATTCAAAATTTATCAGAAAAAATAAGTCGTCCAGTTGATTTCTTTTGCACAAAAATCCCTTTTTCCAGTGATCAAGGGGGATTTATTATACTCTTCGATTTTTCCCCAATCCCTGGAAATATTGAATTAAGAAACCATTTCTATTGGAAAATGATATTTTGAATCGATTGGTGGTAGTTACAATGCTGTAACAATCCTATTTCTTGATTTATAAATACTTTTTGTTTTGGAGTTTGCATTTTCACTATTCACTCTTTGTTAACTTGTAGAATTCAAAATATTTCGGTTACACTACATATAATAATTTTTTCCCTAACAGAATGGACACTTAAGAGTGCTTTTTCAAAGTTCAGCTCAATATTAATAGTTTTGCGGGTTTTACACGACTTTCTTTGTCGATAGTATGTTTTCTGGAAAATACGAAAAACTGTATTATAGTCGAGTCCGTAAATTTAAATCCAGCAGATTTCGTGAATAATTAATTGACAACAGCAAATCACAGGTATTGTTACATTCATTCTCACACCGTACCGTATTATAGTAACCACAGCGGATTAAAAAAGTTTGCGGACGAAAAGTAGTTGACGTCAAAAACAGAAGATTTTTCAGGAAAAATGTTATCACTTGCTTGTATAATTGAATGTTTGTTACCAACTAAAAAAATCTTGAATTCATGACATGTTTAATTGTATTCAACATTTTTACCACCCTGTATCTCACCAATTAATTACTTCAAGGGCTATTTTCTTTATTAAAATTCCTTACGCAACGAGTGTTATTTTGTGGTTTGAATTTAGCAGCGCACCCTGTATCTTCAGTGAATATCTTATCGAGAGCATAATGGTAAATTATTCTGTCATGATTTGCGAGACTGTATTGTACCTTGTGTACATAGAAAAATGTATTCTTTTTAGGAATGGGATAGATGAAAGTGATGATAGTACAGTTTCATGAACAAAATATTATATAGCACCATATTAAAGCATACGATTTGTTATAAGAAGTACTGATTAGACAAAAAATATTGAAAATTCCAAAAAGTGGCAACAGGTTCATAACAATACGTTGATATCTATACTAACAAAAACGAAACCAAAAAATGAAGAACAATCTTCAAAAAACTGCATATTATCAGATATCTTTGAATGCGACAAATTCTATTTAGGTGAAACATCTAGACCATTGAAAGTCCGAATAAATAAACATAAAAAGTATATCCAAGATAGGGAGTTCTTTAAGTCAGGTATTTGCAAACCTGCTTGGGAAGAGGGGCATAAAATTCAATGGGATTCGACAAAAATAATATTGAAAGAGCCCAATAATATAAGACGAAAAATCAGAGAAAATGCTTTAATACAACTAAATGCAGATACATGTGTAGCTAGTATTTCAGCCGAATGTAGTCAAATTTGGTTACCAATGTTAAAAAGAGAAATTTCCAATAATCAATTACCTGCGTTATCAGGATAGCATCATAAGTTTTTATGCAGGTTTTCTTATGATTTATCTTTGGAATAGTTGTTAATCGATACACACTTCAATACACAAAATCACCAAACTGAGTTATACATATTTTGAAAACAAAAATAATCATACACAAAAAAGTAACAACAAACGCGTTTTTATTAACAAAATTTCCAAAATAAGCGGAAAAAAGCGCTATCCCAATAAAAACCGTTCCTGGAACGTGCACTTCACTGTCATTTTTTTTAAATGGAACACCCCCATTTTGTCTCAATTTTCGGATTACTCTAGCTGAGCTGATTCCAAAAATGTATCACATGTTGATTGCGATTGGTACAGGGTGGACAAAAATACAATAGTTTTGTGTGTGCTCATAAAGTAACGCGTAACATTCTTTATTAGTTAAATTAACAATATTATCAAAAATACTTATTGTCTAGTTCGAACTGCAGCCCATGCTGTATTTGACAGTAAACCAAACAGTGTACAAGTTCTTGTTGAACCTTGTTTATTGTGTCTTGAGAAATATTGTTTATTGCTGTCCGAATTCTCTCTTTTAATTCTTGTATATTTGCTGGTTTCGTTTGATACACAACATTCTTCAGATGGCTCCACATAAAATAATCCAAAGGATTGAAATCTGGTGACCTCGCTGGCCATTCAATAGGTCCACACCTACCAATCCACCTGTTCGGAAAAATTTCATCTAGGTACCTTCAAACATCTACAGCATAATGTGGAGGTGCACCATCCTGTTGAAACCATAAACTTACATCAAAACCCCAAGGATTACTTTATGAGCACACACAAAACTATTGTATTTTTGTCTACCCTGTACCAATTGGAATAAACAGGTGATACATTTTTGGAATCAGCTCAGCTAGAGTAATCCGAAAATTGAGACAAAATGGGGGTGTTTCCTTTCGTCGTGGTAAATGCAGTAGGTCGTATGTCAAAAATATCGAACTTTTCAGAAGGGTCAAAAAACTTTCTCATCTTAACATTTTGCGTCCGATTCGTATGACAATTTTTTTGCAGGAGAGGGACAAAGTCGATTCCCTATTGGTCCACCGACATAGGATCTATAGCAGGTTGTGTATTTGACTAAATTGGTCAGGTTAGTGCAATAAACGAAAAAGTGCTTTTTTTGACATACGACCTATTGCATTTACCACGACGATTTAAAAAAAATGACGGTGACGTCGTTACTCGAAAGTAATTCACCCTGTATATTAGATTATTAATTTAAAATACGGTGAATTAAAATCAAAAATCGACATGTTTCAGGATTATTTCTTAAAAATAGCTAAAAATGAATTTGTTCCATATTTTACAGATACAGTGTATAAATCACAAACTGCAATAACTCTTGTTCTGTTTTTTGTTGTTAATTCTAGCTATCCCTCGTAAAATAGAAAGTGATTTTCCTTATTTTAATAAAGCTTTCGAATCCTCTTAACGAACCTTAAACAAGGAGTGTTCCAACCCACGTAGAAACTTTAAGTCTATCGAAATTCCAATGAAACATATTTCAGCCAACTATCATCCTTTCAAATTCGAAGGGTAAGTTTCGTTGTTCTCGGTTGTGAAATCTTCTCATAAATACCAGGCATTGGTTGCGGTATCTATTTATCAGTACAATCTGTAGGTTTACTATTAGTATGCCTGAGCAGACCGCGGTCCTCCTCCCTTAAAGAGATATACGACTGAGATAACCTGAGAGTATAAATCCACGGATTAAGTAGGGGCGAAGCATGAAGTCCAGAGGCTTAGTTACGCTGGTTCTTGTCCCATTGTCGCTTTTCTGCCGTCTACTCATCTCCGTTAAGCCGTACTCGTTAACTTTTTTGGGATACTATGCGACTTTTTGTACCTGCTTTTTGAGCTCCGTAATAAATTTGAAAAACCGATGTCTTCCGGAAAGGACTCCATTACTAAGGATTATTATTAAAGTTCATTCAGCGTGTAGACGTAAAAAAAACTTTACACGGGGACTAAACTAAGAGTTTTTTTTTATAAAAACTCATCTTATAAATACCAAAAAACTATGAATTTTGAAATGAAACTTCAGGAGGGTATTTTTAAAAGACTAGTACACTTGGAAAAAAATTCACAAAGGGATCACTTTAAGGGTTTCCTTTTTATAAATAATAAATATAAAAGTAGTGAAAATATTCGAAAACTCACTTTTCAAAACAAAAGATACTCATAACTCAACTAATTGAAAAGATAGAACATTCTGGGGAACATTTTAAATATAACACGTGGGTTGAAAAGTCCCGGGCCTGATACATAGATGCGGCTAGGTTTATTGCAATCGCCTGTTTTTCAGTTAGTTCTAGCCTTAAAAAGACAGCTGTCAAATTTTCATATATTCGATTCATTAGTTCGTGAGTTATTGTGCTAAGAGTGACGCTACTTTTAATACTTTCAAAACAATGGATCGAAAACAATTTCGTGTTTTAATTTTACACTGGTTCTTGATGGAAAAAATACCGTTCAAGCAAAGCAATGGCTTGAAAAGTGTTACGGGGACTGCTCTTCATCATAAACAGTAATAACACGATGGTTTGGTAACTTCAAACGTGGTCGTAGAGCCACCGATGATGCGGAACGCAGTGGTCGTCTAAATGAGGCGGTAACACCAGAAAACATTGAAAAAAAATCCACAAAATCGTTTTGAATGATCGAAAATTGAAGTTGCGTGAGTTAGCTGACATCGTAAAGATATCAAAAGAACGTATTTGCTTTATAATGCATGAGCAATTGATTATGCGAAAGCTCTGTTCAAATTTGGTGCCGCGTTTGCTCAGTGTTGACCAAAAACATGAACGTCTTGATGCTTCTGAGCAGTGTTTGATCATGTTTAAACGTAACAAACCGGAATTTTTGCGTCGATATGTGACAATGGATGAAACATGGATCCATCTCCTCACTCCGGAATCAAAACGATGATCATCTGAGTGGATATCAGCTGGAGAACCTCGTCCAAAGCGCCCGAAAGCAACACAATTAGCTGGAGAAGTTATGGCCTCGGTATTTTGGGATATATTTGGTGTAATATTCATCGACTTTCTTGAAAAAGGAATTACCATCAACAGTGAATATTTTACAGCGTTATTGGAGGGTTTGAAGGTGCAAAGAAACGTCCGCATATGACAAAGACAAAAATTTTGTTTCATTAAGTCAACGCAACGTGACACAAGTTAATCAAAACAATGGCAAAACTACAAGAATTGAACTTCGAATTGCTCCCACATCCACCGTATTTGCCAGATTTGGCTCCCAGCGACTACTAGCTTTTCGCAGACATAAAAAAATGCGTAAGAAATTTCGCTCGAATGAAGAGGTTGTCGCTGACACTGAGGACTATTTTGAGGCAAGAGATAAATCGTTCTACAAAAGTGGTATTGAAATGTTATTGCGTTGTTTTTGATGGAAATTACGTTGTGTTGAGAGTGAATTTTGAGTCGACATTTCCAAGCATTATGGTAGTTAGCAAAAATCAAGAAGGTTGAAGGTTATTGAGTCCAATTTGAAAATTATTTAATTTTTTGTTGTTGTACCACTACATGTGTATAAAAGGTGCTGCTGGGCGTCATGGTAGACTTCGATAACTCAACGAATCAATCAGGAGCTTGAAATTCTTCATAGTATTCGAACTTTGACTTTCGTTGACACGGTTTAACAAATTTTTTTCCAAAATGTATGATTTATGAATGCCTTTTTTAATCTACTTATTCATGCATAAGATTTCCCACAATTTTGAAAACTTGGAGAGATATTAACGTGAAAGACTCTGTCGAGCTGTCCTTGCAAGCTGCGTCGCAACCCCCAGCGGGCTTTATTCGAGAATTTAGAAAAATGATTGGGAGTCGATATGTTTTCAATTAGGGACGTAAAAGTCCATCTCCGGACTATGAGTGGACTCTCAAATGGTCTACTAACTACACTGCCGTGCATAAAATTAGGGTCACCCAGTAATTTGAAGATGTTGTAGACATTTTTATTAAATTTTTATTTTTTTCGATTGTAACATAGTTTCTAACGGATTTCTTGAATAAAAATAGCTTTCGTAGTTCAAAGTTTATTGAAACTAATAAAAATGAACGATTTTTCTTTGATATGCTTTTCGTTGAAACAAAATAAATTTTAAGGACTTCAGTAGCTAGCATTCCCTTCTCTGGCAGTGATAACAGCCTGAAAACGACGAGGCATGCTTTGGATCAGATTTTGGTCCACATGCTGTGGAAGGTTGTCCCATTCCTGCACTAGCTTTCTAGAATTTCTGGAGGCCGGTACATGTCTACGTAAATATCTCCCTATTTCATCCCGAACATGTCTTATTGGATTTAAATCTGAACTGAGGGCAGGCCAAACGAATTCTAAAAAAATTAAAATGTCTACAATATCTTCAAATTACTGGGTGACCATAATTTTATCCTCGGCAGTGTATTAACTCTCAATATTTCCAATCTTTCTTGATAGAATGATTATTATAAGATGATTAAATTTACTCAATTCATATGACTGATTAATGTCCATCCAAAATTTAACCTCGATAAATCCACTACGCATTTTTTATCCTTCAAGTGCCTTAAAAAGATGTGCCATATAAAATATCAGATAACCATAAAGGTAATTTTTTTCGTGCTACAATTTAATAGCAGAAAAACCAATATACCCTAGAACGACATTTTTTCACTTTATGCAGCACTGAGTTATTGCCGAATATAACCGGCAGGAAAAACCTTTAAATTGAAGGATATTAATCAAAAATATTCACAAAAATTTCATCCATAAAGCACAGAATAGACTAGAAAAAACTTGAGAACGGCGTTGAATTTATATTAAGTATCCTACAAGGGTAGTTTGAGAAATATTTTGAAGAAACTTTGAAAATATTTTGAAGAAACTCTGATTGGTTGAATGTTATTGATTGGACACTCTCAAATAATTGAGGTTACGACGGATATTGAAATGGTAAAAGTAAAACTTACAACAAGAAATATTTGATTGTTACATTAAATATGCTGAAAATTCGTAACAAAGGGTTTTTTGGGACGAGAAATCTCCTTCGAATAGGGTCATGAAATTTTCTGAAATCCATTTTAACAAATAAAAGATACTCATTGGTTTATTGAATTGTCTTGTTTCTCTGCTAGTCCGTGAGAATATTTGTGACCTTGATGATATCTAGAAGTCTCTTCACAGTATCTCTTTTGGTGAGGTTGGATACAGGTTCGTCCGGCCCTATCTGTCTATATCTCCACCAACGTAGAGCATCACATTCGAAAATTATATGGGTGGCTGTTTCGTCCTCCTCACCACATAATCTACATATAGGTTCTTCTTGGAAGATCCCCATTGTGTGAAGGTGTTTTCTCAGGCAGCAGTGTCCGGTCATAAGGCCGGTTACCAGCCTGATATCTCTCCTATTTAACTTTAGGATTTCTTCAGTAAGTTTTGGTAATGGTTGTTTAACCATTAGTTTACTGTGTTTGAGATTGGGAAATGTTTGCCAGTAATTAAGGTGTTGTTTGTACACCCACTACCGAAGCCTTTGATACACCGGTTACCGGCTCAGGGCCGGTGTAGCTGGTTGCCGATCCTTCTCGTGCTAGGGCGTCTGCTTTTTTCATTCCCTTCAATACCTTTGTGACCTGGCACCCATTTCAGGGTAACCTTATTTGTGGCACAGAGTTTTTTGAGGTTTTCTAATCATTCCCAGACAAGTTAGGATTTTATTGTACTATTATGCTATGATTGACGCTTGACTGTCTGAGCAGATAAGAATGTTTTTACCGCTGTATCCCTTCCTTATGTTTTCTCTCAGACACGAGTCATTTGCGTAGATTTCTGCTTGGAATACAGTGGTATTCACACCCAGTGAATGACTTATGTCACATCTGGAGGATTGACCGTATATTCCAGTACCAGTGCCAGGGAGCCATTTAGATCATGAAATATTTCCAAACCCACCGTTTCGTAAGCAGTGTTTTTCGGTTCGAGAAAACGACTGGCACAGTCAGTTTTCTAATAAAATCAAATTTCAAGTAGTTTTTTTTTTAACATAAAAAGTCTTGTCCGGATTTAGAACATTTGCGCATAATTTTTATTTTATTTCCCCAGCGGTGAGTTGACATTTCTAGACCGTGAGCCGCAATCGGTGCGCTTCCTCTCAAAATATGACACTGACAGAAGTAAGTGAAAAATGATGACGTCGTGTAACATACATTATATTTTTGGCAGAAATTGTGTAATAAATGTTTTATGTGTTGTTAACCATCTTTATTTATGGGATCCCCAAGAAAATTTGATAGTAAATATTTGGGAAGAATTCGCGTCATTGGAGACGATCCTTAGTTAAAGAGCAGCGCTCTCCGCTTGTTAATACCACAAAACTATACATTTTGATTTGAAATTCCAGAAGAGTACTTTTAGAAGGCTAGTCTACTTGGAAAAAAATTTATTGAAGCATAACTCAAAGGGTTTTCATTTTAGAAATTATAAAAGTGGTGAAAATATTCGAAAATCCACTTTCTGAAACCAAAAGGAACTTATAACTAGAGTAATTGAAGTGATGTATCTATGTATGTATGTATGATGGGGTGACATTCACTGAGACCTAAAAGATCTATTGTGCCCCCTTACTTCTACTTAGTTGCTGAGGAACGTCTCGGAGACTAGTAGCTCCTCTGATTCCTATGATTCTGAATTGCTGTGGATGGAGGTTTTTTCTTCCATTTCACAAAACCTACAATCTTCTTCCTCCACTATTTTGAGCTTTTTCAGGTGCCCGTTCAGGCGGTATTGTCCCTTTAGGATCCCTGTTAAATATCTTAGTGCAATCTTACTTTGACTTATGAAATCATTTGATCTTAACGGGTTGTAGCCACTCATCAGAATCTTTGCCGTACTAGATCTTTCCGATGGTCAGATCTTCTCTTTTTTTCACCTTTGCCTATTTCCTCCAATATTACATCACGGTTGGTACCGCCAGAGGGTTCAATCGAAGAGATAGAACGTTTTAGTAACCACCAGTCGATCCGGGGGAAAATTTTACATATAATAATATAATGTTTATTTTGCAAATGTCAGTTTACAAGGCAATACAAAAATGAGTACCTATACAATATCTTACAAACAAACATGAACAATTCCACTAAAACCGAAGTTGTGCGTGGGTGATTTTTTGTTGCTGATCGGCAGCATGTAAACATACTAAAATGCAACATGTATTGATTATCTGGCCTTTGTTCATCTAATCGTGTATAAATTAGTTAGTTATAAAATAACAACTAATTCAGTCGAGAGTGACTAGGATATTAAAACTTAATAATAAATACCTAATAAGCTAATCTTTAAATTCTTATACGTATATTAACACTACTAAAATCATTACAATAAAGTACATTAAAAGTATTTTTCTACTATCACTATCGAAAGTCGTCTTTTGTGCCTTGAAAAGCAACTGCAAAGTTGATGTTCTCCGCGAGCTGTCTTAATTTGACATTATTGGCGCTCTTAAGCAGAAAGTAACTTTGAAGCACGCCTTATTTTCCGCGAGCTGTCATAATTTGACATTATTGGCGCTCTTAAGCAAAAATTAACTTTGGCGCACGCCTAATTTTATTTATAGATAAAAGAGAGCTAGTAGCTAATTTTGGTGGGATAGTAGAAAAAATCTTGCGTGTATTTAGAGCAGAAAGTCTTTTGGTAGTTTCGACAGATTGCCAACGTTCTGTCTCGACTACCAAAGTACTACTTGCTGCTCTTGATACACAATAGCTATTTGTGTACATTATTCTGAATATTTTTTTTGCAATATTACCATTTTTTTTTGGTGAGTATCAAGTAAACCACCCCAACTGAGGATGGCATATTGCAGTCGAGATTGTACTAAAGCATAGTATATCGTTTTAAGGTGAGTTGCGGCGAGAATAGATCTTAAATATTTAAATTTATATAACATATTATATATGAGTGTTTTCGAGACATGGCTAATATGTTTATCCCATCTCAGATGGGGATCTATGGTGACACCTAGATACTTGATATGGCTTGCTCTAGTGATTTTCATGATTTTTCCGTGATTGTTAATTAGCAATTCGTCAAAATTCGGCAACCGGTTTTCATAGTTTGCGAATGGCAAGAAGTTTGTTTTCTCAAAATTAATTGTTAGTGATTTGTGATCAAACCAGTCTTTAAGTATGTTAATTTGATCCTCCACTTTCATTTTTAGGTTTTCCCAGTCTTCGGCTGTAAATGGTATGGCCGTGTCATCAGCGAAGCTAATGATGGAACCATCGCAAGTCATGGTGAGTAGACTGTTTATGTATATCGAAAATAATAGGGGACCAATTACAGTATTTTGCGGTATGCCATAACTTATTTCTGCTTCTGAGCTGAGAACATTATTGATTTTTACAGCCTGCTTTCTGTTATTCAAGTAGCTAGTTATGGTAGGACCTCTACCCTATATTACACCATAAGGGAGTGGTATTACATCAGCCTCGGTGCACTGTCAGCAATTATTACCGAGCATATAAATTGCAGAACATTGTAATTTAGTTCATTCTAATTTTTGTCATAGCATTGTTAAGTTCAATTGTAATTTATAATTAATAAAAATCTTTTTAAAAACTCTTCCGGCTTATACAGTACGGTAATTGGCGCAGTCAGTAGGATAGTTTCGAGACAGTTTTCGTGTGCATAACGTGAACCGTCGTGAATTTCAATTCTTTGTGAAACGGAACTTACAGTTTTTTGAAAAAAAAATAAAAAGGATTTAAAGACTTCCTTGTGAGTGTCCAGACGGAGAATACGTCCCAGCACCATTAAAGAAAACTTGGAAATTGGGTGAGCCATCCTATTATCCTTCCTTCATTATATAAACTTATTACAATTGTTCTTATGGCAAAATTTTGAATCAGGTGTGAGTAACTAAAGCATATAGAAATTCACATTATTTTTTATTTTTTTTTCTCTCTTTATTTCTCTCGTTTTTTTTAAAAAAATATTAGTGAATATAATATTTTTTGAAGTGAGGGTTAAGAAACCAGAATAAAATTTTATTAAAGTTTTAACAATTTACAAAAATTGAGGAATTAATTGAAATAGTAAATAATCTATCAATACAAAGTAACACAATGCCAAATAACGAAACTCCTGTAAATTATCAATTAATGAAATTATACATTGATACAATACCTAATTTTAATGGTGATAGTGGCACTTTAGAAATATTTTTGGAACATTGTGATTGCCTTATAAATCAATACAAAAATTTACAAAATCTTAATGATCCAATAAACAGCTTTCTTTTAAGAGCTGTGATAGGTAAACTATCTGGCAATGCTCTTATGTTGGTGGGTTCTAGACCAGAAATTAGGGCTTGGAACGACCTAAAAAATTTACTTAGGCTTAGTTTTGGGGATCAAAGAAACTTAGATTGTCTTGTTCAAGATATAATAATTATGACACCCTTTAGAAATGAATCATTCTTTACATTTGGGCAAAGAATTCAAAAAGCCAGAAGCTCGATTGCTTCAAAATTAATATCAATGAATTTGAGTGTAGAGGAACGTACATTTCGAATTAAAAATTATGATGAATTATCACTAAAAACTTTCATTCGCGGCTTAACAGGTCGTACACAAGATTTGGTTAGATTAAGAAATCCCGACTCACTAGAGTTAGCCATGTCATACGTCGTAGAAGAAGAAAATTTCACATTAAGTCAAAAACAATATGGGTTTATACAAAATACAAACTCCAGACAAAATGTCAGTAACAGAAATACGTCTTATAATCAAAATCATCAATTCCCCAAATCTAATCAATATCCAAATCAGAATTTCCAAAATTATGGTAATACTAAATCTTATGGTCAAGATATTCAAAATAGCAATTTTCCATCACAACCCATTAATATTCAGGCAAGACAGAATATGCCTGCACCCAAATATTTCACAAATCGTCAAGTTTTTGGACCCCGAACTAATGTATTCAAACCTACGGGTCAAACTCCCAAAAATAACCCTGAACCAATGTCTATTTCTACCAGAAATCCCACTATTCAAAGATATAACTCCAATAGAAATCATTTTCAAAGCTCCGGTCCCAAAAATTTTACTCACCAAGAACTCTATAACATAGAAACAGCCCAAAATAACCGAAACGTCAGTTTCAAAGACCAATTCGATAATACTTATGATAACGAAAATACAACCGAAAATGTTTATTGTCCCAATGAAAAAACTGATTGCAACGAATATCAGTCCGATATGTTGGCAGGTGATATAAATTTTCACAGCGTGACACCACCAAACCAACAAATGTGATAAAAATCAATAATTTATTTGAAACCGAACTACCATCTATTTATATACCCCAATTAAACGCAAAATTTTTAGTAGACACAGGTAGTTCACGTAGTCTAATAAATTCTGAAATAGCTCAACGTTTTTACCCCAATTTAAGGAAACGAGAACATTTCCAGATTCAAACATCTCATGATATAACGTTTCATGATGAAATAGCGATAATACCGATATTTGAAATTTTTAAAGTATGTGGTTCTCATAAATTTTATATATTCAATTTTAATAATAATTACCAAGGTTTAATAGGTATGGATATATTGAAAAAATTACAAGCTATCATTGATATCGATTCGAAATTACTGATTACACCTCGTATTGAAATACCTTTAATTTTCAACAATTGCTCTAATATAAATAAAAATAATACATTATCAAATAATTATATAATAACAATTCCTGGAAACACAGAGCAAGTCGTCAGACTTCCCGTAAATCAGGAACATGGATTTGGATTATTAGAACAGATAAAGTTCGCCGAGAATCTCGTAACTCACACGGGAATTGTAAACATAAAAAAATTTTTCGCGTTAACTACAATATCAAATTATACTGACAATCCACAGAGGATTATAATTTCAACGCCTTTTAGTGTAGAAATATTAAATGTAAGTGAATTAAATTATATGCCAAATAACAAAGATTACAGTGTGAATCAAAATGTTGATAAGATTCTAAGAGAAAATTTATCTAAACTAAATTTGAAACATTGTAATTCCGAAGAAAAAAAAGCCATATCTAAGTTGTGTTTGGAGTACAGAGATATCTTCTATTCAGATAAAATTCCTTTAAGTTTTTCAAACGAAATTAAACATTCAATTAAATTAACAGATGATAAACCAGTTTTTAGTAAATCATATCGTTTTCCCGAAGTACACAAACAAGAAGTGTGTAACCAAATAAACAAAATGTTAGAACAAGGTATAATTAGACATTCGGTTAGTCCTTATAGTTGAAATATATGGGTGGTTCCAAAAAAATTCAATTCCAAAACTGGAGAACAAAATTATCGATTAGTAATAGATTATAGAAAGTTGAACGAGAAAACTATTAATGATAAATACCCGATCCCAAATATTGTAGATTTATTAGATAAATTAGGTAGGGCAAACTATTTTACAACACTAGATTTAGCATCCGGCTATCACCAGATACAGATTGAAGAAGAAGACATACCGAAAACAGCTTTTACAGCTCTAAATGGAAGATACGAATTTACCCGTATGGGTTTCGGTCTTAAAAATGCACCTGCTACCTTTCAGAGGGTCATGGACAACGTCCTGAGAGGGTTGAATAATGATATTTGTGTTATATATCTGGATGATATACTTATTTTTAGCACATCCCTACAAGAACACATTTCGAGATTGAAAGGTGTTTTTGATCGCCTACGCAAGGCAAATTTTAAGGTACAGCTAGATAAATCTGACTTTTTACAAAAATCAGTTTCCTATTTGGGCCATGTCGTATCTACTGAAGGCGTGAAACCAAACCCGGAGAATATCTCGGCTGTACAAAACTTTCCCATTCCCAAAACACATAAAGAAATTAAATCTTTCTTAGGTTTAATTGGCTACTACCGTAGATTCATAAAAGATCTGGCTAAAATCACAAAACCATTGACACTTTGTCTTAAAAAGAACGCAAAAGTCATTCATGATCAAAAATTCATTGAAAGCTTCAACACTTGTAAAAAAATTTTATGTAATAACCCAGTATTGCAATATCCCGATTTTGAAAAACCGTTTATACTAGCAACAGATGCATCGAATGTGGCACTTGGAGCTGTCTTATCCCAAGGCACTATTGGCCAGGATAAACCTGTGGCATACGCGTCACGAACACTTAATGAATCCGAACAAAATTACAGTACAATAGAGAAAGAGCTTCTTGCCATTACATGGGCCTGTAAGTATTTTAGGCCTTATCTTTTCGGTAGACAATTTACTATTGTTACTGATCACAGACCCTTAACTTGGCTATTTAATTTAAAAGAGCCAAACTCAAAATTAGTAAGGTGGCGCCTTAGATTAGAAGAATTTGATTATAAAATAGCTTATAAACCAGGTAAATTGAATAGCAACGCTGACGCTTTAAGTCGAGTGCAAGTAAACACTTTAGAAACAGAATCAATAGCAAATAACCCAGGTGACATAAATAAAGAACGAAAAATAGCTGATGACCCACGAAATTACATTTCTGATAGAGATTTCGAAGAAAGCGGTCCAAGCAATCATATCCCCAAAGTTAATGTCCTATCAGACGTTCAAATAGTTCCCCCAAACTATACAGAATCAATTCACAATCATAGTGAACAGTCAGATTCTGATGAAACTTCCCGTTCTCTCTCAAAAGAAATCGCAAATGAAGGTATACCAATTTTAGATGAAATAATCAATAATAAAAATAATCAAATTCTAGTCTATGAACGCAACAACCAAAAACTAACAGTCAAATCAGAAAAGTACTTCAAGCAAAATATAATTACGGTTACTTTACCTTTAGAAAATAATTCAGATTTAATTATAGATCTTTTAAAAAATTACCTGAAACCTAATTCTACTTATCACATCTATTTTGAAAATAGGAGATTTATCCCGCAATTTGTACACATTTATTCGGAAAATTTTAGGAAAGATTATTTAAAACTAATTATGTGCACTCGGTTAATAAATACGATAAAAGACGCTGACGAACAAATAATGTTGATTAAATTTAGACATGAAGGGAAAACCAATCATCGTGGTATCGAAGAAACACTAAATTATTTAAAACAACATTATTTTTGGGTAAATATGAAGAAAACAATCAGTACTTACATAAATGCTTGTGACATTTGCCAACGAACTAAATATTCTAGGAAACCCCCGTATGTCCCTCTAAACTTAACAGAAACCGCATCAAAACCATTTGAGATTTTACATGCCGATATTTTTCACTACAATAAAAATCTCTATTTAACTGTAGTGGACCCATTTTCAAAATTTGCACAATCATTATCAATCACTGGCAAAACAGCCATACATATTTGCGACGCGTTAACTAAATACTTTTGCAGTTTTGGAGTACCACAAAAAATTATATTAGATAGTGGTACTGAATTTAAAAACGATACAGTTCGCGAACTTCTCAATTTACACAAAATTAAGGTACATTTCACGACACCAGGGCATCATGAATCCAACGGTATAATAGAAAGATTTCATTCGACACTTATCGAGCACTTACGCATTTTAAAAGAAGTTTATCCCAATGATACCGATTTAATCAATTATGCTGTTCTCGCCTATAATAGTTCAATACATAGTGCAACTGGATTTACACCATTTGAACTCGTATTTGGACACACTAATTCGCGTAATCCTGACGAAATATTTCAAAATAAAGAACTATTCTCAAGTTATGTGGAAAATCACAGAGAAAAACTGAAACACGTTTACAAAAGTGTCAATGATCATTTAGAAAATAACAAACAACAGGTTGTAACTAAACATAATACAGCTGGTGATAAAAACTTAGAATTTAAGATCAATCAAGTAGTTTATAAGAAAAATCCATATTATAGAAATAAAAAGAATAATAAATTTATAGGACCCTACACTATAACTAGGTTATTGGATAACAATAAGGTTGAAATTGTGAATAAAAAACAGAAAAAATCTGAAGTACATATTAAAGAATTAAGAAAACCTCATTGTTTTCAGAATCCAGAAAATGCTGAAACTCGGGACAGTGTGGAAGCTGATAGCAATGTTGACGATAGTTAGCTCCCAAGAAATTAAAGTTGTCGATATAAGCCTTTCTCCTGGAATACTTCCCTTTAAACTTGGCATTGCAAACATAGTTACTAGTAAACATATTTTCTTACAGAATATAGACATAAAAGTGCTCGAGGAAGAAATTAGAAAATTAATTGTGTTGTGTCATAATATGAATATGTCAATTAATCAGGAAAAACTCTCGCATAATTTAAATTTACAACCAAAACTCGATCACCTAATGTATTTAATTGATGAACTATTGAATAAATTCGATAATATTAGATCATTAAACGTTTCAAGACAAAAACGCGGACTAATCAATGCAGGCGGTAGCATATCCAAATTTTTATTTGGAACTCTAGATGCAACAGATGGAGAAAAAATCGGAAATGCTTTAAATTTATTGAAAAATAATCAACAAAAAATAGTCCGGGAAGTGAATGCACAGATTTCATTATCAAAAAAATTAACAAACAAATATTCATCAGCTTTAGATTATATTGTTAGTAATCAAAGAATAATAACTAAGCGAATCATAGACTATAAGACTTATTTAGATAATCTCACAAATGAACTTTACAAATTTTCCATGTATTCTAGTATACTTGACCAAATATTCCTAAATGCCAATACTATCAACACACTAATCGAAAACCTGGAAAACGCCATCACGTTTGCCAAATTACATATAATACACCCAGATATTTTAACACATCAAAATTTGAAAGATTTTTTAAATGAATTGAATGATAATTACAGGAGCGACGAAATATTAAATCTAGATATTAATTCATGGTATTCAGTAATTCATGCAACCTGTTATTTCACTGCTGATAATATAATATTTGCCACAGAATTTCCCCTCATTCACCCCAATGTATTTAAATACTACCACCTTTATCCTATCCCTACCAAAAGTGACACAATAATTATACCCAAAAAACCTTTTTTGGCTCTAAGTGAAGAAATCCATCAGTATATGGACGACCCGTGTACCCTACTTGGAAAAAATTATATCTGTCCCCAAGTGCAACTAAATGTGAAAACCAAAGACTGTATTAAAGACCTTATTCAAGACATCGGAACTTCATGTGTGCAAGTACCTATTAAGCATCCGTCACAGATATTCAATAAAATTAATGATGAATATCTGATCGTCATCACAAGTGAAAAATTAAAAATAAAAACCAACTGTCCAGACGAAAATTTCCTCACTATTGGTGGCAACTCCGTAATACAGATTCCCGTTAATTGCAGCATCGAGTACCAAAACTACAAATTCGGAAACAAGGAAACTACAAAATTTGGCCAACCGTTAATCCTTCCGACCATTGAAATGGACAACTTCAAGTCCCAAAGAGTCCTAGAACAAAAACCTTTGACTATTGAAAATATTCCATTAGAAGATATCCACACACTTCAAAACGATCTAACAGCAACCAATCCATTATCAATAGAAGATATTACCAATTTGAAATCAATTGATTGGTTACAATGGACATTTATAATAATTCTAATATTAACCGCAGCAGCTTACCTATTGTGGACCTGTAAACTTAAGAAGACCTACAAGAAGCAACGAAAGCCCCAAGAAAAGCCTTCTCCTTTGGAACCCGAAGTCTTTCTCTGATAAGGGAGGAGTTATGGTAGGACCTCTACCCTATATTACACCATAAGGGAGTGGTATTACATCAGCCTCGGTGCACTGTCAGCAATTATTACCGAGCATATAAATTGCAGAACATTGTAATTTAGTTCATTCTAATTTTTGTCATAGCATTGTTAAGTTCAATTGTAATTTATAATTAATAAAAATCTTTTTAAAAACTCTTCCGGCTTATACAGTACGGTAATTAGCTTTTTAATTGCTTTTGTGAATTACCTCGTATACCTGATCAACTTAGTGCCTCTAATAACTGGATATGGTCTACAGTATCAAATGCCTTGGCTAGATCTAGGAATACACATATTACTGACCGTCTGTTGCCTATATGTTCATATACAGGGTTGGGATAAAGTTTGGAACCAAGTAAATATCTTTTAAACGAAAAGAACGATATTTATGAAAATTTGCAGGTAAGTGCAATGGAACAAAATGCATCTGATGTACATTTTTTTGTTAATAATATACATCCGGTTTAACCGGAAATGCCATCAACTTCTTTAATTTAAATGGGACACCCTATATATTTTTACAGATATTGAAAGAGCTTGTTATTTTGAATTCGCACATACTGAGTTTAGAGTAAAAAAATTTGTAAAAACGGGGAATAACTTACTGTTAGTTGTACAATAGGTGTACATTTCATTATTTTGGAATAATGAGAAACAAAATTCAAATGTTCAAAATGCTCGCCGTTTACTTGCTGAGAATATGCCATCCTATTAACAAATTCTTGAGTCACTCTTTCCAAGACTTCTCCACGTATTAGTTCACATTCATCAATAATTATTTGTCTCAATTCCTGTAAGTTTGTTGGTCGTCTAACGTAAACACGTGATTTTAGATATCCCCAAAGAAAAAAATCTAGCTGGCTAAGATCCGGAGAACGAGCAGTCCACTCTATGAATCCTCTACGTCGAATCCATCGATTTGGAGAATTCGCATCCAGAAAATCCCTAACCCGTCTTTCATATAGTGGGGAGGTGCTCCATCTTGCTGAAACCAAACATTTTGTGGTAATTGCCCATTCTATTGAAGTGCAGGAATAATTTCGTTATTTAGTAGATCCAAATACTTGTCACCATTCAGGTTTTCGACAATTCCCATCCAAACATTTAACTTCTGTGGATGCTGGGTATGTGCTTTTCATGAATCCAATGAGGATTCTCATTTGACCAATACCTTGAGTTATGGCGATTAACTGTTCCATTTAAACAAAAAGCTGCCTCATCGGAAAAAACTATGTTAGGAGCAACATTGTCGTCGACATTACAGATGTCCATTAGCCGTTCGCAAAATTCCAGCCATCGGTCAAAATCATCGTCTGACAATTCTTGAACCAACTGTACCTTATACGGATGTTACTTTGCACTTTTTAATATCTTTCCTACAGAACATCGACTGATACCATGGTTTAGTGCCAAATTTGTGGTGGAAGTTTGAGGTGATTCTTCCTAATCGATTGCAATATTTTGTTTAACAGTTTCGTTCGTTGCAGTCCGCGGTCTTCCAGGTTTTAGCAAATTTTTTACCATCCCAGAACGTTGTAATGTTTTAGTTACTGTTGAGCGTGATATAGGATTTCTCTCTGGATGCAAATTATTGAAAATATGACACACTTCTTCATGAGTTCTAACACGATCACCATAACCGATCATCATTAAAATTTCAATACGCTCTTTTTCACTTAATTGAACCATTCTAAATTGTAAAATTGATTTCCGTCAATTAGAATTTGACACTTGGAGAACAAAAGACGTACTAAACAGTACTCGTTTATTTATTACTATGCATATAAACAACATCAATTAGTTTATCTAAACAGTTTTTTGCCCTAATGCAAAAAACTCAAAGGAAGTTGATTAAAGTGCTATATTCCTCGTTTTTACAAATTTTTTACACTAAACTCAGTATGTATGAATTCAGAATAACAAGCTTTTTCAAATTATATAGGGGTCCCGTTTAAATTAAAGAAGTTGATGGAATTAAACCGGATGTATATTATTAACAAAGAAATGTACATCAGATGCATTTTGTTTCATTGCACTTACCTGCAAATTTTCATAAATATAGTTCTTTTCGTTTAAAAGATATTTACTTGGTTCCATACTTTATCCCAACCCCGTATTTCGCTTGTTAGAGCAGCTATCGCGTCGGTTGTTGATAAACCTTGCCTGAATCCATATTGTTTGTTAGATATCAAATTGTACTTGTCAATAAATTCCATCAGTCTAGATTTGAGTAGTTTCTGGAATATTTTATTGAATCTTGTTAGCAGCGAGATCGGTCTGTAATTATTGACTATTTCAGGATCTCCTTTTTTCAGAATAGGACTTCTTAAACGCGTTCGGACATTGGCATGTTTGAAATATGTTATTTATAAGAAATGTTAGTAGGGATGTTATTTCTTCTGATATTTCCTTGAGATGTTCAGCTCTGATACCGTCAAATCCAGGGGATTTTCTATTTTTAAGAGAATGAATTATTTTAAAAATCTCTTTTTCATTTACTGGGTTGAGAAAGAATGTGGTAGGAGGTTTGATTATTTTCTCAGCATAGTTTCTACCTATATTCGCAAAGAATGAATTGAATAGGTTTGCCTTCTTTTCATTATCGTTTCTTTTTATTCCGTCATCACATAATAATTCTTTTATTGAAGAGTCTTTCCCAGGAGCGTTAATTTCATTCACGATTTTCCATAATTATGATGAGCTATTTTTACTATTTTTAATTCCATTTTGGTAATATTTCTGTTTAGCAATTTTTGTTAGTCTGTTTGTAAAGGCTCTGTAATCGAGTTTTTCTTTTTTAACATATTTTGAGGATCTTCTTTGTATTCGTGATATAATGAATTTTTATGTATGCATGTTAATTTTGAGTCGATATTCCCAGGCATCGAAGGATAGTTGGCATAGATCAAATTTTACTATATGAAAATGTTAAAAATTCGTAACCAGTAGTTTTCACCTTCAAATAGTGACATGAAATTTCATAAAAAACGCATTTTCAACATAAAAATCTTTTAAATACAACAAAACTATGACTATTGAATTGAAATTACAGGAGATTATTCTCAAAAGAATGGTCTACTTGAAAAAAAAATCTCTAGGACATAACCTAAGGGTTCGCTGGTAAATTACACCCCACAAACGCGACTTTAAGAGAAAAATTATTAAAATTTCCTTGAATAGAATACAACATTTGTTAGCTTCAAAAAACACGCTGAATAATTTTTGCTGTGAAAATTTCAATATTGAAGCGGAAACTCGAGAAGTACACATCGAAAAACAAATAATACTCAGCGACAAATTGGAAAAAAAGGCAAAAAGGTTGAACTAACACGAAACTTATGAAAAAGCCGAATCAAAAATACATTAGGAAAACGACAGTGTTAATTACTTTTTTCTAATGAATTCTGTCGGTGGAGATTAATTGATTTTTCATGGTAATTGTGCCGTATACGTTTCAAAATGATTAATTTTACTAAAATAGGAATGAAGTCCGTATTAGTAAATAATAATCCTGCCCTTCCCAGCTCTACTTAAAAACGAATCTGATAAAGATTGGGCGATTTTATTTTTCCGATTCAATGAATTTTTGATGACCTTTTCAGTTCACTTTAAAAGTGAGTTTGGTGACACGTAACTTTAATATAAGTTGAGTGTTTTTTGAGGAAGTTACAGCGATCAAAAAATGTGCAAGTATTCCCCATAATTAGGTTAGTTTTGTAGAATCTGGCTTTTAAAATTATGTTCAACCAATTCAGTGGCTTTAGGAAAGGCAGGAGCACACAAGATCATATTTTCTTTATAAAGCAAATAACTGAAAAAGCCTGACAAGAAAAAGATTGTTTTGATCCGCAGATGTATGTATGTAGGATGGGGTGATATTCACCGAGATCTAAAAGATCTATTGTCTCAGAGACTAGTAGCTCCTTTAGTCCTATTTCCCTGAGAAATTTTAGGATATCTACAGTCTTCAACTCAGGTACATGTCCCTCTTCTATCCAATAATCTCTAAGGTGCTGTGCCCTAGGATTCTGAGTTGCTGTACAATTCGCAAGTATGTGGAGGGAGGTTTCTTCTTCCATGCCACAGAATCTACATTCTTCTACCTCGACTATTTTGAGCTTTTTCAGGTGCCCGTGCAGGCGACATTGTCCCGTTGGGTTCCCTGTTAAAACTCTTAGTTGACTTATGCATCCATCTGATCTCAACGGGTTGTAGTCATCCATCAGAATCTTTGATTGTCTAAGCCCTAGTAGATCTTCCCAATGGTCAGATTGCTTTTCTTCGACTTTGCCTATATCTTCCAATATTACATTGGGGCTGATACCGCAAAAGGGTTCCGGTCACCAAAAGGGTCTTTCAGTCCCCCTCTTTTTTAGTCCATCTGCTATTTCATTTCCTTCTATTCCAGTGTGTCCTGGAATCCACAGTAAGGTTACTATATCGTTCTCGCCAAGTTCATTGACTATGCTTAGACATTCCCACACCATTTTGGAATTGATTACACAAGAGCTCAGTGCTTTAATGGCTGCTTGACTATCCGACAATATGATAATCTTTTGCCTTCTATATCACTTGTCAATATTGAGCTGGGCACACCTCCTTATGGCGTGAATTTCCGTTTGAAAGATACTTGGAGTTTTTCCCAAGCTTTCAGAGTGTTTGGTTCCTGGCCCATACACTCCCATCTCAGTTCCTTCTATTTTTTTTTGAGCCGTTTGTGTACCATTGAATGGCATTATTTCCAAGTATTTATCCCCATAATTAGGAGAGTTTTGTAAAATCTGGCTTTTTAAATTATTTTTATTTAATTCAGTGGCTTTAAGAAGGGCAAAAGCACACAAGATCATATTTTTTCTATAAATCAAATAACTGAAAAAACCCGACAAGAAAAATATTGTTGTGATCCTCAGATCAACAGTGGCTGAAGAATAAAAACTCTTAGGTAATCAATACTTTGTTTACTCCCTTGACTAATTTAAAATGTTACACTGACATACAGTGCTATTCAAAAGTCCCCTCCCCCCCCTCGTATCTTTTGAACGGCTACACTTACATTAATAAAATTTGGTGTGGTAAACTTCTCTACAAATGGTTACAGGTGACGTAATAGTAATAGATGACGTCACAGTGCCACTCTGGCCAATACTTTTAAATAAGTCCTTATGGCAAAGGATATATCGTTTGAAAGGCATTGACATTGGCTCAATGAACTATAGTTCATTGCATTGGCTACATAGCCATATTAATTTTGTTTGGGCTTAAACTAATTTTGACAGATAAATTAAATGAATACCAAAATTATTGGAATTATTTTTTAAAATTTAATTAATCAAATATCAATAATGGATTCTTATAGCAAGTGTTCGAAATGTGCTCCGTCCACTTCCTGACAGTAATACATCCTATTAGTAAACTCTTGTCGTACTCATTCGAATATGTCAGCTGAAATTGCATTGCATTCTTCAATAATTCTTTCTTTCAAAACGCCAATGTAGTATAAACCTTGGATTTCAAGTACCCCCATAGAAAAACATCTAATGGTGTCAGATCTGGTGACCGAGGTGGCCATTCTATAGGACCTCGCCGGCCGATCCATGTACCTCGATATTCTTCATCCAGGTAACGTCTTACTGCACCATAATAACGTGCAGGAACACTACCTTGTTGAAATGTTATTTCCAGATGGCCGAATTCATCTGGATTATCTTCCAGAATTTCAAGAATTAACGGCTCAATTGCATTTTGTAACATCTCCAGATACACTTCACCGCTTAAATTTGAATTTAGGAAAACAGGACCAACTATGTGGTTTCCCAAAATACCTGCCCAAACATTGACTTTTTCTGGAAATTGGGTATGTTGTTCACGAGAGGTGTGAGGATTTGTGTCACTCCAATACCTTACATTTTGTGTATTCACATTTCCATTGAGGCAAAAAGTACTTTCGTCACTAAAACAAATTGTTTTTGTGTAATGTGGGTTTTCACTAATATTATTTGTCATACATTCACAGAATTCGAGTCTTCTGTCGGGGTCGTCATCCGAAAGGTGGTGCACCATTTTTAACTTGTATGGATGAAATTTATTTTTAGCCAACACTCTCTGTACTGTACTTTTACTTACTTCACAGATAGACGCAACTTTAGTTGAAGAGGAAGTAGGGTTTACTACCATTTCAGCAACTATATCAATTTTTTTATCATCACTAAATGTTGGTCGACCAGATCGTTTGGCATTTTGAACACTGCCTGTTGCTTCAAACTTGTGAAGAAGCTCCCTCAAATAAGTTCTCGAGATAGGGCGATCTGGGTATCTCTCATTAAATAAACGTTTTGCTTCATGGAGATTCTTTCCAGATTTAAATGTGAAATAATAATTTTGGTATTCATTTAATTTATCCGTCAAAATTAGTTTAAACCCAAACAAAATTAATATGGCTATGTAGCCAATGTCAATGCCATTCAAACGAGATATCACTTGCCATAAGGTCCTATTTAAAATTATTGGCCAGAGTGACACTGTGACGTCATCTATTACTATCACGTCACCTGCTACCATTCACCCTCCAAAAGTTATTAATGTGAGTGTAGCCGTTCAAAAGATACGAGGGGGGGAGGGGACTTTTGAATAGCACTGTATATGTTTTTAACAATAGTTGCCACTCAAGAAGAAAATAAGTTTTGATATTTTAGAAGTGGCTAAATTTTCAAAAACGTGCAGCTCTATGCGAAAAAGTGAAACTAAAACTTATTTCCCTTTGACACTGAAACACATTCATGTTTATTGTTTATTACTGGATTATTGTATTTTCCATTTTTTTCGTCTATTATATTATTATTACAATTTATATTGTTGAGTCGTTTTATATCCACATTGTACGATATAATATATGTAGTGAATAAAATTAAATCAACTCTATAGATTGTCAAAATCACTTTAATACCAACATTTATTGCCGAGTTGGACAACACGTTGAGTGCAATAAACACTTTCTGCACGAGTTGCAAACAATACTTTTTCTACGTCCATGCAAAAACCAAAAATTAAAATTTCTTATTTAGGTTGCTCTAAAATGGACTAAAAATGGCATCGATTTGAATGTTTATGTTTGTCATGATGACAAAACGTTGTAGTAAAATGACAGAAGAGTGCAATAATATTTTTTTCTACTCTCACACTAGTAAATTCCATATTACTTACTATTTGTAAGTAAATAGATCATTACGGATACTGACACGGAATGACTAGCACGTAATAAAAAAATTACGCTTCAGTTCTAGAAAAACAATAATTTATCACCCAAGCCTAGTCAGTCAATGGTTTCGAGTAACCATGGAAACGAGTTAGTAGGGGTTGTTTTGACGTTTAATAATTAATAAGACTCGCTGTCACTAGCTGTTAGTGTGTACATTTGTTTTAAAGACAAATAATTAAAATGAGCTCATCAAATAGTGAAAACAAACTAAGTAGCGCACTACCCAATATTATACAATTAGCAGCGGTCACTACTGACAACATATTGCCAGAAAAGAGGAAGATATGAAAATGTATACCGGCAGTTTATGGACTGGCGAGCAACTAACAATGTAAGTTCATTTTCTGAAAACGTACTCTTGGCATATTTTGGAGAAATCACTAAGAAATTCAAACCATCTTCATTATGGGCAGTATATTCGATGTTGGGGAGTACTATAACTTTGAAGAATAGTGTCAATATTAAAAATTATACAAAATTGCGAGGCTACTTAAAAAGACAATCCGACGGTTTTAAATGCAAAAAATCGAAAACCTTACATTCTGATGAGATAAAACTCTTTTAAATGAAGCTCCTGATGTGGAGTATTTATTCGTAAAGGTATGTTTTTTAATAGAATAAAAATGATATAATATTATATACTTAGAATAACTTTTATGTTAAGGTTGTCGCAATTTTTGGAATATGTGGAGCTTGTAGGAAACAAGAGTTAAAAAATCTTAAACTTAGTGACATCAATGATTCAGGTACCATGTTGTTGGTTAGAATCCCTGATACGAAAACTAAAGTACCTAGATCTCTCGTGATTTCTGGTAATTTCTATAAAATTTGCAAACAATATATGGATATTCGCCAACAAGTTAGCGATCCGCAAATAAGTCAATTTTTCCTAAACTATCAAAGAGGTAAATGTACGAAACAAGTGGTAGGATTGAATAAAATAGGCGGTGTACCTAAACAAATAGCCGAATATTTAAAGTTACCTGATCCCAAAGAGTACACAGGTCACTGTTTAAGACGAACTTCCGCCACTCTTTTGGTTGACGCCGGTGGTGATTTAATGACTCTTAAACGACATAACGACACATTACTGTAAATAAATGTTTACTTTAAATTATTTTTTCTGGCTACTGTTTAATAAATAAATGCTACTTGTTATTCATGCGTTTTATTTTTATTAATGAAGTTGTTCGTAGAAAAAGTATAGTACACAACTAGAGTTGTAAGCTTATAACATGCTTATAGAATTACCACACTCGCGCTACGCGGCTGTGCACAACTTTTCTATTCGCATGTAATAAGCAACTTACAACTCTTGTTATGTAATATACTATTATTGCACTAGAGCAATAAAGAAATAGTTTTTTAATTATAGAGTTCAATAAACTTTTGATTTTGCATGAACGTAGAAAAAAAATTAGCTGTTTTCAGGTAAATTGTGATCAGTAGAGGTTTCCTTACGTATTTTTTTTAATGTTACTATATAAAAATATTGGTCTAGACTCCTCCTTTGTTTGAAAATGTCCAATTTTTCGTAGTTGAAAACCCCTTTTTACAGAGTGGATAAAAAAGCGTCAGTTTTAATGAACAAAGCTTTTAAAAAAAACGTTGCAATAAACGAACCGTTTAATTAGTGACAGGTAAACAGTGAATGTAAATGATGATAGAAAAGTTTCGCCACAAAGGACACCTTAATTTTAAATAAAGTCTGATTTATTTTCGGCTCTTTTTGTAATTCATTCTCGTAATTGCAAAACTTGACGCCTTACTGAATCTCCGGATTCCGTCTCATTTCGTCTCAATCCCTTTGTCACGATTCTCATTTTTTGGTGTAGTCACAGTGCTGCTAACTTTTAGAACTGCAGTAAAAAACTTTGTCCTTTGGGAAACTCGAAGCTACGAATAAAGCATGATTTTTCCTCTCTAGTTTTCTAGAAAGACAAAGGCTCAGAACGTCTCCTTTTTAATTCCATTTACTGTGTTTAGGTTTCTAGAGAAAAAACTATATTTTTTGTCAATTCAACTATTGATATAGTAAAAGTCACCAATGTTTCTTGTTACGTCATAACTCATAAGCATCCGAATCAAATCAATAAGACAGTTTTCATTGTTAGAGAGTTCAGCATGTATATCTGGTGATCTAATTATGAGAGGAAATAAATAAAAACTAAATTTAACATATCATAGTTATCACTTGAATGGCATTTAACAGCAGAAATGGTCCGCCATTAGCAAATTTCTTTTGGAAATATTCATGTAATTTTCTAATACACTCACCTTTACTTTCGTCTAAACGTTTACCAGGCATATTGTGGATAACTATCACAATAAATGTAAATGAACGTTACCTGTTTAAAGTCATGACAATGACGACGAACTTTAATGGTGACAGAATGATCTCCGCATAAAGTGATGTTTAGCTATATAAGTACAACACGAGACAGAGTGACAAACCGATAAAGACGAAATGGAATGGCGTAGCTTAATTCAGGCACAAACGCGGTCAGTGATATCCACATAACATTAGAGAGTCTTTGATACCCATCTGCGTATGTCCTTTTCTACTGTTTCTATCCACTTATTTTTTGGTCTTCCCCTATTGCTTTTACATCCTGTTCCTCTTCTAAGTACTTCTTTTGCTTCTCTGTTATTTGCAAGTGCCTTGAGTATCTTATACGTTGCGACCTTACCACCGTCGATATCGGAGGGCTTTCATAAAATTCCATGAGCTCCTGATTTGTTCATCTGATCCAGAATATTCTACTCTTCTTTCCCCATATATTTTTCTCTCCCATATATCTAGTCGTTCCTCTTATTTTTTATTCACGATCGTCTTATGATCGTTTGATAAAATTATTTTTTTGTTTTTATTGATACCGTTTTCTATTTAAACGCGTCTTCAATAGTGCTCAATCGCTCCTGTATTCTTTTGTCATTCTTGTATTAATTTCTTTTGACTCATCATTTTTGTTATTGATATTAATTCATAGGTAGCTTATTTCGTTTGTATTCGTAATAGTCTACTCTTTATTGTCTAAAATACTCTCACTATCCAGTTGCTCATTACCTGTTCTTACTATCATGTATTTTGTTTTATGTTCATTTAACTGGAAACCATTTTTTCCCGCACTATTTTCCAGACGGTTTAATACTTCACAAACATCAATATCTAGCCTACACTGACCACTAATAGCAAGGTCAAGGAATTGGATAGAAGAAAAATGTAAGCCAGTACATGTGTCTAACAATTCATAGTTAAGTCACAATGTTTTTCATTATTTGAACACTATGTATGTATATGGGACCTAAAGGATCTATTGTGTCCTCTTATTTCTACTTAATTCCTGAGGAATCTCTCAGAGACTAGTAGCTCCTTTAGACCTATCTCCAGCAGGAGTTTTAGGATATCTGCAGGTTTCAACTGAGGTAAATGTACCTCTTCTATCCAATAATCTCCTAGGTGATATCCTATGACGTGAATTTCTGCTTGGAAGATACTCACTTGTGGTTTTTCCCAAGCTTTAAGGGTGTTTGGTTTCTGGCATGTATTGCTTTTGAGCCGTCTGATGTGTACCATTCTTTCCAAGTCTGGTAATGTTATTTGGATCCCATTTCTTCTTGTTGCTTAATTTCGTAACGAATTTCTTTGAAAAGTTATACCTTTTTATCATACCACTTTGTGGCATGCCCCAGGTTTTTTTTATTCCTAAGAAGTAGGGTGTTTTTTTTAATAATTCCCTGTCTGCTTACTCTGTATCTTTCTTTCTGCAACACTTTCCACCACCATATCTAGAGGTGTGATGTTGAGAATTACTTCCACAGCTGCCGTTGGGAATGTTCTCATTCGTCAATCGTCGTCCATAGACTGGTTTTGCTACCCTACGCAATGGTTCCATAAGTGATAATTGGTCTCACTATGGCAGTGTACATCAGGATTATTGGGTTACAGCCCCAATTTCTCCCTGCCAGATTCTTGCACACTTTTAGAGTCATTTTTGCTTTGTATATAACCTCCTTTTCGTGTTTGTTCCACAGGAGTTTACTGTCTAGAGTCAAACCCATATACTTGACTTCTTGTCTTCATTAAACCTCGCTCCCATCAAGGTTTTGAGGTTCAGTTTTCTTTTCTTAGTGAAGGCTATTAATATGGTCCCACTTGCCTACACCAACTATTTGTATAGTTCAGACCCTTTTGTACGATGTCACAAAGGGTGTTTTCGAATTTTCCCCTGGCTGTTATGACAATATCATCAGCATATCCTTGGCAGGATATTCCGAGGCCAGTCAAACCACACAGAAGTTCGTCAACCGTCAGGCTCCACATTAATCAATATATACATCTTAGTTTCTATAATAATTTTTCAGAAATTTGCTGATTGAAAAAGAAAGGCATTAAAAGAAAATACCACAAAATTTCTTTTGATAAAATTGTAAATTAAAAATTCTAACATAAAATATCGAAACAACTTAAATGTGAACATTTCAGTTGCAAGTATTATTTTTTATTGTAACACTGAAAACCCTTCAAAATGAACAGTTTAAATACAAAACAATGAATGCATAATACTTCAACGGTAGTCACAACAATAAGTAATAAACCGACCAGAAAATCAAGTAGATACTCGAAAACGACGGCGTAGTAAGTGCCATGCGATAAGAAACGCAAGCATTTTCTCGCTTCTTATTTCCTGAACTTTCCTTCAGGCGATTGTGACAGTGATAAAGGGTCTTATTATGCGTATTAACGGCATACAATTCTCTGTTGTTCACTATTTTAGTCAAATATATTTTATCCAATTTTGACATATAAAGTGACATTTTTCAAAACTGACTAGCGTTATCAAATGGCACACTTTACGTAACTGGTTACAGAATGAAAAATACTATGCCACTGGTGACGATAGATTCATCACCAGTTATTAAAAACAAGACGGAAAAGAAGAATCTTTAATGTCGCATCCTATAAAATTAAGGACAACTAGAACTGATAAGGTCCATCTTTAGTTTATTTCAGAAATGTATAAGGTAATAACACCTCATTAGGTATGCGAAAAGAGCACAGAGTGACCCAATGAATATTTGAGCCACTTTTATAGTTTGGCATTGATTTCATTGTAAAATTCTTTCTTTTTATCAAGTGCAGATAGTACCACCCGGGTTGGGGTCAATATATGGATTTAGCCTATTGTTATCCATTCACAAACACTGAAAATAGTGTGCCAAAGGTGTGCCGGTAGAATACTCGTAAAAAGGAAAAAAATTTATTTTAACAGAATAAAAATTAGGCATTATGTACATAGTATTAGGTACACTTATTTTTTATTGAACATTATACAAAAAATACATTATACAGAAAATAAATTATAAAAAATCATCATATTCTTCGTCATCTGAGGAACTGTCATCTCCTCTTGACGTGTCCGATCAATCAAGTAGTCAAGATCCCACATTTTCTCCTCTTCTTTAATGACATGCTGGACTGCTTTTCGCCAGTTCTCTGGTATCACCTCCCTAATGGCTTGATGAAATAGTATCTTAACGTCTTTTATTTTGAATGTCGTGTTGTGTCTTGCCACAAATCCTTTCACTTGCGCCCATATAAGTGCTATAGGATTTGGTTCGCAATGATATGATTTTGGGTAAGGCACCTTGCGGCGCATGGTTAAGCCGAATCTGAAATAGAGCTGGAATTAGGCAGAGGCACTAATAGAAGGTTAAACGGTACCTGTTGAACGCAAAACGTAACTGTATAATCTACTACCTAAGTAATCCCTGCACAATATTTCGATATTGACACTTCAGGCCAGAAAACATACTTTTCCTAATTCTCTTACGCAATTACTTGAAATTTTAATATTACAAACAATACTATTTCAAGACCTACGCCTATGGCCGACACCGAAATTGAGCCGAACTGGACGGAATTCCCCATTTTATTACCCTATACCTCTCCGAAATAGATAGAAACATATTTAGAAACTCTTATTTTATGAATTATAAACATGTATGACACAATGTAAACAGTTAGTTAGGTTAATTCACGAAGACGTAGAATCCATGGAAGTGGATCTGATTTGATGATTTATAACGGAACTTGAACCAAGATTATCAGAAGCAATCCCTTTTCTTATTTTCTATGGAATTCTCTACAAAACTTGACTTCCAACCTCCATGTTGTTTTAGCTTTAAAATATCGGCACCAGAATCTGCCAACAAGATAGCTGACGATCTTCTGAAGCAGTGTCCCGTATATAAGGCAGGATTTGATAGCCTAAATATAGGCTAATAAAACCTTCTCATTGATGTCTTTTCTTTTCTTCAAGCCACTTCTCAAATTTTTACAAAATCAACTGGTTCGGAATATGCAGGTTACTTTTCTAGAAGTAAAAACTGTCATTTTCACTCATTTGACTACAACTATAGACATTTATGCACCTTAATCGCAAGCGTTAAAAATACCGTACACTATAGTGCTAGAACTTAACACCACGTCGCTGTAGTAAGCAGGAACATCTAATTAATTCAGGCGATGTGATTTTTAGAGAAATTATAGCGAGAAATACCATTAGCAACTTATCCTTCGATCAAACTCCGAAATTTTTCTTATTGGCCGTAGTTTTTCGGTTTTATTTAATGGCGCTCAATAGAAGAAAATAATGGATTTTTTTTTCTATCTTTTTTCGTTTTCTTTATCGTTATCTCTGTAGAATTCTATTTTAAAGAAAGAACTGGAAACTTGCGACATTTTCACAATAACCTTCTTCGAATAACTCTCCATGTCGAAGGTAATTTTCTGTGATGACAATGCATACAATCAGTACTGGAGAGCGCATATTTTTCCACCGGGTAATATTTTTCTAACAATGAATATAATAGAAATGAAGCGGAACGTTTATTTAATGAGATATACCCAGATCGTCGTATCTTGAGAACTTATTCGAAGGAGCTTCTTCACAAGTTTGAAGCAACAGGTAGTGTTCAAGATGCCAAACGATCTGGTCGGCCAACATTTAGTGATGATAAAAAAATTGATATAGTTGCTGAAATGGTAGTAAACCCTACTTCCTTTTAAACTAAAGCTGCGTCTATCTGTGAAGTAAGTAATAGTACAGTACAGAGAGTGTTGGCTAAAAATAAATTTCATCCATACAAGTTAAAAATGATGCACCACCTATCGGAATTCTGTGAATGTATGACAAATAAAATTAGTCAAAACCCACATTACACAAAAACAATTTGTTTTAGTGACGAAAGTACTTTTTGCCTCAATGGAAATGTGAATACACAAAATGTAAGGTATTGGAGTGACACAAATCCTCATACCTTTTGTGAACAACATACCCAATTTCCAGAAAAAGTCAATGTTTGGGCAGGTATTTTGGGAAACCACATAGTCGGTCCTGTTTTCCTAAATTCAAATTTAAGCGGTGAAGTGTATCTGGAGATGTTACAAAATGCAATTGAGCCGTTAATTCTAGAAATTCTGGAAGATAATCCAGATGAATTCGGCCATCTGGAAATAACATTTCAACAAGATGGTGCTCCTGTACATTATTATGGTGCAGTAAGACGTTACCTGGATGAAGAATATCGAGGTAGATGGATCGGCCGGCGAGGTCCTATAGAATGGCCACCAGATAGCATTGGCATTTTGAAAGAAATAATTATTGAAGAATGCAATGCAATTTCAGCTGACACATTCGAACGAGTACGACAAGAGTTTACTAATAGGATGTATTACTGTCAAGAAGTAGACGGAGCACATTTCGAACACTTGCTATAAGAATCCATTGTTGATATTTGATTAATTAAATTAAAAAAATAATTTCAATAATTTTGGTATTTATTTAATTTATCCGTCAAAATTAGTTTAAGCCCAAACAAAATGAATATGGCTATGTAGCCAATGTCAATGCCTTTCAAACGAGATATCACTTGCCATAAGGACCTATTTAAAATTATTGGCCAGAGTGGCACTGTGACCTCATCTATTACTATTACGTCACCTGTTACCATTCGTTTACAACACTTTATTTTCACAATCCAAATTTTATTAATGTAAGTGTAGCCGTTCAAAAGATACGAGGGGGGGGGGACTTTTGAATAGCACTGTATAGAGGAGGACCAAGCTGTTCCCAGCCAAACGATTCTTTAGAGATATTGTCCTGGAAAATCTTTAGCAGCCCTTCATTATCTAATAGTCTTGGGCTGCTTTAGTTCATTTTCTGCCCTTATGACAAAATATACTTTTACAACAAAGCTTGTACTTCAATTTAGTTAACGACATTATTGACGTCATTAGTATAGCATTTATCATATCGAACAACAAGCTTTTGTGTCTGTTTGTGAACATTGCTGCAAACATTTCTAAAAGCTCTAGTCCACTTTCTTATAAATCCATCACACATAATGGCTTCTCCATAAACTTCACTGATCGGGCAATGAATTTCAGCTGCTTCTATGTATTAAGCATTAAGAGACTTATGCCCAACCATGGTATGATAAAAAAGTATAACTTTTCAAAGCAACAAGAAGGAATAGTATCCAAATACGATGTCTTGGAAATAATGCTATTCCATGGTACACTGACGGCTCAAAAGCAAGAAGGAACTGAATGTACGGGCCAGGAACCAAACACTTCGAAAGTTTGGGAGGAACTCCAAGAAACTTTCAAGCAGAAATTCACGCCATAGGAAAGTATGCCAGGATTGATACAGGATCTAGAAGTCGGACAATCAATCACTGATTTCTTGTGCAATCAAATCCAAAATGGTAAGGGATTACCTTGGCGAAAAACAATAAAGTATCCTTTCTGTGGATGTCAGAACACACTGGAATAGAAGGAAATGATACAGCAAATGAACTAGCAAAGAGGGGAACTAAAACACCCTTTTCAGCATCAGCACCAGCTTCAATTTGGTATTGGGATAAATAATATATTGGAACTATTGTAATTATATCAAAAACTGTGTTTTTATCTTGTCAAAGAATGCAGAAACTGGTGGTATATCAAAATTTTCTCTGCTAACAACTTAACCGAAAATATTTTATTAGGTATCTTGTTTGCTATTCTTTTCCGTTTCTCGCACATATAAACAACAATAAAAGGAAAAGTTCATTTCATTGGAGTTTTGCCATCGGGTTTTCATTACCTACGGGCATATGAAGAGAACTCTTCAGATACTTATTTTTTTTTTATGACATCGTATGTAGTTTTTGTTCCTCTAACAATAGTATTGTATTTTTAACGTAAACACTTTATTACAATTTGGTTATTCCTTTATCCTTGCCTGCCAATTTATTCATTTTTCATGGAGTAAATTTATGTTTTTAGACTAGCGGAAATTTTTTTGAGTATGAGTCTAAAATTTGAAAAAGGTGCAGAATAGCTACCGTTAATAACTTGGTCGAATAGCTTGTAGATCAAAGACAACTTCTCCAGAATTCAGAGTAGCCTGTATGTGCATTACAGGAGCAATTGCAACAAGCCCAATGGAGGCCATGGAGGTGTTTATCAATTTCACGCTACTACCAATAGTGAAGATAAGATAAATAAGTAGCTTATGTGCTTGTAAGAGTCTCTCCACTACAACTTTTGCAGATATATTGTGTGTACCCTCCATAGATTGGGATGGTTGTGGTTTTTCCTCCCCTAGCGTCCAGAATTCAGAGTAGCCTGTATGTGCATTACAGGAGCAATTGCAACAAGCCCAATGGAGGCCATGGAGGTGTTTATCAATTTCACGCTACTACCAATAGTGAAGATAAGATAAATAAGTAGCTTATGTGCTTGTAAGAGTCTCTCCACTACAACTTTTGCAGATATATTGTGTGTACCCTCCATAGATTGGGATGGTTGTGGTTTTTCCTTCCCTAGCGTCCAGAATTCAGAGTAGCCTGTATGTGCATTACAGGAGCAATTGCAACAAGCCCAATGGAGGCCATGGAGGTGTTTATCAATTTCACGCTACTACCAATAGTGAAGATAAGATAAATAAGTAGCTTATGTGCTTGTAAGAGTCTCTCCACTACAACTTTTGCAGATATATTGTGTGTACCCTCCATAGATTGGGATGGTTGTGGTTTTTCCTCCCCTAGCGTCGAAAACCTGCATGTGGTTGTGTCTGCCAATACGATATTATTCAAGTGAGAGTAACGTCTACAATGCTTCTCACGAGCCCAACCAGGATCCTGATTGTTTGCCTGTTCTGGCTCAAAAGGTACTTCGTGAATTCTTGCGAGGGTTCTTTGATTAATTCCTTGACCAGCCTCATTCTTGCCGCCTTGTTCCACCTGTGGCGACGAAAATTATAGGAGACATAATAAGAAACAGACTAAAACTTATTATGCTCTGAAATGGTATGACAGTAAATAGGAAAACTCAATGAGCCAAGCAAAAACAACATCACCACCTTATTATGGGCTACAAAACACACTGGTATAAAAGAAAAAATAGCAGAAAGGGGCTGGAACAGTCAAAACCCATCCAGAGAACTTCAGAAAGCCAACGCGCAATATCCTGGTGCATACGATAGTTCTCAATTAGAGAGATTTTAGGTTACTTTGCTTCAGTTCACTTTTGGTTGTTTGTTTTATTCACATAGTTTGTATATATTTGTGGAAAACCTGACACTGGAGGGCTAGCCATGCTACGGTCACGTCTGGTTTGTAGTGAGTTATGTGGGTCGCTCCACTGGGTGGTCGTCTGGATGGTTTTTCCAGCTTGTGTCTTTGATCGTTAACGCTGTGGTTTCCGGGATTCGGGAAGTTCGATTTCCGATAGCGAGTGGAATTTTGATGTCCTTCTTGTTGGTCCTCTGACTTTGTTCCGGTGTTGTTCGTTTACTTTGGCTTGAATGGTCGGGAGTGTTGGCATCTTTGTTTCCTCGCATGTTGGATCGAGAACTACAAACTGGAAGTTGACTATTCAGGTGTTTCGTTGACTAGTGTGCGGGTTGGCCACCACTGGTGTGCTGGGTGTCTGAGTCAGAAACGTAACCCGGTGACCCAGGTCTCAGAAACTATTTATGATAAAGCCTACAGCATCCCAATGATGTTTTTGTTGTTTGTTCTAGCCGTGGAGTAGGAAAATTGAAAATAATTTCCAATAGTTATTTGTATGCGAGTTTGTAATACAGATATTTTTCTCTAGGCTGTACGATCAATAGGTTATAAGATACAGCGGGTTATCTCTATCGATCATAAATCCAAAAGTATCGGGAATATTTTCTGATAATAATCACCACAATGCATTGAGTGAAAGAAACCGAAAGTTAAGTATGAATATTCCGATGAAAACTCGCTACCTTCGACGATTTACATAACAAATAGGAAATGTATTCTCGAGTTACTGTCAGCATTTCTGTTTTATCTCATAAAATCTCTATATCCAAGGATTCAATTACTCGTATTATTCGAAAAGAAACTCCCCGAAATCATCAACATACAAAGAACAACTTTTCTCTATGTTTGAAACTTCAATAATACGGTTTTATCATTCGCTGGCTGCATCGCAACGTCTCAATTTTCTATTTCAGATACAAAGGTAATTTAAAGTCAATCAATATATTCAGATGCCGACGTTCTCGATTCTAGACAGCCTGTTACTTAAACTTTGTTTACAAAAACACATTATTTATACAAGAGAAGATAACTTCTTGCAAAGCTCGGAAGCGTACTGGATAGATTCGCTTGGAATAGCTGGAAAGACAGCCACTACCTTCTTTGCTGGAAGTTTAGTTACGGAAATTTGCAAGTTTCATTGTTTCTTCCTCATTCTCGAAAATTACTGTTTGGAATGCAAATATTATTTCGTTGATTGATATTTTTGGTATATCATGGAAATGATTTCGTTTTCGGCTATTATGATAAGTCAGTTATTTGTATAAATCCACAAGATTATTTTAAAGTTTCATAGTTTCGTTAAATATATCAATAGATTCCATTCTTAAGATAACATTCAACGTATTATTTTCAACTACGGGATGGGATAAAGTATGGAACCAAGTAAATATCTTTTAAACGAAAAGAACGATATTTATGAAAATTTGCTGGTAAGTGCAATGAAACAAAATGTATCTGATGTACATTTTTTTGTTAATAATATACTTCCGGTTTAACCGGAAATGCCATCAACTTCTTTAATTTAAATGGGACACCCTATATATTTTTACAGATTTTGAAAGAGCTTGTTGTTGTGCGTCTTTTGTTCTCCAAGTGTCAAATTCTAATTGACGGAAATAAATTTTACAATTTAGAATGGTTCAATTAAGTGAAAAAGAGCGTATTGAAATTTTAATGATGGTGATCGTGTTAGAACTCATGAAGAAGTGTGTCATATTTTTAATAATTTGCATCCGGAGAGAAATGCTATATCACGCTTAACAGTAACTAAAATATTATAAGTTTTAATACAACTGGGATGGTAAAAACTTTGCTAAAACCAAGACCGCGGACTGCAACGAACGAAACTGTTAAACAAAATATTGCAATCTATTTAGAAAAATCACCTCAAACTTCCACCACAAGCTTGGCACTAAACCATGGTATCAGTCGACGTTCTGTAGGAAAAATATTAAAAAGTGAAAAGTATCATCCGTATAAGGTAGAGTTGGTCCAACAATTGTCAGACGATGATTTTGACCGACGGCTGGAATTTTGAGAACGGCTAATGGGCATCTGTAATGTCGACGACAATTTTGCTTCTAACATAGTTTTTTCCGATGAGGCAACTTTTTGTTTAAATGGAACAGTTAATCGCCATAACTCAAGGTATTGGTCGAATGAGAATCCTCATTGGATTCATGGAGCACATACCCAGCATCCACAGAAGTTAAATGTTTGGATGGGAATTGTCGAAAATAGGCTTATAGGCCCATTTTTTATCGACGGAAACTTGAATGGTGACAAGTATTTGGATCTACTAAATAACGAAATTATTCCTGCACTTCAACAGAATGGGCAATTACTACAAAATGTTTGGTTTCAACAAGATGGAGCACCTCCCCACTTTGATAGACGGGTTAGGGATTTTCTGGATGCGAATTTTCCAAATCGATGGATTGGACGTAGAGGATTCATAGAGTGGCCTGCTCGTTCTCCGGATCTTAGACCGTTAGATTTTTTTCTTTGGGGTTATCTAAAATCACGTGTTTACGTTAGACGACCAACAAACTTACATGAATTGAGACAAAGAATTATTGATGAATGTGAACTAATACGTAGAGAAGTCTTGGAAAGAGTGTCTCAAGAATTTGTTAATAGGATGGCATATTGTCAGCAAGTAAACGGCGAGCATTGTGAATATTTGAAGTAATTTTGTTTCTCATTATTCTAAAATAATGAAATGTACACCTATTGTACAACTAACAGTGAGTTATTCCTCGTTTTTACAAATCTTTTCACATTAAACTCAGTATGTATGAATTCAAAATAACAAGCTCTTTCAAAATCTGTAAAAATATATAGTATGTCCCATTTAAATTGAAGAAGTTGATGGCATTTCCGGTTAAACCGGAAGTATATTATTAACAAAAAATTGTACATCAGATGCATTTTGTTCCATTGCACTTACCTGCAAATTTTCATAAATATCGTTCTTTTCGTTTAAAAGATATTTACTTGGTTCCATACTTTATCCCAACCCCGTAATACTCTAAATTCAGTAATTAGTCCAATAAAAATCCCCGAGATTCTGCATGGAGAGCTGTATGGTTGCGAATACGTATATACGTATATTGGGGACGGGGAATTGAATGGCACTATTCGCAACATCCAGTTTTCCCGGGAAACAGTGAAAATCGCGGAAAATTTCTTAAAATTCACGTTTTCTCGGCAACTATTTAATTTATCGAAAAAAGTTTGTAGAGCTCAAAATTTTACGTCGAAATACTACCTCACTTGTTGAATTTCATTCAGAATTATTATAGATTTTCTCGACCATTTCCGAATACGCTCAAATGGTAAGTGCTGTGAATATGATTGTTGCACGTCATTTTGACGTCTCTCGGGGCTTAATTTCCCGATTATGGCATCTATATGCACAATTTGATGATGTCTCTGGAAGACATGGAGGTCGTCAACGTGCAATTACCCCTCGACAGGATCGATATGTGGTAGGATTAGCTCGCCGAAATCTTAATGCCACTGCACGCGAACTTTGTGGGGCCTTAGCAAATGCCAACAACATTAATGTGTGTGGCCAAGCTTTGAGGAATAGACTACATGATGCCGGCCTACACGCCAGACGTCCATTGAGGGTTTCCTTGTTACGTCATGGAAATCGTGGACTAAGGTTAATGTGGGCACAAAAACATGTTCATTGGGACTCACAAGAATGGAGTTCTGTGTTATTCACGGATGAATCTAGGTTTTGTCTCTATCCTGACTCAGAAGAGTGGGAGTCTGGAGAGGACCTGGTCGACAAGAAAGACTCAGACATGTACAGGGTGTTCGTCCGTATGGTGGTCTACAAGTTATGATGTGGGCTGGAATAATTTTTCATCATCGAACGGTTCCCGTTTTTGTGGAAGGCACTTTGAATCAGTTTCAATATATTGACCGTACCATAGAACCTGTTTATCCATTTGCCACTGCTGCAGGTCCTGATTTGCTTTACATGCAGGACAACATACTGCAGCAACAGTAAGAGATTGGTTTGATACTAAGGAAATTACCCTTCTACCGTGGCCAGCACAGTCACCAGACCTTAATCCCATCGAGCATATATGGGATATACTCCAGAGACGGATCGCTCCTCATTTGCATAATTGTAATACTCGTCAAGGTCTCCAAGATCTTCTTACACAAGAATGGGCATTATTAACTCAAAACGAAATTGATAATTTAATTTTAAGTATGTCAAGACGGTGTCAAGCTGTAATTAATGCTTTTGGAGGAAATACAGATTATTAAAAACATTTTTTGTTTAGATTTTTATGTTTTACATTCATGGATGTGTTAAGAATTTCAATTAAATTAGTGCACCTTTTAACTTTTGTTAAATTATTTCATCAAAGAGAAAATTAATTTCACTGAAATTAAGATGAATTCATTACTGACCAATCAGTCATCATAACGATATGTCACTTTTAAAAATCCGATTAAAATTCATGTATATACGAGGAAAAATCTTTGTGTTCCTTAGACATTTTTGATGTGTGTACTTCCCCTCACTAGTTCAAAAACTAATTACTTGAATATGGAAATTGATTCCTCTTCCTCTACTCCATCCATAAATATTTCCAACAGCACAAATTTCACCATAAAAATTGTAACCAATAAATGAATTTTAGCTTTCAAATTGAAATTGTTTGACAGAAACCATTTAAATTTGTTTCTTCAATAAATTTTTCTTTAAATATCTCGTCCGTTTGAATTGAATGGTGAACACTCAGTCATAGAAAAAGTATAGTATTCAACTTTCGTGTAATGGCTATTAATCATTCGAATGACTACTACGTTCGCACGTCATCTTACCATTCACCGCGTGTTATTGAAGCCGCCAAATACTGATGAGGGTATTGATTATTATAAATAATTGTTTAATTCAACTCTCATTATGCAATATACTATTTTATGAGTAATTCTTTTAGACCAAGATGTCTGGGTTGCTTCAAATAAACTCCACATACTTCATAAAATAACGAATTAAGGAGGGTTGCATGCTACTTCGCTAATCACCGAAAGACCACAACAATTTCAACAAAATAGCGAAACACACATTAGAGAAAATAATTAACCTTTTCGAACAGCCAGTCTACGGTAATTCTTATAATTAATTTTCTCACCACTCCTACGTCAAGTCGATGTTAATTTATATATTCAATATTTTAAAATATGTTTTGTAATATTTCAAATGGTGCTCAAATGTTTGGAAGTGACGTCTCGGGTATTGAAGAGAAAATTACAAGGAGGTAAAATTAGACTGTGGTGGTATTTACGAAATGTCGAACAAGTGATTGTTAATCTGGAACATTTTATAGATATTTCAATATGTTCGATAACAATTTCAATTATTTTCACTAACGTTAATGGATTTTCTTTTTAACGAGGTCATGCTATAAGTATTCAAATAGTCCAAGGATGCTCTTGGTTTTGCGAAAAAAGCAAGACCAAGATTGCAAGGTCAATACCAATTTTGCTCATCACTAATACTTAGATCATAGCTACGAGCATGGAGACTAGATGTTAGAAAGGTGTTGAATTGGTGGCGCTAGTGTAGCTAAAGTTAGGCTTAGGTTATGGATATAGAGGGTTTGTTTAAGGAAAAAATTAGTATTTCGCTTAGCCGGTGCTATGTTTGGTTAAAAGCATGTTTAAACAGAACTGGCTGGTATATGTTAGGTTAACCAGCCATTTTTAGCTGCAAGGGCTGCCTGGCTGTCAGTTAATATGTTTATCCTATGAGTGTCCTATGTTTGTTAATTCTGACACATTCTTGGATGACATAAATCTCCGCCTGAAATACAGAGGCATGTACTCCTAGTGTGAGAAGGAACACCTTGTGTTCCTCATCTCACTGTACACCCCTGCTCCTGTCCCTTCCCCAGTCTTTGATCCGTCTGTATACCAGGCCTCTCCTCGGGAAAGCTTCAGTCTGCTTGGGTCTTGCCAGTCCTTTCTGTGGGGTATCTCTACCTCACATTTAGGGCTGGGGAGAAGCTTAGTGGCCATATAATCTGTTTTCATATCTAAAATTGCTTCACTTACGGTGTACTCAATGGATGTGTGTCCTGATCTAACTGTTTTGCTGCTCAGGTTATTTTGCAGCCTAAATAACCCCATTCTTGCTTCTCCCATTATCACGATGTGCAATGGAGGAAGGCCAAATAAGGCCTCTAGTGCTGCCGTTGGCGTGCTTCTCATGCACCCTGCAATACTGAGACAAGCAAGTCTTTGCACCTTTCCTAGTCTCGTCGTTGCATTCTTTTGTATTGTCTTTGTCCACCAGACCAAAGACGCATATGTTATTATGGGTTTAACCACTACACTGCATATCCAGTGTATCATGCGCAGACTGAACCCCCATGTTTTCCCACAAGTTCGCCTTGCCATCATTAATGTGGTCTCCGATCTTGTGGCTACTTTTTCCAGTTGATTGGACCATGTTAATTTTGAGTCAATAATTACCCCGAGACATTTAACATCCATCACAATTGGAATCTCCGTACCTTGAAGGGATAGTTGTCCCAATCCCACCAGGTCCCTTCTATTGGTATAAGGCACTATGTTTGATTTGGTGGGACTTATATTTAAACCCACCTCTTCCGTCCACTTTGCTACTACGTTCACAGCCTGTAGCATGCGCTCTCTGACTGAATTTGCATTGATTCAGGCACAAAAGACATAATATATTATGTACCTTTCCATTCGTTTTAATTGGACATAGGCGGTCAGTGATATCCACATAAAATTAAAGTGTATTTGATACATTAAGGGAAGTATGACGTAACGAGAAACATTCGTGACTTTTACTGTATTTTAAACGACAAATTTATATCCATACAAGATACAAGATCTTGTATTGATATACATTTTATGGTATTGAATGTAAATATACGTTACAATATCATAACTGCTAATTAGAATAATTCCAGCTGGGATGGGAATGCAGTAATGTGCCAAACAGTTTCTACAAATGAATTACCATTCAAATTCCTGTTGGAACAATCGTAACAAACAAGGAACGGATTCAGAAAAGCTAGAGAGTAGCTACACACAATGCTAAAAGTCAAGCAAGAATAAATTACAAGAACGAACTTGTTTCATTCTCCCTCTGAATACTAAGTCTTAGTTTTGTATAAACATATTACATACAATCAGGGTGAGATTTTATTACAACCCGCTGACTTTATAACTACTCTATACAAGCAAGAGAGAACCTTGAGAAAGCTTTTGTGCAGGGTGTATCCAGGCTGTTATAGTAATACAAGAATCCGACTTGCCAAATTAAATTGTTTCGTTATTTTGAATGATGCTATAGGTACTCAGTGTTTTGGATTATATTACTGTTCATTTGTTGAAGAATTATTTTACCCTCCCGGAGGAAATTTGAAAATATCTCATACAAACTTACTCGGAAACATTTAATTTTGGTTATGATCACGTTTGTCATCCAAAACATTGACAACTTATTAAAATAATGACTACTTTATACGTTTGTTTCATCAATATAAGAAACTCTGGCAACGAGCACGAGTACTTGAAATATGTCAGTTTAATGTTATTGATAGCTCCAGTATATTATTGGAAGAAATAGACAAAGCCGAAGAAAATAAGATCTGACCATGGGAATGATCTAGTAGGGCTTAGACCATTGATTCCCAAAGTGGTCCAGGTGGACCCCAGGGGTCCACGGGTGACTCGATGGTGGTCTAGGTTGGCGTGACAAAATATGGGGGTTCACAATTCGAAACGGGGGTCCACGAAAGTTTATGAGGTTTCTATAGTGAAGAACTAAAATGTTGGCTTGACTTTAGAGATTGTTTTACCAACCTTTGCCGTTACGTCATACATTATCCAGCTTTATCTCACATTCATGAAATAGATGAGATGGATAAAATCATGTCATGAACTGCATCGATATTTTCGGGGACTGACACAGAAACTGGCCTTCCCGATTGGTCATCATCTTCAAGGGAAAATTTACCTCTTTTGAAGCTTGCAGTCCAATTTTTCACGGTCGCATACGAAGGACATTGATCACCAAGGGTATTAAGCATATCTTCGTAAATCTGCTTACCTCTTAACCCTTTAAAAAACAGGTACTTGATGATGGCTCGATACTCCAATTTTTCGATTTTCACAATTTCGGTGGACATCTTTTTTCTTATAATTTATTGCGTAACTCTGGTTTACTTTTTTGACGTAAAACTTCACACTGACACTTCTAATGAGTTATTGTTCGTTGCTATGGTAACGCAATATTTTGTTTATGCATGGAATTGGTCTAGGCTAACTAGATATCAATATATCCTCGTATTTACTTACAAGTATGTATTTCAATCTCCTCCATTTCAAAATATATCAAATCTGTTGCCAAATCTGAAATAATTTCTTGATACATCCGATGCCTATAGAAAATAACCGAATTAGTCCCCAGCATTGAGAACACACGCGACAATCCACTTAACAGCCCGAAGTGGGTCTGGAAAGGGTTGAAGGGGTAGTTCAAAACTAGTCTTACAATTACCCACATATTTCATGTCATTTACCAAAGCTCATATGATTGATCACAACTCCAAAATCGCATGTTTTGCATGCTCACACACAGGCGGTGGTTTATTACAAAATATTCCAAACATTGCCAGTTTATCGGGATATTAGTTTCGTCTTATCAAGTTGAAACTTAATACCAAAGAAGTATATAGAAACTTGATTATATTCGAAGTAATTATAATTCCGTGTAATGGACGAAGTTAATTTGGCGTGTGAATTTGAGATATTAGCGTCGATAATATTAATTTTTTTATAAAAAAGGCCGAATTATTGTAAATAATAATAATAATAATAAACAGGACTCTGAAGAATCACAATAAATATTTGGGTAAAATTAAATAAATGAATAGAGGAAATGAATAATGAAAAAAATGACTCAAAAAGGGGAAAAAACAGGAGGAGCAACTGGGACATTTTCCCCCAGGAGCTTTGATTATGAAGGCCTACAAGAGTGAAAAAACTGGAAAAAATTGAATTTCAGTAAGCATTTGCAGTGATTTATGTAGGGAGATCTTGACTCTTTCGTCCCAGGTCCTGAACTGTTTGGGGCCGAGTCTGAAAAAAAGGATGCGGGGATGAAAGAAATTTGGCTAATTGGGTTACGGAGATACCAAGAAGTTTGGGAGATCTTAACTCTTTCGTCCCAGGTCCTGAACTGTTTGGGGCCGAGTCTGAAAAAAAGGATGCGGGGATAAAAGAAATTTGGCTAAATGGGTTACGGAGATACCAAGAAGTTTGGGGGTGACTATATGGAGCAAATTTTCATAGTTTAGCCAGAAATATTATATTTTTAATTCCACTTATTTATTATGGGATTTAACGTCTATTCATTTCAAAAATTCAGTTGCAAAACAGGCTTTCTCCTGGTGGGCTACTATGTAATATGAGTTTTAATTAATATTTTTGGTAGGTGCTCCTGGAACATCCTGTGTAATACTGGCGAAAATAAAGTTTGGCAAGATTATCTGAAGCTACGCGGCATCGGTAAGGGGCGAGAAAACATGGCGGATATCTATCATAAACGTACCAATAGCGTACGGTACCTATTTTTATAAAAGTATTAAAAATAATAATTATTATTATTATATAATCATTATATATAGAAACTGATTTTTGCTTTGCTTTAAAGGTAAAGTATTTTTCAAAACACGGTATTTGTTAAAAACAAATAATAATAAGAATCGTACTTGAATTCAATATGGATACGAAATAGTTCGAAATCTGACACTGACAATACCAACGCCTCTGGATAATCAATGTCAGTCTATTGACAAAGTGAGAGGGAAGAACACACGCGCTTGCCAATAGGAAGTCAGCTGGTCGCTAAGCAGCGAAGGGCTTTCGATAAATTTCACCAATTGAGTTAGTTTGGAGGGCCTGAAAATTCTGGTTTTCGCACAATGCTGCCAGAGCTTGAAGTAGCCCATAACAAATTTGGAAAAGAGTTCATCTTTTAAAATTCATAAATTGAAAAAATAATGTTAATAGACAAAATCCAAGAAAACAAGCACATTAAAGAATTAACGTTTAATCATATTGTTAATAATAAAAAGTCCATTTTCTAATTATTATCACTACATACTTAGCACTTTATCTTTTTCATAGTTAAACGTGGCAATATGGAATGTTTTCGACTGCATTCCTTTCACTTGACAAACTATAGATTGTCTAGTGCTCGTTAATCACTCCATACATATATTTCCAGTGGTGTAATAACAAAGCTTATCAAAAAAATTTCAAAATATTGTATAAAACACCAACGGCATGTAGTCATATTTAACTCGAAACACGTAGTAGATGCCGCGAGTAAATAATAAAAGAGTCTCCTGGCATGTACGTGTAATTGAAACTCTTTTATAAAAAACAATTACAACGAAAAATCATATTGGAGCGGACACTAGTCTTTGTAATTCAGTCTTTATACTAGCAAAGAATTTTAAATACCAGAACATTCAGTGATGTAGCATAAATAGAGAGTATCGTTTGTCTATAGATTTTTTACCAGAAAACCAATCATACGAATACCAAAAATACGCCGAAATGTATTGGTTAGCAGCCCAAGGGCGGGAGATTCTTAACGCCACAGTTTTTGAAGTTTTTCACCATCTATCACTTGTAATTCGGTGAGTAAACCCGTCACTATCCTTATCTGGCCCCTGCTAAGGTTTAGTATTTCATTAGTCAACGTCTCCGAGGGTTTTTTGACCAGCAGTTTGTTGTGTTCCTGTTTTGGTACGTGTCTACAGTACGACTGATGTTTAGTTTGAGTCCACCGAGATATACAACCACGTGCAGCAGTTTTAGATATCCCAAATACTGGTTCAGGACCAGTGAATGCAGTCTCAGACCCTAGATTTGCTAGGATGTCCGCCTTTTCATTTCCTACAATGCCCTTGTGCCCCGGGACCCACTTAAGAGTTACTCTTTTATGGGTAGCCAGGGTTAATAGTTTTTGTAGACAGTCCCAGACCAGTCTAGATCTGATCTGAGGACATGCTAAAGATTTTAGTGCTACCTGACTAACAGAGAGTATAAGGATCTTTTGGCCTTTATACCCCTCTTTCGATATTAATGTCGACAGGGTAGATTTCTGCCTGGAATACAGAAGCAAGATTCCCCAACGATGCGTGGAAATTGCACCTGGGTCTAGCAGCCACTCACTGTAGTCTGGGATCTTTATATTCCTCCAACAAGTGATGAATTACGCCGCTGTTCATTGCGCACTAGATGGGCGTGGTCATATTTTTGACAAGCTGGAATTAACTTATCAAGCATCCCTCGTATTCCCAATGTTTTCCAACTACTACTACTACTAAGTTTGCAGGCGAACCTTGTCCTGGACAAACTCAAGCCAAGGTTCCGGCACTGAGGCCACTGGCGGGCCCATTGTGCCATTCCTGCTACCTAGACATCCATAAAGCCGAGCCCTTCAATAAAGGCCACAACCTTTTTCAATGGATGCCTGCTTGTGTCTCCAGGGGCCAAAACAGGGACTCCGAAGATTCGCCTGCGTAGTACAGCCCAGTGTGGACACTCTAGGAGAACATGGACTGACGTTTCGTCAGTCATGCCACAACCCCTGCATAGGGAACTTCCCTCTACTCCTAAGTTGTGGAGGTGTTTCATCATACAGCAGTGCCCCGTTAGGAGTCCTGCTATCTTCCTTAGCCTACTTCTTGGTAGTTCAGTAGCTGCTCTAGTGTGTCCATCAGTCCATCCCTTCAGTAAAAGTTTGGATTGCCTAGGACCCTGCATAGCATTCCAATGAGCGAGGTGCTGATTCTTCAGCCACTTCTTCGTCTCCTTGCGTATTCTTTGTTTTGTTAGGCCCAAGGTCGGGCCCGGACCGCAGAAGGGAGCTGCCGCCCCTTCCGCAGCCAGTGCATCCGCCATCTCGTTGCCTTCAAAACCAGAGTGGGCTGGAATCCATTCTAGCCGCACCACGTTGTGCCTTGCAAGATTAGCAAGTCGTTCTCGACATTCATTAGCAAGTCCTGAGTTGCTGGTGCACCCACTCAGGGCTTTAATTGCTGCCTGACTGTCGGAGTATATGGTTATGCGTCGATCCACATAACCTCTGTCTAGGTTTATCTGCGCACATTCCAAGATAGCATATATCTCGGCCTGATATGCAGATACACCATCACCCAATGGTACACTAACTTGTGTTCTTGGGTTCCTAGAGTAAATTCCAGCCCCTGCTCCATCACCGGAGCATGAGCCATCTGTGTACCTGACAGTCCCATTAGGCTGTGTATTCCTCTCTTTTTCCCAGGATTCTCTATCCCGGATCATGGCCCTGTACGGAGTTGCGAAGTAGTACTTTCGCAGGCATTCATCAGGTGCTCGAGCCAGAACTGGAATATCTTCCAGTAGCCGGAGCTTCTTGACGTGCCTGCACTCTTCCCCTCTTCGCACGTATCCCAGCTGTTTTAAGCGCAGAAAAGCCCTCCCCGCCTCAGCCTCGATCACATGGTGAAGAGGCCGAAGACCAAGGATCACTTCCATCGCAGCAGTTGGTGTAGTTCTCATGCAGCCAGTTGCCCCCAAGCTGACCACCCTTTGAAGGCGTGTCAGCTGCGATCTAGCCGTGACCAAGGTTACCCTCGGCCACCAAACCAGAGCCGCATATGTGAGCATAGGCAGCATGATCACTCTATAGAACCATATGATCGTTTTGGGGGATGTTTTCCAAAAGATTTAAACAATCTGATGAGTACGCCTCTGGTCAAGGTCATATTTAAAATCTCGCGTATGTTTGACAAGCTGGAATTAACTGATCAAACATCCCTCGTATTCCCGATTTTTAAAAATAGATTTAAACAATCTGTTGAGTTCGCCTCTGGTCAAGGTCATATTTAAAATCTCGCGTATGTTTAACAAGCTGGAATTAACTGATCAAACATCCCTCGTATTCTAAATGTTTTTAAATACATTTAAACAATCTGATGAGTACGCCTCTGGTTAAAAAAATCCATCAGTTGTCTTTTTCGGTGAACCGCCCATTTAAAAAGAAAGAAATCTCCGCACGCTAAATCTACTTAATAAAAAAGTGAACATCTTTTTTTTGCAGTTCCCAAGAAAAATTGATGCATATAAGTAGATAAAATATTCGGGCATTCAAATTTTTCAGCTCCAAAGTGGCTGAATGGCTGAAATAGTGTGAAGATATCAGAGGCATCACTTTCAGCTACGCGGTAGACGTCTAAGGGTGGAGAGTGTGCATCATTCATGCCATTCTGCAGATGACAGTTTTCCCTGACACGATATCAGCGCTACTTAATGCTTTCTAGATATTTATTACGTCTATATTGGAGACGCAAAACGGAATTAATATATTCATATTTGCCAGGAAATTGCCAAGAATTATGCTTGCAATTATTTAAAAGCACACAACAATCGAGGAGATCTTCAAAATATCAAAGGAAATAACGTAGAAAATGTTACCGAACCGTTTTACAATTTAATTTTGCGTACGTAGATCTAGTAAACGATAAAAACCAAAACCTTCGCTAAATTATGAAATAACAATGTTTCTTTTCTTTTTAAGGAAATAGAGTAAATTATAAAAAGATGATTAAATAATGAAAAAAAAAATATTCTCTGTCTTTGATGGAGTGTATACAGGGTGATTAATTAAGTGTTGCGACCCGCCGTATCTCGGAAACCGTTTGCCTTGATGGATTTATGGTTCAGCACACCAGTCAAAGGCTTCGAGTCCTCGGCACCTCAGCCTTTAGGCAAGCAAGATTCCCCAACGATGCGTGGATGTTGCACCTGGGTCTAGCACCATGGACTCCAGCACCAGTTCCAATGTCAGTCTTAGATTCGTGTGTGTACCTCACCAACGTTCCATCCTGACGGCATGCTTCCAACCCATCCCAGTTTATCTGGATATGGTATGGTTGGGTGTAGTTAATAGTGGCCAAAATGTTGTCACTTCTCATTGTAAGAAGCGAGTTTGTGATAACATCTGTGATTCTGGAATGACTTTGGTTGTTGGTTTCTTCACCCAGTTCCCATTGCATTCCAGTCTGTACGCAGCCATCCTTGCTTCCGCGAGCAGAGCAAGAGGCGGAAGATTGAGAATTGCTTCCATTGCCGGAGTCGGGCTGCTTCTCATGGAACCCGTTATACACAGACAGGCAAGCCTCTGAAGTTTTGATAGCTCCAATTCGGCTTTCCCCTGATTTGTTTTTGGCCACCAAACTAAGGCCCCATAGGTGACCATGGGTCTCACCACAGTTGTGTACAGCCAGTGTACGATTCGTGGATTTAATCCCCATGTGTTCCCTATGGCTCGTTTGGTAGCCATTAGGGCTATTTTCCATTTATTGGTTTTGTCATGAAGGTGTGAGTTCCAGGTTAGTTTTGCATCCAGAATTTTACCCAGATACTTAACCTCCTTACTGAGACACAGCTGTACGTTAAAGAGGCTTGGCAGTTTTAGTCCCTCAAGCTTCCTTTTCCTAGTGAAGGGAATGAGCGCAGTTTTTGCAGGGTTCACCCTTAGGTATTCCCTCCTACACCATATCTCCACCATTTCCAGAGCCTGACCGCATGCCTTAGAATTTGAGGAAAAATTCTTATGAGCAAATCAGCCCAAAAAAAATAATTGAAATCGTTTTTGAGCCGATAGTTTTCCGATAGGTGGGGCAGTCTCACTTACAAAATGTAATTGAATTTTTTACAAAGCAAATTAAGCATCAATTCTCTTTCAACTTTCTGGGTGAGCCAATAATCATTAACACCCACCAAAAAATGCCAATATCTTTGGATTGACAAGACACATCAATTCGCGGTTTTGACTGGTTGATGAGTCATCTTATTTGCCTTTTTGTAAGCTAGTTAGGATTATAGCATTTTGCTTAAGGAAAGTAATTTCAGCTTTGCTTCACCCTCTTCTACTGATATAAGGGGAAACTTTTGGCTTGGGAGCCAGAAGAGATTACAAGCGACTCTTAAAAAATTGATACAAACTGAAAATCAAGTCAAAAAGAAATACAGTTTTGAAGTTGTACCAGAAGCAGTTGGACCCGCTGGTATAGACTTTTGTCACTTCCAGAATAAATTGTCTGTGGTCTGGATTCCTGGTCATTATTGTATAGATTTATGGGTAATCTGATAGGAATAATTAGCCATTTTGGTATGGACAACAACGAAGAGTCTCTTGCAAGAAAGGCACCAATTGACATTTGATTTAAGTTTAGATAAACAAACAATAAATACTAGAGCTGCAAGAAGAGTTAAAAATCTGGCAAAAATTTATCATTTTTCATATCCACCAATAAAGGCATTACAAACTTCATGCATCGCGTAACAAATATGCACTTTTTGCACCAGTTACACAAATAACTATTTTTTGACTTTCAGTTTGAAGTGTCAAGCTCTGAAAGTGATACTTTACAGGCCTGTAACTACATTTTCCGAGTGTGGCACGAACAATATTTTTTATTGCTCAAAATTTATAACAAAATCAACTCATTTATTATTAATATTTATGTTGAATGTGCAGTTATGCAAAGTTCAATTATTTAACGTTGATGTTCCGGTCAATTTAGGAATAATAATATTTATGTTATCAAAATAATGTTGGATTCGATTCTTGAAGTTCCAGATTGGTTTTGTTTATTTTCTACGTTAAGAATTTTATTTGTTGTTTTTAATTTGTTCCGAATTAAATCTTCGATGTAACCTTCTGCCACGGTCGAAGATTTCCATCCTCCGTGGCGTTTCAAACTTGTAAAATTTCCACCTGCATCAATCAGTAATGAAAATGTTTACATTAGAGCTCGGGAAAGTAGGTACTTTGCCGAGCAGTTCTGTCACTTTACCAAGCAATTAAGTCAATTTTCCAAGCTAGACCGGCAACGACGCATTTTCCGAGTCAAAAAATGATCGGAAAACGCATTTTCTAAAGTGGCCTCATTAAAATGTACTTTTCGAATCCTCAAATTAATATTAAATACGTTAATTATGTTGGATCAAAGACTAGGGACATTAATAACCTCAAAAAAAGCTTCTTGAACTCATTTGTACAAGAGAAGCATACAAAGTACTAAAAAATGAGAAGCGAATATACTTTTCAATAATATTTTCAGCAAATAAAATCATTAAAATTACTTAGAGGAAACGCCGGTAAATTGCGAATCTAAGAGCAGTTTTATATTACAAATTCTTTTCATGTCAGCACAAAATAATAATCTAATCAATGAATCGCTACATGATCTAAATACGTTATTATAAGAGGTTTCGAAGAGGAAGAAATATAATTTTTAAATGGAATAAAAATGTCTTCTTTGAGGTAGCGGAATATTTTAATAAAGTCTAATTTTCAATTTATTCCGAATATACCGTTTTATTATCACACTGTTGTCGGAGAAGCACGTGGATTGTAAAGGAACGAGAAAAAGGGGACTCGATATTTCAATAGAAACAAAGTGCAAAGACCGCTTTATAAATATTCAGGATTACGACACTAAAAATGTAATTAACAATAGTCATCACAAAAACGAAGCTTGTATGTATATGTTGCAGGCCAAACTGTTTTTTAGGACGAACTAGTTTGTCCTAAAAAACGGTTTGGCCTGTAACATACGAGGATATTATATTGAAAAATTCTTAGCCTACTAAAGAACCAAACAAAATTTCATAGTCAAAATATTTTATTACCCAACATATTCTCCTCTTAATTGGATACATTAATTACAGCGAACCTGCAACGTATCTAGACCTTTCAAAAAAATGTTTCTTCTTGCTCTGCAAACCAGACCTCCACAGCTTTTATTACCTCCTCGTTGGCAGAAAATTCACGACCTACTTTTTTTCAGTTGAAGAAAGAGATGATAGTCGGACGGAGCCAAATCTGGTGAATAAGGGGGGTGTTCTAGTAATTCAAACCCTAAATCACGAATTTTTTGCATGGCAACATGAGATTTGTGTGCAGGGGCGTTGTCCTGCAAAAACTAAACACCTTTGGATAGCTTTCCGCGTCTTTTCTCTTCCATTTTTTCCCGTAGATTGGTCAGTAATGCCGAATAGTAATCTCCAGTTATTGTTCTACCCTTATCCAAAAAATCAATCATGATTACTCCATGGCAATCCCAAAAAACTGAAGCATAAACTTTTCCAGCAGATTTTTTGGACACGAAACTTCTTGGGTCTTGTAGAACCAGAGTGTCGCCTTTCCATCGATTGTTGCTTTGTTTCTGGATCGTAGAAATGTACCCAAGTCTCATCCATAGTAACAATTCGGTTTAAGAAGTCTACATCGTTTTCAAATCGAGCACAGATCGAATGCGATGCTTCTACCCTTGCACGCTTTTGGTCAACATTCAAACATTTGAGGATCCATTTTGCAGCAATTTTTCTCATGTTCTAATTGACGTGAACTATATGATGAACGCGTTTGTATGAAATATTCAGTGCTTCAGATATCCGTTTTAGCCCAATTCGACGGTCTGATAAAATCATGTCATGAACTGCATCGATATTTTCGGGGACTGACACAGAAACTGGCCTTCCCGATCGGTCATCATCTTCAATGGAAAATTTACCTCTTTTTAAGCTTGCAGTCCAATTTTTCTTGGTCGACACCAAGGGTATTAAGCATATCTTCGTAAATCTGTTTACCTCTTAACCCCTTTAAATACAGGTATTTGATGATGGCTCGATACTCCAATTTTTCGATTTTCACAATTTCGGTGGACATATTTTTTCTTTTAATTTATTGCGTAACTCTGGTTTACTTTTTTGACGTCAAACTTCACACTGACACTTCTAATAAGTTATTGTTCGTTGCTATGGTAACGCAATATTTTGTTTATGCATGGAATTGTTCTATGCTAACTAGATATCAATACATCCTCTTATGTATTGAGGTGACATTCACTACTTAGTTCTATTAACAGTTTACAAAATGGTGTCAATGTTTATTCATATTATGGTCTAAGATAAACCACTAAGGGTTGATGAATTCATCCAAAGAATCCAACTAGTTATTATTTTAGATAAGATTAAAATTACGGAAATAAAAAAGAATATTAAAAAAGACAATAACATTCAAGAACCCCGATTATTTATATCACTTGATATGCTGAACGTTACACGTACTTCTTTTTTTGTTTTTTTTTCTTGTATCAGAAAAAGAATTCCGCAAATTGTGCTAGAAAATTGTGGGTAAGCTCGATCGTACGTCTAGATTTATCAAGAAATATTCAGCAGTATCAGACCAACGATGTGTTTGTCAGTAACACCGATCACGTACAACACTAGAGCGTCGCGCGGGCCACGACCTGATTGCCGTATTGAGGCCGACCAGGACCCAACCAACGAGGTTACTGCAAAAGGAAGCTGTCCTTTAGCCTTTACACCGAACGAATGAGAAATACTAGTTGATAGTTTTCTCAAACTTTCAAATTTCATTGAAACTGAAATTTTAAGTGGCATTAGGGATAAACTGGAAATTCAACTTGTCGGTCGAATCTAAAATTATACTGGACCATTAAATTTGAAGAGTTTAATGAAAGTTATTTGAATATAATTTTAATACCAATTTACCAAACTATTTTATTAATATTTTCTTCAATTAAAGATACGAGGATTGTATCTCTCAAGTGTTGCATATAACAACATAGTTGGCACCCGTCAACAAATATCAAATGTCCACATTAATGTCATGTTTAGTTAAGATCATGTCTGTGTAAATATTACGGGATAATTACTTGACCCTAGAGACACGCCTTGTCAGCCATTCACTTCAACTTGACCTCGACGTGATACAATTAATGTTTTAAATAAAGTAAATGTATTATGTATTATTTTAATTTGTAATTAATTCCAATGAATTTAATTCTTGTTTTTATTTAATGCCAAAAGGTATCCCAAACTTTCCATAAAACATTGTCTGTAATAAATTAGGTTTTCGTTAGATACCGCATCTGTTAACGGAAGAACAGAAAATAATTACGGTAAAAAAACTCCTGACCAGCTTAACGCTGGAACCTCGAATAATATTTGTATTAAATCTTACTACAGTTTCCTGTAATATTGTCGTATTTAATATAGTGAATGTGTAGAGTGTAGAGTGTAAATTGGTTTGCGATTGGAAGTGAAGAGGTCGCTACCATCACAATCTTTACATTTCTGTTACTGGAAGACATGTATTCATTGTGATTGAAGTGTACTCTTCAGTCCGGGACTAGAGATTCTCGGACGGACACCACATACCTTGTACTGATGAGGCGCAAATACGCCGAAACCAGTCTACAAGTTGTGTTGTCCCTTCTAATTGCAAACCAGAAAGGTTGGTTTTAAAATATCTTGTAGATATACCAACCCCGTTTGACTTTGGAGTGTAATTCAATATCCGGCGGTGCATATTGCACGGGAAGTAGTTGTTGCTCCTTAGTTGAACTGCCACTGTTTTTGAAAAATATTATTTTTCAAAAAATTCAATTAATCTTTCGACATCTGTTAATATTTGTATTATTTTAAATTAATGTGAATAAAACAAAAACGATAGTGATCGGTATAAACGAAGTACAAACTGTTGTTAGTTTAAGCGATAAAGAATAAACACCAATGGATAACTTCAAATATCTAGGTGTCTTGATAAACAAAGACGGGAAAAATAAAGCGGCTATTCCAAATCGAGGTGGCCGTTGGCAGATCTTATCGTCAGGGTTGGAGATTGGAAGTGACTAATGAGACGACAAGCGGGAATTGGAGAATGATTTGGGAAATAAATTTAAAAATCGAAACAGGTCAAAAGACATGTTACACTATGTTTACTTGCAGCAGGTTCTTTATAATCCAAAGGTGGTCCGTCTTAAAACTCGTTGGTACTCGGCAATTTTGCATGTAAAAACGTTATCTCGTGTTTGCTACTATACTAGTAATATTATTTATTTGGTGATGTTGCAAGGTATCAACTAATTTCAAAATATGGAACTGGCGAATTACCCATTTTGTATTATATTTGGTAAACTCTAATGAGGGGTTTCTTGTTTTTTTATTCCGAATCGAATTATAAAAACAAAATAAACGCATCAGGTCGATTGAGGTAACTTCGAGGAAATTAATTTGAAACAGAAATTCGACAATTCCGTGTTTGATATAATTTTGTCGGATAAACCTGTTAAGCAAATGGGTCCGAACCATAAAAAAAGCTGTTGACTATCAATCAAATGTTTACGGTTGGCGATACTCTTCATTATTTCTAATTGGAGCATAATTAGTTCTCTTCTGTTTTCGCTATTTTATGAAAAAATAAAAAAAAGGTAAACACAGAGAGGATAAAAATGTGTACCAGACTTGGAATTGGATGGAAATGTTGTGTTGACTCTCTTTATTTTGAATTGTACCAGTCCAGATAAAATAATGTTTATCATTCGAATTTGGTTTGTCAACTGTACTTCAAAATAAATTATCCCTTAGAAAAGAGAAGAACTATATCGTTGCTGCCTCAGGGACAGTTGTCCAAGCTCTAAGTCACAGTTTCCTTTTCAAATTACAGCTTCTATTAGTTCATATATAAACCTATAGGTGGACAACGGTCGCTGCAACCACAAGATGTCTTCCGGTAAAACGGTATTTTCTAAACTTCACGCACAGTACTTCTAACTGTTTTCAATTATTTAAAATTAACAAAGCTACAAACTATAAACTCTCAATTCCCAAATGACCAATTACATATCCGGTTCCCATTCGTTACAGTCCTTGATACTTTTCAGTTCTATATTTCTTCAGTGATTCTAGCTCCATCTGTCTGTAGATTTGTAAATTTTTAATGGCAAAACGAGTGCTTTTGCACTACTATCCTTCATTTAGATACATTACCTTTTTTCTCTGTTACCAACTGTACAGTTTATTGTTAAAAGAGGTTTCACTTCTTGGGTAGAGGGATGTTACTAGAAAAAATATTACTAGAGAACAATTTACAATTGAACTAACCTAGATACGAGGGAAACTTTATAAATAAATGCAATATTTATGAAGTTAAAATTCAAGCCTCATCAGACCCTTTGTGCATCCTTCTCTAAGATATAAGACTATAAGTAAAGGAAACTCATTTGTTTTTCAACTCTCATAATATATTACTACGTTGTTCATAATGATTCGCTCATTGTTTGTTCGTTCAAAGGCCAACCATTTATGTAGAAATACTGAAAAACTTTGTCGGTATAGAGTGTTGCTTGGAAGAAAGGAGATAACATGGAAGATGTTGTACTTCTAAAAAGTAAAGGAAAGTAGTACCTTGAGACTTGAGAGGTGACACCCTTGAAATCAAAAGGATTTTTTGCAGTAAACTTCAATATACTCGTACTAGTACGAACTATTATGTAAGAGAATAGGGGAGGAGGAATGCGAAAAGATACTATTGATTGGGTACTTCAAATCCCTCAGAAAATTGGATGTAAGGACTTATGACAATCAAGATTACTGTGGTCACGTTTATACTTTCAAATCAAATGAGACCTACAAACTTGTTATAAATTCCAACACATATTTGGTTTAAGGTGACAAGCAGAAGCAATCGAACGATTTAGGGCAAACGAACAACTGTGCTGACATCACTGTTGTGATGACGTACATTTGGGTATATGTTGTAACAGCTATATGCTTCTGAATACATTGGTTATTTCCAATTTTCTACTTACTTATACAGAAAATAAATTCTACATTAAAGTGCATCAGTATATATCTATTATTTTTCACTGCAACGTGCTACAGCATAAATATTTTAGTTGAAACTGAAAAGCGGATTAACTGAAAGCATTAAGGCTACTGTATAATGTAGAAAGGTTGAATATATTCGAAATAATTCTGTTGTCAACCAAATACGTACGTTAGAATAATTGGTCTGAATATTCTAGACTATTTAATGAAAAATTAACACATTCAATTGGAAGTAATCCATTTTATTGACGTTTGATTTAAATAAACCAACAAAAGATTCTCAAAAAGAGGAGCTTCGAACAGTGTACCGTGAATTTATAGATTGACACCTAAAAAAGAAGAAAACTTTCTGTTTAGTATGGTTTCAGTAAAAATTATAGTGTACATTTACGGTGTTATATTAGATATTCAGGGAGCACTGAAATCTTTAGCATGTCCCCAGATGACATCTAGACGGGTCTGGGAGTGACATAAAAAAACTCTTAGCCCTGGAAAACCAAACTTAAGTGTGTCTCGAGGCACAAGGGTATTGTAGCCAATGAAACGGCAGACTCGGAAACTGCTGCATGAATGGAGCCACGTGCCATGGCAGGAAAACAGCAAACGTTGGTAAGAAAATCTCATCTCATTGGAGATATAGACTCTTAGGACTGGAAAGCCCAAGCGAGGACTTCTCTAAGAAGGACCTTCTAGGAATTCAGATTAGAAATTATGACGTAAACATGATTTCTAAGTAATATTGGTATTGGTGGCTGACCAGTTAGCTAAAGAAGGTTTTAAAGGAGACTTCACAGGTCTGGAACCATTTTGTGGAATCACAAAAGATTTCATAAGAGGGGAAATCGGGAACTGGCTAGATAGGGAACACCAACTCAATTGGAGGTCGACACAAGGGCACCTCCATACAAAGAGTTTACTGAACAATGTAAACAAGGAACTCTCAACCAGGATATTGAAACTGAGAAAGATACATTTGAAGACAGTTTCCGCACAAAATGCACAAAATGGGCAACCTATGTGCAGGAAATGTAAACTCTATGGTGGAACACCTACTCACATACTCTGCTTCTGCGAGAACTTACATGGATTCAGAAGGAAGCACTTTGGAGAGGAAATAATACAACTACTGAAAATCCCTCCAGTCAAACTAGTGGCCTACATAGAAGACACAAAGCTTGTGGAATGGAAGTAGAAAACATGGGAAATGGTACAAAGAATTAGTTCAAGTGCCTGGGACGTTGAGCACAACCCAATCGAATAAATGAATGAATTGGTAGAGCAAAATTAAAAAAATTTATGTTCTACATAGCCTTCTCAACTCCCAGACTAATAGTCATCAAGAAGTATAGTATTTTACTCGCGGGTAAATGCTACTACTAGTTGAATAACATACTGTTATTGGTATACCTTGAGAATAGTCTATTAATGAGTGTAAAAATCATAAAATTATATTTTAAATTCACTTGAATTAATATCACCCCCAATTTAATCAAAACGTAATATTATTCTCATTACCTCATAAACCGTGTAATCGCACAAGCCTTAAGTTATTCCCAACAGACTATCGTGTTTGATTCACTAATAATATATAATATTCATATAACATCTTACGACACTCTAATAGTTCTGACACGGAATCTGATAGGTGTTTTGAATTACTTTACAGCCTCCTTAACTCTTTAGTGGTAGTGTTAATGGTCTTTAAGGTAAATCGTTTCGCTGAAATAGGGCGTTATGGTTTAGTATGGTAATAATTCGCTCAAATTATGTTGGAAGTTGAATATTTTTGTGTTGCGATGTATTTTTTAGTGGATTGTAGTAAAATATAAACGATATCGGCATTAGCGAGCTTGAGTAGGCAGTAGGCATGATAACTATTTCTAAAAAGTACTACACGAGGTTTGACTTGTTGGAAGAACGACACTGTGTCTCTTTTGTTGGTTCCAAGACACAGTGGAATAGGGTAAACCTGAATAGCAGATGAACTAGATGCCTTGGTTGAGGCGACATAGGAACAAATAAATGAATATGTCGCATTTTATTTCAAGTACTCGCTAGCATTTAAAACGTATAAAATGAACACTCTTACTTACCTGTCTGTTGGTAACACTTAATTAAAAATATTTTGCCAGCTCTTAGAAAGTATAACATTAAAAGTTGCTAACTTCGTCGGCACTTTAGTAAATGTAATACGTTGGTGAAAATTGATTTTATAAGGAGAGCGTGAAAAAGTGAGTTTTAAAACGTTATAAATCTTCTTTAAGTTGGGCGAAAAGTTTTTCGTACGCTGACGGTTCAACTTAGTTCCAGTTTTTTGAATAACAACATCGTTTTGATATATGGCTTAAAAATAAACATGCATACATCATTTTCAGACCGCAATAAATTTAGATACCCAGGGGCAGTGGAAATTTTAAGGAATTAAACATAACTAGGCAGTATAAAAATCTTTGGTCTTGACACATACCATAGTGTTTTGTCCTTTTTGTTACTCAGTTAACAGTAACTAGTAACTTTTTGAATTTCTCTCGCAGCCATTGATATGACTGAACTTTTTCTTCGTCAAGCATTGTATAGTTGCTCAGCGCCATCTAGCGGTTTTTTTTCTTGGTACCATGTTGATAACGGTCTAGCTTATCTACTTCATCATTTTTACTTACCAAATCTTTTCTCTTGGAACATAGCAGTATTTAATCGTTTTATTTACTAAGTTTGTTAGCTGTGGTATAGTTTTTCCAAAGTTAATGTAACGACCCATATTTTTAATCCCCTTGAAGGAAAAAGCCGCCCAATGGCGTGCATATAAATTTTTTTATTAATTCGAATATTGTGAAATAATGTTAATTTACTATATCAATTTGAATGAAAAAAATTAACCTGCATACACAATTCATAAAATTTTTAATACAATAATAACGCGTTTTCCTCTAGAACACGGAGTATCTAAAGAAACGTTTTTTGTATCGTCAACCCAACCATACTCGACAACATCATGCGCATCAAACCATGTTTCGTCTAAATAAATTATAGTTCTATTTGAATCACGGTACCCTTTTATTTTGCGCAAATACTCCTGTCTAAGTTCAGCGATACCCAGAGATTCCATTATTACCATTCGATTATCTAACTTCTTATATTTAAATCCACAATTCAATAATCCCGCGCATCACCTTGGACTGTCGTTTCAAATGGTCTCCAAAATGCCATTCTAATTAATTATATTATAAAACTTACCCTAACGTCTACGAACAAATAAATATTATATTAATATCAATTCACTGACGCCACTTAACCACTACACCATCAAATAGGTATTATATTATTGATACTTTTCTACACTAGATCACCTACACTTTCCCATAAATAGTCTATAACAATTCACTAAACTCACTCAACCAGAAATAGATATTATATTAAAAATTTCTTTAAAAAAAAATTCACACCCGACACTGAATGTAGCTACTGGGATTATAAGCCGAACCACAACACAACCCCCCCGAACACCCTCAAGAACGTAGAATTTTTTCTGAGAAAGTAGTCAAAGGGAATCTTCGGTTATTTCGTTATATTACGATAAATACTGTAAGTTGATGATTGGATTGTTCGGAAGTGTTTAGTGCACCTGCATCTACGTTGCCAGCTCTTCAAAATTTCCTTAAATATAGTAACATACATAAAGTGGTTTTAATTAATTTTCCTTTTTCCAACAATTTCAAGCGACTTATTTTAATGTTTACTAATAAATTTATATTATGTATTTTTTTAAAAATATTTCCAAACTAACTTTCTTATAAGATCACGAACTAACAGTTTACTGAAGTAAGGGGAACATTTGTGTAGCAAGCCTAACAATTTTTGAAAATATATCTGACAACATTGCTTTATTTTATGGTCATTACACTGACAAATCAAGTGAATGGTGAGAAAACATATTAAACGCGAAGTAACTTTTTCTTCGTTCTGTGTCAACTATCAGTGTTCCATGTCACACATGCACAATGCTATCTAGCGGTATTTTTCATGGTATTGTGTTCATGGCGGCCTAGTATATATCCTTTAATTAATTTTTCCTACCAAGTCTATATTTTATTGAGTCCTCATAAGATGTATTCCGACGTATATATCAGTATTCCCCTGTACTTAAACTCAAACTCAAACTCAAATAAATTTAACTACATTTCTTTCGACTTGTAACCGAAAAGGAATATATATCTTACAACTTTTAAGAGGTTAAACAACCATTAACATAAATACACAGGTTTTTATGAGTTTAAAACTAGTTACAGAAGATAAAGTGATGCCAGCAAGAAATATTAGATTTCATTAATGCATTTCAAAAAACTTTTAAAGAAGCACTAGACATGGACGTACAAAAACCTTTAAAATAAAAAAAGCGAGATGAATATTCCCACGATAATTGAACATTTTTAAAATATAGGTACCTTTATTGCAAAGTTTATATACAAAAACAAAACAACATAAATCAACATTTTTTCAATATTTAGGTCAAATAGGGTACGGTAAGGGAAGTTTTCACAATTCCTTTTCAAGGACGTAGATTTGTCTCTTTCTCACTTTCACTCTTCTTCCTTTTTCATTTTTTCTGCCCATTTTATTCCTATCTCTCGCTTACTTCATCTCCCTTTTTCTCTTGTTACTTTTATCTCCTCCGTAGGGAGTAGTTAGCCGATAGCCTTTTGTACATAGATGGATCAAGAACACCCTCAGGTTTTGGTGCACGTGTATGAGGTCCTAAACCTCCCCATCTTCTCTTGCATCTTATTAAGTTTTTCCAAAAAAATCTGGATAGTAAGAAGAGTTTTAGATTTCTAGTACATTCTACTAGTATTGGCTCATTCAAAGACTTGTATACATCTTCCGAAGAATGTTAGATTGTAGCTGGCAAGACCTTTGTTGTATAAAAGGTTTTTTAACGCTCCACTATCGTCTGAATCATCAGATGTCTGGGAGATGATAAGACATCACACCATATACTTTGTGCTTGTCTCTCCGTGGTTCGAATCAGGTGTAAGATGTTTTGCAGGGTTTCTATCTCGTACCAAGACCTTTGTTGTATAACAGGTTTTTTAACACGCCACCATCGTCTGAATCATCATATATCTGGAAGATGATAAGACATCACACCATATACTTTGTGCTTGTCCCTCCGTGGTTCGAATCAGGTATAAGATGTTTTGCAGTGAAATATTAATACACTTACACACTCACTTAGCCTAACCTTACTTTTATCTCTCTTGATATCTTAGAACATATTTAGACCTTACTATTTCGTCAACACAAATTCGTCTTCCGAAATCTCAACTGTTTTAATTAAACTGGATTATTATATTGAGGGTGCAAAACTTTAAATTGTTTCTTCCTCAAAATATTTTTAAATTAAAACAAGATAACTGAATTAGTGAGTCAGAGTCTGTTCAACTGAAAGTTGGGAATAACTTTAGTACATATTGGTGGAATATTGAGGAAAGTTTGGCATAATGCTCGTCAAAGAACTACTTGGGCATTCAAAAGATTGTCCCAAACAAGTTTATTATCCATAAGAAATTAATAAGTGAAAAAACCACTGTAAAAGCTGGAGGAAGATTTCACAACCGTCAAATGACAATTAAACGGTCACGATGGGAAAATGAAGTCGAAAATCTGCCATTGCTTTAAAGGCACGTTCATATTTGTCTCATGAGCCAGCGTGCGTTGGTTCGCGAATGTCCAGACTGAGCAAGGATGAGAATAGCTACACAAACACACACACATATAGTAAAAGTCACCAATGTTTCTTATTACGTCATAATTCATAAGCATTCAGAATCAAATCAATACGACAGCTTTCACCAGCGGCGCATCATTGTTAGAGAGTTCAGCATGTGATCTGATTATGAGAGGAAATAAATGAAAACAAAACTCACCTATTGAATGGCATTTAACGGCAGAAGTGGTCCGTTATTAGCCAATTCCTTCTGGAAATATTCATGTAATTTTCTAATAAACTTACGTTTACTTTCGTTCAAACGTTTACCAGGCATTTTGTCGAAAAATATCACAATAAAAATGTAAATGAACTTTACCTGTTTAAAGTTATGACAATGACAGACGAACTTCAATGGTGACAGAATGATTTCCGCATAAAGTGACGTTTCGATTTTTAAGTACAATCGTTGTCACAACACAAGACAGAGTGACAAACGGATAAAGACGTAATGGAGTAGCTTGATTCAGGTACAAAAGACATATTATGTTCCTTTCTATTTGCTTTAATAGGAAATACGCAGTCAGTGATATCTACATAAAATTATAGTGTCTTTGATACATTCCGGGAAATATGACGTAGCGAGAAACATTCGTGATTTTTACTATACTTACATACACGTGGTTTTTATTGTGAGAGCAAGCTCATGTCTAAACTCGTCTTTAGACTATCGTAATTCTTCCATATCTGGGAATCCCACGTAGATAAATATTGCCGTTTAAGGAAAATGATTACTTCCTCACTACTTCACCTCTTCCATTTATAAGAAAAATTTATTATTATTCTTTTTTAATAAAAAGTCCACAGGAACTTTTTTATTTGGATAGGTATTGAATAAAAGGTTGAACACTGCATACAATTCCTTGAGAATATAACTTGCCGCATAATTCATTCTATTCAGGTGGACCTAATATCGTCCTACGGCTTTCATTTTACATGTAAAGTGTGCCAGCGTCTGTCTCAGACACGAGATAAATTCCAAAACGGGGCGTAATAATGAATTATGGCCTGGCACACTCCTCCACGATATTTTAGACTTAACATTCAACGATTTGTCCTGATTTTCTTATGAGATTACTTTAAACGCTTGATTTGTATACGTATGAGGTCTTTTATTTTCAACTTACAGCTTATAAAAATAACATACTTCACTAAAAACAAAAGTCACAGCCTGGGATTATGTCATATACTAAACTGCTCTTTGATTTCTGGACAAGCCCGCATATGAGAAAACTGTCCATACCTCGACTCAACTGTGATCAATACGGATTGCGTACCCCCACTCAGCATTCCAATTCACATGTTCATCAGCCCACGTCAATCGAGCACACATATGAATTTGTAATGATGGAACTCTTCTCAAAAGTCGTTGTGACAGTAAATAATTAACCTTTTGTAATATTTAACGTACTCTTTCTATAAATACCGAAACATCAGATGCAATCAAAAGACGTTGTTGTATGATCTGAAAAGTACTCGAGAGGATGTCTACGAATATACACAGTGGTGGTAGCCCTTGGACTTGGACTTGGACTCTCACGTTTCTAGTTAATCGCTATTTGCGGAGAAGCAACGGAATGACATCTGTCTGTAGAGTAGGGAGGGTGAGCTAGGCCCACAGCACTTAGCCCACATGTAACCCATTAAACATCCTCCCGAGTAGTTGTCTTCCTAGGTCATCGTCCATCCTGTCCTTTTCAGGAAGGTCAACAGGTCGCTAGGATTCATATTTAGGTATCTCGGCATGTGTAGGCCAAGACTCACCGAACACACACTATCTTATTGACGATAACTCCGGGCACTCGCATAAGACATGCCTGACAGATTCATCTTCCTGTTCACACATCCTGCATAGAGGTGTGTTCAGTAGCCCCACTGTATGGAGGTGTTCCTTAATTGACAGTGACCGTTAAACGTAGGTTTTTCCTGGTCATCGCCAAATATTTTTTCGACTCCAGCTTTTCAGGGTGATCCTAGCAAAACTACATCCCCTGATTTGATCCCATCTCTTTAGAGATTGAGCTTGGGTGTAACGTTCAGCTAGTTCCGCAATTATCGATTTCATCAGGCCGTAGGTATCGCCGGGTCCAAGAATTCTCAGTCCAGCCGCTTCTCTGGCTAAAGAATCAGCAATGCGGTTACCTTTGCTCCTGTCGTGCCCCTTAACCCACCTCAGGAAGATATTGTTATTTACCGAGGCGTTTGCTAAATCTTGATGGCACTCTAATACTAGCCCTGATCTAACACGTTATCTGTTCAATGCTAGTAGAGCTTGTGTGCTATCAGTGCAGATTATTATGTTTTTGCCAGAAATTTCTTTTCTGGTTAGTTCCTTTGTGGCATTTGAGATACCAGCCAGTTCTGGTTGAACCACGCTGGTGTTTTTCCCATTCCCCACTTAATCAATGGGCTTAGTGATCTGGAGTAAATTCCACATCCTGAGCCTTTTTTGGTTTTTGAGCCGTCTGTTTATATGCGTATTGCATTTGCAGCATTTGACTCTGTGTTCTGTTTTATTTGTATTTTGTAGGGTTTATTAAACACAAACCTGGGTTCAATTGCATCACTGGCCGCCTGCAGTAGAGGTAGCGCAGTAAGAGGAATGACATTTTCACTGACTTAAAACATCCGCAACTTCTCAATTATATCAATCCGCACCAAGTTCACGTCTAGGCATTCTAAATTACATAATTCCACTATAGTATTTGCCAAATTAAAAATCTGTGTGCAACAGTTCTTCTTGGTATGATTTAAAAAAAAAACACCCTGAATAAATACTTGGTGAACTTCTTGGATTGGTTGAAAACAGTTTCCAAACAAAACAATAGTTATATAACATTTACGAACTCAACACAAAACCATCTGTTCAATTTCAAAACTCTGAATTTTGATTGGCAAACATACCCGCATATAGGGACGAGTATGAATTTTGTAAGAGATTGCTGAAAAGTTTCATACTTTTATTGATGTTGTTGATCAGCGAATACATTTCTGATTGACAATATCCTGAATTTTTCTTTATTTTTTTGTTTGTTTGTCATACTTTCTGATGAGGGCCATAGTTTTAAATTATTCAAAAACTTTCCTTTCACTTCGAAGGATGTTCAACAATTGTTTTCGGAAAATAGCAGCCGTATAAATGGATGAAATAGAAGTTCATGTCACAGAATAAAAGGTTTGTTGCGCCTGTTAATTGTAACGTTTAAAATAAAAACTCAACAAACTCAAAAGAACACTTTGAAATCTAAAATACTGAAACATGTCTACGGCAGTCATCGTGTAAATACAGAAATTCGAATTCTAGAAAAAAATATGTGAATGTTCAGTTTATCAGGTGAGAACTACATGGCGCAAAATAGACATACAACAATGACGAAGCAGGTATCGGCATAGGTGACACTCTGTATTGTCAGAAACAGAATTCTCATTCGTGATGTGTCGCAGAGTGGCAAACACACTAGAGTTGATTGCCGAGTTATTGAACAACAATGATGCTTTCAGGAATCGTGTTTTCAAATGTTATGATACTATTCAAGGGTGTAAAGTGATGGTAGAAGGTAGTTTAGAAACGTAAAGGGATGCTTTCAATCGTGAAATGGTGTTACCAATTTAACCAAGTGTATTATCAAAAAATTGTTCTCCGTAAAATTTTCTCGGTTTGGGAATTTGGGACAACTTGAAGTTAATGTTTACTTTATAAAAAGCTTTTTTCTTGGAAAATTGAAATATGGTTTTATATGAATGTGTGTTTGCAGTACATGTATTTGTATTATAAGAACATAGTCTACAATACTACTACACAACAATAACACTTTACAATATCTCAACAATTGAAACATTTTAAGTGAGCTTCCGAACTCGCGCACATGATGCAGTAAGCACGGGTCACATTAGGCTGGCATCAGCCGCGAATAAAAAGAAGCCGCTACTATCAGCTTAATGTGAGCACAAAATTCGCAGATGGCATCGCCAGCCTGCGAGTATTTGTCAGTGGATGGTGAAGTCGGACATGTTCAACTTTTGGCAGCCAGGCAGCGGCTTCTAGCAGGTCACGTGATCACTCGCACCCTCTGGCACCATCCACCAGCGTAGTCTGACCACTCCTCACCACCACAGTGGCAAGCCAGCGGCGACTAGTGCAACACGTTTTAAGCACGGGTCACATTAGGCTGGCTGCCAGTCGCTGATAATCAGCGGCTGGCAGTAGCACCAGCGATCAGCGGCTGGCGGCTGGGTCACACTGAACAACCTACTCGCCTGGTTTTTAGTAGCTCATTTCTAGTCGTCATGTCGTCTATAGGTCCACGTAAACGAGTACTTAATCGTAAGAAGAGACGTTGGTGGTGTAGGCCTAGGTTAATAACCTGCTTTCCTGACCACTTTAACTCAGTCATTTTTTCACGTTAAATTAACAATATAAACAATTAACACCGAACAAAGAGAGCCAAATCAAACAAGTACACATTGAACCACGTGTTGCACTAGTCGCTGCTGGCTTGCCACTGTGGTGGTGAGGGGTGGTCAGACTACGCTGGTGGAAGGTGCCAGCGGGTGCGAGTGATCACTTGACCTGCTAGAAGCCGCTGCCTGGCTGCCAAAAGTTGAACATGTCTGACTTCACCATCCGCTGACAAATACTCGCAGGCTGGCGATGCCATCTGCGAATTTTGTGGTCACATTAAGCTGATAGTAGCGAATTTTTTTTATTCGCGGCTGATGCCAGCCTAATGTGACCCGTGCTTTACACGGAATCGCCTGTCTAAATTTAGTGTCTTCTTTTTCAAATTACGGTGTAACTAGCTCCAGCAATTCTTCAAATTCAGCAGGTGACCTTCGTAAAACATTTCTGTATGTTTCTGGGTCCTCTTCTTTTTACTCTTGGAAGAGTCTTGAAGATGCTCCTAATTGTTCCCTTCTTTGAATCCAAGGCCTACACCACCAACGTCTCTTCTTGCGGCTAACCATTTTTATACATAGCTCGTTCACGCACATCCTTAATAACCGATTAAGTACTCGTTTACGTGGACCTACAGACGACATGACGACTAGAAATGAGCTACTAAAAACCAGGCGAGTAGGTTCTTCAATGTGACCGGGGTGCCAGCCTAATGTGACCCGTGCTTAGGTTTGACATGTGGTAACTTTGATACATACAATAAATATCATTCTGAATTTATTATGTTTATCATTCTATTGACCAGGATTTATCCAAAAGTTCCTCTCGATGGAGGTTAGGTCAGTTTTTTAAGCATATCTCAAAAAAATCGCTACTACAAACTTCAAACTTGGTACATTCTATAATCCTGCAGTCCCAGATCAGATCAAGACTGAAGCACTCTGATTGGAGATATAGACTTCTAAGACTAGATTTCCCCAAGAAGGACCTAGTGGAAAGACTGTTGAGTCTGATAAGAGCTACTGGCCTCGAAGCCTCTGACTGGTGATGCCGAACCAATCAAACAATAACCCTGCAGTAATATTTTGTTTATTACAAACCAGCGTCTTTTATTTCCATCACAAACGTCCAGCATGGGGGGCAGCGGGTAAATTTAGCTTTAACTCATAAAGCTCTTGTTTTCTTAATGGTAGAACAAAAGAAATAAAAACAAAGGTATTTCATTTAGAAAACGTCACTATAAGTAAATTCCCTCACTTAAACACTTGTTCATTACTGTCAACACTGTCATTACTGGTCGCATATTTGAAAATTTCCATCCACAAACCTTCGTTGCAAAAATAGTAACCTGCATCATAAAATTTGTCTATTCAAAGCAATGAAAATAGGCGTTGATAGTGTAATCCCAAATTTATACGATTCGAATAAATAGCATGCACAAAAATCCGCATATATTACATTTTTAACACCCAGTTCGATTTTAACGGGGCAATTTACAGCAATGAGGATCGACTGAAAAATACATGAGTACAGTTTGTTTTTGTTCAATATCCGATAACTTGTTTGAGTTGTAGTCGTAGATTTACTGATAACTTGACGATTATAAAATGGGCAATAACTATTTAATTGTATTGTATGCAGATAATTTGATTGAATGGCGAATCTTTGACAGTTAAGGACATACCAGCACGAGGTTTATACACAGGCTGTTTTACGACGAGCTCTAATTATTTCATTCATTTCTGAGGCCGAAAATAAGTGCAGTTTATGTACCTATAATTCTCTATATATTGATATGGAAAATAATATCATACATCACATACACCAAACAAGGGTTATTTCAGTATAAAATTTAATAATGAAAACTATTTGAAAGGAAAATTTCTCTTTCAACAAAGAAAAATAAATCAAACTAAAAAAGACAGTTTGAAGCTTATAATGCAACTAATACATTTGTAAAATAAAAAATAAACTAAAATTTGAATTAAACTTAACAAAATAAAAATAAAAAAATCACCTGAAATATATTTAAACTTTAAACAGAAATCTTGATGACTTCTTTTTAATTAATTAAAATCCTTTCCACATAATTTCAGAATCTTCAAAAGCTTTATAAAAGTTTCCTGGCAAATAATTAATCTAAAAAGAAAGAACCTGAAAAATAAAAAATGTATTAGTTAGGTTATAAAATTTGACATCAGTAAAAATAGAAAGTGTGATTTGTCAACTCGAACGGAAAAAAGGCCCTAGTAACAGAAATAAAAACAAATGTAAAATAATTTTGAAAATTCAGAACTAAACGATAAAAACAACAATAAAGTATTTAAAGACATTAATAATAAACCTGCATATCAGAAAAAGATCATATAATTAAATATTCAAGTCAAGTAATAAAAATTAAAAATTGTCAAATGAATTTGATTGGTCAGCTGATATAAAAAAAACTTTGAACTAAGAGACACATGGTTGTTGATTTTGAAAAAATTGATACACGTTGTTATTGATAAGAATCGGGGAAGAAAAGCATCGCTGAGCTAAAAAAAATACAGAATTGATAAGCAAATTATTTTGATATTGTTAAAATAATTTAGTGAAAAAGTGCTACTAACCTTCATAACAAGTTCATGCTAAAATCCGATGGTAAATATCCATCAAAATTAATGAAATCTTCAAATAAACCATAAGTGGAAACTCTAAGAGGCCATTAATACAGAAAATTCTCAAAAACTGACGACGAAACCAGAGCAAAGCAATCCCAACCAAGGAATGCCAGGCCCAGAGCGGTCTGAAACATAAAAGGAAGTATTTATTCAAGTTTCAAAGATAAGAAGACAAAAGGTATTTAATAAACTATAATTTGAATGATCAACTTACATGTGTGTAATTATAACAAAAATTTGATATTTATTTCTCCTCATTGTGGTCGTGGAATCGTTCATTTTGATAAAAACAGATGTTTTTAAACTTGTAACACATAAGGAATTTGTCTATTATTCCTTTTACATGTATGCAAAAAGTGTTGCATAAATTATGTATAAATTAGATATTAACTTTCATTAGTATGAATGTTCAGGAGTGAAAGGTCAGTTACGTAAGATTTTTTAAATAGTTTTTGTATTTTCACTTATCAAATCTGTGTTGAAACACTTTCCAATAAATTAATAAATTCATTAACACCACAAACATGGAGACTAGATATAAGGAGCACTAACTCTGTATATAAAAAGTGTCCGTCGAAATTAGGAAGATTGTGGTGGCGCTGGGGAGGCTAGCGATTAAAATCATGTTTGACGTGTTAAATTTTAGGTTATGTAAATGGAGGGTTTGTTTAAATAAGGAATTCAGTCAAGATCCTAAGGATGACAAATGTATTCAAATTGAATGAAATTTCATAAACATTTTTGCTTATATCTTAATCCGAAATAAATATATATGTTGTCAAACATTTACAGAAGTATCGCAATAATTATTTCAAAAGTCTGGATTTTAAAGGCCCCTATGTATGTATGTATGTATCTATGATGGGTTGACATTCACTGAGACCTAAAACGTCTATTGTGCCCCCTTACTTTTACTTAGTTCCTGTGGTACGTCTCAGAGACTAGTAGCTAAAGGTCCTATTTCCCTGAGGAATTTTAGGATATCTGCAGGCTTCAACTTGGGCACAACTCCACCAAATTCATTTGAACCGTGAGATTCGGATGCGCGTAGATTACGCGTACGACAATGTCGGCAGCTACCAGTCCTAGGCTGAACGTTGCACTGTAAAGATCCATCCGTGTAGTAGTTTTAATATGGAATTTAAGTCGCTTGTAAAACACAAGATTTTGAGTGCACAAAGTCGAGAAATAGTGCATAAGTATGACATTGGAGGCACAACCTCTTTACAGTGTGGAAACCAAAAGTTTACCAAAATGTCATTTAAAAGCTCCAAGTGGGTGAAGTTTACCAAAATGTCATTTAAAAGCTCTAACTGGGTGTTGGGATCTTAAGTGGGTCACACTGTACATATAATATACAAAGAATCTGTTCAAAAATGTTCACAAAGAATGAACATAAATGTGCTTGAATACATTATCATTTTGCATTTCAGAAGAATTCTACAAAATAATTTTGGGATGTTGAGTTCTCTACGTTGAATCGTTAGTATAATTCAACCATAAATGTGTGGTGCGAAGAATTTTGATTACAGGCTCCAAGGCAAAGAATTTCATTTGAAATCTGAAATAATATCTAGTAGCTTTCCGGCATCTTTTAACCTGGAATATAACATTTACAAGAGTAACGCTGTTTAGGTTATACTGAAAGGAGAGTAGTATTTGTGTCTTTTAACTTCTCAAAAAAATAAAAAATTTTATCCATTAGTAAGATACAACAGTCATTCAAAGTGATAAAACAAAATTAAGTTTAGACATGACTAGAAATTCGCCCCATACATATAGTTTGGCAAGTTTATCTGAAGCCGTGAAAGGAATGCAGTCGAAAACATTCGATATTGCCACGTTTAACTATGAAAAAGATAAAGTGCTAAGTATGTAGTAATAATAATTAGAAAATGGACTTTTTATTATTAACAATATTAACAAGATGATTAAACGTTAATTCTTTAATGTGCTATTAACATTATTTTTTCAATTTATGAATATTAAAAGATGAACACTTTTCCAAATTTGTTATGGGCTTCTTCAAGCTCTGGCAGCGTTGTGCGAAAACCATAATTTTCACGCCTTCCGACATAACTCAATTGGTGAAATTTATCGAAAAGCTTACGTTGCTTAGCGACCAGCTGACTTCCTATTGGCAAGCGCGTGCGTGTGTTCTTCCTTCTCACTTTTTCAATTGACTGACATTGATTATCCAGTGGCGTTGGTATTGCCAGTGTCAGATTTCGAACTATTTCGTAGTATCCTTATTGAATTCAAGTACGATTCTTAACATTATTTGTTTTTAACAAATACCGTGTTTTGAAAAATACCTTACCTTTAAAGCAAAGCAAAAATCAGTGTCTATATATAATTATTATATAATATACAAGATAGTTCAATTGAAACCCATCTTTGGTCCAGGAAAAATTTATTGACAAGTACAGTTACAAATAACTACCACTACAATTGAGGCACATATCCCACTGTTTCACCAACCGATGTATACCCTGCTTATAGAATTCTTGTGGCTGCTGCTGGAAGAATTCTTTCACAGCGTTTTGTACTTCTGCGTCCGACTGAAAACGGTTACCTTTTAACGCCTTTTTTAGTGGCCCAAAGATGTGAAAATCGCAAGGCGATTAATCGGGACTATAGGGTGGATGCTCTAATATCCTCCATTTCTTTCGTTGCAGATTTTCTTCCACTACGTTGGCAACATGAGGCCCAGCATTATCGTGAAGCAGAATAACAACACGTGAAAGCTTCCCTGGACGTTTTCTTCTTATTGCTTGATGGAGATTGTTCAAAGTTTCATTATACAGGTTTGCGTTGATATGCACTCTAGGTTCTGTAAACTCTATCAGCAAGGGTCCTTCATGGTCGAAAAAAAATGTCAACATCACCTTGCCTGCAGAAGGTTGAACTTTAAACTTCTTTGGTGGCGGAGAATTTGCGTGTTTCCATTGCATCGATGACAGCTTACTGGATGGTTCAAAATAATGACACCAAGATTCATCGCCAGCAACTATTGACGAGAGAAAGTCATTACCATTTTGACTGTATTCCGTGAGGTGTTGCAAAGACAAGCCCATTCGCAAGCTTTTTTGGTCCTCAGACAAAAGACGAGGAACCCATTGCGCACAAACTTTGCTGTAACCTAGTTTGTGTACGATACTATGGACAGATCCTATACTCACACCAACATTTTCTGAAATTGCTCTGATTGAAATTCGACGATTTTCTTTAATCAGGCCTCCCACACATGCCACATTCCTGTCTGTTGATGCAGTAATCAATGCACCTGGTCGTGGCTTATCATTCGTCCTCTCTTCTCCATTCTTAAATTTTCGACACCATTCCTTCACAGTTGGATATGCAAAACATGCATTTCCATACACTGCTTGCATTCGCGTATAAATTTGCAACGGTTGCACACCTTCAGCACACAAAATTGAATGACCGCACGCTTATCACATTTTGACGGATTGTTAACAACAAACGCCATTTCAAAGTCACAATACTTAAAATCGCTGTCAAATATAAACGAAATAAACAGATCAGTGTGACGTTTGCATACACTACTAATGTTGGAAAACGTCAATTGAATGATTACAATTGTTTCCAAGGCTAACCTGACCAAAGATGGGTTTCAGTTGAACAAGCCTAGTATTTTTAATACTATTATTTATAAAAATAGGTACCGTACGCCATTGGTACGTTTATGACAGATATCCGCCATGTTTCCTCGCCCCTTACCGATGCCGCGTAGCTTCAGATAAATTTGCCAAACTATACGTAATTGGTAAGAAGTTTAAAGTGTAAATTTTAAAACAAATTCCTTCCCGCATAGTTTCGAATAAAAACTAGTTGTGTTGTAGCTTATTTTTTGTGAAAACATTGGAATAATTCCACAGCAGAAACTCCCAACGTTTGCTCATAATATATGTACAAAGTATTGACCGATAGTTCCAAATAGTATAGTATTACACGATATACAATAGCAGTAAATTTTCTAAATCCAAATCGCACAGAAGTTCGACGGTCACAATCATAAACATAAATAGAGATTTATTTTGGCTTGAAACTTCGCTTGGAAAACTATCACGTTCCATGAAAAATTCGAATTTCGTTACAAAACAACGGAATAAAGCTTATTATGTACGTAGGTATAGTGGTTTTCATTTTACAATTATTCTTTTAAATACTGAAGCTGATTAAATTTATTGTAAATGCCGTTTTGGTAACCGGACATGATGAACAATTCTAGTTGAAGTGAATACGATAATGAATAACTTCTATCGTTCTATGTCAATTGGGTTGACAGTTGGCAGTTTTATGCGTCCACACTTACTAGATTTACGCGTTAATATCCTTTGGTCTGTGGACCTTTTGCGAACAGTTCTTAAGGCTGGGCCACACCGGCATCCATCCGTCCGATGGGTGGACGTCCGACCTCGAAAGCATCCATCCATTGGACAGATGTTTTCATGAATCTCTTCATCAACGAATATTTTGTTCACTTGTGTCAGTAGCATAAACAATGTCGTTTAATGTGCCTTGGTGTGGAAGTGATTTGTCAAAAAGTATCCCGTGGCTTGATGACTGCAGCTCTAGTGACGATAATGACCGGGCCCAGAGCTCATGTGCAGGAGAAACGTCCATGCGGATGCGAAGGAAAAATCGCTCCTCCGGCGATTCCAAAACATCCATCCATTGGACGTTTTAAACGTCCAGCGGACGGACGGACGGATCTCGGTCTGCGTTGCGCTATTTGCCAAGCTGGCGAGTGATCTTTTTTGAACATCCGAAGGATGGATGGATGTTTGATGTGGCTTGGCCTTTACCCGGTACACATTCGATAGTTTTCATCATCCGTGAGCTCAAATTTGCTCTAATGAATACACACCTTGATAGGTTTAATCACAGAGCAATCACAAATACTCGAAGCTGAACGACTTATGCACAGAAACTCTTTCTGCACGGCTTTAAATCTATAAATTTAAATCCTGTTTATCTTTATCTCAATTAACTGTTTTTTTAATATAAAACTAACTAAAGTATTTATTCCATTGTGTATTAGAATAGTTAAACTTATTTTACTTCACTCAGCTCTAGTACAATCCAAACTCCCGACAATCTAGAAAATTATTTACGAAGTAACAAACCGCATATCCCATAAAGACCAGAAAACAACAACCTAGCATTTTATCCGATTGGCTAAACTCACTTGAGCTGATTAAAAATTGATACGAAACATCCCCTTGTTGACAAAGTATCGGGTAGCCTTGTGTAAATACTTCCAGTAACGAGGTCCGGATATAATGATTGTAATTAGGCGGTGTCAAATTTAATTTATTCATTAAACAAAAGTAATAATGAAAATCTATTATCTTGGAGTATTTATATACAAGCCAGACAAATTTCACTGTAGGTATACTCAGATAGTATTAATATAGATGACATTTTCTGTACTGTAACTTAAAACTACTTGCCGTGAGCATGGACATAAAAACCTTAATAAAAAGATATTCTTCTGGGACTTTCTTCATGCATCTATTAATTTCTTCTCTTGTCAGAACTTTTGTGATTTGTTTGCCTGATGACCAACTGCTTGCCTTTTTATGAAAACCGTCAGTTTTGGATATTTTGAAATATCAGCTCCTTCTTTTACCATCATCAGCATATACTTAAGCATCGAATACTTTGCCCACATTATCGCAGGATTAATCTTTTTGGAAATATCCAAGAAGTACGCCAAAAGGATATTCTCATTCATGCCGTTTTCCACCTTATATGTTTTTCTCCACTCGTTGAAGAGCTGGTATCCTTCTCATACCGAGTAGAAGACTTCGTAGGCACCAATTTACTGGTTGCTTCAGCACATTTTATCTCCATTTCTTCAATTTTTTACGAAAATTATAACAAAATACGTAAGGGATGACAATTTGTCAAATTTGTTATTTTTGTTCACAAAACAGACAAACCTATAGAAGTGAAACTTTAATAGGATGACCTTGAATACAAAAATGAGGTTTCAAACCCATCCACCTGACACGCTAGTTGCATTCGTCGAAATAGGACTGGGAGCTAATGTCTTTAACCCGGAAAGAAGAAAAGATGTTAAAATTTTTAATCTCAGTTGTCATCACAAGCTGTCATGTTACATGTTGTTCGTCGTTGACATTTTTTAATTTTCATTTAAAATCGTTTGTGTTTCTATATTACTTGTTATTACGTGTTTATTTTTGGCCTTCAAGCATTCGTGCATTACCTATCACAGGATTAATTATCATAAGTAAGTTGAAAGAAGAAAGAAAAATTTATTTTACATAATATTTGATGTTAGGTATTCATAATCAAAATATTGTTTGTTTTGCTGTTAAAAATGATGATTACACTAAGATTTTCATAACACTAGTACCCATACAAACCATATTAGATATTATACTTTTTTTATACTTAGTTAGGTTCAACCAGAAGAAAAGTTATTTGATTCATTTTAATATTTATTCTCTTCCCATTGGTTTTTAGTAGGTATGTTTTTGTATTGTGTTAGATAATATTTCACTTGCGAAAGATTTTTCATTTCATTTTCCTATGATCATTCCTTATATTATACATTATTTGCAACTAGACAATTCAACGCAATACTGTTATTATTAAAGAGCAAAATCGTTCAATTCCAAATATTGTAAAATATTGCATATTGCATCCACTGCGATCGCTGAAATTCTTCTTTCATATCTTGCCTATTTTGACAACTCGATTGCAACTAGCGCTTCAGGTGGATGGGTTTGAAACCTTATTTTAGTATTCCAGGTAATTCTATTGAAGTTTCACTTCCACTGTAGAAGTGTAACAGGTTTGACTGTTTTGTGTTTTTGTCTTTATATTACGTTTCTGCATCACTAAGCAACTAAATCAAAAGCTATGCGATAAAACACGAATCGAAACCACGCTAACATGTACATGCAGGTAGGTAATCTAAAATAAAACATTAAAATTTTATTTTTAATACAACACAGTATGAAATAAAACATTGTACGATACACAACCGTGAACTAGCATTAAAGTACTGGTCTAGAAATTCCAGACACGGCTCCTTCGTCGCCTCGTCCGTGAAAATCTAGACTTGTACTTTTATAAGTCATTTCCTGGACTATTTCAACTTATATTTTCTGATTTTCAAATTTTTTTTTACAGTTTGTGTTCAACACACCACGGCGACTCCGGCACTGTGATTTATTCCCATAAATAATAAGGTAAGATTGAAATCTTTGATTATTTAAGTACAAATAACGTTATGTTTCCAACAAATACACCCCTACGCGTTGCTAGGTCAATAATGGAATATTTGCAAAATTGTTCAGCAAATACGTAGGCCAAACTAAACTGTTTTTATACCAGCGCATCGGATATCTTCCAGAGGCGTGCAGTTTTAAGAGGTTTTTTTGGAGCATGTGCAAAACTATACATTTCCAATCTTATTAAAGTTTTGTTGAAAATTGCGTTAATAACTTTTAATTAACCAAAAGGTAATTGATAAACGTTTGTATCTAGTGGTCGATATCGGCCACTTTGGGAACCATCAAATGCTGGAAGTAATTACTCAAAGGGCCCCGCACTTTTTATAGGTAAAATGGTTCTCGGTGAAATTGTCTGAATTTTTAGTATATTGTAGTATTCGATGTACTGATTGAACGTGCAGAATCGCAAAGTTCGTTGATGGATAGATATTGAAATACATTTTCACCGAGAACCATTTTATCTATAAAAAGTGCGGAGTCCTTTCAGTTTACGTTGAATTAATTTCAAACGAGTTTTCAGTTATTAAAATTTTGAATGAACGTAAACATGAAATGACAAATATAAATTATCAGTTTTTTTTTTCCAACACGACCAAACCCTTAAAGCAATCACAAGAACATCAATCACATGGAATTTAATTATATTTTCGTACTTCAAAGCAAAACCCATACACATCAGAGCTGCCTACTATTCGCTAGATAAAGGTAAAAGACTGTTTTCGTAGAATTAACCATATTATGTTTGGACCGCATTGTTAGACGAAATAATGGCTCTGGAAATATGTTATCCCAAAAGTTGACGTTGAGTTGTTAGGTGAGAAAAGGTCACACTATGTTTTGTTGCTATTGTTTCACAGGAATTATCTTGAAACGTTTGTTAATTCTAAGGGGAATTACAGCCGTTAGTCTGTTTATGGTGTAACATAAACAAGATCGCTAAGAGATCAAGGAATACAAACGCGCGAAGAGAAGTGTCGTAATATGTATGAAAATAGTTGTTATTTCTACAATTTAATATATTTTGTTTTGGGCGTATCTGTCCTCTGTTTTATAGTTCAAGGTTTTATTTTTTAATGAAATATTTAACAAAATATTGAATAACTCTCCTCAGTTCCTGAGGAGAGACTCAAAGACCACTACACTTACAGGTGTCGTACACTCACGGATCTAAGGATGTCAGAGGAACAAGAGAAAAAATGCTCACTGGATCTCAGACGAAAATACACTCCATGGGCACGTGTTTGCAAATGAACATCAACAGCGGGTAGGCATGAAGGCCAAGAGATCCTTATGTATGAATGTATGCATTTACTGATGCCTAAGACATTTAGTGAGCCCCATTTCTTCTACTTTATTCATTCATTCGATTAAGTTGCGCTCAACAGCCCAGGCACTCGGGACTTACTTAGTTTCCAAGGAAAGTATCAGTATTTGCTGGAGGAATTTTATTTCAGGTATACAGTCCGCAAGTTTACAAATGGAGGTTTCTTCTTCTTTTCTACAGAATCTACACTCTTCTTGCTTCACTAGTTTGATCATTTTAAGGTGCCTATTTAGGCAACGGTCTCCCCTCAAGACACCTGTCAAGACTTCAAGTGTGGTTTTACTCTAACTTTGGCATTCATTCGGTTTTGCCTGGTTGTAGTATTCCATAGATTTATTTGATTGCCCTACTAGATCTTTCCAATGGTCTGATCTTTTCTTCTATTTTGCGTTGCCTATTTTTTCCAATATTACTGATACGTCAAAATGGGTTCTGTACCCTCCGCTATTTAATATTTTTCTATTCCAGTTTATCTTCTTGCCAAGTTTTCCTAGGCATTCCCATACCAGTTTAAAACTGATTACGCAGTAACTCGTTGCTTTAATGGCTGCTAGACTATCCGATATGATGATAATTTTTGCCTTTTTCCAGCTTTTGGAGTGTTCCTCGTCTTCCAATGCAAAGCACAACACCTTGTCAAAAGGACTTGAAACCTCGACTGTCAGTAATGATCCCGGTCAGTGAATCACCTACTGCTACGACTGATTTTTATTATGCGCATGCCTCTGACGGTTTTTGATAGTTTCTAACTGTTCTATGAACAAACCTATTATAATACAGTGTTTTCCGTTACCTTAGTTATTTAAACAAGCCGATTAAGTGATTTGAAAATCGTTGTAAGCTGTTTCTAACCTTCCGACAATATAATATATTTCAGTCACGCGGAAACATCTCACGAATAAATCTTCTTCTACGTGAATCTGAAGGTAAAAGTTGCAGATCACTTTACTTGTTGTAATGAAAATTTCTAGCTTCACCTGAATGTCTAGGAAAACTTTGTTTCACTAACTTCTTAAATCCCTTTTTGCGTTGCGAATAATTATGATCATATTGACAGCGAGTTCATGAAATGGAAGTTTCATGTAAGAAGTTGACTTTCTTATACAAACAAATGACACGTGCCGTAGCTTTTTGAAGTTTCTCTATTTATTATGACAGTGACATTATGGCGTATGAATTCCTATCGACATTTCGACTCTAGATGAGATAGGAGCTGCAAGGAATATAATTTGGAGTTGGCTGAAATAATTGGAATCGTAGAATTTGATGTTTTGTACAAGTAGACTTGCGTTTTGAAGTTTTGATATCGAAAACTGTACGTAATATTGTACTGTAATGTATGTAAGACTTTATGTAAAAGTATTAACAAAAATAAGGATTTACTTGTAAACTTATTAGTCCAGTAAATAAAGACCGAGAAACCCCCCAACCTTTTCATCTCATTATTGTCAGACTTTTTTTTGCAACTTGTAGGTATTCACGGGTAGATTACTCTCTGAAAATATGTCCTCCGCGAAATTTTCGGAAGGGGCTGAAAAATGGCCAATAATCCCAAAAATTGAGTTTTCCGCCGATATCTCCAAAAATATGACACTTAGAGAAGTGGGGTTTTGCTAGGAATGGAGATCAGTTTATTATCTACAAAAAGATACTTATCATTTTTGTCAAAAGTTCAACCGTTTTCGAGATAAACGGGCCCAAGCGTACCTTGGATTTCGAGCTGCTGAGCGGCGTCTCCGGGAGCACGCTCCGTGAATGTAGGCATGGGAGGGTGGGCGAATTGGCCCATAACTTGAGTAAAAATGAATCTTTTTTCATGATTCAAAGTGCACATGAAAGGAGGGACCTATACCTATAACATCGTGTAACTTAATATTTTTTTTTAAATCGACTTATTGATGCCTCCCAAAAACGTACCTACGCTATCAGATCAGATGTTAATAGGTAAAAATAGTGCCTTTGTCGACCTTTTCAATTAAAACTGGGTGCTACAATGTTAAGTAGGTCACACTGTATATAACAACAGTTTATTACTTGATAGATAAAAATGTCTTGATGTTGAATTAATTTCCATTAAAATTACGATAAATTACTTTAAAGTACCGCATTTATGGGGTGGAGTTTAATTAGACTCCAGTATTTAAAATTTAAGCTTTTTGAACAAAGCGAGGGTAAAAGATCTATATAGAAAGAATAAATCAATACTGATAAGCACAATAGGGTAGATTCTTGTTTATACACAACAGATAGTTAATTCTAAAGATACAAATTACGTCGCACCATATTCAACCAAATTCAATAGCGTAGTTTTGTTTTTATCCCCAATAAAAAAAGGTATTTTCAAAATCCGCCATTTAAATTATTACGTCACAAGTAGAAATAGGAGTTACGGACAAATTTTGACATGGAACATAATTATCATAAGATAGTGTAGTCACTGAAGGATAAAATAAGAAGTTTAGAGTGAGTTGTTAGCATTTATAAAAGTTTTGGTTTATGGAAAAAGACAATGGGTATAATAAATATGAATATATATTTAAAATAATGAGTTATATTCCTTATTTGTACATTTTATTTTTATCAAAATTATTTTGACAACAAAAATAATTTTATTTCATGTTCTCCATGTATTAGTACAAAACACGAACTATCTAAGACCCAATAACACGGTACACTAATGAAAATTGAAAATAATCCGCCAGCCAACCAAATACAGACTATATTCCCTTGCTTGAACTTAAACGACAGTGATAAACATCAAAATAATGTCAACATATTATTTATTTGTCATAAACCAGCTGAAACATAGAACAACAAACAAAGATTATCGCCAACTTCACATTTAAACTAGTGACGTATCTGTATTATAAGTTGCATAATTCCAGCAAATGTTTTTCGTTTTTTTTTCCTATTAACCAGCAGAGAAAATATAATAGTATATCACGTAACGTGTATTGTAATAAGCATTTTACGCACGAATGGAAAAGTTGCGTGAAATGCTTTACAATACGAGTTACATACCATACTTCACCTACGACCCACTTGTACTTGTATTAATAATCTTATTATTAATAATATATTAATACTTGAGCAACATCAACAATAGATATTTTTAATAATTATATTGTATAACATTTAATTACGTAATATTAGTTATTATGATATTTGTTTATAGTAACAGTACAGTTATTGAATACAAACGGTAAATCAGTTGCTTTACTTTTTCTACGCCCATCTATTTTCTTCTGAGTGCTCATAATTTCATCTTTTTCACTACTAACAGACATATTCGTAGGTAAAGTTGAGAAAATGTTCGGGTACTATAATTTGTTACAAAAATTGACAGCATAAATAAGATGACGTTTAGTTCCATATCAAGAAAAAGCGAATTATTTTTTTTTAAATTGTATAATATGTTGCCGACATTTAGGGGCAACATATTTTAATCTAAAATGTATTTCACCAATGCTTAGAGCTTTTATGTTTTTCAATTGATTGAAAGTATGTAAATGAACCAAATAAAGTAGTACGTGAATGAAAATTTGATTGCAATTTGATTCAACAAAGAAATTTAAGTTTTCTTATCTAAACCAACGTGTATGTTATGACATTTTAATTACGTGCATGTTATTGTTAAATTTAACTTACAAGGAATGTTTACAGTGCGATTTTTGACGTTTACGGACATGGGCGTAGAAAAAATAATTTTTGGTAACCCGTTTTCATATTACCCAATAAAATATGGTGTCAACGTTTTAAGTTGAATATCTTATTCGAAAGTTTATGTCCCAATAGTTATGAATCACCTTGTATAAATCATATTTCGGTCTACAATAAAATTTAACACCCCATTTAAAACGGAATTCATTGAAAATTTTCTTTGTAAAACAACAACGGATAGTTCAACAGATTTAACCTCCGTCTTCCATGAATTTGCCTTAAAATCCAGGAAGTTTTGGAATTCAACTTGTCAGTTCGAAGCAATGAATACTGGAGTCGTTCACTGGCTTTGTTGTTTTCGATCCGCCATCTTCCTTAGACTGAAACTTCCAACATTCCACTCTTACCCATCATATTCTAGTCGATGCAATTACGTACTTTATACTAACATTCAACGTTGTTTTCCGATTTAACTTTCTAGCTTCCCATTTGGATGCGTTTTAGTTCACGCTCTGGAAAATCGAGAATGGTATGGAAGTACTCCTTATTTATTTTATGCCAACTTCTTACACCTTTAACAAGTCAATCAAAATTCTATTCATTTTTCTCAAAATTTATTGTATTTTATGAATTTTACGTTGGAATAAAGCATTTTTCATAAATTTTCATGTTTACAATAACAGTTTTTATGGATGTTACAATGGAAAACAGTATTTTTTATTAATTTTCATATTTAAAATAGCAGTTTTTATAAATTTTTCATTAAAAAAGGCATTGTGCATCAATTTTTATGTTTAAAATAATCGTTTTTATGAATTTTACCGGGGGTTTTTTGATCCGGGAAAATGAATACCACAGTCTGTTTTTTGATAAGATCATTCTTTCGCATTCAAATAGTGTGATAAAATGTTGGAAAAGACGCATTTTTAACCTAGAAAAACTTGTAAATACCACGAAACTATGAAATTCGTACTGACATTCCAGGATAGTATTTGTAAGAGGAAAGAGGAAAGAGCGAGAGGAATATTTTCAAGAGGTTCCCGCTTTGTGAATAATAAATGTGAAATTAGGGACAATATTCGAAAATCCACTTTCTGAAATTTCTTTTATCCATTACTCCACTAATTGAAGAGATAGAACGTTCTAGTCTTCTCCATTGGATTCAGGGGAATATTTTACATATAAATATGAATTTTAGGTCCATATTTCCAAGAATTAAGGGAGATAGCGAAGAACAATTTAAATCACTTCATGTATCCATAACTCCATTTATTGGAGAGATAGAAGGTTCTAGTCTCCTTCATTGGATTCAGGGGAACATTTAACAAATGAATATCAATTTTAAGTCTATATTTCCAGGCATTGAGGGAGATAGCAGAGAACAATTTAAATCAAGAAATACCACTTCCTTCAAAATTTCCTACAAAAAAAATTTTTTGCGACATGAAATTGGCTTAAAATTGGTATCCGGGGGTTTTCTGCTATGGGGAAATGAATTTCACAGTCAGTTTCTTCATAAAATCATTCTTTCGCGTTCAAATAGTTATTGATATTTTAGAAAATATGCATTTTTAACATAAAAACTCGTGTGAATACCTCAAAACTTTGAATTTTGAACTGAAATTTCAGGAGAATATTTCCAAAGCAATGATCAACCAGGAATAAAATTCCCAAGAGCATAACTCGAAGAGTTTCCGTCTTGTGAATAATAAATTTGAAAGTATGGTAATTATTCGAAAATCCAGTTTCTGAAACTTCTTTTATCCATAACTCCACGAATTGGAGAGATAAAACGTTCTAGTCCCCTTCATTGGATTCAGGGGAAAATTTTACATATGAATATTTATTTTAAGTTCATATTTTAAACCATTAAGGGAGATAGCAGAGAACAATATAAATCAAGAAATATTTCCATATCCATACCCCTTGCTTCAAAATTTCCTACAAAAAAAAATTTTTGCGACATGAAATTGGCTTAAAATTGGTATCCGGGGGTTTTTGCTATGGGAAAATGAATGCCACAGTCAGTTTTTTGATAAAATCATTCTTTCGCGTTCAAATAGTCAATGATATTTTAGAAAAAATTCATTTTTAACATAAAAAGTCGTGTGAATACCTCAAAACTATTTTTTTCGAACTTAAATTCCAGAATAATATTCCCAAAAGAATGATCAACCGGGAAAAAAATTCCCAAGAGCATAACTCGAAGGGTTTCCGTCTTTTTTATCCATAACTCCACGAATTAGAGAGATAGAACTTTCTAGTCTCCTCCATTAGATTCAGGGGAACATTTTACATATCAATATAAATTTTAAGTCCATATTTCCAAGCATTAAGGAAGATAGCGAAGAACAATTTAAATCACCTTCTGAAATTTCATGTATCCATAACTCCATTTATTGGAGAGATAGAAGGTTCTAGTCTCCTTCATTGGATTCAGGGGAACATTTCACATATGAATATCAATTTTAAGTCCATATTTCCAACCATTAAGGGAGATAGCAGAGAACAATTTAAATCAACCCCTTGCTTCAAAATTTCCTACAAAAAAAAATTTTTTGCGACATGAAATTGGCTTAAAATTGGTATCCGGGGTTTTTCGGCTATGGGGAAATAAATGTCGCAGTCAGTTTTTTGATAAAATTATTCTTTCGCGTTCAAATAGTTAATGAAATTTCAGAAAAGATGCATTTTTAACATAAAAAGTCATGTGAATGCCTCAAAACTTTGAGTTTTGAACTGAAATTCCAGGAGAATTTTTCCAAAAGAATGAACAACAGGGAAGGAAAAAAATTTCCCAGAGCATAACTTGAAGGGTTCCCGTCTTGTGATTAATAAATGTGAAAGTAGGGAAAATATTCGAAAATCCACATTCTGAAACTTCTTTTATCCATAAATCCACTAATTGGAGAGATAGAACGTTCTAGTCTTTTCCATTGGATTCAGGGAAACATTTTACATATAAATATGAATTTCAAGTCTATATTTAAGCATTAAGGGAGATAGCGGAGAACAATTTAAATCACCTTCTTAAACTTCATGTATCCATAACTCCACTAATTTTAGAGATAGGACGTTCTAGTCTCCTTCATTGGATTCAGGGGAACATTTTACATATGAATATCAATTTTATGTCCATATTTACAAGCATTAAGGGAGATAGCAGAGAACAATTTAAATCAGGAAATATTTCCATACCCTTTCTTCAAAATTCCCTACAAAAAAAATTTTTGCGACATGAAATTGGCTTAAAATTGGTATCCGGGCGTTTTTTGCTATGGGGAAATGAATGTCACAGTCAGTTTTTCTATAAAATCATTCTTTCGCGTTCAAATAGTTAATGAAATTTTAGTAAAAACGCATTTTTAACATAAAAAGTCTTGTAAATACCACAGAACTATGCATTTCGGACTGAAATTCCAGGAGAGTATTTGTAAGACCGGGAAAAAATTCTCAAGATCCTCACTTGTAGGGTTTCCGTCTTGTGAAATTCCCCCACTTGCTTTGTTCGTTTCGCAAACTTTTTCACTCACAAAATAAAATGTTACTTTCAACACTATAATATAGCAATTTTTAATGTTGATACATCATGAAGTAATTGATATTTTGAATAATGATATTGTTTAATAGAAAGTTAATGTTGAGATTTCGTTAAAGATAGTTTTTTAAAGTGGGTACATTATCTCAAAAGACGATGAGTGTCATGAAATTAAATAGATCTGCACTGGAGTACACAAACGCTGGTTCTTTGTTTGGATAATATAATCCGGAGGCATTGACTCATTCTTTTAGTCCAATGGGCAATGTTTTAATCCGACCCATGTAGGTTTCCTGTCGTTCATTTTCTCGGAATTAGCTGTTATAAGCTGAACTGTTTCATAAATTTTTGAAAAGCCCCTTTTAAACTCGCTCTCGCTATTGACGATACGTGTAAATTGCTTCGTTTGCATTTTATATTGGATATTGTCCTGGAAAGTGAGTGTTTTAATTTAAGACCAAAGGAAAAATAATTAATTTTTTTCCGTTATGAGAATGAAATTTAGCAGGTTTTTTTTCCAAAAAAATTTTACTGGATCTAATTTTCAATGAAATATTATACGCCTTCTGTTGTTAATGCCTATATTTAATCGGATTATCGATACGACGATTTGACGTTCCAATATTTCGGAAACTGTATAAAATTTGGCATATAAAACTGGAACTTTCATCCATTAAAACAAATCTTCTTTTCCTTATTTCCAGTCTTGTAACCCCTACATAATTTGTTTAAATGGTACCACTGGTATATTATTACATTATTCCGAAAAAATTGAACAATACCATATTTGTCATAATTCCCAAATTGCTCGATAACTTTTGTCGAGTGGTTTTGTTCATTATTCAGTCATCTTGTGTGCTTTTCAGTGTAATTGAAGGTTTTTGAGTGATTTCTAGCTCCGTTCACTGTTTTGGACCGTAACTACGTGAAATTGATAGTTATTGGATGAAATACCGTCGTATTGTGTGTTTTCGATCGTTTTATACTGTAATTCAGTGTTCTTGTGTGTTTTTGTATATATTTGAGTGAAATGGGATGAAAAATGATCCAATAATTGCTCTATAATTTTCGTTTTTAGGTAGAATCGAGTGGTTTAGTGCATTATTTAGTCATCTTGTGTGCTTTTCAGTGTAATTGAAGGTTTTTGAGTGATTTCTAGCTCCGTTGACTGTTTTGGACCGTAACTACGTGAAATTGATAGTTATTGGGTGAAATACCGTCGTATTGTGTGTTTTCGATCGTTTTATACTGTAATTCAGTGTTCTTGTGTGTTTTTGTATAGATTTGAGTGAAATGGGATGAAAAACGGTCCAATAATTTCTCTATAACTTTCGTTTTTAGGTAGAATCGAGTGGTTTTGTGCATTATTCAGTCATCTTCTGTGCTTTTTAGTGTAATTGAAGGTTTTTGAGTGAAATAGGGTAACTTGGAAGGTCTTGATAGGTGTGCAGTACCTACGACATAAAATTGCATATATCTGAACCATTAATTTTCCTTAAATCAACATTTAAGTAAATTCTGGGAAGTCGAAGAAATTGCTTATAAAAAAAATGTATCTTTAAAAGAAGATTTTTGTAAAGCCCACTCCAAGGAAACTGTTTCTCGAGACTCCTCTGGTAGGTTGTCAGATTTCCGTTAAAGGAATCCATAAATCAATTGGGCTAGTGTTGAAAAACGTTTCCAACGAGATCCTTAATTCCAACGCTTATATTATGTGAACTACATTAATAAAAACCATATCGTTATCATAATTCGCAAACCACGTAACTCTAGAATTTATCGAGATCCTGTTTTTTGCGCCATCTACGAGCATGGTACTGAGCGAACGCTACTCGAAAATCTCATAACTCCAATTCTATTTTTAAAGCATTAATTCCAGAAATAGAAAAGCTCCTAACTCCTACCATGGTAACGGTACTTAGAAAACCTTGTAACTACGAAAATCGAAAGAAGACACAAACCACAGAGTACACCATCTAACAAGAGACGAAAGCTTTGTCGGTTCCTTTGAAGTCGGACTTACACGATATTGAGCGGAAATACGTCGAGGCATTGAAACGTAAACTACCTGATACACTGAGAAAAGTAATACGAGTATTGATTCGAAGTAAAACCATAACTACACTAAGAAAAATAGTAGTGTTGATGAAAATCTCTCCCAGCTAGGACTATAGAATATTTTTTTAACCACCAACACGAGAATACCTTATTATTCATCTCATATCTGTCTAATGAGAAGTAGCTCATTATTCACCTAGGTTAATAATGAAATTCTTTATTTTTATACAGAAATTACCTGAAAATTTATTCATTTCATGAAATGAATATCAAAAATGAACTCTAGAAAATGCCCTAGACAGAATAGATAGATAGAATTGATCAAAAATATGAAAATCGTTCAAAATAATAGAAATGACGTTTATTGAAGTCCGTCAGTTAGATGGTGTATACTCTGTGACGGAAGTGACGACTTGACATTGAAAGATAAACTAATTAATTCACGCATGTGCACACAAATTTGCGATCATGAAAACTACTTTCTTTCGCCTCTTGTTAGATGGTGTACTCTGTGACACAAACCTCGTAGGTATCTCCAAAAAACGTCATAATATGAAAGCAAATCTTGTAACTCTGATGTATCTGTATCTGTATCTGTAGAGTAGGGAGGGTGAGTGTAGGCTCACAGCACTTAGGCCACATGTGACCCATTGTACATCCTCCCGAGGAGTTGTCTTCCTAGGTCATTGTCCATCCTGTCCTTCTCAGGAAGGTGGACAGGTCACTAGGAGACATCTCCTTTATATCGGCAGGTGTAGGCCAAGACTCACCGAACACACACTCTCTTATTGACGATAACTCCGGACACTCGCATAAGACATGCCTGACAGTTTCATCTTCCTGTTCACACATCCTGCATAGAGGTGTGTCCACTAGCCCCATAGTATGGAGGTGTTTCCCTAGTTGACAGTGACCAGTCAGAAATCCTACTGTTAAACGTAGGTTTCTCCTGGTCATCGCCAAATATTTCTTCGGCTCTAGCTTCCCAGGGTCGCCCAGGGTGATCCTGGCAAGACTGCATCCTTTGATTCCATCCCATCTCTTAAGGGATTGAGTATGGGTGTAGCGTTTGGCTGGTTGCGCAATTGTCGAAGTCGTTAGGCCGTAGGTGTCACTGGGTCCTAGAATTTTTAGTCCAGCGGCTTCCCTGGCTAAAGAATCAGCAATGTGATTTCCTTTACTCCTGTCGTACCCTTTAACCCACCTCAGGATAATATTGTTATCTGCCGAGGCGTCAGCTAAATCTTGGTGGCACTCTAGTACTAGCCTCGATATAACACGTTGTCTGTTTAAGGCTAATAGGGCTTGTCTACTATCAGTGCAGATTATTATGTTTTTGCCAGAAATTCCTCTTCTGGTTAGTTCTTTTGTGGCAATTGAGATACCAGCCAGTTCTGTTTGAACTACGCTGGTATTGTTTCCCATTCCCCACTTCATCTTTAGGCTTAGTGCTCTTGAGTAAACTCCACATCCTGAGCCTTCTTTCATTTTTGAACCATCTGTATATATGCGTATTGCATTTGCAGCACCTGGCTCTGTGTTCTGTTTTATTTGAATTTTGTAGGGTTTGTTAAACAAAAACCTGGGTTCAATTGCATCATTGGTTGCCTGCAGCAGAGGTAGCGCAGTGAGCGCTTCCTGCCACAGGCTCAACCTCAATTGGCCCACTCCTACTTCGGGGTTTACACCAGCCGTGCGCAATCGTACCATGGCCATTAACGCAACCTCCTTGACGTACAGGTCCAGAGGGGTCAGACCAGTAATTAGTTCCATTGCTGCGGTTGGTGTTGTTCTCATGGCTCCTGTGATGTTTAAGCAAGCCATTCGCTGTATTTGATATAGTTTTTGGATGGCCGTTGCTTGTAGAACCTTCGGTCCTCATGCAATTGCTCCATACGTTAACATGGGTCTTATTATTGCAGTGTAGATCCAGTTAACCACACGGGGTGACAAACCCCATGTGCGTCCCACTGTCCTCCGACACTGCTCATAAGCCACATAATGCTCTTTTTGCTCTGTTGTGTAGATGAGAGTATATTTATTGTCAAATATTCAGAATGTGTGTTTTCTGTTGTTAATTAGTGCCTGGTTATTGAAAAATATCAAAAGATAAGTATGAACAGTTACAGCAACTAAATAGTTGCTTGGAAAAAGACTGTCATTCCTTCTATGATTCCCTACCGTATGTATAATAATATAAAATACAAGTTTTTATATTTATAGAACAAAAAAATTAGTTAGGTTCTCTTTACTCTTCACTTTGCAGTTATTTGAAGCAGTGTAAAATTTAGTTTTTTTTAAATTAATAATTTGTTATTTTAATATTTGAAATAAAGTTTGTTGGCCTTGTAACTCCTGTTAATTATAAAAACGTAATAGAAAACCACTTATCTCCGTTGAAATCTCAGTAAAAGTATTACGAGCTCACAACATTATTATTACAATATCAACAGACATATAGAATAAATGTTTTGAAAAATATTTCAAATAAAAAACAAGACACAGTTTTTTGTATCTCCTGTAAAATTTTAGATTTTGGAGATACGAGGTTTGCGAATTAGGGTAACGATATTCAATTCCCAACTTCAAGGTGTACGATGATGATATTTAGAACTATAATTATTTTTAGTGTCTTTATGGTCTTTCAGGTTTTTGGTACAAAGTCCTGGGTTTTAGATATTTGTATTATTTTGATAATTAGTATGCTATCCAAACTTCATTCAATTAGTTATTCGATTTTTAGAATAAATAAAATTATTATTCTAATAGTTATTTGAATGTGACGTTATATATTTTATCAAATCTCTGCTCACCATAACGCGTTTTGGGAAAATGGGTTAAATACCAATAAAATATTTATTACCAACCGATTTATGAGGTATTATTCAAAATTTATTAATCAAATTATTTTCAAACGCAGATATTCGAAAGTCAGTAACAAAATGAATTTGTGATACCTTTCAAATATGTGATTGGTTATTTTTTTTGCCAGTCAAATATTCATCAATAAAATAAAATTATAATTGAACTATATAGTGGAGTTTTTGAAGAGTACTTAGTTTGCTGTTGTTTATAATTTGTTTTTGAACTGAAATGTAATTGCATATCTTGGAAAAACAGGCAAATGTATCCATTTCCCGTAGTGTTGACAATTGATCTTGTCGTGATAATCTCCAGACTTGTTTCCTGATTAAAAACATAATAAATTGCTCTTAATATCTTAACAAACCCTGTTTCACCTCCGGCATGAACTATTATTATCAGATTGTCTTCAGTCCTTATTCAAAATACTATCATTAAGTAGAAGTTTGGACAGAAGTTCACAATAAAACTGTCGATTTTTTATGAATTTTTATCTGGTGTTCCCGAAATAAAAAAAAATATTCAATTGCCTTCGTTAGAATCAGAATCGCACTCACTGCTGCTGCTTGAATCTGTTTTAACTTCCGTTCATAAGACATAGTCACATCTTTTCTTCCGCTTTCACGCTACTGAGTGTTTTACACTGGTTGGGTGTTTGGTCGAATAAGAGTAATCAATAACGTGATCTCACTTGTCCTGTAAATCTAAGTGACTACTGCACCTACGTAATTTTTTCAAAATGTTGTTATCTGACTGTTATAGACTGAAGCAAAGGTTCCCAAATCTTTGTCTCATAGACCACTTTCAAAATTTTGCTGGTTCCGATGGTGCATCTACATTTTCAGCATATTCCCAAAACTTAACTAAAAATGTGAAGATTAAATCTAACTATGGACATTTGCTTTCTGGCTGAGTTTCAACCAAGAATTAACAAAAATGAGAATTGATTGGTTAATAAGGTCAATTATTCAAATGATTGTGGTGTGAGTGTATGTCAAAAAAGTAAAGTTGGTCAATTAAAGAAGTGATTACATCCAACTTTACTTTTTTGAAATCTACTCACAGCACAAAAAACCAATCACTTTTATTCAGAAAACTTTAGTGATAAAAAATCAAAAGAAAAATAGTATATTTTCTTGTGTTGTATTTATTCAAATATATAATTATTACACTATTAATTATTATTGTTGTAACAGTCGTAATATAATTGAAATCAAAGGTTAATAACGTAACGTAACTTCTACAATTATCATCATGAACAGTCAAAATTTTAATGAGAGGGATGTACAGGGTTATTCATTATAAATGTCCCAGCCCCTACCATAGTTATTATTGTAAAAACAAAGAAATTTTTGAAATAAAAGTTATGTGGTTACTAACTAATTTTATTATAACGTTAACAAAAGTACAGTGTCGTGCTTAGTTTAGGGGCCACAAAAAAATTATTCGTTTTTTTAAATGAGACACCCTATATATTATTGAATTTTTTAAAAGATGTTTTTCTTCTGATTTCAAAAATATACCATGTCATACCCCTGTCTTACAACGTTCTTGAGATATTAAATAAAAGTTTTTGTCAACATTTAATTAAAATTACAAATAATAGATAACGAATATAACAGATAAATAAGTAATAACTTATTAAAGTTGTTCGAAGTGTCCACCATTATTTTCAATACATAATTGAAAACGTCTAATTAAATTTTGAATTGTATCAGAAATGGCTTGATTGTTTACATTTAGATTATTTATTTCTAATTGAATTCGGTCTTTAATGACTTGAATACAGTCATTATTATTATTTATTATGTCTTTCAAATACCCCCCAAAAAATGAGTCCAAAGGGGATAGATCTGGATTGTTAAGAGGCCATAATATGGTTCCATTATTCCCTATCCACACTTGAAATACATTGTTCAAATGCTCTTTAACAGGTAGGACATTATGCGGTGTAAGACAGGGGTATAATATGGTATATTTTTGAAATCAGAAGAAAAATATCTTTTCAAAAATTCAATAATATATAGGGAGTCTCATTTAAGAAAACGAAAAAATTTTGTGTGGCCCCTAAACTACGCACGCCACTGTACTTTTGTTAACGTTATAATAAAATTAGTTGGTAACCACATAACTTCTATTTGAAAAAGTTTTTTGTTTATACAATAATAACTACGGTAGGGGCTGGGACATTTATAATGAATAACCCTGTTTATACTTGATGGATTGACAGCAAATTATCAATATTTGGTTTCAGTTTTGTTAGAAATACCCGCAAATCTTCTCGTTCTGTGATATTCAATCTGCTCTTTTTTTTGTGTTAAAAGGTTTGTAACGACACAAACTTTTTTCGACAGCCAAAATGTTTCATATCCTCTTGAATTTCACCTTCAGCTCCTCATAAATATATAATAAATAAAGGAAAAGTAGGTATCTATAATGAACAGCAGGTAAATACTTACTTCTTCTGACACTAGCAAACACTAACATAGATTCACATTACTTTACTTTTCTTTTCGAAATTCCGGAAACAAATGGGTAACGTGTATCCTTGGCAATCGTATTTATATTGGTGAAGAATCAAACAAGTTCATGCAAGATTGCAAGCACACACATAACAAGTCGTATTTCGTTCACATTTTAACAAGCGTTGCGGACGGGGCACTTTGCAAGTCTCAACACGTTGTACTGAATAATATATGGAGTATACAAGTTTTTACAAGTAACAGTCGCTGAACTTCTTGAAATATTGTCTGTCTACATTGATAGGTGAAGTCATCAAGGCAATATTTTAGTTGTTTACTATCGAAATCGGATACATTTTCGTTTGCCCTCGCTTTTAATTTGTGAAACTCCATTATTTGACACGCCAACATAGACTTCCGGTGAACCCCTGGGGTCCACTTGGACTACTTTGGGAGCCAATGACCTAAAGTATCTACAAATAAAATCAAGTACACTTTACATCTTTTTATTCATTTTATTTTACAAATGTTTATCGTTTTGAAAACCACAACAATTGTGGTTATCTTTTCATTAATTTTTGTTCTTCGTCAAAGCGAAAAGTGACTATTTCAAAAGAAATCGGTATGCAAAAGTAACTGAAGTGAACATACAAAAGAAACGGTCGGGTTTGTTATTTCTTTTTTAAAAATAAAAGAAAACAAGCTAAAAGTTATGCGGTTAAAGTTAAAGCTACTAGAAAACGATGTCAAGGATGGAGAAGTATTTGAAAGAGAATAAATCACAAAGTTACACGACTTATACCTTTTGGTTTTATATAAAATATCTAGAACATTTACAAAGTTTTTGTTTCATGGAATGTTAACATAATGAAAATACACTGTATAAAATTCTTTTTATCCACTATCACATTATATTCGCAGTTATGAAGCATATAAAATACACTAGTGGAATAATAAAAAAATACACTTTTTGTTAATTTTTTGGGAAATCAAACCACAATCTCTTTTATATTTTCAATTCAACGTTTCGGTATCGTTCCAGCTACCGTTATCAAGAATAGTTAAGTTTTTATAAAATCTGTATAAATCTGTATAAAATCCTTTTTATCCACTATCACATTATATTCGCAGTTATGAAGCATATAAAATACACTAGTGGAATAATAAAAAAATACACTTTTTGTTAATTTTTTGGGAAATCAAACCACAATCTCTTTTATATTTTCAATTCAACGTTTCGGTATCGTTCCAGCTACCGTTATCAAGAATAGTTAAGTTTTTATAAAATTCTGGTACGAAAAACTTCCACAACTAGACAATCAATCATATTTTGAAGTTTAAGACTGAATTTTTCAAGGTCATATCCTTGGTAAAATGTGAAATAATACACAACTTTATGCTAAAATACTTTTTCTCAGTGTATGCCAGAGCTAGCTGTCACCTTCAAGGTTATTTACGTTTTTCCCTCCAACATCAAAGGATTTTCGCCGGGCTTCACTTCTTGTTGTTGTGTATTCAGTAGAAATACCACAATTTTTGATTTATTTGATAACGAAACTCAGTTGAGTTGTGGAATGAAAAAACGAATTATAAGACAAATTCAGTCACGAGTGAAATTTTATTAAACTATTTCACAAACAAAGTGGAAGGTAAAAGATCTGATATTCGGCAGAATTGGAGTAAATTAGCAAAAAAACGTTTTTTTTTTTATTTGGTTATTTAACGTCGGTCTATTTCTGTAAGTAAGGCTAATCACGGACGCCGTGAGCACTCTACCCCTAACCGGAAATTTTGCCAAACCCACTGGTGTTCCAGCCGGTGGTAGGGTTCTTTATCGAGCCCAACATCCTTGGACTCAGGACCTCGGTTTTACGTCTCCTCCGAAAGACGGCATAGGTACTATACACAAAAATTAATTTTAATATTAACACACTCATCATGTACGAATGAAGTTAAAAGTTGATTAAAGAAATAGATTAATAAACAGGAAACATTGACATCGAACGAAATACATATATAAATAAACTAGTATTAACATAACGTACTTATAATTATAAATGGTACAGTATATATGTCGTGGTGTTCATGAAATGCGTTACAGACACGTCAGATAGTGTATCGCCTTTTCTCTAGGTGGAAAGCATTTCTTTGGCTTGACGTTTCTGTCCCTCATAACACTTTTCTTGCTCCAGTCGTATTGATTTCTCACAGAAACAACATTTACAAAACTTACGATCAACAGCACATGTCTCATGAAGAACTGTACTTTTTTCGCATGAAAATCCTGAATCTATAACATCCTCTTCACATACAAGACAAGTTATTTCAAGATAGTCTAATTCAACTGTCGAGCCTTCAATATTTGCATTGCCACAATTGAATCCACTTTGGATGTCGGTGTCCATAGCATCTTCATTTTCTGTTAAACATTCTTCCGGTGTTCTAAATGCTGATTCATCGCCAGCTTCAGTAGCGGCTGGTTCTTGATTTTCATCCTCTTGTGCTGAATCAACTTCAATTTCTGTTTCAGCTTCTTCCAATTTCTCAATTTCACCTTCTAGCTTCTCGAGCTCCTCTTCCGCGATAATTGTTCCAATAACGTGAGTTGACCATTTTGTACATTTGTTGTCCGCCATCCACGCCTTCAACATGTGTTTCACATCTTGATTAGAGCGCTTGATGCTCTCCTGAATATTACTTTCTCACGCATTTCATGAACCCCCAACGTCTACAACAAGGCAGATTCTGTTTGAAGGTTCGGTACACAGCATGCCCGGCGCGGCGTTTCATGAAATGCCACGGCAGATAGTCAATTGGTGTAGTTTTACACGATATGCCGACGGTTCATTTGCTGCCTCAGATTTTCACGAAAAGACGGATTTCGCTATGTGACCACGACATATATAATGCTGTGAGCTTGATTATTTGAACACCCGCTTGTACTTGCAATAGTTGTTATATCTTGATAGCTATTATTCCTCACATTTTTTCATTGAATCATACGATTGAGTTTATCCCAAATAGGCTCATTTTTAAATGCGTGCACGGCGGCATTATTTATATTTGCCTTTCAACTGTCACGTACACAAATCTGAAAACACCGAACTTGTCAAGACAATCAGGATCAAGCGTCATGTTTGGTAATATCGATAATCCGAACTTGACTAGAGCTCCTGATTGGTTCATTTGACAAGTGCGTGAAATAGTCTTTTACATAACATTTATATTAATAAACATTTCAAGAGTAAATAGCAACCACTCAACATCTTCCAAATTTCTTTAAATTTTCAATAAATTCTGACGTAAGAATTGCTGTCAGAGAAAAATATCAAATCACTTTTTGATTGAATCTGATTCTAAATCACTGCGATTGTGGATAAAACGTTGTATTGCATTCGTGTTTTGGTTGCGTTTTATCCACTTAAGAATATTAAACCCTCGAGCTTGGTTTTTATAAAAAGTACTGTAATTATTATTAGTTTCTTTATCATCTTTATCACTGACACCCTGTGTATAGGCCACTCGAATTTAATACATTTTTTTCCAATGAACCAACCTGTAATAGTAAGTTACAACACATTGTAAATTTTAAAACTGACACAGAGTGCACGATTTTTATAGATTTTGGTGTATATTGCTGTCAGATCTTTCCTTTTTCCGGAATAATAATGAAATTTGTTATTTCGAACGGATCACCCTGTATATTTTTTGTCATTTGAAATCCTTAAGAAATACTGAATATTTTTCACGCAAAGCTATTATTATCCCGAAAAAACGAAAAATCTGACACAAATGCTAATACCATCATAATATCGGCCATATCATATCATTGAGGCGTTCCATTAAAAAAACTCACTCTGTATATACAATGTGTATACTAGTGCTATCTATAAAATAATTTTAAATTTATTCTTAAGACGTTAAAATTCCAATAACACCGAAACAACCGGCATAAGACGGCCAAGCTAGTTAATTGTGCTCTGAATTGGTTTTTAAAGTGTATGGAATTCCAATCAATAGTGGAGAAAGACAGTAATTTCTATTTGGAAAGTCTCTTGTTAAGCTGCAGTATATTTGTTTGTTTTTAGCTTTGTTTAAGCACTTCCAGAATCCGTAAAACCCTTCTTAATTAATGCTGGCAATTAAGTCCGCAACCTCAATATCTATCGGGATTTGTTCATTGAATACAACCCAAATGCATTTTAGAATAAAAAGGGACTACACAACGATTTTTGTTATAAAGTTGGCTCTAAGTTTCGGAAATTGTATTCAAGTCTCAAATACTTTGAATAAAAAAATTCACCAGTAACACTTACAGTATTTTTTTCATAAAACACGGGCTGAATTTTTCATGGTATTGTATTTTGGTTGAACATACAATAATTATACCTTTCTGCTATGAGCCAACGTGTATAAAACTTTTTTTGCAAGTACTTTGATAAGCAATGTACTCTCAATCATATTCAAATTGACTATAATTATTCTTAGAAATTTCTATGAAATCAATGGACACTTTTACTGATTGTTTTTATAGTTCATAGCATGCAATAGTTGTGTGAATAGCCAAATGCAATTACTGGGAGTTTGTTGTGTTTGTTTAAGTACGTGCTTAACACTGTTTCGGTCTACCGCACATTTCTCATGACCTTATTAGTTCCTGGATTAAGGTGGACAGCTACATTCACATTCCCGCATTGTTTCGCTGCGCGAAACTGGTTAAAACGTTATTTTAATTTGTTTTCTTATGAATTTTAGACTAAACCTACGCCTAGGCTGATTAAAAACGTCAGAACACATAATTTTATCCAGAATTTACTTAACGTCAAGATAATAAGAGAAATTTCATTTTCCTACGAAAAAGTATTATTTTTCTCGCCCATTTTTGCTTAGAGGATCCCACTTTTCCGCATATTTCTATTTTTTGCTGAATAGTATACTTTTCCGCACGAATTTTAGCCTAAAAAGCTCTATTTTTCCGCACACTTCCCCTTCACTGCAAGACGTGTACTTTTCCGCACACATTCTACTTTAAAAAGTTTTACTTTTCCACACACTACCATTTTACTGGACGCCTTGAGGAGAAGTATCCTTTTCCGCACGAATTTTATCTTAAAAAGCTCTATTTTTCGCACACTTCCACTTTAGTGCAAGACGTGTACTTTCCCGCACACATTTTGGCTTAGAAAGTTTTACTTTTCAACAAACTACCATTTTACTGCACACCTTGCAGAGAAGTATCCTTTTCCGCAAAAATTTTAGCTTAAAAAGCTCTACTTTTCGCACACTTCCACTTTACTGCAAGATGTGTACTTTTCCGCACGCATTTTGGTTTAGAAAGTTTTATTTTTCTGCACACTACCATTTTACTACACGCCTTGTAGAGAAGTATCCTTTTCCGCAAGAATTTTAGCTTAAAAAGCTCTACTTCTCGCACACTTCCACGTTACTGCAAGATGTGTACTTTTCCGCACGCATTTTAATTTAAAAAGTTTCACTTTTCTACACACTACCATTTTACTGCAAGCCTTGCAGAGAAGTATCCTTTTCCGCAAGAATTTTAGCTTAAAAAGGTCTATTTTTCCGCACACTTCCACTTTACTGCAAGATGTGTACTTTTCCACACGAATTTTGGTTTAGAAAAATTTACTTTTCCACATACTACCATTTTACTGCACGCCTTGCAGAGAAGTATCCTTTTCCGCACGAATTTTAGCTTAAAAAGCTCTATTTTTCCGCACAGTTCCACTTTACTGCAAGACGTGTACTTTTCCGTACGCATTTTGGTTTAGAAAGTTTTACTTTTCCACACACTTCCACTTTACTGCAAGACCTGTAGTTTTTCGCACGTATTTTAATTTAAAAAGTTTTACTTTTCCACACAGTGCCATTTTACTGCACACCTTGCAGAGAAGTATCCTTTTCCGCAAAAATTTTAGCTTAAAAAGCTCTACTTTTCGCACACTTCCACTTTACTGCAAGATGTGTACTTTTCCGCACGCATTTTGGTTTAGAAAGTTTTATTTTTCTGCACACTACCATTTTACTACACGCCTTGTAGAGAAGTATCCTTTTCCGCAAGAATTTTAGCTTAAAAAGCTCTACTTCTCGCACAATTCCACGTTACTGCAAGATGTGTACTTTTCCGCACGCATTTTAATTTAAAAAGTTTCACTTTTCTACATACTACCATTTTACTGCACGGCCTTGCAGATAATAAGTATCCTTTTCCGCACAAATTTCATTTAAAAAAGTTTTATTTTCCTACTTGTGAACCAGTCATAAACTGTAGTAACACCACTGTCATATTTTCGATAAATCTATTTGTCTATCTTCCTGTAGGAGCATTTGAAAGCATTGTTTTCATTTTTTTAACTTTTGGAGCTTCATTGGAACGGTTTCATCTTTATTTTTCATAAATGCCAATTTTCAAACCGGCGCTTTTTGATAAAAATGCATCAAAAACCCAATTTTCAATTACGTTTTTCTCCAAAAATACCTTCACAAACTCGGTGTGCTCCACCGCATCGACATCGGGGATATATCCTACTACAGCGTCATTCCATCAGGATATAGAAGATCAGATTTCGTGACCCTCGGCGCTCAATTTGACGATTTGCCAAAGAAAAGACTCAGGGAAAATGATGGATAGCACAAATCATAAGGGATGCGGTCGGAATATAATAACCCACTTGTGACGAAGGAAACTAACGGTAATCTCATCAGCTGTAGAGATGTACGAGGTAGCTCCTAAATTATGGAATATTGGCTGCAAAGTGACGGTATAAGGAGGGTGAACCCACAAAAATAAAGTAACATTGCTGACACAAAAATGGTAGGGTTTGTCAAGATGTATTTCTCTCGATGTGATGAAATATATTTTTACTGTTTTAATAGAGTCCTCCTGTTTTTTATGTTGAGTATTGGGAACAACTACTCATTAACTTGTATGCATGAAGACGTAACAGTCTTCATAACTTCATTTTAAAATTCAATGAAAAAACAATGCTGGTGATCTGTGGGGATATTTGGTGCATACAGGGTTGATTGATAGATTGGCTTAGCACAACTCGGCACAACGGGCAGGCTTTTAGTCTTCTCAATATTGATCCATCTGATGTTTAGTTTGATCTTTCAAATACTACTTCAGGTCCAGTGAATACAGTTTCATTGCCTACAACACCTTCGTGACCGGGACCACTTAAGAGTTACTCTATTATGGTTTACCAGTGTTAAGTGTTTTTGTAGCCAGTCCCAGACGAGCTTAGATCCGATCTGGGGACATACTAAATATTTAAGTGCTGCCTGACTATCTGAGATAACATATTTCTGTCACGAATAATTACAATTTCAAAAACAAAGGATCCTGGTAGAACTATTGGAGCAAATAAATAAAAAGAATTTGAAATGGGATCACTCTGACATTTGACATAAAAGAATGAAACCTTTTAAAACTATTTCCTTGAGTTTGTTTTTTGTCAAACGACAGACAAAGTAAATACAGAGAAAAATGATATTTGAACGCTTCAAAATAATATTAACACATCTAAAATAAAAGCCATCTTTTTACAGTTATATGTTCATTCTTGAAGGAGAAATTCAGAAAGCCGAGAGAATAGGTCAAAGATAACCATATTTTTAGGTCCAGCGCGGACCAAAATCGGATTTTATCTCGCATGGACGAACTTCGGACGCGGCTGTAATAAACTCTCTTTCAAAAACAACCCCCTCGTGTTTCCTCCCTCTCAGTTCAATAGTATTTTCAGAGATATAATCTATCACATACATGGTGTCTCTATTTCCAATCAATTTTCACCATTTATCTACTATCCTTATAACAATTGAGGGAGAAATGTAAAAAAACATACTGATTTTTCTATACTGGATCCAGTGATACATGAGATAAAAAAGGACAGACTTACTTGAAAAAGAGAGCTATAGGATTTTGTATGACTACTGCTAAAGGACGACAAATGGGAGGGTAGGAAGAGTAAAGTAAAATCAGTATAATATCAGAGATATATAGAAGAAGTAAGAACAACTGAGAATAACAATTTAAGGATGTGGCATGGATTCGACCAAAAAACGACAAATTGGAAGCCTTAGGAAATAGTCTGATGCTAGAGATATATAAAATAGTGATTCAAGAAAGATACCTGTGAGATTTGGTTTGAATACTGCAGAAAGACGACAAATGGAAGGCTTGAAAACACAAAAAGACAATGAGACGACCTTAGGAATCAGTGTGATCCTAGAGATACATGGAAGAAGGAATGAGGGTGCTGAGTTCTGAAAGAAACATTGAAGGGAGAGGGATTTGGTATGGATATTGCCGGAGGATGACAAATGGAAGGCTTAAAAACACAAAGGACAATGAGACGACCTAAGGAAATAGTGTGAGCCTAAAGACACATGAAAGAAGGAGTGAGGATGCTGAGTTCTAAAAGATTCATTGAAGGGAGAGAGATTTGGTATGGATATGGCCGAAGGATGACAAATGGGAGGCTTGAAAACACAAGAATAGAGAGGGCACTAGCACACTTTGATGCGAGTACAGATAAATGGGAAAGAAAAGGAGATAAATGTGCTTGAAAATGCACTCATTGGATGCTCCTCATATTTTTTTTGGTGTGGTATGACGCTTATAGTGTTTAACGTTGTTATAGTTTAAATACGATGGCTAGAAAAGGGAACATATTATCGTTTTCTGCTTTAATGATAGATATCAATATCACCTCGTATGGAAATGTTGTACCGATCTCGTTGTGAAAACGTTATAAACGAATAACAAGCTGGTAATAGAATTTTAAATTTAAGATATAGTTACTTGAAATACGAAAGGAAAAATATTCATGAAAATCCTTCCAATATTTAGGAGTTGCATCTGTGCAAACATATTTGACGCTCCGAATCGCATACTTATATTTTATTTATGTGACAAACTACATTTTTCACTGAAGAATAGCTGGAGAATTTTTACATCTCTGGTAATATGAGAGTCGTCTCGACTACTTTTCACTCTCGACAATAAAAATTGAATTTAATTTTCATTCGAAGTTCAGGCGGTAAATATATTGTATTAATGGAGTTTGTTTGTTAGAATAATTAGGGCAATATAATGATAAAAACAAAGCCGATCAGTTTATTTATAAATTTAATAGTAATAATTTCATAGTCTAAGATCCGGAGTACATGTTTGCTTGCACCGATTTTCAAACTTTAAAGTTATCTATATTCACTCATCTGTTCATAGTCATGTACATAAATGGATAAGTAAAACTAGTTAGGGCTATTAGACATCGGAGATCATGCTTGCAATAGTCTAAGATTTGTTTGGAAACATAATTCAAAGGATAAAATACCAATATTATTTTTATATAACCTGTACGCCCCCAACTTTCTCCCTATTGGTCATAGGCCACTCTGTATAACAAATTCCTTACTTGAAATATTAAAATAAATGTTTCGTTTTGGCATAGTTTGTACAAGGTCAGTTAGAATAACTCATAATCCTAGAAATACAGTATACGTCAAAATATACAATACTGATAGTACTGAGTTATGTTACTTATTACTTATACTTTATTAATTCTATACAAAGCATATTTAAAATGTGCTCCATTGCACTGTAGGCACTGTTCGTAACAGTCACGCAGATTTTCAAACATATTCGATAACACAGGTACTTCTCACGTGAATCATTAACGGTTGGGTCTGAACTGCTGAAGACTTCCCCCTTCAACATACCTTTTACGTAGGCATCCGGTAGTGTAAGATCGGAGAAGCAATGGGGTGTTGAAATTAAGACCGCGGGAAACGATTTGCCTCTCAAAAGCATCCTGCAGCAATGCTATAGATTGTCGAGCAGTGTGACTGCTTCAAGATCCTCATACAACATAACTAAAAATTGTCCGCAACACACAACCCTGGCTGGTTTGTTAATCGTTGCCCAGCTTAAATTCGATACGTCACTCCACCTACGTCTTTGAACAAACGCCGAAGCTGATATTCAACTTCAATGACGTTCATGGACGGCTTCGGTTCGGTGGTTGCAAAGCCTGATTGACGACACGTCCATCGTTTTTATTTGTCCTCACAGTTATTGTTAGAGTCACGAAATTTCTCAGCAATAAGAAGCATAACTGCGTTGGTTGATGCCTCTTTATGAAATTGCTCGAGAAATTTTCCCGTCACTAATTTTAAACTGAGACCACCTTGTTTGCCATTTCCGTACGAACAAAAATAATGCTCAACAACTCACACTTTTCCTCAGTCGTGAGACCTATTCTCAGCTATAAAATCACATAACTACGTTCTTTGTACTACTAAAGACACAACACATAATTTTGTTCCAATTGACTGCATAGAAACTATACAGTTTTTGATAAAGCAGTAAAAACAAAAAGAATTAAAAAACGTTGCAATCATAAAAGATTATAATATTTGCACCAATCTAGAGAGTAATATTCACGAAATTTTGTACCTGGATAAATCAAATATACATTTGCGGAATTTCTTCATTATTCCTAATTTATAGGCAAGCGTTAGCCGACCAAATCGAATTAAAAAAGGTAATTTAGGTTATGTAAACAGTAATCCAATTTCGCTTTGCCAGCAATCGACTGGATTCCATTCAATTATCTTTATAGCTTTGATATAATTATTCTCAAATAGGGCTTATTTTACGACAGTATTCAGTAGAACTAAAATTATCTGAAACAAATATATTACATTCTATATTTTTTTATCTCAATTTGTTTCGACTAGCAATGTCTACGTTCGAACAACTCAAATCTAAACCCTCTTTCCTCTGCTGGGGCGAAGAAATTATGAACATTTTAAAATATTCACCATGTCAACCATTTTTTCTAACAACTCCAGTATTTGATCTTATTTTAAAATTATACTACACGTCGCTTTAGTTTGTTTCAACGTGTACACAAAACATATTTAGAGAGTTTTTATGTGTCCCACGCTTCCCTATAACAAAGTATTGAAGGAAATCCTTTTAATAAACAACTTTTGACAGTGCTACAATAAAGACTTTGCTTTCTTATTGTACCGCAGAGCGAATGACTCTTTTCTATAATTTTCAGAGCATCTGTACCACCTGCACTGACCTTCTACCACTGTGCTGGTAATTGTTTTAGTATCTAATAAAAATATTGAGGCATGATATTGATGATTTTTTTTCAATAGTTAGGTTAAACTTCGATATAGGAGGAAGCCGGGCTTGGAATATTTTCATTAAACTAATTATAACGTAGCAATTTTAAGACATGTGAGTTTTTCAGCATTTTATGAAAAGTTTTTAAAATATCTTTTTGTTTTTTCCCATTTAGCTCACCGTGTATTTTCCACTGCTTGTAATGCTTTTAACAGTGAACTTGACCAAATAATTAAAATATTACTATAGGTCAATTTTAGTGAGTTGCTGGTTATAAAAAGTGAAAACCAAAGTTTTTGCCTCAAATAATAAATACGAAAATGTCAATAGCTCTGGTCAAGAGGTAAGTAGCTGGCATCGTTATAGTTGTGAGGTTATGTTAATTTGTCGCGGATCGTTATTTGATTCTCAAAAATTGTTTACTTTTTTCTGCGAAGCAGTTGAAAGGAAGACATCTTCCAACCTAATATTCTCCGGATCTAATGTTTTATGAGTTTCTCCTTAATATCTGCATAATGTAACTTTGGTTGATGGATATCCCGAGGGAATAAAACTATTTAATAACACATGAATTACTGAACAACATCCGATGTTAAAAATCACCTCATGTATTTTAACCGTAACTATTTGAATCCTGCTAGTGTCACTAAAAAATTTACCATTTGAAGTTTATTTGCTGACGATTCATCGGAATTGTCGGTTCACAGTTCGTTTTGTCTCTACTACATTATGTATGTACCATAAAAGCTATACATGCATAATTACGAAGCTTTGTATTGTTATAATAATTTATCCCCGTATAAATAACCGTTATAATAGTATTCGCAGAAGTAATTATAATATGAAAATTAATGTTTATTTGTTAAAATGAACGGTATAGAAATTTGAATTTCATCTACCAATCAACAAGTTTATAAGTACTGAAGGAGTTGCGGTGCTTTTGCTTTTATTTTGTTTTAATTGAACGCAGAGTTGAATAATACGAGGGTTGCCTTTCAAGTGTTGCATATAACAACACGTCAGAGCCTGTCAACAAATATGAAGTGTCAAAATTAACTGTCCTGTTCCCTTCAGTTCGCTTCGTTTAAAGTAGTACCTGAACTGAACTTTCAAAATTGATGAGTTAGTCGAGTGGAATTGAGCCGAGAAAATTTCCACGCAATTTTTTCTCACAATTTTCAAAAATAGTTGTAGATGGCCTGAGTAGATATACTAAACCACTCCGCGCGCAGCGGATTGTACTTTGCCCTGAGATATTTACGCACTAACCGCGCATATCGGCCCTGACTGCGCATATCTGGAAAATGTAGGACCCCCTAATGTAGGCTTACCCCCTAAATTCAGCCCCCCCCCCAATTTTAGGCTCCCCATTTGGATTCCAGATCCTTGGAAAAATACATTTGTGATAGATGTATGAATAATTTTTCTATTGAGAGCAAATTAAATAAACTGGTGCCAATTGCGTTTCATAACCTGACCAGATACGACTGCCATTGTATAATACAAATATGTGTAAAAAAAGGAGAATGAGCATACTTCTAGTTAATGAAGAAGCTTACATTTTATTTACTTTATTTGTTCAAAAACAGACATTTAAATTCAGGTTTATTCGTGGAGGAATTTGGAGGATCTGGAATCCAAATTTGGGGCCCTGTAAATTTGCAAGCTGTTTTAAATTTAATTCTTGTTTTTCATTAACTACAAAATAAAAGTCAATTATGTATTATATGTATGTATGATAATTGGATAAAATGACAATATCGATGAATCATTAAAGAAATATTGTACAGGGTGATGTTTTAGTATTATTCTTTTGAAAGCCGATTCGGAAATAAATGAAGCATTTGTGTAAAAATATAGCACGAGCTAGGGTACCACTAATTATTAAAAATGTAATTATGGGTTTTGACATTTATGGTTCATGCCGCTAAACGTTCAATTTATAGTTAAATTTGATTTTTTTTGTTGAAAATAAAATATTCGTGTGGGGAAAAATAAATACGCCATTTTTGTTGCCAGAATTTTGAAAAACCATATACGGGGTGGAATTTTTCATACGAACAGAACGAACTAATTTTTTAAGACCGGCCCTGATTTTTTTCTAGAATAAATCAGTTGATATGGTGATGGTACTGTAACGTCTCACCAAAATATGACACAAATCGAAATTACCGCTCAAAAGTTATGATCCAAAGGAGTATCAGTCAAAATTCACAACTCCCCTGTATATTATCAAAATATGGAAGCTGACACTTTTTAATGGACATTTGACATTCCCCGTAGGGGTCTCTATACGAGCTAGGAGTATGTACAGTTCCTCATAACTCACTTTGTATGAAAGATGAAGGTAGTACCCGGCCTGCAATAGGCACTATTTATTCTGGTAGAATTTGAAGACTGACCTATCCTTAAAAAATAATCTCAAAAACGTCTTTTGGCACAAAATCTACAAAAAAAATGTATTCCAACGCTTATTATATTTAAAATTGTATAAAATATCCAATTTACCCAAAAGAAATTGATCGTGTAATAATCCGTATTATAAATAACCCTGTATATGCAGTCAAAAATGATTTAATGACCAAGCAGCTGGTACCTACTTAAAGAAATAAGAATATTCCGAGAGACTGGAAGTAGCAGAGGCAAGCGAAGTAAACTCATGTAAAGCAGAAGGGCCAATATATTTTCATGCCGAGCATTTTTATGCCGCTATAAAGTCTGTTTACACACAAGACTGCGCCATGGAATTTTACCATGTCTCCATGTTCGGATAACAGCTTTTTTCAGTGTACGTATTCTATTTTATTTATATTGCAATGTATACTTATAGTATACATAATGTTGATATTGCAAATGTGTCTCATATCGTGACATTTTTTAAGTAGGAAGTATGTTTAAGACGTGCAGAATCTCCCAAACTGGATTCTACCAATATTCATAGTTTCGGTCATAAATTAAATTATTCATATTTTCAAGACTTGTTTTAAAATGAATGTTTTTCTATGAAAAATTATTAGCTCGTATATAAGTAGCGCCATTCGGTTTTGCAGCGAGTTCAGACTAGACCAGTTTAATGAAATTTTTGAAAAAAACAATTTCAGCGCAGTACCCTTCAGGACATAGTCTACTTGGAAAACATTTTAAAAACCCATATCTGTAAGATTTCTCATTTTATAAGCGTAATTCCAATCCACTATGTTTTCAAACTAATAATGTTAAATAAGCATAATTTTCATGAAAATAACTTTGTTAAATTGAAGGAGGCAGTTTAATAAACGTATATTAGGAGTCCAGGTATGCAAAAGAAAGACTACCCTGACAACGAAGCAGCTAGAAATTTATTAAAATGAACGGAAAGATCATGTGCTTCATGAATTAAAACGAAAACTATGTCGTCTGAGGACATACAAACATTTACAATAATTGATCCTATTCTTTGAAACTGTCCGACTGTTATTGTGCTTGGTGAGAACAAGATGTGGATGCTGTCTTCTTAAGAAGCATGTTTTTCATCCATCTGAAGAGTTTGAAATTTACTGGAATTTTATGTATTTTGCCTTTCTGCAGATGCGTTATTATTATGCCGTCTGGTTCATGAGTTTTATATGACAATAGTTAACTTCAATGGGTTACTGCTTTATTGGATTTGTTCCAGTCTTCTAACGGAATTGAAAGATTAATAGAGTAATCCGTTCGTATCGCAACGGCATCCGGTAGGTGTGGCGGCAGTAGAATCTCCATGATATCGCCACAATTTTCCGTGTATGGTCAAGATTTTCTGGAGCTAAGTGGTTAATCGGTTTTTGGGGATGTTTTTACCTTTCCACATAATTTCTCTTCCTGATTTGTTTGTTGTATACTGCTGGAGTGGTGAAGAGAACCTTCGTGACCTCGATAATTAGACACTGTCGTCCATGGTGGTGATAGTCGTACAGAAATTTTTTATTGAAATAGGTTTCCTTATATACATAAATTATTATATCTAATTGGCATGTGTGAGATAAGTGAAAGATTATACTAGTTAGTATACGAAATCTACTGAAATTATTAAATAAAAGAAGATGACAGAGGTTATAATAATTAAAAGCGGACTCCTTAAAATAATACGATTGTGATCATTTGAGTAGATAATTTAAGAGTAGTCATGTAAAAAATGGTGATCAGATCAGATCAGATAGTACGAGTGTGATAAAATCTCAAGTCGTACGTCAAACTTCTATTAAACATTTTGTTATTCTTGATGTAAGTTTTTAATACATTATTATTATAATTTTCATTAATATATTATTTAAAAAATTAAGAATATAGAAAAATTTTAGGCAGACCGACGATGCAATTGTCCAGTTTAATTGGCATAAATTTTGAGCATATTGCATATTAGTAGATAGGTATAAACCTACTTGATACGACTTACCGTTTGTATCCATTTGTGTCGACGTTCCAATAAATGTGGTTTTGATAGAAAAAAATGAAATTTTATATTTTCCTCCGCTTTGCTATAAGTATTATGACACAATACAACACAACAACCAGTGACTTATTTTCAACATTATTCACACTCTTTATCACTTTATTTTGGTTGTAATAGTTATATCTCTTGTTCAAATTCACTAACTACAATATTTATGAATTAAATTTGCACAAATTGGAGAAAATAATTAATTGAAATCCTTATACGTACTAGTGGATTCATATTATGTTATCATGTTTGTTGACACATTCTCAATACCATTCTTCCCAATCTCCTGAAGGTTTCCAATAACACCAAGGGAATCTTTGATTATCAGCATATCCCGATTTGTTATCGGTGCGTTCTCCAGTGAAGGACCTGCAGATTTCTGCTGCTCCACTGCCAACGATATTGACAATTTTACACTTTCACTGAACTAATTATTTATTGTCTAGCATTTCGAAAAGGGGAATCCAATTTCCGGTTCTGTTTTGTCATATATAAGTGAAAGGACGCGATAATTGCTTAGATAAAGCTAGAGCTGTATCAATAAATTGAATTAGTACAGCTAATGTTTGCGTAACGCCCAAGGTTGATCCGACTCTGACAAATTCAGTGTGCTTTGATTAGTGTTCGTTACTCCAAGTCTCTTGTTTACCTTCCGTCTTATAATGTAACCCTGTTTAATGCCTGCAAAATAATCTCGTTACGTGTAGGTACGGGTATATATTCCTACTTGACGCTCCAACAATATTTATTGGATATTGATTGTGAATTATTAAATTTTCAAGCCACTAGAAAGTAATGTGAGCGCATGTAAAGTAATCATGGCTTCTAATATTGATGTAAGAGGAAGTAAAATTACTTGTTGAGTGACAGTTCCTCATTCCTTGTCAGACGCTGTTTCAGGTATTGATTAATACTTATTTGAAGTCATACAGGATGTCCAAAAACTCTCCTGCATATGCATATTATACTAGATGTGATTTTTCTACGCCCTATCTATCAAGTACTTTGTATAGACTATTCCAGAATATATGACTTCGACAGGTCTGCCATATTGTTCTGGAGGAAAACCGATCAGTTTTAGTTAGTGACTAGCGATATCGTGATTTTTTAATCGCGTAGTAGTTTTTATTGTGAAATGTTCAACGTGAAAGTTTCAAACGGTAAATTTGTTTTTTGCTTACTTTATTTATAAATTTGTAGGTTAGGTTAATGGTGATATCCAGTACAAACATAGATTCACAAAACAAACGTGACTGTGTCAAAAATTCACATTATTCAACCAACCAATTGCGTTTTAAACATTCACTTTATACAGTGCTATTAAATAGTCCCCTCCCACCCTCGTATCTTTTGAACAGCTACACTTACATTAATAAAATTTGGAGTGTGAAAATAAAGTGTTGTAAACTTCTCTACGAATGGTAACAGGTGACGTAATAGTAATAGATGACGTCACAGTGCCACTCTGGCGAATAATAGGACCTTATGGCAAGTGATATCTCGTTTGAAAGGCATTGACATTGGCTACATAGCCATATTAATTTTGTTTGGGTTTAAACTAATTTTGACGGATAAATTAAATAGGAGGAGGAGGAGAAGTTTAATTAAATTACTATTTTCATTTTATCATTTGTATAGGGTTGTAGAAAAAATATTGTATGCAAAATATGCATAAAGTGTCTTTTCACTAATGAAAGAAATGGACCACTTTATGCACTTGTTGCATAAATTACTATTATGCCCATGTATCATAATTTACCTTCATCCAATAGTAAAGTCGGTTTTTTAAGAATATCTCAAAAAACCCGATATTTACAAACCCGCCTTTTTGATGGCGTGTGAGGGGCAATGGGTGAATTGTCACGTCAGATCATCCATCATAAATTTAAGTAACCTTTTCTCATATTTCACAATTACAATTTAAAACGAATAAAAGGTACTGCTTCTTAATCATTTCAATTTCTTGTATTTTTTTTAATTACTTTACACTTAGGACCGTGTACATTTCAATTTCATTGAGTGTGTCACGGCATTTATTCTATGATGCGAATCAGAAATCGATTTACAAAACAAACACTTATTTTCATTTTCGAAGGGATACAATTTTAATAGCATAAAAATCAGTCAGTCAGCAGTTGGATTACGACCTCGGATGCCAAATTGATGATATCCAAACACACGGGATTCTCTATATATTTATTGCAATCGATATTAATATTATTGAAAAAAAAATGATTATTTTTGGAACTTGACAATGGTCGCGTTCATCCCTTCATCACTTTTTGGCTTATAGATTGAGTGTTTTTCAAAAAACGATGTTCCAGTTTTTAATTGGGAACATTAAATTATAAGAAATAAACTAAAATCATTGATTAGAAATAGCTTTCTTTTTGTTAATTATTTTGGTAGATTAAACCAGAATATTTTTTTTATACTTTTCATTCCAACGTTTCGGTATTGTTCCAATAATTCATAACATCCGCAGCCAAAGCTATACGACTATGAAGACGTGAAAAAGTGAGGTGCCCATTCAGGCGGCAATACCCCTGTTAAAGGTCTTAGTGCAGTATTACTATGACTCAATCTCAACGGGCTGCAGTCACCCATCACAATCTTTGATTGTCTAAGCCCTACTAGTCCTTTCCAATGGTCAGATCTCCTCTTTTCTTCGGCTTTGCCTATTTTTTCCAATATTAGCTGATATCGCAAAAGGACTCTGACCCCTAAAAGGGTCTATCAGTCCCCCTCTTTGCTAGTCCATCTGCTATTTCATTTCCTTCCATTCCAGTGTGTCCTGGAATCCATAGTAACGTTACTGTATTGTTCCTAACCTAGTTAATTGAGTATGCCTAGGCATTCCCACACCATTTTGGAACTGATTACACAAGAGCTCCTACTCCGACTATCCGACATTATGATAATCTTTTGCCTTCTATACCCTTTGTCAATATTGAACTGGGCACACTTTCTTATAGCGTGAATTTGCGCTCGAAAGATACTTCGGGTTTTTCCAAGCTTTCATAGTGTTTGGTTCCTGGCCCGTACACACCTATCCCAGTTCCTTCTATTGCTTTTGAGCCGTCTGTGTACCATTGAATGGCATTCTTTCCATGTCTGGTAATGGTATTTGGATCCCATTCCTTTTTGTTGCTTAATTCCGTAACGAATTTCTTTTTTAAGTTATACCTTTTTATCATACCATCTTGTGGCATGTCCCAGGTTTTTTATTTTCTAAGAAGTAAGGAGGTGGTTTTTTTAATGATTCCCTCTACACTTAGTCTGTATCTCGTTCTTTCTGCAACACTTTCCACCACCCTATGTAGTGGCCACACACAGTATACTATTAACTTTAAACTATAAAACACACACGGTGTCTGACTATCGCTTGGTTGAAACTTAAAAATCCCTAAGAAAAGTGGCATCGGATACCGAGTGAGATAGACATTCCGCTGGGAGGAGCTTAGAGCAGGGCCGCATTAGAAACAGAGACCCTGTATCATTGAACTAATTGTAGCAAAGAGATGATTAAAATCTAAATTAACTATTAGAAATTAATCAAGTGATAAACAACTACATAATCTCTCGCCCACTAATTTCCGAATCAAATTCAAATACGCCAATGCTCATAACTTCATTTAACAAATGCCTTTAAAATAAATAATGTACAATTTGACATAGTTAAATGCATCATTAACATGTACCACGAATATTGTCGACACTAGTGGACGTTATTTTAATCGGTTGATTGTTTTATAAAACTATTGTTTTGGTGTCGGATTGGAAGGAACATAATGCCGTTTAATTGTGGTTTTCAAAATTACTAATTCGCGCATTAATGTTATGGTTTTAATGTTATACTACAGAATATAAATTAAAACCTTGTTGAAACTGCAAAATTTCGATTAACAGCTAATGATTGTTCGTCCAAACATTATAATTAGAAATAAATTGCTATGGAATACAAAAGAAATCGATAATTGCATATAATCTTTCAAACATTTGATAGTAAGCCTTTTTCTATAAAAACCACCTCTATTTTTTTTCTTGAGACCATTTGATGAAGTAGCTAATTGGCCTATTACAATGTGACCTTTTCGGATCTATACTGTGTTCCTTTTAATCTAGAGTAAATTCTACATTCCGACTCTTTTTAAAAAGCCAATCAGCCTCAAGATTAAACCTTTCAAATTTCTTGCTGGTGGTTCCTCATCGCCCAATACAAGAAACCGCTCATTCGGCAGGCAATCACACTGGGATAGCATGTACTTTGCAGATTCCTCGTCTGAGTTTTAGAATCTGTACATGGCTTCTTGTGTTCCTGTTAAGCCTTGTTAACAAACCCATTAAGACTTTGACAGTTTTCCTATCTTATTAGCTTATTAGGTGTGCCGTAAAAGTTTGAGAATGCACTATAATGAACTGCTTCTGTCTCTGTCTCTGTCCTGGTGAGATAACCAACCATTCCAGAGATTTCTGTGCCACCCACTTCCTTGTGGCCATATTTATTGCCGACCTTGTGACGTCGAAGAAGGTTTCCGGTCCAATGAATGTCATTGGACGTTTCATCCGTTTAGTTGCCCTTACCATCCTCGTACCCAGGTTACGATGACCTTGCATTGTTCTACAAGTGCCTTTGCAATCCCATGTCAGAATGTCAGTCAATGTATTCCATTTCTTCATTACTTCGAACTCTATAAGTTCAGTTATCAGTGTCAATTGTGTTATTTTATTTCTCTTTGTTTAATTTGATTCTTTTCAGTTTTTATGTTCAAAACTATCGTTCAGATGCATAAACGCATTACTAGTTTACTTATAGAGTGATTGTTTATTACGTTTTCTATTTATTTGGAGTGCTATCAGTTCCCAATGGTGATTAAAAATATTCGAAGATAAATAAACTAGGCAAGACATAATCTTATACCTAATATTTTATCACCAACTGATCACAATTTTCGATATTTTTAGAAGACGAGGACAAAAACGGATTTTTTCATTACATCATTTTTCATTTCCTAACGTCACTTACCTAACATTCTGTCAAATTAGCTAGCTACTAAGAAAACAATATTTCTCTGTAGTCAGATATTTTTGGTATTGTAATACGGTATTGGATTTAAACTGGCGCCCACTTCCATGGCCAGAAATGGTAATACATGGAGTCATATCGATGCATTTTTGCCAAAGTAACGTAAGTGACATTTCTGGTGAAAATCATGTTTTTTATTAACTTAAAGTTTCTATTGTTAAGAAGGTACTACCAAGGTGTAGTAAGCCTAGATTATCCTTTAAACTTTATTTTTAAATATTTTAAAAACGTATGTCCATGATTTTTTTAATCATACCCGTGAAAGAAACGGGTTTTTTTTTCTAATCATTTTTGGTGACTCACGTTACTTTGGCAAATACCTATCGATATATAGTTTCCATAAAAATTCCCCTCACTGATGTATTTTTAAGGTTAAAAATTTTTCACGCCCACCTATGACTGTCTCTGCCAGCTTCGTTTTCTTTGTGTTGCAATTCTCCTTTCATATCTTTTTTCATACATCTTCCAAGATGATTGTGTAGGCAGGCCAACCAGACATTTAGGGGAACATTTCTTTTATTTATTTAGCTATAAAAATTCCCGTAAATTTTTAATTCGCATATATTTCATGCAAATAGTGTTTCCGTTGCTCTTCCAACGAATTTCAAAGTGGCTTTATAGAGAAGCGTGCACTTTAAATATTTATAACTATTTGTAAAGTTTTTAGGAGTCTTTTTAAACAGTCTCCGTATTTTTTGTAGGAGTTTCTACAAAATGAAACTCATATTTGTATTTATATTCAAGCGTTACTGATGTTTCAAAGATTTGTACGATTTCAGTTAAACAGCAAAAACGTTTTCTTACGGTGTTTTTGTTTTTGTTAATTAATGTCTAATAAAATATCTTCAGTTTTTATTTTTGACGCTTAGGATAATGATCAATTACGTGTTTAGCTGCATTAACTGTCATAATAATTTCCCTTAACTGTACCTCCTGCTTTCCATATTTTAATTCAAAATAATTCTTGAAAAACAATATCTTGATTGAACACTATTACAAAGAAGTGTCTGGGTTGCAGCTTCAGCATTTAACAATACATTCAAAATAATTATGTTCAAAACTCCATATATACTTCTACTATTTCATATAATCTATATTCTTCTTGCTCAGTTCGTCTCAGCATTTTGAGGTGCCCAAAGACGTGGAAGTATACTGTTGGATATCTGTTGTGTAGTGCAGCCTTACTCAGGAATTGAATTATTCCGACCTCACCTGGTTGTAATTTTTTGGACATTTCTCGCAATATTTCATTGGAGCCAACTCCGCAAAAGGGTTCCTGCGTTATTATTCTACTAAAAACCTATTACATGGGCTATAACTGCAGGGGGCTACAGTTATATGCCAATATTTATAGTCCATCCATATTCTACTAACGTTAGAAATGAACCGGCTTTAATGAAAGCCGGCTACTAGGAGACGACTAGAAAATATATTGGCAACACCGCTTCTCCGTGAAACAGAAGAAGCATTTTTTAATAAAACCAACCATTTCTGGAATGGGTGAGAAAAAGAAAAAAACACGTTGCTCCGAAAAACAATTGGACCATTTAATTGAGTTCATGCTAAGCCATCCAAAATTTGGGAGAGGACAACTCCAAGGTGTACAAGGAAAGAAAGGACTGAGTGATATGTGGCAAAGTTTATCCAAGGAATTGAATGAAATAGGACCACAAAAGACAACAGAACGGTGAAAACAAGTATGTTTGTAATCATTCTCTTGTACTTTCACACTATTTCATAGTTATTGTAGATATATGATATAGATGATGATATGAATACTCGAATAAACTCGAATTTTTTTATATTAAATGGATTAGAATTGTCTCCTTTCTACATTAAAATTTCGTCGGCGTATCCTTTCAATTTGACGTAAATGTAGAAGTACACCTAACCTTTGTGAAGCTATAGCAATTCAATAGAACATACCGATTTTGAGAAAAACAACAGACTACAAAAGCTTTTAGCCACCACTCTCGTAGGTTATAAAGCGGTCTACAATTCTATCCCCACTTATAGTAGCAAAAACGACTACAAAATGTAAGAGAATACAGAATATGGAAAACGGGCTAGAAGAAAACTGTGAAGTTAGCCACGTTGCCGATATAGTTCAATCTTACGGCTTATAGCCTAGCTACATAATTAGTAGAATAATCCAGCTGCACCCAGAAAGATGCCTCAGCCACTTTCGTTGCTAGTTCATCTGCTAAGTTGTTTTCTTCTATCCCAGTCTTTCCAAAAACACTGTTCTTCCCTAGTTCATTAATAGTATATTACACTCCAAGGGCCGAAAGTTGAATTTTCGGCCCTGCGCGTCATGATGCTCCGAAGCTTCGCCTCGGAGCATTATGACGCGCAGGGCCGAAATTCGCCGAGGGCATCATGACGCGCAGGACGAGGATTTCAACTTTCGGCCCGTGGAGTGTATACTATTTTTCTTCATAGCGGAAGCGAGTGCCGCTGGTCGTAGTTACGAGTATAAATACGCATGAGAAACTCTTTCCTCCCGCTGTTATAGAGGAAACGCGTGTACTTTTCACAGGGAGTAAATGTTGAACTTTCGTCCCTGCTATGAGGGACGAAAGTGCGTACTTTCGACCGAGGTATGAAGAAAATTTTTTTAAGCATTCCCATACCGTTTCAGAACTGATCACACAATAACTTTTATGATTGCTGAACTATCTGACATGATCTTTCATTCATTTCAAACTGAGCACTGGCGTGAATTTCTTCTTGATGGAGAATGCTCACTTTTATTCTCCAATGAAGGATCCAATCACACTTCTTTCCTCTTCCCTTTGTGTTGTTCTTTAAATATATTTTCTTTTCCATGAAACCTGTAGCTACTGTCTTGAATATGAATTTTATTCATCATATCTTCATGAAATAAAGCTTATATGAGTGCTTTTAAAAACGCATTTGCATTTATTTCCACTTGGCTAATGCCGGTCTACTCTTACCTTCCTTGAGGAGGTGATATGAAAGGGGCATTTTCCGCGTAACTCGCGGTAGTAAGAACGTGTCTTGAGAATTAATGTATTAGGAGTTAGCTTTGAGTAAGGGCGTTGTAACAAACGATTTATTAACACAGAGATTTCACAGTAATTACAACAGAACCGACTAGCGTTGACTCTCATAACTTGACAGCTCCTCTCTTTGTTGAATATTTAATTTTATTTTAAGTGAAAACTGGGAAATTTTGCAGTTTTGAAAACTTGATATCTATCCACAACTGAGGTAGTTGAAATTCAAACGTTTTCAATTATCACTTTTATTTTATTTAGAAATATTAATAGGAAAACAGATGATTTTATTTCTATTTATAGCCACAATGAGCTCCAATATCACCTAAAGGATTTTCTGGTTGAAGTTACTAGCTTTCTATTTTCCTCCAATGTCATCTTGTTGCTTAAAGATTTGTTCTCAATTCCAAGCTAGTGTTGTTCCAGTCCTGAAGACTTGAAATTTTTCTCAGCTCTACACTTTATTCCTTGACCTTTTGCGACTAGACCATCTTTAATACCCTTAAAATCAAATTTTATGCTGTGTAACCTTTTTTGGCATATATAGGGAGGAACCTATCTATTGGTTGTGCATGGAAGAGGAGGAAATAGTCTCATTGGAGATGTAGACTCTTAGGATTAAAGTACCCAAGGGAGGAAATCTCCAAGAAGGACCTAAGGAAAATACTGTTGAGCCTGATAAGGGCTACAGGTCCTTTCACATAAACGGTACAACCAAGACCACAAAAAGCCTAAAGGCTGGGGTGCCAAGGTCTCGAAGCCTATGACTGGTGGTCATTTGGTCAAAGATACATTTTGCTGACTTATCCAAGGTTTTTGTAACGTTTTGATGTATTTTTTGATGAATTTTAAAATACCCGTTCCTCTAAGCTGGGTCCCCATCTTCTAGGAGAATATAGTGAGATTTGGTCGTTGCTTAAAAGAGAATTACATGGAAGTCATCCAATATTGGTGGTTGTGTCTGAATTCTGCAATGGAACTGACATGATTTTTGCTGCTTTTGGCGTAACTTTGACATTTAGGGAAATAATTTGTAATTTGCGGTTGCAAATAACGTTGGGGAAGGTTATTTTTTCATAAAAATCAATAAATTGCAAAATTTGAAGGTTAGATTTATAATATATGTAGAAAAAGTAAGTCTCCAATCAAAAATGCCAATAAGAATAAACTTATTTTTATACAAATGGATAACTTTTGTCTTCAAACAATTTGTCATTTTACCCCAAAAACCCATTTTTTGCTTACTCGGGATCGATTGGGACAATTGCATTATAATGGTATCTCTATTTACATGTAAATTTTCAGCTTGTTGAAACTGAAGAATCTACAATGGAAGAGAAAATCTATTGGTGAATAAATCTAAAATATGTAAAACAAAAAAAGCATATGGACGTCGACCCAGTACTGTAGTGGAACGCCTCCGTTGCGATATTTACAGTGAAGCAGTGCTAGTACTTGGGCGGGTGACTACTGGTGAAACACCGTCGTACAGCCTGTATAGCAAAACTCTTTAGACTACTAGGGTGAGCTGGCAGACATCATACCAATGAGCACGAGGTATAGATAAGCCTTCTTTCAGAGGAGACGTAAAGCTGAAGTCCCGAGTCCAGCTCAATAAAGATCCCTAAGACTGATTGAAACACTTGTGAGTTTGGCAAAATTTCTGATTAGGGATGGTGTGCTCTCGGCGTCGGTGATTAGCCTCAGTCGCATATGTACACCAACGTTAAATAACAAAGAGAAAACAAAAACTTTTCTCTCTATGCAATTGAAAAATTGGAGAAAATATGCGTTGTATGATCTCCAACTTGAACAAATCAAACTTCTATTCGCCTCGTCCATAGCGATGAATCCGATACTTCGTAATTTTGTGTATTAAATGAAAACAATGAAAAAAACTAAACAAGTCGAAGCGGATTTTACTGACACCTAAAGCTGATATTAGTTCTCGACGAAATGTGAAACAAAAGACTAAAGGTCTGAGAGAAGCCTTGAAAAAAGATTGCAGATTTTCTGTCACAGGGAGAGGTTGGGTGTGAAAGGGAATTTTATTTATTCAATAGAATCACATCCAATTTTGGTAGGTGGAAAAAGGAGGACTGAAGTTTATGCTGATAAATGGTTCGGGAAAAGATGACATAAAAATGCTCATTCGCTGGTGGAATTACATTGAAACGAGATACAAGAAAATCAGAATCTTGAAAATGATAATTTGTACAGAAATTTACTGCTATGAAAATCGTGACCTCCAAATGTTTTCGTAAAATCTCTGGATGATCTTAAAAAATTACATGAATTACGATTTCCTTTTAGACCTATATAGGATTAGGCACATAAGCCGTCGATAAGAAGAATCCACGACCAGAGCTGTCAAAGATACTTTGGAAAAGTATCTGAAGTTACTTTGGGTATTTAATTACTCTTGAAAAAAAAAGAACTTAAATACTTATCTTGAGTTACTTTTTTAGATACTAAATAAGATACTTTTATAATTACTTTGTAGATTATTAGTATGTAGAGCCTAACAAGTTTTATTAATTTAGTTTAGGAAAATGAAAATATGTATGTTTGAACATTATCTTATCCCAAAATTTCACTATTTTATTCACTGATAACTATTGACACAAACTAAAAATACGAGCCGCAACTGAAACACACATACCGTTCTAACAGAGCGGGTGGTGAAGTATAAATGAATCGCGATCGTCGTTTCAAGCAGGTCATATCCTGTCTAAAGGAACTTTTCTCGCGGTAACTTAGTTACTTTTCGGTATCCAAGATACTTTTTTAAGTTACAAGATACAGTTCCTTTTAAAAAGATACTAGATAAAGCTTGGCTAGTTTATCTGAAGCTACGCGGCATCGGTAAGGGACGAGGAAACATAGCGGATATCTGTCAAAAACGTACCAATGGTGTACGGTACCTATTTTTATAGAAGTATTAAAAATTATAATTATTATTAAATATATAATAATTATATATAGAAACTTATTTTTGCTTTGCTTTAAAGGTAAGGTATTTTTCTAAACACGGTGTTTGTTAAAAACAAATAATGTTAAGATACGATGGATACGAAATAGTTTAAAATCTGACACTGACAATACCAATTTCACCAATTGAGTTAGTTCAGAGGGCGTGGTAATTATGGTTTTCGCACAACGTTGCCAGAGTTTGAAGAAGCCCATGGCAGATTTGGAAAAGCGTTCATCTTTTAATACTCATAAATTGAAAAAATAATGTTAATAGACAAACTCCAAGCAAACAAGCACATTAAAGAATTAACGTTTAATCGCATTGTTAATATTGTTAATAATAAAAAGTCCACTTTCTAATTATTATCACTACATACTTAGCACTTTATCTTTTTCATAGTTAAACGTGGCAATATCGAATGTTTTCGACTGCATTCCTTTCATGGCTTCAGATGAACTTGCCAAACTATACTTTTTATCGAAAAATTAAAGGAACTAGATACTTTAAAGTAACTAAGTTACACTGAAGTAACTAAGGTTCCTTTTTCTGACAGCTCTGTCCACGACATATCGCAACACGACAATTCGTAACCCCACAAATGTAACGTACAATTAGTAAACGGTCTGATTAAAACCAATATCGGTGAATGGGTATACTTTTATAATACATTCTATGATATATTCTTGATATTACGTTCCTTGTAGCATCCGGTGTTCCATATGGTTTTTGATACTTGACCCTTTGTAGTCCTCTCCTTTTTATTATGTTGTTAGTATAATCTTTCATAATTTTTTAATTATTCTTTGGTTGGAGAATGTTTTTCTAGCTTATAATCTCTTATCAATAAAACAAATTTTGGCCAACAGAAAACTTTTGAGACGCTCGTCTTTGCAGATGTATTCTCCGACACTGCCTTTTCAGTCTCGATTCTCCTTATTAAATTTAAAGAAAACACTCAATTTTTTGAATCAACAATGTCGTTAAAAATCTGTTGGTGCTTCGTGCTGAAACGCCGGTATTCTTCTCATACTCGGGCATTTTTATTTGCCGTTTGACAATTAAATCAACCAATTTCATTAATATTTTTTTTTTCACGAGAAAATCAATCCACTTAAGCTTCCGTCGTAAAAAAACAAATAAAAAAATGTAGAACAAATTTCTTACATGCTTACTCAGTCCATATATACAGGCTTCTGAAATCACAGCCAACGTTTCTCTACCTACAAGTCTTTCACAAAAACTTTAATTGCTTCTGAGTCCTTGGGGACCGCCCACACTTCATCTCTTCGATCCGTGGTCCAAGGAGCTTTTCAAATCGATGATAAAGTAATCTCGCACTTTATTGTACGGATCCAGTGGTGGACAGCAACGTGAGGAATGCGTTTTATACAGTTTTTTTTCTGTTAATATCGCTGTTTAATTTTTTTTTTAATTTTATCGCATCATATGTCTTTTGTGCCTGAATTAAGCTACGCCATTACGTCTTTATTGGTTTGTCACTCTGTCTTGTGTTGTGACAACGATTGTACTTAAAAAGCGAAACGTCACTTAAAGCGGAAATCATTCTGTCACCATTGATGTTCGTCGTCATTGTCATATCTTTAAACAGGTAATAGTATATTACATACCTAGCGGGAAAGTAGATCATTACAGCACAGGCTTTTTAAGTAAAAAACGAAGTATTTCATACTATCTACTAATCATTATTAAAGGTGTTATTGTATGTTTTGTTGCCGACACCACAGGTAACTGTCAATATAATATATAAGATGTGCGTTGGGTTGCCTGAAGAAAATCGTTAATTAATGTAAATCATGCATTAATAGGGGTCATTAATGTATGATTTTGTCTGATTTTCAGAACGTTATTAACATATGTTAATACACGGTCGACGGAAAACAATATTATCTATTTTATAAGGATTTTACAAAACAATCAACGATCACAACAATTTTCACATGCTTTCACTTACGTTACTCGCTACCTGCCACTGCTCGGCAAAGGCACCAAAATGGCGGAGGAGAATACCTATATCTACAATTAGGTACACGCATATTTCATATTTTGCTTAGATATTAATTTATAATTGTAAAGTTGATATCAAAAATAACTAATAATCGGAAATAAACGAGTTTCCATTGGAAATTTTAAAATAAAATTCAAATTTTATTGCAGTTTCCGACCACCACCCGAGGATTTCCGAACGCTACGAGTGATACGTGTGATGTCATACCATGTGATTACTTTTGTCAATGTGACCGGTATTGCATTAGGTGCTGTGTAGTTTTGTGTTTATATTGTATTTTAATTAACTATTAATTGGTTCATCGACGTAAAAATATCATTTATATGTTTGTTTGAGACCATTACGTGTTTGTGTGTGCTTTTTTTATTTCTAAAAGTCAACGTAAAGTGGAAAGTGGACATAAATATTCGATATTTCCGATGATATTTTAAAACTTTTAGAAGAAAATATTTTATTATATTATTATAGTGTTCAGTGACGCATAGCTTGCAACCACAATGCCCTTCTTTTAAGTGCATTTTTGCTTGCGCCACCAGGTAAAGTAACAAATATTTTGTCTGGAGTTTTAATAGTCGTTGATTTACCCTCTGGAACAATGCAATACTTGTAATACACAGTTTTGTGTCAGCTTTATCCATTTTTAAAGCTTTCAGAAACAAACTAGGTCACAAGAACTCAGAGTTTGATACACGAATAAGAACGTAAACAAATGACGTCATTCCATGGGGCAGCCATCTTTATGACGTAAAGCGCGTTTTGGCGGACTTTCAAATTTGATGATTTTTAAAGTCGTTTTACAAGTAAAGTTTATATTTTTTTGGTGTTAGGAGACCTGATAAAGCGTCAATTCTCACCAATAGCAAAATTTAAGCTTGTACCCTATTAATTGGCAAGCGATGCGTTGAGAAGCCATCTAAATCCAATCAAATTTTAAGATTCACGCTTCGGGACGGTATTCATTGTTTTATTAAAATAATATAGATGTTCGCAATGATAAAAAAACTGCAAAAATTTTATGTTTTGAATCGTAGATATTAACTGTTATTTTTGCCAGAAAACCAACTTTTTGTTGGCCACACTGACATTAAACTAAACTTCTCTCTACGTCCTTTATTCTAAAAATGTTGAGACAATTCTGTTACATAAATGAACTAACTAAAAGTCTAGTCTCTGAAACTTACTTAGCCATTCGCTAACGTTGAAAATGACAAAGTTTGAGATACTTTTCAGTTCGAAAAACCGCTTATCTTGTAAAGCGCTGTGTTATTCGTAATACACTTTTGTTGTCGAAACTATAATTCAATAACAAGTTAATGTTAACGGGTTTAAACTTGTTCTTGAAGAGAAGTTAGTAAAACGGTTCTAGCGTAACGCGTGAATTGGTGTCGAAAATAAATGAAATGTTGTATAAATGTTGAAATGTGGCGATTAGGGTAAGATAATAACAAGGTCGTAACTGAAGAGCGAACAATAGTGGCTCACAAACAGAGCAGTCCCTATTACAACTCAGCATTGTTTCTTTGATAAATGAATGCCTCACAAACCGAGATAAAACCATTAAAGAAGAAAGAACCAAAAAGTTTTGGCAAGTTCTTAGTAGCCGTAAATTCAATGGGAGATTTCATACTTCAAAGAATTTTTGTTTAAACGTGAGTGGGATTGAAATACAGATGAAGTTTCATCAAAATTTTGGAACGACCCAATTTTCATTTAAATTACGGTGACTAGATAAAAATAGAGAACAATAATATTTTAAAAACTCTCAATAGAATAAACCGAGGAATGATCATTTTATAAATTGTATAAAAGTATTTGGAAAACAAAATTACATATCTGGCATTCATAGATCTGGAGAAACCATTCCCTAGAGAGAAAATATGGAAAGGATTGAAAGATGAAGGAATAGAAAATAAAATCATTAAAATTATTCAAAATATATATGAAACAAATAATAATTTCATAGTACGAAACAACATGAAGTCTGATGGATTCAAAACCACTATAAGATTGAGACAAGGAGGAGGACTAAGCCCAATATTATTCAACGTACATATGAATAGCATCATCAAGAAAAGTGAAGAGAAAATAAAGAAAATATTTGTAGGTTATAGAAATCTAGAAAAAGTCGAAATAGCTGAAGAGGTCTTTGCAGACGATGCATGTAGTACTGATTGCAGGAAGTGAAAAGAGATTACAAGAAAATATAACCATATGGAAAAATGTAATGGAAGAAGAGGGTATGAAAATCAATACAAACAAAACCAAAATACTGGTAATAGGAAACCCAAGTATTAAAACAGAAATTAGGATAGACAACACACAAATTGAACAAGTAAAGAATACAAATATTTGGTCGAAGAATCTGGAAAACAGCAAGCAGAAATAAATGATAGGATCGATAAAACTATTAAACTATACTATGCCATGAATGAAAAATTTATAGATAAAAAAGAAATCTCGAAGCAAACAAATATAAAGGTATATAACACCATATATCGTCCAGTCTTAACATATGGATGCGAATCCTGGACGCTCACAAAAAAGCAGAAGAGCAAAATTCAAGCTGCGGAAATGAAATACCTGAGAAAAACTTTAGGAGTGAATAGAAAGGACAAAATAAGAAATACAAAAATACGAGAAGAATTGGGGGTGCAACCAATATTGAACTTTATAGAACAACGACAACTAAGCTGGTGGGGACACATTCAAAGAATGGACAATAAAAGACAAGTTAAAAGAACATATGAAGCAAAAATACAAATAAAAAGAAAAAAAGGAAGACTAAGAGAAACATGGAATACAGCATTGGGTGAAATTCTACAACACAGAGGCTAAAACGTTAACACGAAACAGGAAAGAATGGAAAAAATCTATATATGAAAAGTAAATGTAAATCCGACACCTTAGGGTATAAGGATAACGATTATTATATATACATATATATATCAAAAATGGAGTCGAATTAATTTTTATTCAATCGGTTCGCATCCTGGGACAGCTGTTTCGGCCTTTAGGCCATATATATATATATAAAAGTAAAATCATTGATAACACTAAAAATGCAAGTCGACAGAAGCAAACAAGAGCCCCGGAAAATATGTGCACTAAAGTGTAACCAGGCAATCAGGAGCCAATGTTAACAATAATTGTACATTAGTAATTGTAAAATCGAAAAAATATGACCAAATGTTGAACGGAAGGAACGAAATCGTGACTTGCCAAAACTTTCTATACCTTGTTTTTAAACTAAGTGGAGCGATTTGAATTTGAGTTGGAGTTTCTGCAGCCTAGGGATTGTTCAGATTGCCGCCCGTTTCACACAGCTCTTTTGATATAACTTATTTGTCAGTTTTGTGGAAATATTCATTACTTCAATCTTGATTAGGTTCACCCTTTTGCGTTTGATATAGTTGAGTGACTTTAGGGGTCGCTGCACCAACATACTAGTTTAGGCATCCACCTTCTGGTTCGGCAAAGTCTTTTAGTTAATTTAGTAAATGCTCAAGATACAAGAGCAGTCATACAAAATCTGTTGGGGCAGAGGAGAATTAGACAGCTCATCATTTTCTAGATGGTCATGGTAGGCACGGATCTCCAGACTAACTGTCTGAAATATTTTAAATGTCAATTATGAAAATCGAAGTCTGAGGAAATGACAACTGATTAATTGAATATATACTTATTTCAAATGATTGGTTAATAAACAATTTCATCGTCTAAGGATTCCAACAAATTTTCTTATCCTAAAATGTTTATCAAGTCAGTAACATGGGAGCTCTTCCCAGAATATATGTAAAGAATAAAGTAGAGATTGGTTTGAGATCGCATATAAAGAAATTGAACGACTTCTGATAAATTTTAAAGCAGCTTACATAAGGGTGACTGAAATAAGTAGAATGTTTGCCGAGAGCGAACATTTTCACAAGGATCACATCGGGCTAAGGGACTCGACAAAATTTAACACACTGGGGATATTATTTTTTGCCGTTCCGTCAGTAAAGCAAATAATGGAATCCTCTTACGGTATTTTCTAATTTTAAAATACTATCATTTTTTCAGGAAATTCATAAATTCGGAGATTTTGTTTTGAAACATTAGAATTTTTGGTCATCGGGTTATAGATTCGAAGTTTTTTCTCCTATTTAAGCATTTGTTTGCCCTTTTTCGCAAATACCTTCGAAGTTTTAAACAACAAACACTTGAATTTGAGGTTATGTACCTTTGTCCAAGACTACTTAATAATAAGTCAATATTTTACCACCTAACAAAAGGTATACGAGGATATATTGAAAAATTCTTAGCGTACTATAGAAACAAACAAAATTTCAATGTCAAAATATTTTATTACCCAACATATTCTCCTCTTAATTGGATACATTTATTACAGCGAACCTGCAACGTCTCTAGACCTTTAAAAAAAATGTTTATTCCTGCTCTGCAAACCAGACCTCCACAGTTTTTATTACCTCCTCGTTGGAAGAAAATTTACGACCTTTTAAACTTTTTTTCAGTTGAGGAAAGAGATGATAGTCGGACGGAGCCAAACCTGGTGAATAAGGGGGGTGTTCTAGTAATTGAAACCCTAAATCACGAATTTTTTGCGTGGCAACATGCGATTGGTGTGCAGGGGCGCAAAAACAAAACACCTTTGGATAGCTTTCCGCGTCTTTTCTCTTTAATTTTTTCCCGTAGAGTGGTCAGTAATGTCGAATAGTAATCTCCAGTTATCGTTCTACCCTTATCCAAAAATTTAATCATGATTACTCCATGGCAATCCCAAAAAACTGAAGCGAGAACTTTTCCAGCAGATTTTTGGACACGAAACTTCTTAGGTCTTAGAGAACCAGAGTAACGCCATTCCATTGATTATTTCTTTGTTTCTGGATCGTAGAAATGTACCCAAGTCTCATCCATAGTAACAATTCGGTTTAAGAAGTCTACATCGTTTTCAAATCGAGCACAGATCGAACGCGATGCTTCTACCCTTGCACGCTTTTGGTCCACATTCAAACATTTGGGGATCCATTTTGCAGCAATTTTTATCATGTCCAAATTGACGTGAACTATATGATAAACGCGTTCGGATGAAATATTCAGTGCTTCAGATATCCGTTTCAGCCCAATTCGACGTTCTGATAAAATCATGTCAAGAACTGCATCGATATTTTCGGGGACTGACACAGAAACTGGTCTCCCCGATCGGTCATCATCTTCAAAGGAAAATTTACTTCTTTTGAAGCTTGCAGTCCAATTTTTCACGGTCGTATACGAAGGACATTGATCACCAAGGGTATTAAGCATATCTTCGTAAATCTGCTTACCTCTTAACCCTTTTAAATACAAGTACTTGATGATGGCTCGATACTCCAATTTTTCGATTTTCACAATTTCGGTGGACATCTTTTTTCTTTTAATTTATTGCGTAATTCTGGTTTACTTTTTTGACGTCAAACTTCACACTGACACTTTCGTTGCTATGGTAACGCAATATTTTGTTTATGCATGGAACTGGTCTAGGCTAACTAAATATCAATACATCCTCGTATCTACTAGAGTGAATTATGGTTCCATAATTCACGCTTTTGCATTTAAATAACATGCCATGACAACTCAATACTCACAACATTTCGGTACATAGGTGACTAGAGATGGGGGTACAATATGAAATAAACTATTAAATCTGTGTATTTTTGCTTAAAAAATTTGTTTCTGAAATATTATATCGTATCGATAAAATATCAAAATTTTTAGTATTGATACTTTTCATAACGATATTTACTAATATTGATAGTTTTAAAACCATATATTTATAACGGTACGGTGTATCGATACTTTACATAGTATCGCCCATCTCCATATGTCACATTGTTTGACGTACTCCAGAGATTTATTAATTTTGGCGTTAGAATTGTCAATAATACCAAATTATTACTTTCCGTTCTACACTCGCATTATTTACTTAACTTTTACTTGATAAGGAAATCAAGGGTCGTGGAAAAAGTACAGTATTCAACTCGCAATTTATGGCCATTATTCTCCGGGTGGCTTGCGCTCTCGCTTACGGCTCGGGACGCAAATGTCAGCGTTTAATATCAATTACAGAAGACAACCGGGCTTTATAGGATATTAGAACTACTGCACAAGTCTTTATCACTTTATGGCTTCAAAGGAAATCCGTACAAGTTTATGTCAAATTTAAATATAATAAATTTCGCCATTCAGTTAAAACTATCTTCACGCATTTTCAGTTCAAATACAGTTATTGTCTATTCCAACAAAAAATAATTTCAAGAATTTTTAAATATTTTTATATTTGAAATTTTAACAGCAAAGATAACGATTCATACTTCCATCATTTGCAATTCTCTTTCCCTTTAAAAACCCTCGTTTTTTTCTTATCAAACTAGCTCTCGATACTTCGATCTAGGTAGATACTGCTGCGAAAACTTTTCTGAAGATAACTCAGTTTCGCTGTTCTCTCTTTCCCATGAATAACTCATCGAAACCGAGAGATCAGCAGAAGAGTCACGGGAGTAAAATTTATTTTAGACATAGCTACTTACCTAGATACCTGGGAGAATTTAACGATATGTAAGAAACATATAACGGTGTCAGTTGATTTCCTGTTTCCAAGTGCGTAGCCAGGATTTATAACAGGGGGGAGGGCAAACCATGGTCCATGGTCGTCCAAAATGTGAAATTTTAGGATACAAAGAAACAAAACTTTGAGATTTTAATTATACTTAAATTAAACTAATAACATTTTTCTTGGGTTTAAACTAAATTCATCCAAAACTTTCTTCACTATGCAGTCCTGATTTTCCTCCAAACATTTTCGATGCACACTCATCAAACACAACCCAGTGAGTCTGTCATTACCCATTGTATTCCTGAGCCAGGTTTTTACCCTGAACGATCTTTCCACGGTAGCAGTAGAGGATGGGAAAGCACTTAATATTAGCAGTGCATGCCTTGTTGCGGGGAAAAAAACATTAGCTTTCTCCAAAAGTGCAGCCACTTCAATGTCCTTTAATTTGTCTTCTGCTAAATTCTTTTTCTTCCACATATTGTACCACAAATCTAATTCTGCAGAGACATCACCCAAGTTATAAATTTTCATGAGAGATTCTGCATTATTTTTGAAATCTTTTGAAGCCATTTTGAGCATGCTTGGAAGATAAAGATAAGTTGAAGCAAAAGCAGGTGTATTTTCGTTGGAGAATCTAGTATCCAAAGACGACTAACTTTATATAACCTTTTGAGCCTAGAAATTGCCAGAACATTCGGATCGCCGGTTCCCCCACCCGTATATTCTTCATTTGTATCTCGATTTTCTCGAACTCGAAGAAAACCAGTGGCGTTTCGTTACACTATTAAATAGGACACTGTCGCTAGACAAGAGCACTTACACACTAACTCAATAGTTGTTATAAGAGTATTTATTTCGGATTCTGATGTAGGATTGTGTATTGAATGTTTCAAAATATTTCACACTAAAACACACGCGAATTATTTTATTTATTAAAGCTTATTAATTAATTTTAAAATGTTCATAAAAGCAACCAAACGACCACAACAACAAACAAAATATATAAAACGGATAACAAAAAAAATATGCAGAACAAAAATTATTTATTTTATCTTTGCTTCCGGGGATGGGGGCAGTTGCCCCTCCCTGCCCTTCGCTGGCTACGCCCATGCCTGTTTCTTTTAAAGAGAACATACATATGCAATTATAATTTCAAAGGATGTGACTTAATGCGCGTTATAGATTTGAAAACACGTCTCTTCTGTTCTACGAAGAAAGGAATTTTTAATTTTTCATGGATTTCACGAGAGGAATTAACAATGATTTTATTGTAGCATCAAAATAATTACAAGGCATGGGAGCTAACGAACTATCACTACATAATGTTGGAAATGAAGGTAGTCTACTAGGAATGTGTGGACTTGGTTATACCAAAAAGTGTGCAGTTCTGGTGTTTATAAAACTCCACTAATTCACAATAAGTAATTTAATAATCATCAATGAAAGTTACCTTTGTGTTAACGACATTTTTATACAGCTTGTCCACGGACGGGGTATCCTATATAGGTCAAAAATGTTTAAATATTCGTTTTAGTGAAAAATGTCATTCTTGATAAAAAGTTTTGCTTGTTCTGAGACCCCCTTAAAATGGAATAAAATTCAAGTTTTTCAAAACCCGTCCCATTTTATAGCCAGTTTTATGAAAACCGTATGAATTTTAGCACTAAGTTCGAAAATAATGTATTAATCTAGTGAGTGACGTTTACGATGTACCAAATAACTGTCAACTTTTATAAATAATTTTCAAATTGTCATTCTTTAATAAATATTTGACAACAATGTTAATTATTATTCAAGAAATACAATCACTATAAAAAATAACAATATGCTCCTCCAGCTTCAAAATATCTCTCAATTCTCTTTCTAAATTCTTTGTAAGTATTTCGCAGCATTTCTGGGGTAATTTCGTTAACGGCGTCAATGATAGCTCGTTTCAGGTCTTCAATATTATGGTTTAAATTATTTGCATAAATAAAAATATTGGTCCATAAAGTCCCATCCATCGCCCAGAAAAATATTCATCCTGCCAGCCTCTAATTAGCAAATGTGACGAGCATCCATCATATTGAAAGTACATTTTACGCCTTGGCTCCAAGGGAATATTTTCTAATTCAGGTATTAAGAAGTTATCCAGCAAATACAAATATACCTCCTGATTTAATGTATCTTCCAGAAAATACGGTCCGATTATTCGATCCGGTAAAACCGCACACCAAACATTAAGTTAATCCTGTAGCTCGGGTTTTCACTAGCCCAATATCGAAAATTTTGGGAAGAAACGACTCCGTTTGTTTTAAACGCTGCTTCATCAGAAAACAAAATATTGTGAAAGAATCGGTCATGCATAAGTTTTTCACTAATCATCGCACAAAAGTCTAACCTTGTGTCATAATCATAATCTTGTAAGGTATGAATAAATTTCGGTTTGAATGGATGAATTTTGGTTTTGCTTAAATATTTTCTGTAAGCGACTCTTGCAAAAACCAACCTCCACTGCTCTTTTTCGTAGACTCAACTGGGGATTTTCCCCTAACGAATGCATAGCTAGTGCACTAGCTGCATCATCCTCCTCAACGTACGCCTTTTTCAACTTCTTTATTAATTTTTTCAATTCATACGGAGTTCATAAAACTGGGTATAAAATGAGACTGGTTTTGAAAAACTTGAATTTTATTTCATTTTATGTGGTTTCAGAACAAGCAAAACTTTTTATCAAGAAGGATATTTTTCACTAAAGCTAAAACTAAAAAATCTTCCACCTATAGGATACCCCATCCGTGGACTACGCTGTATTAGGTACAATGTTCACGATATTTATGCTTCTATAAAATGTACCTACATTTTTGCAGACTTACTATTATATAAACATCAATATAAATGATCGAATAAAAACTTCGTGATTCAAAGATATTTTCTACATCCTGTAACTAAATAGAAACTTTGAAAGTTTTGCGATAAATTTAAAGCTGAAGATTAATTTTTATGACTACACACTTATTTGCAATGGAAAAAAAAACAGTTATTTTTAACGAAATACTTATCTTTCGTCTAAATATTTTCAAGTAAACACACTTCCACTTCACAAATGATTCCTAAAATACCATTTACTGCTATATACGTACACGTCCAAATTGTAAATGCACATTTTCTTGACATCCAACAGTGACGGAGAATATAATCATATTTTTCCAAAAAAAATATTGAATTTAGTTATCTATTTGATTTCTTCAACAAATAATATATATTCGCAGTTTCGGTCACGTTGCTGAGACTCCTCATGCTAATCCTTAGGTTATCTATGTATTGAAGGGTTATGTCTATAGTGCCCTGTCAGAATCCCAACCAGAATCCTGGTTGCTCGCGTAATCTGGCTGAGTAGGCACTCCGTGAATTTTGGATCTTTGACCTTTCATGACGCCCCGACAGAACACTTGCTGTACCAAAGAAAAGTACTGTACCAATGGTAGTACATCGTACTTACGCACTACTATTGAACCTGCTTCTTCATTGCCCCTGTTCCTCTGTGTTTTTTGACTGCCCAGGAAGTCACTAACGAATTAGAAATTGATGAATGCACGGATCTGATTGTTTTTATAGCATCTTGGACGTTGATACCAATGGTACTACCCCTAAATTCTTGCCCTATATAAGATCATCTGCTCCAGATTTTCCCAATATCATCACATGTTTGCCAAGCAGTGAGATTGTTGTTTTTGGCAGAGTTTTGACAAGTGTACAGCTGTCTGAATGAGAACTTGAGAGACTGGCAGAGAAAGAATGAAGATGATACCTTTATTTACATACTTGTAAGGCACTACAAAATTCCAGAAGGAAGACTACCGGATGCTAGAGGAAGACTCGCCTGAGCTGCAAATATACTAAAATTCCCCAAAAAAATAGAGACAAAGGAAGTAATAGTCTTTGAGACTTTCCTCAGGAATAAAGTACGTGAAGGAAATGTGATAATGTTCACTTCAAAAAATATACATACCTGTATACAACAGAATAAGATATTGTTCCTCTCTTTCTATCCAGTTTAAGCTTTGGTAGCTCTGGTCAGAACTATAACTATTGTTATTCGTATTGAGGTATGATATGTTTCCTTTTCAAAATAAGAACCTGTTCATCTACTAGATCAAATTTAATCCCATCTGACATCCAATTACGGGTCTAGACATCAAAAAAGTTAGCCCCTTGTATTCAAATGTGCCGCGGTTGTGGTTCAGAAGTATAAAATCTTAATAGAAACCACAAATTGTACTATGAAAACGTTTTAATGTGTCTCGAAAGTCTACAAACGGCAATACACAATACTGCAGAAAAATCTCTGCAATTTATAGCCGAGTTTGGGAACTGATTTTGTTACAAAGCTAGGAGGTGAAATTGCATAAAAAAGATGATTCCGAGAAATGAATTATATAAATTTGTAATAAGGAGGGTTCTTGCAAAGAGATTGGAATACAAATAACATATTTTTGTATAATAATGAAATTCTACACAATATTGTAATAACACAAAACAGGATTATGTTATGTATATGTTGCAGGCCAAACTGTTTTTTAGGACAAACTAGTTTGTATGCTCACGAGAGACCAATGGGATAGCTAAGAAATCTCCTTCCTAGCAACGGACTATGTGATTTACACTGACGGAAACGGGGCTGGAGTGGTGGTCTTCAACAGGAAACCCAGAGTTGAAATCGCAGCCAACCTGGGTAGGTACGCTACTGTCTTTCAGGCTGAAATATACGCCATTGAACTGGCTGCAAGAGAGCTGATGAATCAACCTGTTGTAAAAAAGTAACAGACGCACTGAGCTCGAACAGGATAAAATCTAAGCTGGTACTTAACTGTCTACAATCCCTTGAAATACTAGGCAAGGAGAACAGAGTCATTTTGACTTGGGTGCAGGGGCATCGAGGAGTGGAAAGCAACGAGAAGACCGACACTCTGGCAAAAAAGGGATCAGAGTCTCTATCTATCGGATCTGAACCATTGTTTGGCATTGCGGGAAGCACTGCTAGATCAGCCATAGCTACCTGAGCGGAGAGGAAAACCTTAACGTACTGGGCAGTCTTACCGGGGCTCTCTCACTCGAAGGCGTTTATATACAATCCTTCGAGTACAAAAAATAAGCAAATCCTGGAATGGAGTAGAAACAAACCTTCTGCTTACAGGACATTGTCAACTAAATTACCACCTAAAGAAGATGATTCTGGTTCAGACCTCGGATTGTCGGTTCTGTAATTTGGAGGACGAAACTGCGGAGCACATATTATGCTCATGCCCAGCTTTGGGCAGGGTAAGGTATAACATATTCGGTTTTAGTACCTTAGGATAAACTAGTTTGGTCTAGGAGAAACTAGTTTATCTGAACGCACTTAGGATGAACCAGTTTGTCCTAGGACAAACTAGTTCGTCCTAAAAAACGGTTCGGCCTGTAACATATATATTGAATTTTGGTAACGCCTCTGGCGTAAACATTTAGGTAAGAAGAGAAAAGGAAAATTCAAAAAGATTTTTCCACGTTGGTCAGCCTATATTTTGATTTTATAGCTGACTTTTCCATTTTGCGATAGTCGTGGCTTTCCAATTGCCGCTTTACGTCAAAAGCGAATGTTACATTTGTTGAAGATAAAATTATCGCTCTAGAATAAATTTATCGCGCATGCCGTTTCCAAGAGCGCCACAAACATTTTTTTGAAAGGATTTTATAATATTTTCTTTTCAAAATATTATTTACTGATGTAAAATTGAAAAAAAAGTTTATTATATATCCATATACAGGGTATATTTTAGGGGATATCTAAAAATTTTTAATTATACCTCCACTCGTTTGATAAAGCTACTGCGTTAGCGAAACGCGTCACGAATATATATTGAAGGTAGTTTTAATATAATGAAGATTTGAACAAATTAAATTGTTTTATTTAATCGTTCAAATACAAATGTATACTTTCGTTACTTACTTCCATAAGATTTGTTGACATTTTAATATGTATCTTGGGGTTACTCCTCGAAATAATTCAAATTTCTCTCAGGATTTTCCGCTTCTTGCTAATTTTTCTAGATCTTCTTGTCTTTCAATTTCCACAATATTATTTTCATCCACTAATTCTTCTTAGATTAAATAATTTATAAGGTTTATATTTATATCAGAGATAATAGGTATACACAAGCTTCATGTCTAGAAAATAAATTTAAAGGTTATGTGATGTTTGTCACAGAGCAGAGCATCAAAGCATAGACGTTCAGCCACCTTCAAGCGCTTTCACAGAGCGTCGCTGCTAGCGCTGCGGCTGAACGCGTCGATTTTCTATCTCCATTACAATGGTCTTGTTATTGTATTAAACTCGCGTAACAGCCTTGTCCCATCAGACCGTATTTAATCTAGAACTTCATCAGTAAATATTTGTCGTCGACAGATAATCTTCGACCCGTGCTGCTTCGTCCGTGACAAAACCTTCCAAAAACTTCCAAATAATAATCCTAAACATATTTTCCTTATTAATTCATACCTACTGTTTGTGTTTATTCTAATAGCCAGTGAAACATTTATAAATATTACTTATCATTTTCCGGATAATTTTTTTTTCGCGCGCCAATGAAGTAGTCGACTTTTCTGTTCTATTGAATTTTCTTACGGACATATTTTATTTTCTTGGACAGACTCTTTTCTTTTCTAAAAAAATGGCAGTAGCAATAGTTCGGTTGCCCTTTGCTCGTGAGTTATCGTGCTCGAATACCAATAATATGTAATTTTCTTTTCACAAATTCAACATATATTATTATAATTGGAAAAATTCAGATTAAGAGGGCCAGCTGTAACACTTCAAATCTTAAGAAGTATCGAATATTAATCGAAGTATGCGCCATTTTCTTAAAACCGAACTATCGAGAAGTGGAAATAGTCGAAAGCTGGAGACTGTCATGGCTAAGAAATATTAGACAGGATTGGGAGTAAAGCAACAACAATTCCAGGAAATGATCATGGAGATAGACAACGCTAGAGATCAAGCAAGTCTTTCTAGACATTCCCATGTATTTTTAGAATCAATTACTCAGTACTTTAATCGCTGATTGACTCTTCTAACTAATAAAAATCATTCACTTCTCACGTTTTTAGTTGGGCACACTTTCATCTTGTATTTGATTCTTGTCCTATTAACTTTTGTTGAATTATCATCTTTGACATCTATTGATCCAAATACCATTACCAGACTTGGAAAGAATGCCATTTAATGGTACACAGACGGTTCAAAAGCAATAGAAGGAACTAGGATAGGAGGGTACGGGCCAGGAACCAAACACTCTGAATGTTAGGGGAAAACTCCAAGTATCTTTCAAGCGGAAATTCAGCCAATAAGAAGGTGTGCCCAGTTCAATATTGACAAAGGATATAGAAGGCAAAGGATTATCATAATGTCTGATAGTCTAGCAGCCAATAGAGCGCTGAGTTCTTGTGTAATCAGTTCCAAAATGGTGTGGGAATGCCTAGGCAAACGTAATGAACTAGGCGAGAACAATATAGTCACCTTGCTGTGGATTCCAGGACACACTTGAATAGAAGGAAACGAAATAGCAGATGAACTAGCGAAGAGGGGGACTGAAATACCCTTTTGGAGGCCGGAACCCTTTTGCGGAATCAGCTCCAATCTAATATTGGAAGAAATAGGTAAAGCCGAAGAAAAGAGAAGTTCTAACCATTGGAAAGATCTAGCAGGGCTTAGGCAATCTAATTTTCTTCTGGGTGACTACAACCTGTTGAGATCAAATGAATGCATAAGTCAAAGTAAAACTGCACTAAGAGTTTTGACAGGAATACTAACGGGACATTGTCCCCTGAATGGGCACCTTAAAAAGCTCAAAATAGTGGAGGAAGAAGATTGTAGATTTTGTGGAATGGAAGAAGAATCCTCCATCCACAAACTTTGCGAACTGCAGAGCAATTCAGAATCCTAGAGCACAGCACCTGGGAGACTACTGGATAGAAGAGGGGCAGTTACCTAAGTTGAAGCCTGCAGATATCCTAAAATTCCTCCGGGAAATAGGACTCAAGGAGCTACTAGCCTCTGAGACTCTCCTCAGAAACTAAGTAGAAGTAAGGGGACACAATAGATCTTTTAGGTCTCAGTGAAAGTTACCCCAAAATACATACATACATACATACATCTATTGATAACACTCTTCACCAAACTTACAATTATTTACAGGAAACTGTAATTAAATAAATTGTATTCCTGTCCCTACTATTGTTTTGGAACTATCAGTATATCATTCAATATTTTTTTTTCAAAGTCTGGTTCGCGTTTTATACTATATCGTTGACAACTTAAGTAATAGTTTCGAACGAATATTTTATGTAAAAGATTGAGTCGTTCCCGAAACTGGAACAATCAACTGTATACATATGTAAAACTATTTTATGCAAGAATCACGAAGGAGCAGGGTCGTCCTATGCAATCTTCATAATATTCTATATATATAATATATTTATAAATTGTTGTCTTGGAGAATTTTCATTAAATAAAAATCAACTTTTGAAATAGCTTGAACGTAGATCTATTTCACGCAGAACACTTTTCAACAACGAATACAAAACCTTGCAAGGAAACTGGAACCGGACATTCTGGGCACTAGAAATTGAACACAACCTTTCGACTACAACTTCCCATTTACTTCCTTTTTGCTATTTTTTTCTGACACAAGCCCGCCTGTCAAAGTCTTCGCCACTACTTCAGCTTCAGCTTTTTGTATTCATCCGTGTGCTTTTTCGTGGCACCTATTCCAGCAGCTTTGTCCTCTGTATTAGTTTGTACATGTTCTGAACTGGGTATTCGTTATATAGTTCTGCGTTAACTTAAGGTGGCTATCTTTTACGATTAAGTTTTTAGCATGTATCGAGTAGGTACGTCTTTTATTGTTTTGATTCCATTGTATACTTTCAATTTGGTCCAGTCATACAACCTGCTACTTTTACGCGGTGTGAGCAGATAATCATACTACGATTTTTAAACCCTCACTTACCCTACTCATATTACCCTTACAAATGAAACAAACTGCTCCTAGTCAATATGGCAATTCTAAGAAATTATTAACATCAAAATGACAGAAGTTACATTTGATGTGATGCCTACCTGATGTTTAATATTTTGACTAGACCATAATGACATATTTTGTGATTCACTTAATATATGAATAAAAAAAATATATATTATATTATGATATTACAAATATTGAAGCTAAGGTATTATGAGCCCTATGGGGATATCCTGGATATATTCTTCCCCATTTAACTGCAATGATATGGGAAACCAAGGAAAACTATATCTGCTGGTCTTTATAATTGTTACCTACTTCGTATGTAGTGGAGAGCGTCATAGATTTTTCTGTTCATTGACTCCATACTGTGGGTTTGTGGCACACAGCAAAGAATCGTCAGCTACTCCGACAGCCAAGCAGCTCTAAAGGCGATAAGCTCATATCGGACAACTTCAAATCTGGTGTGGGAGTGTCGCAAGGCCCATAACAGACTGGTAGTCATAATAGAGTGACCCTAGCCTGGGTGCCAGGTCACCAAGGAATAAAAGGCAATGAAAAGGCCGATGAACGAGCCAAGCAGGGAGAGACTGAGGGCCAGAACCTTCCTGTGGAATTGCAAAAAACCTCACTAAGGAGAGCATCCACCAATGGATAAACAACCAGGCGTTGCGCTGGTGGCATAAAACCCCAGGACAAATGCACGCTAAACTATTCCTTAAAAGCCATTCGACCAAACTGTCACGCGACCTGTTATTTCAAAGTCGAGAAACGACAAGGATGATGGTGGGAATGCTGACCGGACATTGTAGGCTGAGGAAGCATATGCTCACAATTGGCCTAGCGGATGACAGCCTATGTAGGTTTTGCCAGGAAGAAGACGAAACCTCGGAGCACATAGTCTGTGAGTGCGAACACCTAGTAAGGGTGCGGTTTCACCTATTCGGAGAAAGAAAACAGAGGGCAGAGGGCTACGCAAGGGAGGCGGTATCCAGGCTAATAGGTCTAGCAAAAAGAATAAAGCTAGATATCGAGCTCTAAAAATAGGGAGGACCACAATAGATCCCCAAAGGTCGCAGGGGGATAGGACAAAGATCCACTCCATTTCTAATCTAATCTAATCATTTTGTGGGTCTCTTAAGTGACTAGTTTCCATAGCCCTCGAAACCCTGGTGACAGCGTATTTCTCTTTCCTCTCCCCGTATTACAGGGTAATTTTAGTATTTAATAGATTACGTTATTAGATCATCAGAAAACGCATGACTGTAAACAACATCTGTTAAATTTCAAATTTCAAACATCCAGAGAACTCCTTCAATTAGTTTGAATGTAACTTTATTACTAACGAAGGATATTGACTGGTTATTATGAATTTTTCCATCTTTTCAAATCTTTGTAAAACGTTTAATTGCACGTAATCACTGCAGCTACAACTCCCCGGTCCCTGTAAGAGTTTAAAAAACCTCTACATCAACTTCATAGTAATCCTAATGTTGATTTATTATTGATAAAAATGCTCGTTTTGAATACTGATGTAAGCCTATGTTTGCATAAAATAGAATCTAGATTAATCGAGATTTTTTTTTCAATTTGCCACGGAATGGCTGTTTGAATATTTGGGAATTACAGAGGATTATTAATGTGTACATAGTTCTGTTAATAAGTATTATTCAGATATTTCCAAAATAGAGAATTCGTTTGCTTTTAAATCAGTGTATTGAATATCTTTGTATACTCTATTTAAAGGATAAATTAATTTTCAAACGAAAAGTTGTACATCTTTATACATGGTCATTCATTAGTGCGATAAAGTCCAATGTCTTGTATATCCTTGATGATATTTGAATAAAAAAAATCATTTAATTCTTGCCAGCTCAAGGAGCCATATTTTAAAATTACAGCGTTTCATAACGCCGTGCCAGATCAAAGGTAATTTTTTTCAAATTTGCATTCCACTCGACCACACTATTGCAATGATATTTGGTTGCAATAGGTTATACAGTGCATTTAAAAAGTTATGCCCCCTTATTCCTGAAAATCATAATGAATTTCAACGCCCCCTGTACTTTAAACTGCGCAATTTAGAATAAATGTTTCACAGCTAGGTATGGTTGACGTAAAAGATATAGTGCGAACTTAAAGCTGCGGGCTTTTTGTTCGACTCTAAGACTAAGAGTATACCGTCATAGCCCAGTCAATATTATAATTATTTAAAATGCTTACTTAGTTGACGATAAATTCATTTAATGTTATAACTTCAACTAATAATCGTTAATAGTTATTTGATAAACTAGTTTGTTAATGAAGGCGATTAATAAACGAAACTGTTTAAAGCACGATCCAGCGATAGCGAGTGAGTGCCTTTAATAGTTTGACTGAACTATAACTATTTTCAAGAGATGGTTGCAGGTGTTCTCTTTAGTCGGTGGTCTGACAACAAGAAAGTATGTGTGTTTTTTTGTGTAAATTGTAAGTATACATATATTTATTAGCAATTATCTATTTGGACGAAACTCGGTATATTATATACGTTACGGTTAAGAAAGGATCGACTGATGGGTCAAAATATAAATACAATAAAGAATTATGTTTGGTAAGTAGACGAAAATAATATATAATATATAATACCTTTCAGAGTTTAGCTCTGCAACATAACTTGAAGGGGATATACAATTAGATAGCTGGCACTATATCTTTAACGTCACCTATACATAGAACGACCTGTTCTACAAAATCAATTCTCACATCAATTTCTAAGTTAGAATACTGTCAACAATTTCAAGCTCACTTTTTTCTGATCTTAACGTAATTTTCACTATACTCATAACGACGCATAAGCATGTAAACACAATTTTTCAGATATTGTGTAATTTGACATCACTTAAGTATTTCTTAAGCGATTCACATGATTTTTGCTAACGAGAGATCACAAGGAAAATCTAATATTGTAATCCCACTTTTCTAAATAGTTGAATTAGACCCACACAGTAATCACGTTGAGCATATTTCACAACTTTATTGTTAATTTTCTCCACACATTTCATTATATTTAGTTAATTGATGTGAATAAAGTGTTAACTGTTGGTTTTTTTAACCATAAAATTGAAATTAACATTGTAATAAACCTATGGGTTCAACAAGATGGAGCTCTATTACATTATGCAAGCAAGATCATGAGTGACATCATGAAAATTGAGGAAACTGAAAAGTGTGAAAGCCAGGTACATGAATTCTGAAGATACATTGAAGACAAATACAAGATCCTGGACCACTAATCGCACTGCGAGTGGGGGATTTAAGGACATTACCACCCGTATGTACACCCGATAAAGTGCTTCTTCCAGCGGTACCAGGTGTTACTACGAAAGGAAGTCTTTCAGTAAGGCATCCTAGCTACGTCCTGCAAAAAAAATGTACGTGGCGAAATTCAATAGCCACCCTTTTATAGTGATTTGATTCCACAGAATCAATTTTTGTGGGGCCCAGCACTGTAGTGGAACGCCTCTGATGCGATTATTACATTGAAGCAGTGTCGAGCGTGGTTAGTACTTGCATGGGTAATCCACTGGGAAAGACCGTATAAATAGCCCATACAGCCTGCAGCGCAGTAGCATATCACAGCTCGCAGGCATTATACCAATGAGCACGGGGTATAATGTAGGTAGGCCGTCTTTCGGAGGAGACGTAAAACCGAGGTCCCGAGCCCATGGATGTTGGGCTCGATAGAGAACCCTACAACTGGTTGGAACACCAGTGGGTTTGGCAAAATTTCCGGTTAGTGGTAGAGTGCTCCTGCGTCGGTGATTAGCCTCAGTTGCAAAAATAGACCGACGTTAAATAACCAAATGAAAAAAAATTTTGTGGGGTTATTCTTAAAATCGAAAACCTACTATTATACAGATTATTTAAAACTCCCAATAAGTGAAGAAGATAAATAGTTTTATTAAAAAAATGTAGTGCAGGCATTTCTCAGACCGATCCTGTGAAGCAGTTCTACCATATTATAATCATACATGTCTATCGATCGATTTTAAAATTTACATAAATTACAAGCATGAAAGCTCTTGACTTGGCAGCGAAGTAATACATTTCTGGCATGCTTTACATTAATAACATTTTGTGAAAAAATATTTTTTTCATTCATATTTTAAGTAATTTTTTTATAATATTTTCTCTACCGTTGAAGTCAATTTTTTCTTGGATCATAAATATTAAGCAGATCCAAACGAAAACATTCCAGAGTATTTCAGACTTCGCCACTTTTCTCCAATTGCATTCCAGGTGAAAAAACATTCCAGCACCAATACCAGGTTTTCAAAATAAAAGATATTCAACGTATAAATAGGTATTGGTTAAGAAAATATCTTTCTTATCATGAAACAGATGAGATTCTTATTAAACTTATTCAAAAGAACATTCAATAAATAAATAGATATTGGATAAGAAAAATATCTTTTTTATTTTAAAACAGACGAGATTCTTATTAAACTCACTATAAGGAAATAGTATATTATTAAACGAGCAATTTATGATAGCCATTATTCACGCAGGGTGACGTTTGCGTCCCGAGCCGTAGGCGAGGGGCGCAATTCACCCGTGGGAATAATGGCCATAAATTGCGAGTAGAATACTATACTTTGTCTACGACTCTATTAAATAAAAGTCAAGTAAATAATGAGAGTGTAGAACGAAAAGTAATAATTTGGTATTTGGTATTATTGACAATTCTAACGTCACAATTAATAAATTTCTGAGTACGTCGAATAATGTGACATATAGAAATGGGCGATACTGTGTAAAGTATCGATACACCGTACCGTTATAAATATAGTGTTTCAAAAATATCAATATTAGAATATATCGTTATGAAAAGTATCAATACTAAAAATTTCGATATTTTATCGATACGATATAATATTTCTAAATCAAATTTCCTAAACAAAATACGCAGATATTATATATATATATATATATAATCAGAACCTTAATGTACCCTAAGGTGTTAAGGTGTTTTTATATATGTACAAATTTAGCCCATTCCCGTTTATTTCCAGCCTTTAACTTCGCCTCTTGCCAGTTTAGTCCCCGATCTCTCAGGATTTCCGCTACTGCAGCATCCCAGGCTTTTTGTGGTCTCCCCCTGGGTCGTCTTCCACATGTTTTTGTTTTCCATATCATTTTGGTTTGCTGCTCATTTTTCATGCGTACTAAGTGGCCAAACCACCTTAACTGATTCCTTTCTATGCTTCTTTCTAGGGGTTCTACTTCTAGCTGTTCTCTTATATAATCATTTCGAATTTTGTCCCTTCTTGTGATTCCCAATGCTGCTCTTAGATACTTCATCTCAACCGTTTGTAATTTTCTTTTTGTCTCTCTCGTAAGAACCCAGCTTGCACTCCCATAAGTTAAAATGGGTTTAAAAACGGTTTTATAGACTGTCATTTTTGTTCTCTTTGGCACTTCTTTCTTGCGAATGAAAGTATTACTTATTGCATAATATAGATTGAGGGCACTTTCAATGCGTCCATTAATCTCAGCGTTATTCTTCCCTTTTTTATGAATTTCCACTCCCAAATATTTAAATACGCAGATTCAATAGTTTATTTCATTTTGTACCCCCATCTCTAGTCACCTATGTACCGAAATGTTGCGAGATTCTTATTAAACTCGCCCAAAAGATCTTTACATTGATTATTTAAGCTTTTATCGGACAAAAACTAAAATTCTTACTTCCAGTTACACCTCTGAATCATAATTTGCATCGTCTAATTTTCTACATCATTCCTAAAAGTCGGAGTGGTGTAAAAGTTAAAAGTGAGTCTATGAATATTCCAAACTTTTTTTTATAATTAATGAATACAGTGGTGACAGCTTCGGGTGAGTCAGTAGTCAGTTTTAGCTTACTTAGATGGATCATTCTTCGTTGAAGGCTCCGAAATTACTTTAAAAAGTTGTTAAGAACTTTTTAATTAGGTAATTGAGACTAGATATCTATCTACTTGGTTAAAAGGTAATCAGTATCAGTATTTTAAAGTTGTGAGATGGAAAGGCATTTAATTCTTTTTTTCGAGCACTGTTCTTTTTAAACAGTGATTCATTTATTGGTTAGATTTTTCTTTGAATGCATTTGGTATGAAATTAAATACAAAACGTTTCTTTGGATATATATTTTCATTTTTTAATAACTTGCGACCTTCAAATTTCAATATTTACCAATTTTACAGTGACAAAACGTACTGATTGACAGCAGCAAACGAATGAACTGAGTCAAACGAACAGCGTGATTTCTTCACTTTCATGACGTGCAAGTACATTTTATACGAGGATATATTGGAAAATTCTAAGCCTACTATAGAACCAAACAAAATTTCAATGTCAAAATATTTTATTACACAACATATTCTCTTCTTAATTGGATACATTTATTACAGCGAACCTGCAACGTCTCTAGATCTTTCAAAAAAAAAGGTTTCTTCTTGCTCTGCAAACCAGACCTCCACAGCTTTTATTACCTCCTCGTTGGAAGAAAATTTACGACCTTTTAAACTTTTTTTCAGTTAAGGAGAGAGATGATAGTCGGACGGAGCCAAATCTGGTGAATAAGTATCTAGTAATTCAAACACTAAATCACGAATTGTTTGCATAGCAACATGAGATTTGTGTGCAGGGACGTTGTCCTGCATAAAACAAAACACCTTTGGATAGCTTTCCGCGTCTTTTCTCTTTAATTTTTTCCCGTAGAGTGGTCAATAATGTCGAATAGTAATCTCCAGTTATTGTTCTACCCTTATCCAAAAAATCAATCATGATTACTCCATGGCAATCCCAAAAAACTGAAGCAAGAACTTTTCAAGCAGATCTTTGGACACGAAACTTCTTAGGTCTTAGAGAATCAGAGTGTCGCCATTCCATCGATTGTTGCTTTGTTTCTGGATCGTAGAAATGTACCCAAGTCTCATCCATAGTAACAATTCTGTTTAAGTCTACATCGTTTTCAAATCGAGCACAGATCGAACGCGATGCTTCTACCCTTCTGTTGAGATTTCATAGTAATGAAATCATCAACTGGGTACTAATGTTTATGTGCTTTGTGCTAATACTTATAAATGAGTGATTTGTCGTAGCATGAATAATATTTATATCTTATAGACTTATTATATCAATCACATGCGTTGACTCTAGTTAGCAACGCCATATATATGTACATAGATTTGTTGTTGAATGTCAGAATGACTTTTCATGTAAAAGAATAAAATGTTACGTTGGTTTTTGGTTATCATTTTTAATATTTTTTGTACCTACAATAGTATTACTGGACGTCTTAATCACATACTTATGAAAAAGGAGCAGTTGGTCATTTACCTACATTTATATACATAGTCGTGGTTGCGACATATGGTCCTTCGAGTAAGTGGAATGGTCCTTACTCACCTTGAGAGTTTAGTAGCTACCTTTATACTTTTTTTAACTTGTGAGAAATGGAAGAATATAGCCTGTAAGTGGAATTGCAATTACGTCAGAAGATTTTTAGTGGTTGAAACTAGAAAACGCATTGTCAGAAACTAAGAAAAATCGTGAGTTTGAAATTTTTTTGGAAGTAACATTTTTTATATTTGAGCATTTATTTTCCAAATATTTTTAATATCAACGTTACCATTTTTTGTAAATGTATGTCCTATTTTCTTTCTTGGGCTGCTTTATTGTATTTCAGGTAATCCTGAGATAGGAAGAATATATAAAATAAAAGTTCTGTTGTGATTTACTAATGCTCAAATATTACGTTGTTTGATCGGGAGTGAATATATATTTAATGATTAAAGGTACTATAGACTTGGAATACCTATTTTCAAAATTGCTCTGTTACTGTAAGATTCATAAATTTGAATTCAATTGGTGTTAGAATAAAATTGTATATTAAAATGGAGTCACTGGTAAAGCAACGTGCTTTGTGCAAAGGTCATTTCACAAGAATCACTAATTGGTTCGATAAGTTTAATTTAATAGAAACTGATAAAAACGCATATAAACTTAGACTTAATACTTTGGAGATTCAATTTGCAAAATACGGAGAAATTCAGGACTCAATTGAGTCTCTACTAAGTGATGAAACAGCAGATATTGAGAATAGAGAATATATTGAAAATAAGTTTTATGAACTAAATTGTAAATTGCAGCAAGCAATAGCACGACTAGAGAGTCCTATGAATGCGAATGTTATTCATGGTGGTCAAAATGTTAATAATGGTACCAAAATTAAACTGCCATTTATAAATATTAAAACTTTTACTGGAAGTTATGAAGAGTACCACGGCTTCATAGATTTGTTTAATGCATTAATTGTAAATAATAATAGTTTAACCTCGAATGCAGAGAAATTGTTTTACTTAAAGTCTTATTTAAGTGGTGAACCATTGAAGTTAGTCGAAAATTTACAAGTAACGGAGCAAAATTTTGAAACCGCATTAGAATTATTGAAAAAGCGGTATGATAATAAAAGGCAGATAATTTCTGCGTTATTCAATGATGTCTTAGGCTTAAATACAATTAGTAAATGTAATGCTTCAGTGTTACGACAATTCACAACGACTGCCAAAGCAAAAATCAATGCACTACTTAATTTGAACATAGAAAAAAATGATTTATTTGATGCGCTACTTACCCATATTTTAAAGCAAAAATTAGATTTTAACACAAAACGCACATTAGAGGAAAGTGAAATGTCAACAGATTTTATTTCACACGATGCCTTTTTCAATTTTCTTGACAACAGATGTAATATCTTGGAAAATTTAATAAGCCAGGACTCAAAATCTTTCCAAAATAAAAAATTTTTACATAATGCAAATGCATCAAATTCACATACAAACACAGTATTACTAACATCACAACATAATGCTCATTCACATCAGAAGTCACATTCCAACCATAAGCAAAATAAGAATCACAATAGTCCAGACAATGATAAACAACATTCTTACTCTAACTCTTCTAGATCAGAATATTGTTACTTTTGTAAATGTTCAGGTCATCGTATATATTCATGCCCAAAATTTGGAGCGATGTCAGTTAAGGATAGGCAACAGTTTGTAAAAGATAATAAGATGTGTTTTGGATGTCTCGGATACAAACATTTGCTTTCAAATTGTTTATCATCAGGTTCATGTTCAATATGTAGGAAAAAACATCATGTTCTCCTTCATTCGCAATTGGAAAGTCCAGAAAGCAATGTAGGTATGGAGTCTTTTCTCCCATCAAGCACATACCAATCAAAATAGTAATCAGTCATATACGGATAGCCAGAGTAATTTGCAGCATAAAAATGAAAGTAACTCAAATTATAACGTTTCTCAATTGTCAGCATTCAATTTAAATGGTAGTCATGTTCTTTTAGCAACTGCAACCGTTCAGTTATACTCTCATAAAGGACGTCCTATTATAGCCAGAGCTTTGTTAGACTCTGGAAGTCAAAATTCATTTATCTGCTCTTCATTAGTGGATGAATTGCAGTATAATACCTATAATCAACCATTAGAAATTTCAGGTATTTTCAATGAATCTAAAAGTATAAATTTGATGACAGATATTAAATTTCACTCATTGGTTGATCCTTCGAGAAGTTTTGAGACATCATGTGCAGTAGTAAATAAAATAACTCAACAGCTTCCTCAATTACACGTGGACATGACTTTACTACACTTACCTAAACACTTTTTAAATTGCCTGGCAGATCCTGAATTTTTTAAACCTTCCAACGTAGATATTCTGCTGGGAGCAGACATCTACCACTCTCTATTAAAACCACATATTCACAAACTTGGAAATAATTTACCTATTTTAATTGATACATACTTAGGATGGGTAATTTCAGGTATAGTTCCTCCTCAGTGTCTCAAAACACGCATTACTTCCACTTTTCATACCCATTCTTTTCATATGTCTTCATCATGCCCCCCAGAAGAGTTGTCTGTGGATGCGCTGTTGGAAAAATTTTGGGTACAAGAAGAAATTACCCCTGCTGCACAAAAGTCAGAAGAAGACATTATGACAGAAAATTTTTTTAAAACAACTTTGAAGAGATTAAAAAATGGAAGATTTCAAGTTGACCTACCTTTAGTAAATCCGCATGCGCACAAAGAATTAGGAGATTCTTTTGTGACAGCCAAAAATCGTTTCTTATGTTTAGAAAAAAAACTTTCCAAAGACCATAGTTTAAGATTAGAATATAGAAATTTACTTTTCGAATATATTGAGTTAGGCCATGGAAAAATGGTGCCACTTTCCCTCCATAATTTAGAAAATGAACACAATTACTTCGTGCCTCATTTATGTGTTTTCAAGGAACAGAGCACCAGTACCAAGGTCAGAATCGTTTTTGATTTTTCAGCTAAATCTTCTACAGGACTATCATTAAATGATGTGTTATTAAAAGGATCCAGAGTACAACCTGAACTTATAGACATTTTAATTCGTTTTAGAAACTTCAAATATGCATTGACTGCGGACGTTGAAAAAATGTACCGGCAGATTGAAGTAAATCCTAAATTTCATTTTTTACAAAATGTTTTATGGAGAGATTCTCCTAATGATATTTTTTCTTGTATGCAGCTTCAGACTGTGTCCTTTGGTCAAAAAAGTGCGCCTTACTTAGCCTGTAGAGTCCTTAAAGAAATTGCCTTAGAAAATGATCAATATCCTGAAGTTCAAGCAGCCCTCTTGCGTCAAACGTATGTAGACGATATTCTTACAGGAGCCGACTCCATTCATGATCTAGAAAAACTTTATCTGAACCTGATTAGAGTTCTTGGAAACTATGGTTTCAAACTTCATAAGTTCTGTTCAAATTCCTTAGAAATTGCAGTGAATCATTCCTTCCAAGTTCCAACTTCTAAAGACTTAAACCTTGAGTCATATCCTTGTAAAGTCTTGGGAATAAAGTGGAATCCCACAAATGACTTTTTTCAAGTGTCTTCTCCTTCATCAAAGTTAGATACTGATCCAACAAAGAGAAACATTTTGTCATCAATTTCACAATGTTATGATTCCCTTGGTCTTGTTAACCCAGTTATGGTTAGTGGCAAGCTAACTATGCAACAGCTTTGGCTGCTGAAACTTTCTTGGGATGAGAAGATTAGTGACCCCATAATACTTAAAAATTGGAAAAGTTTTGTAGACAGTATTTCATGTCTCAAACAACTTCAAATTCCTAGATATACCCTTTTGAATAAAAAAGTCGTCAAATTAGAGATTCATGGTTTTTGTGATGCCAGTTCATTAGCATATGGGGGTTGTATTTATTTACGAGCTATTTATGTTGACAATACTGCTTCTTCTCAACTATTAATCTCAAAATCAAAATTAGCTCCTTTAAACAAACCTATAACCATTCCCAAACTTGAGCTTTGTGCCATGGTTCTCCTTGCCAAATTATATTCGCGTATCACAGACATCATCACTCATCAACTTAATATTTCCAACTCAATTCTGTGGTCCGACTCGCAGGCTGCATTATCATGGATTAAAGGAAACCCTAATAGATGGGCAGTCTTTGTTTGTAATAGGGTTGCTCAAATACAGCAATTAACGTCTTCTGCATCTTGGAGACATATTAAGTCTCATTCAAATCCAGCAGACTTACTCTCCAGGGGTAAGTTTTTGGATCCCCCTGCAACTTTTTGGTTTTTTGGACCTAGTTTTTTATGGGAATCATCCCAAGACACTCAATGTCATGATACATTTTCAGCTATAATTAGCCCACCAGAAGAAAGAAAAAAATATTTAGTGACCACAACAAATCCTATGAATCCCTGGATGTTATTCATTATCAGATTTTCTTCTTTCACCAAATTAATTAGATCTATGTCATATGTACGTCGTTTTGTGAGTAACACTAGATCACTAAATAACGCATCATTACCTCTTCTTCCGACAGAATTGGATAATTCAATCACATTCTTAGTAAAACAAGTACAAGAAACCTTCTTTTCTGATATTATCAAAGCCCCCAGATCAAATAAAAGTCTGTCAGATAAGAAATTGGCTTCCTTGAATATTTTCATTGACAAAAACTACATCTTAAGAGTAGGTGGTCGTCTTACCCACGCTGATCTACCTTTCAACCAAAAACATCCAATTTTATTACCAGCTAAAAATCACTTCACCTCATTACTTCTATCCAAAGAACATTTGAGACTTGGCCATAGTGGTCCACAAAACGTACTTTACAGTGTCAGATTGAACTATTGGCCTTTAGACGGCCTTAGGGAAATAAAAAGAATAATACATAATTGCATTACTTGTCACCGTTTCAAAGCCATAACTGCTCAACAGAGGATGGCTGACTTACCTAAGATCAGAATTACCCCTTCTAGACCCTTCCATCATGTGGGAATAGATTTTGGTGGACCCTTCAATGTTAAATCTTATAATCTAAGAAAAGCTCCTATTGTAAAATGTTATATTTCACTTTTTGTTTGTCTTACTACGAAAGCAGTTCATTTGGAACTAGTCTCTGACTTGACTACTGAAGCCTTCATAGCATCTCTTAAACGATTTGTATCTAGACGCGGGCTACCATTATCCATATATAGCGATAATGGTACAAATTTTGTTGGAGCTCAGAATCAATTGAAAGAATTACAAATGTTTCTAAAAAATCATTTGTCTTCTATAAATGAATTTTTACTGTCTTGTTCCATAAATTGGAAGTTTATTCCTCCGAGGTCTCCCCATTGGGGAGGGATATGGGAATCGGCAATTAAAAGTGCTAAGCATCATCTTTTCCGAATACTTCGAAACTCTGTTTATACCTTTGAACAGCTCTCTACAATTCTCACGCAAGTTGAGGCAATCATGAACTCTAGACCGCTTTTCCCCATATCCACCGATCCCTTTGACTTAATTCCTTTGACTCCTGGTCATTTCTTAATAGGACAATCTTTAATGAGTCTTCCCGAAAAAGATATTTCGTCCATACCTGACAACAGACTTAAGTTTTGGCAGCACTGCACTTCAGTGCAACAAACCTTCTGGAAGCGTTGGACAGTAGATTACCTAAACCAACTTCAGAATAGGCCAAAATGGCAAGTCTTGAGTAAAAACCTCAAAGTTAACGAAATGGTGTTAGTCAAAGATGATGACTCGCCACCTTTAAAATGGCCATTAGCACGAATTACGGATATTATAACTGGGAAGGATGGAAAGATTCGTGCTGTCCAGGTTCGAACGTCTTCTGGTACTTATCTAAGGCCTATAGTAAAAATAGCGCCTCTTCCCATTATTGACAATTTACATGCTCCTGATGAAACTAATACTGATATGTAATGTAATTTGTTATAATTTACCCTGTTCCCTGTACCCTGTTCATTTATTTACTCATTCTGGTGTAATTATTAATGATCATTGCCTGCCGCGGTGTTGATGATTTGGTGGTAGAATGAATATTCTGCACGGTGACCAATGGCTACTGTGGATGCTAAAAGGCAACACCTCAGAAAACAGTATACTTCCAGGTTTATCATCCTCGGCTGATGATGATTTTTTTTTTGTTGCCCCCATTATGAGTGAATCCATTCATTAACATTACCTTACTTTGCTTTTCATTGAAATACAGTCCACTTCAATATCCATATATTATTTATTGAGCCTTGAGTATGCATTATTGGTTAAATTAGTATATTTAATTAAATTTGCTGGAATTTATTTGGTTATCCAAAATATCGCTTTATTACTTTATTATTTATAATTGTTTTCTTTGTTGAGCCCCCAGTATGTTGAGATTTCATAGTAATGAAATCATCAACTGGGTACTAATGTTTATGTGCTTTGTGCTAATACTTATAAATGAGTGATTTGTCGTAGCATGAATAATATTTATATCTTATAGACTTATTATATCAATCACATGCGTTGACTCTAGTTAGCAACGCCATATATATGTACATAGATTTGTTGTTGAATGTCAGAATGACTTTTCATGTAAAAGAATAAAATGTTACGTTGGTTTTTGGTTATCATTTTTAATATTTTTTGTACCTACAATAGTATTACTGGACGTCTTAATCACATACTTATGAAAAAGGAGCAGTTGGTCATTTACCTACATTTATATACATAGTCGTGGTTGCGACACCTTCCACGTTTTTGGTCAACATTCAAACATTTGGGGATCCATTTTGCAGACATTTTTCTCATGTCCAAATTGACGTGAACTATATGATGAACGCGTTCGTATGAAATATTCAGTGCTTCAGATATCCGTTTTAGCTCAATTCGACGTTCTGATAAAATCATGTCATGAACTGCTTCGATATTTTCGGGGACTGACACAGAAGCTGGCCTTCCCGATCGGTCATCATCTTCAATGGAAAATTGACCTCTTATGAAGCTTGCAGTGTAAATCTGCTTACCTCTTGACCCTTTTAAATACAGGTACTTGATCTCGATACTCCAATTTTTCGGTTTTCACAATTTCGGTGGACATCTTTTTTCTTTCAATTTATTGCGTAACTCTGGTTTACTTTTTTTACGTCAAACTTCACACTGATACTTCTAATATGTTATTGTTCGTTGCTATGGTAACGCAATATTTTGTTTATGCATGGAATTGGTCTAAGCTAACTAGATATCAATACATCCTCGTGAAGAAGATAATTTATGTTTCTTCAGAATTAAGGCAAGATAACAACTTTCTTGGAATGGTGAGATCAATTTTTTACACTGCTCTCACATTAGCGTGCCACCCTCCCGTTGTTAAGAGACCCAAGAGACCAACCCCTTCGAAAGTAATTACTTGTACTACGCCAAAAAAAATGAACATAATGAATATAAATAACAATTTTATTTGGAAATTAACGAGATTATATACCCTAAGGCTTACCCATAGCGGCAAATGATATTATGAACATGTCGTTTCAATATTTCCAGCCACCATATAAAATCAAGGATAAAAATAAAACGCCAAAAATACGAACGGGACATTAAAACAAGAGATTATCTTCTAACGTAGATGCACCGGAAACAACGAGTAATTCACTTTTAATCCTGTAGGATTAACTCATATAATGCTACTTATGGACCACTGTATGAAATTTGAATGAAATTAGGTTTGTGAAGCATAAAATATACTGGAAATTTTTTATATTATTAACTATGCTTTCAATATTCTGTAAGACGATTTGAAATTTATTTGTATTATTTAGTCAACGGATAAAATTCAAGCCACAAGTGTATCTATTACACGTTTGGAATGAAGAATAGATCCGAGTGAGAATTTTTTAAACAAAAAATACAATGATCGTGAAAGCTGTAGGAATTGCCCTATTTACATGTAACAACATAGTTGGCGCCTGTCAACAAATATCAAATGTCAAAATTCCATGTTCAGTTAACTTAACGCCAAAGTGTCAGTGCGCTTTGACTAAGAGTTGGAATTCAATGTCTGTCGGGACCTACAACCCGGGAAGTAAGTGTTTCTTCATAGTTACTGTTTTTGAAAAATATTTTCCAAAACTTTGTAAATCAGAGTCAGTTGATGTCAAAAAAGCGGGTCATGAAGCAACAATTCATCTGCAAGAGCATAGAACTGCCACTGCTGATTGGTTCATATCGATTTGTTTGTTGGAAGTAATTGCTGAGATTCGAAAAACCATTGAGAATGAACTGCGCAAAGGTTCCAGTCCACAGTAGAAGCAGTCGACGCATTCAAAAACTCTATTTTGAATGTACCAGCAAGCGAATAGAATGACTGCTTGCAGAATGCATTTCTCTTAGTGGAGAATATAATAGTGTTCAAAAGTTATGTACCTACTGTTTTTTTCTAGCTTTATATGTAAAATATAAGACAACCCTTAAACATATACCCTTATATTTTCCATATAAAGCTAGAAAAAAACAGTAGGTACATAACTTTTAAACACTATTATATTCTCCACTAAGAGAAATGGATTCTGGAAGCAGTCATTCTATAACTAACATTATCTTGGCTCAGATTATACGCTCCTGACTTTTTTCATATTAGTCCCGAGACACCCTGTATGTATAGGTATCGTTTTCTTACAATGTAAGAACGATGGTATACAAACAAATCAGCAACTTAAAAATTCCGACGGGTCCGTGTCGGGAAATTATAAGATCCTCCTTTTTCCATTATCAAAGAATACTCAAACTCTATACGAGGTTCGTTATCCTGTGAAACAAACGCCGATCTGATGAGTGCCGCCTATCCTCAAGGAATACCTAAACACTACTTTAAAATCTACAAACACACACAGCCCTTCCAGATTAAATTCGCCCTACGGACTTTTCTGTCGAATCGTCTCCTCTTCTCTAGTTTCTTGTCGTCGTGTTTGAAACGTCATTATCTTTACACTAGCACATCCGCTTCTGGAATAGGGAAAGAGTTCTCGATATTTCTGGAGAAGTCACATCGACTTCGACACATAAATATCACCTTTTATTGAAGCAACCGAATTTTAGTTACAGGAACTGAATACCGGTATTGACATATCAACGTCGGTGACATTTTATAAACGAATACGAACATTGACACAGTCTTTATGTACTGGGCGAGCAAATAAAATAATAAATCGCAATATACAGGGTCTGCCAGGAGTTTAGGTATACAAAAAACTTGAAAGATTCTTATTTATCAATATCGGACTCGACAGAGGTTTAGGAGAAATTCGGTGTAAACCCAGTGGCATCACCACTCACCGTAACCAATAGTAAATCGGAAACATCGAGGGGGAAACACAAACACACTCAAAATTTAGATTAGAAGGTATCGAGTATGATCTGGATTCCAGTGCCGCTTACCGGGACCAATCGTTAATCTATTTTTACCAGAAAAATGGTTACAAATTCGCGCATTACTGGAATGAACAGAATCCGCTTGCCCTTGATTTATTAGTTCGACATCATAAGTCAGAGGCTTCGAGTCCTCGATATCTCAGTCTTTTGTAATGGTGGATCAGACCATATTTACTTTTTCATATTTTTTTCCACTATTTGTAGCCATTGCTTCCTGTCCTGAGTTTTCTCTTCCCAGTGTTTAATTCCTATTGTCTTGAGATCACCTACTACCTCCTGCAACCAATTTATCCTGGCTCTTCCCCTTCTTCCCTTACTACAAGGCTTCCACTCTACCATTGAGTATATTATTGCTCTCTTACCTGCTCTCCATAAGTGTCCCAACCATTTTAATCTTTGCTCCTTAATTTTTTTTACTATGTCTTTTTTTATCTCTTGATATAGTTCCATGTTTGTTCTTCTTTTATATTCTTCACCTATTTTTTTTTGGTCCTAATATTGTTCTTAGTAGTTTTCGTTCCTATATTCTCATATCCCCTTGTTGTTTTTATTCATAGTTAATGTTTCTGCCCCATACATCATCACCGGTCTAATTATTGTATTATATATTCTTATCTTCGTGCGCTTGCTAATTATTTTATTTTTTTATAAGTTTTTGTTTGCCTGAAATGCTTTGTTTGTTGCAACGATTATTTCTTTTATCTCAGTCTCTCTGTCTCCATCACTACTTATTGTTATTCCCAGATATTTAACTCTATCCACTTCTTCAAATTCATATCTTCTAATTTTCACGTTTTTTTTGTTCACAATTCTTTTTGAGTCTTAATAATTTGGTGTGTATTTATCTCAAGTCCAATTTTCTTTCCTTCCCTTATTATTTCCTCCAACATTTCTTCCATTACCATTCTGTTTTCAGTCACTAGTGCTACGTCGTCTGCATATGCTATTATTTGTCCTCCTATGGTTCTTAAATTTCCTTAACATATTTTCTTCAATGTATATTCTAGTGCCAAATTGAATAGTGTTGCCGACAGAGAGTCTCCTTACTTGACTCCTTTATTATATGTAAACTTCTCCGTTTTCCCTCTTTGAGTTATTACTTCTGCTACGCTCTGGTCTAGTATCATTTTTGTTAATCTTATCAGTTTATTATTGACTTCCATTTCATTCAACGCTTTCCGTAATTGATTTCTTTTTATTGAGTCAAATGCAAAGAGACCAGTAGCATTACCAATTGTATACACGTATTAAGTGAAAGGTGAGTAATACAGTCATTTTCCTTATCTGGCATCTGCTGAGGTTCAACATTTCGTTAGTCAACGACTTTGTTTTTCCATTAGGAGTTAGCTGTGTTCCTGCTAAGGCACGTGTTTGAATCCACCGAGATATATAACCACCTGTTTTAGTTTCTGATATCCCCAATGCTGGTTGATGACCAGTGAATGCAATTTCAGACCCTACCCTTGCTATCTTTGGACTTATGTTCTGCTTCCTTATTTAAATGGAGATATTTTTTGCAAAATACTTCAAGAGATACTCCGGATAATCTAAAACTAAATACTAAGTGGTCTTATGAACACCATAAATTCACTTATTTGTGATTAGTTTAGTGCTGAAAACATTTGATCAATCCCTGTACAAAGTTTTCGTAGCTTGTTACTGGCGTCACAGAAGCAGTTGTAAAATTTCATTAGTGCAGCTCTGAAAAAGCGAAATAAAACTTTTTCAAAGGAAAATATTTTCAAGTTAATTTTTACTATGCGACATCTCTGACGCTATGCGACGCCAGCTAATCTAACAATTAACTTGATTATCAATGAACTTTTAACATGCATTCGTGAAATTGTGTTAAATAGATTCAAGGGATGTGATGGAACATAAATTTCTGCTGGTTTCAACGACTTTTTATGAACTTGGATTTTTAGTTACGGTACATCAATTTTTTCAATCAGATGCTAAACATATCGGCTTTTATATTTTATTGATGTATATCAGCTAGTACCACTTTGCAGAGAGTCAATATATGAGTTAGGTTTACAGTAAAGTACGATTCCCGCATTCAAATGAAATCCAAGCCAATGCCTCATAAATGCACTGCTTCACCCTACAGCTCGGGCCAAATCAAGATAAGCTTCGCTTATGACAGTCTCTCGCCAGATCTTGCCAAGTACGTTCTGATATAGTTTTTCCTTCCTTGCCCTGATGGAGACGAGGAACTGGTTGAGAAACCAGCACCTTGCTCACTAGAGGGCTCTACAGGGTCTCAGGCAGTCCAAGCTCCTATTGAGGGGATAGACTGATGGACGTGCTAGAGCTGCTATAGAACTACCAAGGAGTAGGTTAAATAAGATAGCAGTACTCCTAACAGGGCACTGCTGTCTGAGGAAACACCCCTGTAACCTAGGTTTAGAGGAAAGCCCCTATGCAGGGGTTGCGGTATGGCTGACAAAACGTCGGACCATGTTCTCTTTGTATGTCCACATTGGGCTGTGCTACGCAGGCGAATCTTCGGAATCCCTGTTATGGCCTCTGGGGACATAAGCAGGCATCCACTGAAGAGGATTGAGTCCTTCATCGAGGGGCTCAGCTTCATGGATGTATAAGTGGCAGGAATAGCACAATGGCCTCAGTGCCGGAACCTTGGCTTGAGTTTGTCTTGGCCAAAGTTCGCCTGACTAACTAGTAGTAGTAGTAGGGCCCTGATGTGGAGTAAATGCCTAATACTTAATTGATTTTGTCCACCACTAACTATTAACATTAAATGAACATCATATTTTCTTAATAATTATCATCGGTGGCTTCAATTATTATTTCATCGTGTGAATCATTCATCTTCATTCGAATAAGAATCAACGATTGAAAAAGAGTTAGCATTATATAAAACCCAAATCCAATATATAATTTACTGTTGAGTTTAAAATAAATTTATATATATATATAATCAAAATCCCTGTTACCATTTAATGGTGTAGGGTATATTTTATTGTCTATATTGTCAACGATATTTTTCAGTGTCTGTACACAAATTTTGCCCATTCTTTTTTGTTGTTTGCTAGTGCCTTGGCCGCTAACCATGTTGTCCCTCTTTTCTTCATTATTTCTACAATTACTCCATCCCATGTTTGTTTCGGTCTTCCTCTTTTCCTAGCTCTTTTTATCCTAGATTCCCACACTTGCCTGACAGGCCTATCCTTATTCATTCTTTGGAGATGCCCCCACCAGCTAAGTTGTCTTTTCTCAATGAAATCCAGCAGTGGTTCTATTTCCAGGTCTTCTCTTATTTTTACGTTTCTCATTTTGTCTCTTTTTGTGACACCCCTGACTCTTATGAGATACTTCATCTCTACAGCCTGAATAAAATAAATTTACCATTCGATAACCTACTCGATGAGGAAACGACCAGCTACTCTTGAACCTCTCAATTAATTTTAAATTGAAAGTTTTCGGATATTCCAGTAGTAATAACCACCCGAAGTTAGGTTAACTTCAATAGTAAATGTCACCCCCATCGGTTAAACTATCCTTTTCTCTCTATCGTGCCGGAGAAGCTTAATTAGTCATCAATAGAGTGGTTAGCACACTGTGCTGTTTCTGATCATATTACACTTTATTATACTCAATTTAATATACACGTACAACACGAAGCCATCTCTACCATCCCCCAATGTTCAGTAATCGATGTATTTTAATTAACAGAACAAGTGAAACTGTCCCCTAGACGGTTACTAATGCAAAGTGAGTCGTTTGGGACAGGATCGGCTTCAAATATAACTAATTATCTAGTCTATGATATCGAAGACAAAATCGAATTATAACCCTCTTAAGGAGATGTTTCCCAACTATAGGTTTGGAAGAACAGACAGAGAGGCGTGGAAGGAGGGACCTCAAATTTATGCACAAACAGATTGTTCACAAAACGGAGGCAGTAACTTTTCGAAATACATCTTTCTGAAAGCAGACATTTTCCCATACTAAATCCCTTTATATTCAGCTAATCTCATTACAAAAGGCAGTAAATTGTCTTAAAATGAAGGTTTTGTACCTTTTTGCAACTACCGGAGAGGTTTTCGGATATTCTATTTGAAGAAGCGGTCCCAATTTCCAAGGACACTATACCTCGTACTCATTACTATAATGCGCTACTCAATGGCTGTTTCCTCCTCTTCCATGTACAACCGACCGATAGGTTCCTCCCTATATATGCCAATTGTATGCTTGTGTTTCCTTAGGGTACAGTGACCGGTGAGTAAACCCGTCACTATCCTTATCTGGCCCCTGCTAAGGTTTAGTATTTCATTAGTCAGCGACTCCGAGGGTTTTTTGACCAGGAGTTTGCTGTGTTCTTGTTTTGGCACGTGTCTCCAGTACGACTGATGTTTGATTCGAGTCCGCCGAGATGTACAACCACGTGGAGCAGTTATAGATATCCCAAATACTGGTTCAGGACCAGTGAATGCAGTCTCAGACCCTAGCTTTGCTAAGACGTCTGCCTTTTCATTTCCTACAATGCTCTTGTGCCCCGGGACCCACTTAAGAGTAACTATATTATGGTTAGCCAGGGTTAATAGTGACTATCAGAGAGTATAAGGATATCTTTCCCCCTTTCGATATTCAATTGCAAACACATGTCGATAGCGTAGATTTCTGTCTGGAATTCCCCAACGATGCGTGGATATTGCACTTGGATCTAGCACCATGGACTCCAGCTCCTGTTCCAATGTCAGTCTTAGATCCGTCTGTGTATGTCACCAACGTTCCTTCCTGACAGCATGCTTCCCACCCATCCCAGTTTATCTGGATATGGTATGGTTGGTTGTCGTTAATTATGGCCAACATGTTGTCACTTCTCATTTTAAAAAGCGAGTTTGTGATAACATTTGTGATTCTGGAATGACTATGGGTGTTGGTTCCTTCATGCCAGTTCCCATTGCATTCCATTCTAGCTTCCGCCTTAACGTGCAGAGCAAGAGGCGGAAGATTGAGAATTGCTTCCATTGCCGCAGTCGGGCTGCTTCTCATTGAACCCGTTATGCGCAGACAGGCAAGCCTCTGAAGTTTTCATAGCTTCAATTCGCCTTTCCTCTGATCTATTTTTGGGACCAAACTAAGGCCCCTTAGGTGACCATGGGTCTCACCACAGTTGTGTACAGCCAGTAAAAAAAGCCAGGGTGTCATCGGTATATCTTGAGTATTATACCATGCTTTCTCTAAATTGTTTACAACGTTTCGTTCTATAACCAGCTGGTCCTTTTGTTAGTCGTTATGGGTCCTTGCAAAAATGTCCCAAATGAAACAACACTGGTTTTTAAAATAAACCAACCGGTCCTGCTGATTCTATTAGCCGAATGGCATTCGGAAAGGATGACATTGATAATTTAATTTGTTTAAACCTGAAAAGTTGAGTCTAGCCGTTCCAATGATATTGGAGTGAAACAAAGTAGTGTCCTTGGGGTGGGTGGATAAGAGAGTTTACAATTTCTAAAAACTCTTGCGATTGAATTAGGATTATTGTTTATTTCCCCATATTCTCTTAAGGGTTCTGGATTTGTGATGATATTTTAAGTGCAATAGAAGTTTTGCCCAAAATGCAATAGGTACATTCCAGTCCGTAGACGTCTCGTTAATCAAAACTGTGTTTATTATATGAAGATAATTCTTGTTTTGGCCAAGATAGTTCAATGATATAAGTAGCAATATTTGACATTAAAAAATTGCACACCTACAATATTTAGGTGAATGCATATGATAATAGTGGCAGTAATAATGTAGTTTTATATCCTTCAATATATTTTCGATACATTAATTAAAATCAAATGTGAATAATAGTTGAATGACTACATTCAATTGTTACATTTCCTTTCCTCCTTCACAAATAATTAATCTACGAAAACAGTACCAGCATTATGTTTAATGAAAATTTAAATCATACTCATTATCAGTGATGAAGCATTCATAACATAAATCAACCTAATGTGTAATAATGTATTAACTATTGGTGTTCCAATTCTGATGAACTGGCGAAATAAGGTTTTAATTATTTGTCAAGGGGAATCAAATTATTTAGTACCTAATTATGCAATATTTACACACAAAAGCCACTCTGCCTCTGATGTAGACGAATATTGTAACATATGACAGGATATATATAATATATTTATAGATACAGGGAGACTCATTAACCCTTAATCGGCGAGAATAAGTTTGTTGTGTAAAAGTAGTAAATATAGCACAATCTATCAAAAATGAGTTATTTTTAATGTATTTACAACTTTTTTTGCAAAAAATTTAGCCGTTTGTGGTATACAAACTATCTACTTTTTATGTAAAATCAAATTACACTGTAAACATAATTCCATATTACATTTGGTACAGATTGTACGTGTATAAATACTGCATCTTTCTTAGGCACAACGGCGCCTTTTTTTATTGGCGATACTGGTTAGCAAACGGTCAAATCTATCATATCTCAGGATGACCGAAACCCTTTTGAGTATTACACTGATTTGGCAGTTGCCTACTCTCGTGATCTCGTGAGAGAGCAGTGTTAAATTTTTACACTTTTTTGAAATGCACCAAGCGTTCACTAAGGCAACATCGGAAAAATTGGCCAACGTATGGAAATTCTATACCTGGATATGTACTGATCCATCAAATCAGTTCCACGCATGCTACGATTGTATGCTTCACCTGAACGGTGGGATTTGTAGACGTCACAGTTACCACGTTATTGCTCATTCATTTCATCAGAATAATCTCATCCTCTTCTTCAATCTTGGAAATCATATCGTCTCGTTTATTGGTCTTAGCAATCTGATTCATATGTGGCATGATTTTCATATATATCATTTTACAGCACAAAATCGTTTTCGAGGTTGCGTCTCCTTTTATATTTATCACTCAATGATTATATTCAATAAGTATACAATGACACGCGCTGACGTTATTTTTTCAACTAGTTCAACGTCGTTCATTCACTTAAAAACTTGTATACTTCACCTGAACGGTTGGATTTGTAGACGTCACAGTTACAACTTAAGGTGAAGATGAAGAATGATATCGGCTTTATTTTTAGTTTTATCCAAATTTTGTCTTCATTCTGTATGATGAAAATAGTAAGTTCACATTGTAAACGATGTAGCACAATATAATACATATCTGTTTAATTCAAGCTACACCCAAATTACACGATACATTATTGAATTAAAACTATGTGCAGGATGCAGTTGTTTGATTTTCGGGATACAGAAATGTAGTGAAAAATAGAACACATCAAAAGTTTGCTAAGAGAAAAGTAGAGCTCGAAGGGCAACACTATCATAAGGGTTTTTGTGCATTCTTATGAATATGGAGCTTATGTGCTTCTAGAACAACCTTTTCAGATCTATTGTGTGTGGCCTCCTGTTATTCTAGAACTCAGTGTCTAGACCCGTCCTCATGACTATACTTCGAATTGCAAACCTCAGGTCCTCCTTATACCGGGAGGGTTGTAGTTCTTCCTCCCCCATTATTGAAAACCTCAGCCTAGTCAGTCCTTCGCAGTAGCACAGTATGTGTACTGAGGTTTCTTCATCTTCTTGGTAAAACCTGCATATGGTTGTGTCTGCCAATCCAATGTTATAGATGTGTTTGTCAAGTCTTCAATGCCCTGTCAGGAGCCAGGATCCTGATTGTTTTCCTATTATGGATCAGTAGATAATCCGTGAAGGTTCCTTGATGAACTCCTTGACCTGCCTCATTCTTGGAGCCTTGTTCCACCATTCTCGAGACTGCTTTTTTATCCTAGTACTGCTATTTGTTTTTTGCAGCGCTTCCGCTATGTCACAGAAAGATTCTGTGCCAATGGGAGCACAGTTTTACTCTGACTTGGGTATTCGAGTCTTATGTTTAAGTTAATAATCTCCGGCGAGAGGGTGTGTGCAAAATATCACCCGGTGTATATATTTTGTTCAAAGTTATTGGTGCGGAATTTAATTTATCTCAACTCGTGCGCGTAACACGATCTTAAGAATAAGTATTGAACTAACAGTGAATCCAATATCAGTTATGTGAGGTACACGTTTTCACAAAGAAAGAATTTACCAGTATCATATTTAATTTCTTTTTCAAAGCAAAGAATTCCTTTAGAGAGAAAAGTATAAATTTGATCTTGATTAAAATCCGTTCCGATTATATTGAAAGCCCAGCTGACAATTCAATGAGGAACCGATTAAAAAAGAAGCAGGCAGCAGAGTTTCGATCTCTGGAGCATCCGTGTATTCGAAAAAAGTTACTAGGTGGATCCTAACTTTCGCGGATTGCTTAAGCCTGTAATAAATTGCTTTCACGTATTAAGGAATCTTTTTATTTGAAGTAATAGTCCACTAGATTCTAGAAGATAAAAGAATTTCTGAGATAGGAATTCATTTTAACTGTTCTGGCTCTTTTATATTTTTTTATTGGTGCTCCATTCAAAGCATGATAATAAAGCGATTTAGAGACCTGTCAAATAAACTTCAATATAGCTTCCTAGGGCAAACAAAAATATGGTAGGTATACACAAGAGTGTTTATTTTGGAAAAAAAGTGATTTTATTTGGCTTTGTCTTGTGTCCTGATAATGATAATAAACAAAATTGCTATAATTTTATAAGCAAAGTGAACTATAAAAAAACTTGAACAATGTAATAAGAACATCAAATAAAATAATTGCAACATTGATAATACAATTCAAATAGGCGTTTATTATATACAGGGTGTTTTTAAATTCATGCGACATAATTCAAGAGGTGATTGCTCGTATGGAATTAAGATGGCTCTTTCCTATAACAAAATTTCCTCAGCCCATCCCTTTCCGAGATATCAACATTAAAAGGTGGCGACTAAAATTTAAGTTTTTTTTTTCTAAAATTTCAGTAAAGCTAGAAACGTGAAATTCTATAATTTTCGTGCACTCGCAAAGGACTTACCTCGGGTATTTTTTCAATATTCCTGTTACATTATACGGGGTTGAAATTAGCAACCCTTGCTTTATTTCATATCAAAACTTTTTTTCGAGATGAAGTTTTATGAAATAGAATTTAACTTAAAATTCTTGTTTTATCAAAAAAAAAAATATTTTTTTTCCCCAAAACCAATAGCTGCAGAGAGAAAAAATAAACACCATACTTTATAATTTTTTAAATAAATTGAGTGGAAAACAGTAAAGATGTAAAATGTAATCCGATTCATAATAAATGCTGGAAATGACTACCTCTGGCCAAAATACATGATGGTTGCCTACGTGTCAGTGGTAAGTCCTTTGCGAGTGCACGGAAATTACAGAATTTTAAGTGACTAGCTCTACTAAAATTTTAGAAAAAAAAATAAAAACTCAATTTTAGTCACCACCTTTTAAGGGTGATATCTCGGAAAGGGGTGGGCTGAGGACATTTTGTTATAGAAAAGACTCATCTTAATTCCATACAAGCAATCACCTTCTGAATTTTGTCGCATAGATTTAGAAACATCCTGTTTATTAACATCTTTTGGATCACATAAATTTGAATTCATTCTTTTGAATAACATTCCAGAATTATATTATACTTCTCTCAAACACATTGCAATACCATCAGTTTTTCAATTTACGCAATAAAAATGGAATCATTTTATGATTCAAAGCCAAATTAAAATATTTGTAGGCATGTAAACATTTGAACGCCTTCATCTGCAAAAACTGTATGAAAATACCAAATAACCTAAGACCGCATACATGTCCATAATGTGGTTAAAATTCAATGAAGGTTTTTAAAAAAACACAAAGTCGAACCACAGTTTATAATGCTAAACATTGTCCATAGAAAATTCAATAATGACCAGCTGTCCAAAATGTGCACTGGACGGCTATATTAGGTCACTTGGTCTGGATTGCCCAATAATATTTAGATTTTTTTAGAATTGGAAAAAGTACTTTTTCCACGGTCGGTCCAAGGGAGTTTACATTACGGAGAACGTTTTTCATTAAACTCCCTTGGGAATAATCGGCTACTTCTGTTTTAATTTTGATGTCATAGAAACTGATTTCTACTCCTGACCGTGGAAAAAATAGTATATACCATTCGGGAGAGATGCTATTTTGTCCTCGGTGCATTGTAAGCTTCAAATTACACCTCTGCCAAAATAACGCATTTCTCTCCCTTATAGTATAATGTACTATTTTGAATTTAAAACTCAATGAGGCTGAAACTTCATCAATATTTAAAACATTTTCCGATTTCTTTACATTTCCTTTGATGCTTTTCAACTAGTTTAAATGTTTCCATCATTAAAATCGTCCTAGTTAAATATAGTTCCGTCCTCGTTTGACTAGAAGCTTTGTTAAAGACATTTTTATTGCTTATAGCTTTTACATTTTTTGAGACCTTCAGTTTTTTCAATTTTTTTTTCAGAATTCAATTCGAAATCTATTGACTGAAATTCAAAAAACCTGATTCATACCTTTTCTGGTATCTATAAATTATCGCAAATAAAACAAGCACACATATCTGTGAAAGGTTTCTTGTCTATTCTAGTACATAAATAAACTCGCAAACAATGCAATACGTTTCCAAATATACTTTTTCATGTTCCAATAATATTTTTCCATTAGCAGAGCATCATCATTTATTCGATAAACCAAAAAATCAATAATAGATATCTAGTTAATCTGCAAGAATAAACTTCATACGTTTTTTTTCATGATGGTCAGTCTATTAACCGTTACTACAATGACACGAAAAACACATTATTGGTATTAAACTATGCAGTGATGTGAAACTAGAATCAATAACTAGTATTATACTACTGGCACATGAATGAACGTGGATAATTATTAATTTAATGATGATATTGGTTTGCACAAAACATGTAGAGTATGCTGAAAGTCAGAATTCATAATTCAGAAGTCATAATTCATAATCTAGCTTTCTGATAATATTCTTACGGTTTAATTAGATAGAATTATCACTATAGTGTATTAATATTAATAAAGAAGAGAGATAAAACGATGAAAAACCCTTTTTTTCGAGCGTACCATTGGCGTAGGTGTTTTGCCAAAATTTGATGGATGAAAAAAATGGATAAAGGCGGTTAGTTCATTCCTTTTATTTTAGAAAGGAAATTCCCACTGTTGATGAAGTTTATGCTTCAATAAAACAAGATGGCGGGTTTCCAAATATTGGAAGAACGAAATTGTGGAAAACTTTAAGAGAAATTAATTTTTCTTGGGAAAAAATATTTAAGGCAAACTAGGCAATTTCAAAGTGAGTGAAGAAATATATATTTTCTTGATGAAACTTAGGTAAATGAAGGTCACACTGTTGGCAAACGCTGGCAAGACAAAAATGTGAAAAGTGCTCGACAGGCATTCATGGAAGGTTGGTCGACAGGGATGAAGCCGCCATCAGGAAAGGGAAAACGTTTGATAAATTGTGCATATAGCCTAATCAAAGTACACATAAAACGTCACAAAAAATACAAAAAACTTGAAAATTCAAAATTGGGTATTTAAAACGGTGGTGTTTAACATGAGAAAAAGTTTACGATGTTAGGCATGCAATTTTCCGGAAAATCGTCGAGTGAAAATTTTTGTTTCTGTTTTTTCGCTCTAATTGTTTAAATAATAAATATACAGAAAAACTTCCAAATCAAAATTTGTAGCTGATGTAGTTTTTCTGTAGATTAAAAAGTTTACGAGATGAAATTAATTTCAGTGGTTACGCGTGACCCAAATTTATTAACTACTCGACTTAAAAGTTAATAATTTTTTGGACTTATAACATTCTGAAAAAATGAATAAACTCATGTAAAATGTAAAGAAAGATCTCAACTTTTAGATAGAACTACTTTCAAATTTGAAAAAGTAGATTTTCTGACTGTAATATCACTTTATTATAATTCCTATTTAATAAATACTTATCCCAGCGATAATTCCTTTTGGATTTAGCATTGCAAATGAGCATAAACATTATCATTATAAAAGCAAAGCCATGCTTAATTTTACTTGTTTTTTTTTAGACTTCATTCAATTATATATTTTTTCGAAATTAATATAATTCAATGAAACTTTACTACTAAACACTTTGAAGCATCTACTTTCGAAACTACTATACAGTTTTTCTATAAATATGAAATTTTTTAAATAATAGACAGTTATTTAAAATAAATACTTAAATCAGAGGTCTGTCAGCAAACCTTCTATAACTTTTTATACCGGTCATGATATTATCTAAAAATTTGTGAACTTTATAATGAACCTATTAAGAAGTGATCGCGATACAAAAGATCACACCTATGGCTCAGGTGAAGGGAGCACAAATAAAGGTGAAAAAGCAGGTGAGAGAGCGTGGAAAATCGATGATAATACATTAAAAAGTTTTTCCCGATGTATTTGTAGATACCCCATTTTAGAACACATTTAATATGAAAAAAATTTTTCTATATGTCATTGTTTATTTACTATCATAAATGGAAATTTCGTATATATTTTAAAAACTAATGCAGATACAAAAAAAATGTTTAGACAAATTTTGTAGATAAATGTATTAGCTATAATTTTTGAAAAAAATATTTTTTTGTGTTTCCATTATTTAAACAATTAGAGCAAAAAACAAAAACAAAAATTGAAAATCTCTCTCTTTTCTCATGCTAATCACAACCCTTTTAAATACTCAATTTTGAATATTCAAGTTTTTTGCGGCATTTTACGGATATTTTTTGTACTTTGACTACGCTAATATTGGTAATGAAAAAGGGTTTGTAAAAGTAGGTCTTTTGGTCTATATATTCAATTAAATACTACAACTCACGTAGTTTTTGAAAAATTTTTTCCAAAGAGCAGACCGTCCACTAAGAAGCAGCAAGTACTTCTCAGGCTATGTGCTACGACAGATATTGAATATCTAGATACTAGATAAATAGATATTTATTCCACAAAATCACAATATAAAGTACAAAGCATATAGAAATTTAATAAAATACACAGTGATTTTAGCCTAAGCGTTGGAAATAACAAAAAAAAGAGAAAAAAAGTTTTTAATTAAAATTTGTCAGGAAGAATTCTGAGATATTATAAAAAACATACTGATGTAGTAGTTGTTTAAACCGATCTACCGCGTTGCAAGACTAAGTTTCTGCTCCAATATTTTTAGGATTGCTAAATTATTACTAAAAAAATAACTACAAATTTCATGAAAATAGAAACTGTTCCAATTATTTTTCTTGCTTAAAAATCGCCACAAACTAGCACACGCACATGCGCTCTGTTTATATTGTTATAGCATGCAACTTGCATTGCACCTAAATAGCATAATGTAAGGTCGCCTTAAGAGATTTATTTAGTTGATTTATATAAAAGTTCCAGTCAAGCTTGTTATCAAAGTGTATGCCTAAGAATTTTATGTTGTGAGAAGAGGTGATAGCGATATAACCGACTAAAATTGCACCTTATTCTGGTTTGTAATTAGAAGGGCCAATATCACTTGTGGACCGGTTACGGCGTATTTGAGCTTCAACGCAATAAGTTGAAGAATGAAAACATTTTTTAAAGAAGCAATCATAAATTAAACTACTTCAGGAAAAACATTAGAAGAAAATGAGAAACTCGAAATAGTCCCTTAAAAATTTGAATTTTAATCTAATTATTTTCAATTCTCAAGACAGCCATACGTCGTAGCACAAAAAGAAAACTGACTACCAAACTAAACATACTTTACGGAAAATGAATAGCTCAACTAGGAAATTTATGCAGCTTCCCGGGTAATTTCCCGCTACTGATATGCTGACTATGCTGGAAAATTACCGATGCAGAGGCGAAATGAAGCGAAGAACCCAATTTGCAATTATGGGTTTGAAGTGGAACATAAGTGATTCTGCCGGTTCTATCATTGATCATTTCAAAACACAACTTATTTAATCAAGGTAGCTGGAGATGTAAATTTATGTTAAATATATGTAGTTCGTTGTACAGGTTTGACTAAGAAACATGATTTCAAGTTGACGACTTGACATTTTATTTAGCACAGCGAAAACGTTTTAATCAAAACGAGATAAACCCTTCCGGGCCGCTATTCTTGAATTTGTGGGAATAGAAATTCAGAGGGGAAATCATCGAAAGTGGGCGTGATTCCCACAAATTTTAAAATGCCGTATTCTTGAAAAATTTTTATGAGGGAAACTATAACTCCCTAGGGGAATTTTATTCTATTGGTGATGACTGAGTGAAAAAGCCAAAATAACGTGAAAATATTTAGATTTATGAGTTGATTCTGTGTTTTTCGTAATAATTTAAAAATCTGCAGCTTACGAAAGTATCTGTAAATGGGATCTTACAGAATCTGTAACTGTGCGATTCTGAGATATTGTCTGTAACTCACTGAATTACAGACATTTGAACTACTGTACGTCAAATTTCGATAATTCTAACCTACAGGGTGATTGAAAGTTCTGTGCCTCCTTTGGCCTTTGAGATATCATTTTGAAAATTTGAGAGTTTATGGCCATCATCAGTCTTCACATTTTTAGATTATTTACAATCTTACGGGTGTTCCAGAATGCTGCGCCATATCAAAGTTACATTTTTTTAAATGAAACACCCTATATTTTATCACATACGAAGTATTTAAAAAGTTATAACCGATTTTTGTGGAAAAGTTCAATATCCTGTACATGTAAGAGAAATTCAAGAATGAAAATCTGTTGCGGCCAAAGTGTTCGAATAGTAGTGAAAATTCTGGAAAATTATTTATTTCGGTAATATTCATTGAATCTGATACAGGGTGAATCAAAATACGAATACATTATTTTCTCCGTTTTTTCAAATGGATCACCCTGTATTTTATGAGAGTATCGAAAAGTACTATCGACATACTTCTTTTTTTATGAAGCATTCCCTATACCTTAAATGGTTAGTTCTTGAGATATTTTGATTCTTCTATGCAAAACATTGATATGGAAGTAGGTATATATTATTAGTGTTTTTTGATTTAGCGGTTTGGTACATTTTTTGGTGTTTTGTCTATTTTAGTACATAAATAACCTCGACAACAAATATACTTTTTCATGTTCCAATAATATTTCTCCATTAGCAGAGCATCATCATTTATTCGATAAACCAAAAAATCAATAATAGATATCTAGTTAATCTGCAAGAATAAACTTCATACGTTTTTTTCATGATGGTCACTCTATTAACCATTGCTACAATGACACGAAAAACACATTATTGGTATTAAACTATGCAGTGATGTGAAACTAGAATCAATAACTGTATTATACTACTGGCACATGAATAAACGTGGATAATTATTAATTTAATGATGATATTGGGTTACACAAAACATGTTGAGTATGCGGAAAGTCAGAATTCATAATTCATAATCTAGTTTTCTGATAATATTCTTCTGGTTTAATTAAGTGTTCGAATAGTAGTGAAAATTCTGGAAAATCATTTATTTCGGTAATATTCATTGAATCTGATACAGGGTGAATCAAAATACGAATACATTATTTTCTCCGTTTTTTCAAATGGATCACCCTGTATTTTATGAGAGTATCGAAAAGTACTATCGACATACTTCTTTTTTTATGAAGCATTCCCTATACCTTAAATGGTTAGTTCTTGAGATATTTTGATTCTTCTATGCAAAACATTGATATGGAAGTAGGTATATATTATTAGTGTTTTTTGATTTAGCGGTTTGGTACATTTTTTGGTGTTTTGAAGAATTTGAACTAGGGCAAAAATGAATTTCACTAGTGATGAAATGATTGATATGATCTGGATATTGGGAGAATGTGATAAAAACGCCTTACTATCAGCAAGAGAATACCATGAACGTTTTCCTTACTGGCGGCAACCTACAAAACAAAAACCTCTTTGACAGAAGAAAATGAAATTAATGCTTTGCTGGGAGTTACTGAAAACCCACACACAAGTGTAAGGAGCCACGTTTCATAAAAATGGTTGGGTTAATAATAGGCACAACTTTCACTATTATTCATAAACTAATCCATATTACATAATGACACACAGTCAAACTAGATGGTCGTTGAATGTGTGCCGTATGGTGAGGTATTGTTGGTGAATATGGAGTAGGACTATATTTTTTTGATATAATCAATGTTTTGCATGGAAAAATCAAAATATCTCAAGAACTAATAATTTTAGGTATAGAGAATGCTATACCAAAAAAGAAGTATGTTGGTAGTACTTTTCGATTCTCACATAAAATACAGGGTGATCCATTTGAAAAAACCGAGAAAATAATGTATTCTTATTTTGAATCACCCTGTATCAGATTCAATGACTATTAACGAAATGAATAATTTTCCAGAATTTTTACTACTATTCGAACACTTTGGCCGCAACAGATTTTCATTCTTGAATTTCTCTTACAATGTACAGGGTATTGAACATGTTACGATTTTTAATGAAAATTGGTTATAACTTTTTAAATACCCCGTAGAACACATCACAACCCCATATTATTGTGATGGGGAGGTCAAGCTGATTCCAAATATGCGATAAAATATAGGGTGTTTCATTTAAAAAAATGTTACTTTGATATGGAGCAGCATTCTGGAACACCCTATAAGATTGTAAATAATTTTAAAAAGTGGAGACTGATGATGACTATAAATCCTCAAATTTTCAAAATGATATCTCAAAGGACAAAGGAGGCACTGAACTTTATCACAGTAATCAATCACCCTGTATAACTTAGAATAAATAAAACTGTACAAAAAGATTCCATTCCATAGAGTTATTATTTCTAATTCTAATGTGTGACGGTAAACTATTTATTAAATTTATTACACATTGTTTAGGAAGCCTAAACATTAGAATAAATGCTCTATTTGGCATATTAAAGGGATCCTGTTGTTCTCTGACACGTTTTCTTTGAATTCTCATAAAGTTCCTAAAAAATATATCTATATATAGTGCCCAATTACCAACTTGTTATAATATTCTAGTATATCCTATTAAAATTTTTATAAATATTGCCATTTGATTGTTCATTTTTGTTAAATTTTTATCAAAAAAATAAATAAACTGATTTCTGTAATGACACACGATAGCAGTCAATACACACGTGAATATTTACCAAATCTGTAACTATTTTACAGATTCCTGTAAGTAACAGTTATCTGTAACTATTTTACAGATTCCTGTAAGTAACAGTTCTACGCAGAACAGCAATTAACCTGTAAAGTTAAAGATTATATCTTACAGACGTGCATAGAATAGACCCATTAACCTCAAAACTATGATACAGATATTTTATTGTTGGTTTTTGTAGACTAGTTTCGGTGTTTTTCGCTAAATTAGTGCAATATGGAGGAATTCAACCAACGTTTGCATTAGCATGATGCCATGATTGATGGGAAGAGGAATATTGGAATAGATGTTCTTCCACAGACAAATCCGTTACAACTTTCTCCTAGAAAATTGTACAAATGTTTGGATTAACCTTACCTCTTGTTGAGGACGTTATTGAAATAGTGACCCCATATAATATTACAGTTAATTATTCCCATAACTGTAGGCTTTAGACTTTGTAAATTGGTGAGTTAACCTCCATGTACATTTCGGGTTTCTGTTTGAGAAACCCTATCATAATATTCTTTTGTTCACTAGCAGTGCGATAAAACCTTGACGCGAACGTTCAGAGTGAGTGACAGCCGCGTTCATTAGCGCGAGCGCCGTTTTGCTGTACGTCTCTCGATACCGACCTATAAGGTTGCTTATGCTTTGAAATTCATAGATTTTCCTGAAAAGTATTTGGAATATTTGTGGTTATATTATTACAATTATTTCAGTAAGTAAGTAAGACAAAAGAAGTGTGATCCTAATGGGTGCCAAGTACAATGGTCAGTCCTGGAATTTATTTATAACAAGATAGAATATCACTTCTTATAACTTATGATAATATATTGAAGGCTAAGGTCTTCAGAGTGAAGCTGCTGACGCTTTCCAAGTCAGTGAAAGTGTCCTTTCACGGCTTATTCGTGAAATTCGGACAACGAGGAACGGGTTGTGCCTCGATTTTGACACAAAAAGAAAAAAAAACAAAGATATATTTTCCAGAAAAATGTTTATTAGGAACCACCAGCTATTTTCATAAACCGCAATACCCGGAACATTCGCTAATGTAAGTTGGTCCACGGTCGTAGCTTTCGCGGTATATTGCCTTAATTCTAGAATCCAGAGTTGACATAGTGGCAGTGCAGCATTATAATAGCATTTACCGAAAGCATTGTCCGCCTCAAAATTGGGTTTGCATTTAACACATTTCTTAGAGGGGTCATCAAAAGTTAATGGTCGGGTACAACCACATCGCGTCATACGCGATATAACTTGTGAGAGTTAATTTGGTTAAATTACTATATAACTTTAAGTTACCCATATTCACGAAGGAAATGTAGGAGCTGGAGGTTCAAATAGATGAACTCTATTATAAAGAGAAAGTATGAGGTACATTCAAGAACAACATATGGAAATTTCAATATTGCGATTTCTCAGAACTCAGAAATGGTGATTCTTAGATAAAAAAGTATGAAGTCAATTTTTGTAGATAATTTTATGATCTACAATTTCTATTTGAACAAGTTTTTTGATAGAATGTACTTTGACCTTAAATACCCTTTCAAGCACAAATGGGAGAAGCTTTTAATACAGTATAGCCCGAAATAATCAGTGTTGAAACTGGAACATAGGTGTCTCTATGTGCGCACTGTCTCCAGTTAACTAGTATAAACCTGTCAAGTAAACCTTAAACAATTGATTAGTTGGTCCAGATTGTTAAAAATGGTGTTAAATGCAGAGGAGAAAGTGTTTCTGGTAGAGTATTATTTTTAAACGTTTTTAAACGGGCACCACAAACCATCGATAAATTAAAGAATGCCGTTAGAGCCTTCTTCGCCGACCTGAGACAACCGTTATTCCATAACATGACGAGAAACTTGGAACATCGCGGTCTTGAGCGAGGAGGAGCACATTTAGAACATGTAATGATTTGTCAATAATATGTATTTCTTGAAACGATAAAATAATTACAAGTTCAGTACTGTTTATTTCTGGCTATATTGTACTTTATTTCTAATGGTAGACCCAAGATGTCTGGCAAAAATCAGATCTCTTGCAATTTTTGTTATTCGATCACAATATTTCTGGCTAATTTGACATGTATAATAGTGTCAATTCTTATACCAAATAAAGTAAAATAGCAAATTTAGTTTTTAGAAAACGAGTGAAACTTTACTTGTCTGAAGAAAAGTTCATCTAAATGCAGTGCATTCGGTATTTCTCCGCATCACGAGTGAATGCAAATTTAGAATTGTAAACTTCAAACAATGCGGCTTGCCAGATGAAGTTTACCGAGCTTATACTCCATTTCACGAAGTCTGACATAGTTCAGGTCACAAAGGGACATTTGGACACTATCAATGCTCCGAAGTCTGGATGGATTAGATGGGACTTTCGAGTTTCTAGAGAGACGTTAAGATAGAAGTACATATCAACTTTATTCATGTGAATGTAAGGAAATAATACACGGTTTAGTAGAAAATATATACCTACAGTGCGGCAAAAGTCATTTTATGTGATCATACTATAAATATATCCGGAGTAAAACTGCACTAAGAGTTTTAAAAGGGGTCCCAACGAGACACTGTCGTCTGAATGGGCACCTGAAAATAGTAGATCCCTGGATAGAGAAGGGACACTCAACTTATCTCAATACCTCAGAGAAATAAGTCTAATTGAGCTACCAAAGCCTCCGAGACTTATTTCAGGAACTAAGTAGAAGTAAGGGTCTCAATGGATGTCACCCCAATATACAATAATAACGCTATAATGGTCGGTGATGGTGGAACATGCCTGTAAACCTGACCAAAGTAAGTCGCTTTTATTCAGTGGCGCTCGTTTCACTTCAATCTTCATTAGTCTCCATATGTTTTCAATGGAACTAAGATCTGGTGAAGCTGCTGGCCATGGAGTGGTTGTGAAGCTTTGTTCTTGCATACAAGCTGCAGTATAATATGCAGAAGTATGGTATCTTGCATTATCCTGCTGTAACCGACAACACTCTGGATATAAAGCATGAGTCGCTTTGAGAAGGAAAACATTTAGAATTTCACGATACCATCAACTATACAAAGAGCACACATAAAACCATTATTTTAGTAAGAAATTTGGAAATTTAAAAAGTAACTTGTTGGCTTGATAGGATTTTTAGGTGATTTGCACCAAGCTCAAAACAAATTTTGTCGGATATACAAAGATAACCAGAGTTATCTTCTCGAAAACATTGACAAAAATCTATTCTTCGTTGGCTTTGTAAAGATGTCATTGCAGGGACTTTATTTGGTTCGGTACTTTCTTTGATATGTAGTCTTGTCTTTTCAGTGACTTGCAGACAGTTTCTGGAGACACGTTTATTCTTCGTTGATTTTTAAATCTGTTAGCCAATTTTCGAAACTATAGGCGCGAATTTTGTTGTCCTAAAGGCCTGGTTTCCTCGAACATTCGGTCGCGGACATCGGACAATCCGTCGACCGTCGCGATTTGACGATTTTATCCAACCAGAATATTTTAATAATACACTTGTTTACTTTATTTAATTTCACTATCTATATGATACTATCCTACCCTAAAAGTATTCCTTCCATTTTCTTAGTTACATAATAAACAATGTTTTTATTCCACCCCTTGAAAATGATGTATAAACATCGAAACCAGTCGGGTCTAAGTTTTTTGTAAAACTTATAAAAACATATTGTGAAATAAAAATAATGAGTATTTTTAAACATTGATCCTAAACTAACTTTCACTGCGCATATTGATAAAATCTCTCTCGAATTGAATTTTTTCCCGGTGTACTAATTATCGTATAAAACAAACAATCGAAAATCAATTACCTAACGGGATTGTTTGATGGTTTGTCAAGTAAAGTTGGCCATTGTTACATCTCTAATTTCATGTGCACTTAGGTCATGAATAATAATCAACTTATCTTAGGAACATGTTGCCTATGGTAGATAATTGACAATCGTCTTGTGGTCGACATTCGAGATTATTATGGCCAAACTAGAAATAGTTTATGACAGGATCGAACTGGAATAGTTAATAAAGAGGTGTATTTGATGAATTAACCACATTCGAACATAAATTATTTCTGCTTTAGGATGAACCTACTTCCACTTGTATATCGAATAAATCAATATTTGAATATATCCTTAGGTTGAAAGGGTCATTGAAGGGGAATGATAATTAATGATAATTCTCATCGATTCTCAAAAGCGCAGCCTTAGAGGTGATGCTAGACAACATTCACATGTTCGGAGGATCGCTCTGGAAAATGCTTATAGGCTGACACAGGCAAAATATTTGGAACCCGTCGATCTAACGGTACATCTTCAAATACTAATGGTTGTAGCAGCCCAATATATCATTGCCTCCAACAGTAAACTACGACCTGCCTTATACCGTCCTAATTCCAAATAGAGATGAATGGGTCCTCCGTAAGGATGAACTATTAAGAGCAGACAGCTGTTGGTACACAGACGGTTCAAAACACCCTCAGGCTCTGGTGCAGGTGTATACGGTCGCAGACCTAGGACAGAAATCTCAACCTCTCTAGTATCCGTAGTTCAGCCGTATTTCAGGCGGAACTTTACGCCATTGTTTCATGTGAGGAGAGATTGAAGCAAGCTAATCTCTTACATAGAACAATAAAAATTTTCTCGGACAGCCAAGCGTCTTTGAAAGCACTTAGCTCTTACAGTGTAACGTCTAAATTGGTTTTAGACTACCAAAAAAGAATCTCCTCAATAGGAGAACTCAATAAAGTATCGTTGGTCCGGATCCCTGGCCATTCTGGTATGGAAGGAAACGAGAAGACAGACTCTCTTGCAAGGGAGGGGCACGTGTTTCTATCGGACCAGAACCTACGATTGGCATCGCAATAAGTTTTGCCAAACAAACTCTGAATACCTGGACGGCAAGAAGAGCTTTAGACTTCTGGCATAATTTACCAGGATTGGTTCATTCAAAGGCTTTCATACATCATTTGAAGAATGTCTCCAAACAAATGTTAGACTATAGCAGGCATGACCTACGTTGTCTAGCAGGCCACTGTCATCTGAATCATCATTATATGCTAAAACTTGGACTGTCGGAAGATCTGACCTGCCGTCTTTATCTGGAAGATGATGAAACAGCAGAGCATATAATTTGTGCCTGCCCCGCCGCGGCTCGAATCAGGTATCTGATGTTTGGCAGGGATTCTCTCTCGCCCTCGGACCTGAAATATCATTCACCAAATGAACTAATCGGCTTTGTTAAGAAGCTGAATTTGTTTGGTGAAATCTGATTAGGTGTGAGCCACAATAGACTCTTGCTAGTCGCAGTGGATCTAGTCTTGGATTGGTTCGTCTCTCACCTTTTGCTGAGGTAGCTGAACGTTTATTTAAATAGTTTGCTGTCAATTTTTTCTGATTTATAATTTATTTGAAGTAATTTGATTCGGACACCGCATTGGCTGATAATTTTATTTTGACTATTTTTTGAAACAAATTTTAAACTAATATGATTTATTGATTATTGAGATTTATATAAAAATTGTGGTAAAACTAAAACGTTGGATACTCGAAGAATGAATAAAACTGTCAGTATATTATAGTCTCATGTGACATCACCTTTAGAGATGACATCTGGTAAAATACTCGATGAACTACAATTGAAATATGGAGTAAGTGGGAAATTCAAAAAATAAATGATTTCGTCTTAGGCCGTTTGGACAAAATAAGAGTCGAATATTGACACATTTTTATGTAGAATGTGACCTGTATATCCTTTTTCGGAGTCTTTACAGCAAAATAATTAGGGTTAATGTGATTCAATACAATGTTAATACTAAATTTGTATATGCAGGTTATAATTTGTTTGTCTAACAGTCTAACTTATTCTCTTACATAATTGGTTTACATTATATGATTCGTCCATCATTAATAAGGTGTGAATTAAGAAATTGATATTCAAAAGTTCCCCCATTGCCAAATTGTGCAGCCTTAATATCGCTAGATGTTGAATTTAGTCCTTCGCTGTACCAAATCAATATCTCACTGACAGAACAAGCCAAAATAAATACGTAAACATCTACTTGACTTATAGAGAACAATTTTGTACATCGCTGTCCTTTATTGGACCAGTAATTTATTATTTACGTGTGGTGACACTTATTGAAAAAAATTGCCGACTTATTTCTCAAGTTAATGCCGTCGTTGTGTAATATGTCCGATCTAGAAGTAGGAGTAATTGTATTAAATAGGGCTTTTCCAGCTTGTATGAACTTGGTCTGCGACGCAATTTATTTTTATGTATGAGAAAGAATATCCCAGCTCTCTTTTTTTTTGTTCATTTGCAATTTTTTTTCCTCCGTAACTCAGTGGACTACCTCTACTTTGTATAGGTTTATCATTGTATTATTTCTCCAAAATCAACCATTCATCATTTTTCCTACTTCCTACGAAAATACATTTATTGATGTTCTGCTTCACGCTCGAATTATGGTAAATGACTTGGCCCTCCTCAATCTTGAAGATGATAACTAATGAGCAGCTTGGAAGCATCTGCTTTGTAAAAAAGCTGTAATAAGAAATGCCCCTTGCTAACTTTTGGTCTGTAAGGATATACTGGAGTTCCTTCCAAACATATATACTGGTTAAACCTTAAAATGGATAGCCCCATTGTAAAGAGATGTAGGGCTATTCTATTTGTTAGCGTGGTGTGTATCCAACGGGTACCGGTAAATTATTCGAAATCAATTGTTCGAAAATCAATTTTTCGAATGACCGATTATTCGAAAATCAATTATTCGAAACTCAATTGTTCGAAATCAATTTATCGAATAGGTGGCAGGTTCCTAAGGTTATAAAATACGAAGGTGGTTTGGTAGGGGTAGGTTTGGTTGGGTTATTATTGAAAATTATTATAATTTATTCTTCAAAAATTGACTAAAAATACGAAGGTGGTTTGGTAGGGGTAGGTTTGGTTGGGTTATTATTGGAAATTATTATAATTTATTCTTCAAAAATTGACTAAAAATACGAAGGTGGTTTGGTAGGGGTAGGTTTGGTTGGGTTATTATTGGAAATTATTATAATTTATTCTTCAAAAATTGACTAAAAATACGAAGGTGGTTTGGTAGGGGTAGGTTTGGTTGGGTTATTATTGGAAATTATCATAATTTATTCTTCAAAAATTGACTAAAAATACGAAGGTGGTTTGGTAGAGGTAGGTTTGGTTGGGTTATTATTGGAAATTATTATAATTTATTCTTCAAAAATTGACTAAAAATACGAAGGTGGTTTGGTTGGGTTATTATTGAAAATTATTATAATTTACTTTACAAAAATTGTCATTCGATAAATTCACAAAGTAATAAAAACTTCTATCTATCTATTTTTGTATATTCTATTCAGAATATTGAATTTCGAACAATAGATTTTCGAACAATTGATCTTCGAATAATTGACTTTCGAAGAATTGACTTTCGAAGAATTGATTTTCGAATAATTGATTTCGAACAATTTACTTTCGAAGAATTGATTTCGAACAATTTACCTAGATCCGTATCCAACAAGTAATGTTTGGTTTCATGCCCTTTTCAGTCAAAACTGATCCAATGGAGGTTAAATGATCCTTCGATGTCAAGAAGTATGGCCGCCGCAATCTTATTGTTAAGGGATTGGAGGTGGTATTCTTAACAGTAAATATTGTTGGATATTCAGGAGGGAAATTATATAGGGTGACCCGCCTTATAGGACTAACTAAGTTCTTGTTTTGTGTTCTAGGAATATTTTTCGTCTTGTTTACTTCTGGATAATTCATTCCTACATGTTTTGGAGCTTCAAATTATTTCAATAAATTTATCATTTGTAGAAAACATAATTTCTGCTTGAAAAAATGTTTACTTGTTTTATACTGAATATAATTTTATTACCTTCCACAAATCAGTCAGCATCATAGTCATTAAATTAAGGCCGCACTGCCGACAAAATGATGTTAATTATATGGCATAAATTAAAGTCAAAGAGAAACTTTACGCTATTCTGATTTGTTATCTAATTCGTTCTCTTTTTTCGCTTTTTTTTGAATTTTACGTAAACAAACGAGAACAAAGGGTCAAATAATTAGATAGGGATGAGTTTTAAGGAATAATCTGATGAGAATTTTTCGGGGGATCACAAGGGAGATTCCATTAATTACTTTATTACTTTTGGTTGGGAGCTGCCGCTAATAATATCACTGAGCAAAATCACAATTTATGCCGTGTATTTTTTTATAATTAAACAATTTACTCTTTACAAGATCGGATAAAAGTCTAAATTCTAGATTTACGCTCATAAACGTAGTACAAGTTAAAAAAAAAACTGCCAAAAAAAAATTTGTACACCTTTGATATGATAATTTAAACCAATAAATTGAAATTTACGTCCATGATACAGAATTTTTAACAAATAAATTAATTCCTTAAAAAAGTTTTATAGTAGGTACGTCCATGATATAGGAATTTATACAATTGAATTTACCCCTTACAAAAATCTAAATTTACACCCATTTTTGCAAATCACTCTTTTAAAAATTGTTTAGTACGTTGGTAGTGAATAATTACAAATTAAAATCACCCTTTGGAAAGCTAAGTAGTACGGTTGTGAGTAGAAGTAGTTTGCAATGTTTCACAATAAAATAACAGTATGCGGCAAGGTCTCTTTGAGGATTTAAAAGCCGAAAAGATAAAAAAGCCATAAATCATTTCGAGTCTTGACCTGCCCACAAGCGAACCATTGATTCTTATTGGTGCAATGTAGCTTCCGAATGGTCTATGAAAAATGTACTTGAATTGTTAGTCCACATGGGATGTTAACGTCCCAGAGTAGGTTTAATTAATTTCTGTTTTTACGAGATATTGTGTTCTTAGATAATGCTGTGATTGAGATTTTGTTTTATTGACTAAAACAATTTTGTTGGTAATACTCAAAATTAGGGCTTTTTGGCGACCATTCGAAGAGGAAGATATTGTTATAGGCTCCGACAATGAATATACTAAAAAAGTAAACAGACGTATTATTCTATGCCAACATAAACAATGTCAAAGTTTATTTATTGATTCTGCTTGATGAGTTGTTTGATTGTTGCATATATAAAATGTGAATATTTTATTGTTAAGATTTTTAACCAAAGGTTTTGAAATTTCTAAAAGTGGAGAGCGGGGATTTGAGACAATAGACAGAAAGAAATTTGGTATGTTCTAGTCGCTATCTACGCAAAAAATGATACAAAATATTCACATCCCAATAAACAATTTTCGTGACTTATAGTAACTGATATTTTTATAGAGTATTCATAAAGGTTACACAATTATATAAGGAAATGCTTTGTAGTTTTATTGCAACACTAATGCCCGGTTGCAAGAACGCTAATCAAATCTCTCATCATATGATGGTTGATTAAAAAATTATGAACCATCAATGGGAACCCGATTTCACGAAAAAAATAATGGTCAATTAATTGTTCATCATTGCAGGTACCTATCCGTTGCATTTTGATTGTGTAAATGATGGTTGATTTGAAGAATAAACGAATTATTATTTCATTGATTAGCCGTTAATCATTCATCATCTTTAATAAGCGTTCTTGCAACCGGGCATTATAGTAAATTAGGTTTATTAGGGTGTTATGCCATTACTGTAAGTTCTAGATTTATAATTAAGTGTTGTAACTATTTATATGACTGTGTTATAAAACTTGAAGTAATCGTTACCTCAATTTATATAAGGTTTGCCGTTACTTCCGTAATAAAACTAACGGTTTCTGAGTTTTATAATAGCATCGTTGTTTCCCTTTTTGAAACTTCAGATACTTAAGTTCTTTTATAAATACGTTATGAAACTTTGGGTAACTGATGTTTTCTCTTTGTGTTTCAGTAAAAAGTTAACCTAAAATAGGAGTAGTTATTAACTGTGTAAGAAAATTGTGAATAAAACTATGATTAATAGCTGGAAAAAAATCAAGTACAGCAGTACATTTTGCCGAAAAGTTTCTAGGCGTTTTACCAGAATAACACAAGTAGTGCCAGCATCTTCTGGTAAATTAAAAAGCATCACTTTCGTTAATCGACAGGTATCTTCCAGTTCCACTTTATCAACAAATGACGTCAAAATTTCTTCTTTACCTTTGAATGTTACCACCAAAAGTTCTCTAACCATCACTTGTGATGTGCTGTGACACTCAACTAACGCTTAATAATTTATAGTAGACTTGAAGTTTTATAGAATCACCATTTGTGGATATATAGTGTTAGTTTAAGATTTATAGTGTTACCGACAGAAATTTTGTGGTAACTAATTTTTATAAGGGTGTAGGCTTTATCCGCCATGATAATTTTCTAAAACGCAGATATAAACAGGAATAGAGAATTAAATATTTAACAAAATTTTGGAAAACTGAATTTAGATTGGACTCTTATTTTACATTATATTGTAAGAACATATTATTGATTCTGTTTTATGAACAAATTTAAAAAAATTAAAATAATTATTTTTTAAAATTGAATAAGAATTTTTTTAATAATACAGTGTGACCCATTTTTTTTGGAAGCACCCCTATAAAATCAGCATTTTTCAACCGATTTTGATTTAATCTTTTTTGTTAGATTCAGTATCAAAAACAGAATTTGAGCACAAATTTTCATACCATAATAGCTATTTTCAAGGCACTCTACGTTAATTTTTCTTTGCCAAAAAAGACGAAAGTATATTAGGCATTTTTTTTTCTCAAATATGACTACACCACTGGATTCAGAATCATCACAAACGTAAACCATCAAAATTTTATAAAAAAAGTTTTATTAACAACAAAGTTATCACTACATGAATTTGGAAAAAGTTGTTTTTTAATTAATTTTTTACTAAGAGTGTAGACACATTTTAAAAATGGCAACATGGTAAACAAAAACTAGGACTCAAACATATTGCACTGTAAGAATTCGAAGCCTGACCTATTTGTTCCGACACAATATATGTGTTTGGCTAAACTGAATGAGAATCATAAAATTCGTTCAGACAACAAGACGCCGCCCTGGTTTGGCGAAGAAAATATCCTGGATAAAATCCAGATGACGCACAAACAAGAAATTAGTAGGATTATTATAGTGATAGCAAATATACACAAATAAACATGTTTGATGTAGTTTTACGTTTTATATGTCTTATTTATTATTTAATAACAGAAAGCGTATAAGTTCAAGTATATTACGTAACAAGAGCAGTACATTTCACGAGGTGCATGTTATTGTTAAATGTCGCTCACAAGGAATGTCTACAGTGCGATTTTTGACGTTCTGTCAGGGTATTCTAGTGGGTTTCAGATTAGTCTCCAGTACTAACTTTGTCCTGACAGGTCAAAAATTTGTTCTTCAGCATCTTTTCTGGTTATCGTGTCATTGGTTTGATCTAGTACAAAGGGACTTGACCACTACCAGTAGAAGGTTTTTTCATAGTAGTTTTTTTATTGGAATCTGATCCTGTTTAAGACATTTTTTGCATCAATTCAGCTACGTTTCAACTCTATCTTGCAGAGTATACATCATTTTTATGAAAACTAAACTACCTACATCAAAGACCAGTTTTCAGTCGAGGGGAAATTAGGAAATTACTAGATAGGGAACTCCAACTCAAATGGAGGTCGGCACAAGGGCACCTCTATACAAAGAGTTTACTGAACAAGGTAGACAAGGAACGCTCGACGAGGCTATTGAAACTAAGTAAGACAGTTACCGACGTGGTAACTGGACACTGCACCCTGAGGAAACATCTACACAAAATGGGCAAAGGTAGTGAGCCTATGCGGAGGAAATGTGAAATCTATGATGAAACACCTACTCACATACTCTGCTTCTGCGAGAACTTACATGGCCTACTACAGTATTCGCCAACTAACTTGATGTCCTAAATGCTTTCTGGGGAGCTATTGACGCCGCCCATCCGATAACTGTAAACAGTGCCGTGCAAGTTCTGAGGATACGCTTTCTGTTACAAATTAACACAACTTGACAATTAATAAAGTACAGTCCGTCCGGAAATATATGATCCTAAATTAATAAATAATATTTAATTCTTTGTTATAATTATTGGTATATTGATTTTACTAGAAACGGATCTACTTTATACCTGAATTCTGAGTACATAAATAATATTTTAACAATAAGGTACCCATTACAATAACATGTTATTTATCTAATTGAAGATTATAACACTCTATATATCACTTGACGAGTTTGTCCTTCAGTAAATTTACGATTTTCTTCATTTCTTCAACGGCAGACATTTTTACAAACACTTTATTGTACAAAGCAGAAACAATAACAGTGTGATGCTGCGCTACTGAAAATCTTAATACCTTTATTCCAAACTCTTAATATGACTGAAGATGCTAAAAAAGCCATTGTCATTCTTTCATTGTACTTAGAATAGTAAAATTCAGTCTTTTTTAATATTATTTTCACTTTTCTCACATCTTTTCTTAAATACAAAGTTCGTTTTACTATGAATTATAAAATTAGGTCGAATATCCCCAGACTTCTTGAACAAAGAGCGCTGTTTACTGAAAATCTTTTTAATTCCATCTTTTTTCGATCCAAGTTTTCACAGTCTTTACATTACTGAAAGAACTATGAAATATGTAACAGACAAAGAGGCGCCACCCTTTTATCTAGCGGAATGACCTGGAAACAGTCCAGACGCCAGAAAACGAATCTAAGCTACTGGGGCGTCGTATAAATTTGTTTATGTTAAATATTATAGATTTGTTTTCCGCTTTAGTTCAATGTTACCGATTTAATATTTTCTGGAAACTTTCCACATTCTTATTTTTTGTTCTGTTTTGGATCGAATGGTGAAGTAGCGCTGCAAAATAGGATTTGAGGAAATATTTGAAAATACGCTTCCGGTAGAGAAAAGAAACATTGAGATTAACAAACGTTGATTTCAAGCAGAGGTCTAGCAATACTTGCATGTGCAAGTGCAAATACATGACAGCTTACAGCAACAGGCAGATCAGGATCTACAGTGACAGTCAAGCTGCCCTTAAAGCACTTCAGAGCTCTAAGGTAACATCTCGGCTGGTATAGGAATGCGGCGAAGAACTTAGAAGACTGGTGACTCGGAACAGTGTAACACTGGAGTGGGTCCCAGGCCACAAAGAAATCGCTGGCAACGAAAAAGCTGACGAACTGGCAAGAGCAGGATCGTCAGCCCTGATGAATGGACCCGAACCATCTGTGGGCATTCCCAGATGCTCCACTTTTCATAGTTGAAAGGGTGGGTAGAAGAACAACACAAAAAACACTGGAAGAATACGCCCAGGCAAACACATGGGCAGAAATTCATAAAAGAACCATCAGAAAAAGTAGCGAAAGAACTGCTCCCAATGAGCAGGAAAAAACTACGCACCATAACGGGGCTTCTTACGGGACACTTTCCCACAAAGGAGCACCTGAACAAAATAGGGCTGTATAACGGAGACCTTACATGCAGAAGATGCAAAAAGGACACCGAAACAGCTCTGCACATATTATGCAACTGTGAGACGCCGGACCACAGGAGGCAGAAACTATATGGAAGACCCCAAATGACTCCAGAAGACTTCTACAACCAACCAGTAAAGAACCTGTATGAGCTAATATAATTTTACGTATATTATAGGTATTTTTTCTTGAAAAACTGTTTTGAAACAGTTTCAAACTGTTTTAAAACGGTCCATTTTCTTGGTCGGCTAATGACGTCAGGAATGAAACTGTTTGTCAACGTTTGAAAACGTTCTAAGCTGTCAGCAGTGTCACTACTGTCATTTTTGAAATTGTTTGTTGATGTTTTTATTCAAAACAAATGGAATTTTCGTTTTTAATTTATTCACCAAACAAACAAAGAATAAAATGGACAACAGTAGCGATAGTGAAGATTTAATATGCTTGAGTACTTATACTTATGTTATCTCTATTATTATTTCTAATGAAGTTATAATTTCATTAAAAAATGTGAAGGTTTCTCTTGAAAATATGAGTTACCTATATCTATGTTCTTTACATTTCATTAAATAAATGTGGTCGATACCTCAGTAGAGAAACTTGACTCTTGACAGTAGTTCCTTGGCTAGGTTGCAGAGTTAGTAAATTTTAAAATTGAGTTGAAATAAAACACAAATGTAGATCCATCTTCTTTATTTTTCAAATAAAGTTTCAAGTGTAATTCAAAATTGAGAAGATCTTCAAACGTAAATGAAACATTATGCACATTCTATTATTTTTATCCTATCTCACTCACACTCGATCATAATGTTTCATTTGACGTATTAAACGTTACAATATTATTAATACAGCAATTATACAATATATATTTACATTTAGTTTTTCATAATAATAGATATATCTTACGTTAATAAATCAACTATATTTGATTAGCTACGTAAACTCTGGATCAAAATAAATTTAGTTATTATTATTATTATTATTAATAATTACACACTCAATAATTGCTAATAATTAACAATTTCTGGCATACAGCCAACATAGTTTGTGATCACAGGGATTTTTTTAAACATTGAAACCTTTCGATTTGTTATAATTAAGTTCGTATTAATAAAACGAATACATCGAAGCCCATTTCAGATGAATAGCGTTAGTGACATGACCATTTCAGTGAAAATTTTTTGACAGTTCTAACAACCAATCAAATTCTGTCAATATTACACTGATAATTGCATTTAGTGCAATTATCTATCACTATGGCAACACTATTGAGTTTGACAACTTCATTCCAAATAAATTTCAAAATGTCACGTTATTCAAAGTATAAATGCAGTAATCAAAAAACAATTTCCATAAATACCTTCAACCTACAGTCACAAATATATTTGGGGAATATTTATGGAGTTTTGATGCGAACGAATCAAATAAAGATACAAAGGTCTAAAATATCTTCAAACAAAAATATGCATTTCATTTTATATGTTTAAATACACATGATATTTGTCATAAATGACAGTTAATGCATCACTGATCGGTAGCGTAGCGTGTTTCAATTCTGATGGGAAAAATGGCGACTGCTACCACAGCGCTCACATCAATCAGTTGACAAAACATGCGTTCAGCAGGAAATTGATTATCACTCCGGGAGCGCTACGTTGAGATGAACGCGACCAATAATACTGAAAATCAGCCCTCGGTATATTGATTAATCGGTAAATTTCCTGTCAGTCTGACATTAGATGATAAGAAAGTAATAACGGATCGTTTCGGAATAATTCCTTCCAATGGAATATCCGGAAACGTTGGAAAACGATCTTTTTGATAATGCACATATCGTTGGGTTTGCTTCCAACTAGAGCTTTTCAATAACTCGAGTTGAACATGGAATAGATTTAACAAAATTTTTACTGTTGGACAACTGCGGTGTGATGAATCTAATTTCTAACAAATCCAAGTGGATTTCAATGTCAAATTTACAGTTTTAAGCACTAAATGCCAAAACAGAGCTAACTTAACAGTGATAAAAGTATGGTAAAATTATATTTATAAAAAGGACTAGTTTAAGGACATGGTAATCATTGATTTAGAGATAAGGATATTACATTAGAACCATTAAATATTTATCCAATTTACAAAATACAGTCAGTGCTTAAAATTTCAAAACTATCGCTTGCATATCGTTCCGTACAATGTATTTTTGTAAGAAAAATATTTATATTAATTTTATAGGTGGGAACACGATATGTTCTGACAATTGATGGGAAAAATATACATTTTCTTTGTTCCTTGTTCAAAATATTTTCATTTTCTAAAACAATAAAATTCTTATAATGCTGCTATATCCAGGTTAGAAGGTATTTTGTTTTCTTTTTTAATCCTTTTTCACCTGATACGACATAATATATCATTTATTCCTCTACCAAATATGAAATAGTAAATGTTGAAAATATACACCATTTTCCAGGACAATTAGCTGGCAGGTCCAATGTAAAAATAGGCAAAGCTGGGAAAAAAGGGAAAATCTGACTATTGGAAATATCTTGTAGGAATGGGACAATCCAAAATACAACTGGGAACCTACAATCAGTTTGGAACAAATGAATGCCAGAGTCATAAGCTTATTTCGGGTTCATGTAATTACTGTTCTAAGACTGTCCGGAGTTTGCGCAGTCGAAATTGGCTTGTTCGGGTTTTAACAGAATGGTTCTGACACCCGCAGTTTGGCGTTCGGGTTTATTTCAAAGCAATTCTTGGACGGTTCAAAAACCGTCTAAGCCAGTCCCAAAGTCTCGAGGTAGGACGATTTTCGGATTATTTTTAACGCATGTTCAAATCATTTGCAAAGGAGGAGGGTGGGAGCTATTTTGAAAATTCGCAGAGGAAAGAGGTTTGTTTATTGTGTAGGATACATAACAACAGTGATGATGATAAGTTATCTTCAATTGCCAATTTAGTTAGATTAGTTCAGTTCTATAGACCATGCGGGATGTTAGGGTTTTTTCAAACTGTGTTCAATTTTAAACGGTCCGAAAATCGTTCTTAGGACTGGATAAAGTACGCAACTAGTACTGCGCAATTCCAGATTGGTTTACGGACTGTCCAGAAACAAAAACCCGAATAAAGCTATTGTAAAACTGTACTGAGATTGTAACAGGTGTTCTAACGAGACACTGTTGTCTGTATTGGGAATAGTAGAGAAAGAAGAATATAGATTCAGTGGTATGGAAGAGCAAACCTCTATCCACTTACTTCCGAACTGCATATCAATTCAGAATCCTAAGGAAATAGGGCTAAATGAAATAGGTTTAAAGGAGCCACTAGACTTTCCTCAGGAACTATATAGAAGAAAGGGAGCATATTAGATCTTTTGGGTCTCAGTGAATATCACCTGAAAACACATACATACATACATCTTACAGCGGAGACGATGGACCAGCTAGGTGGCATCCTCTTACACCAGAAACTCAATCTAAAACTGAAAGCTGTAGATCTGTGTAAAAGAAGACTTTAGGAAAATGAGGGAGTATTTTGAAGACATTTTTAACGTCTACCATAGTTTTTTATTTATATTTGGGGATGAAAATCTATGGTTATATTGTTTTTTATTGTCATTAATTTGATATTATGTTGAACTTGTTCAATCCTTTCAAGTGAAAACAATAATTTAAACTAATTTGGGAAATTTGGAATCGTTGGCTATACTTGACACTGTTTAGATTACTACTACACCTACACTAACACTTTACACTATCTTTCGCGCTTTTCGATAACCAAGTTTTCTTCTTCAGAGACTGGTTATCGAAATGCGTGTAATATAGTGTAGAGTGTTAGTGGTGGTGTAGTGCAGACGTTACGTGGAAAACCAAAAATATACTGCGTGTCCCATTAAAACCACGACATTTTGTGTCAACATGTAATGGAAACTATAGGAAGTATACATAAAATATCCCATCCGGTGAAAGAGGATTAAGAAATGGTACGAAAAAAATTAAAACATACAGTGCGTCCAATTCAAAAGTACCTAAGTCACGATGTCTTAACTACTTGTTTTTTATCTCCTTTAATTATCGAGATACTTCGCAAAACCTTCCAATTTGGGACAGAAAATATTGAATGTTCAGAACAAGCAACAAATATACAGATATGTTTGTAAAAACAGGTACAGTCGTGAGAATAAATTTGCAATCAAAATCAAACCATTGATACAATTTCTACAATGGCATGTAAAAAAAAAGTATTAAGCCTTCGGTATTCTGCCACTGCAGTGTATTAGTTCTATACTCACTTTGTATATACGAGGATATATTGATATCTAGTTAGCCTAGACCAGTTCCATGCATAAACAAAATATTGCGTTACCATAGCAACGAACAATAACTCATTAGAAGTGTCAGTGTGAAGTTTGACGTCAAAAAAGTAAACCAGAGCTACGCAATAAATCAAAAGAAAAAAGGTGTCCACCTAAATTGTGAAAATTGAAAAATTGGAGTATCGAGCCATCATCAAGTACCTGTATTTAAAAGGGTTAAGAGGTAAGCAGATTTACGAAGATATGTTTAATACCCTTGTTGATCAATGTCCTTCATATGCGACCGTGAAAAATTGGACTGCAAGCTTCAAAAGAGGTAAATTTTCAATTGAAGATGATGACCGATCGGAAAGGCCAGTTTCTGTGTCAGTCCCCGATTCAGTTCTTGACACGATTTTATCAGACCGTCGAATTGGGCTAAAAACGGATATCTGAAGCACTGAATATTTCATACGAAAGCGTTCATCGTCAATTTGGACATGAGAAAAATTGCTGCAAAATGGATCCCCAAATGTTTGAATGTTGACCAAAAGCGTGCAAGGGTAGAAGCATCGCGTTCGATCTATGCGAATGTTGACCAAAAGCGCTTTCGATCTGTGCTCGATTTGAAAACGATGTAGACTTCTTAAACCGAATTGTTACTATAGATGAGACTTGGATAAATTTCTACAATCCAGAAACAAAGCAACAGTTGATTGAATGGCGACACTCTGGTTCTCCAAGACTTAAGAAGTTTCGTGTCCAAAAATCTGCTGGGAAAGTTCTTGCTTCAGTTTTTTGGGATTGCCATGGAGTAATCATGATAGATTTTTTGGATAAGGGAGAACTGGAGATTACTATTCGACAATACTGACCACTATACGGGAAAAAATTAAAGAGAAAAGAAGCGGAAAGCTATCCAAAGGTATATTGTTTTTGCAGGACAACGCCCCTGCACACAAATCTCATGTTGCCATGCAAAAAATTCGTGATTTATGGTTTGAATTACTAGAACACCCCCCTTATTCACCAGATTTGGCTCCGTCCGACTTTCATCTCTTTTCTCAACTGAAAAAATAGTTTAAAAGGTCGTGAATTTTCTTCCAACGAGGAGGTAATAAAAGCTGTGGAGGTCTGGTTTGCAGAGCAAGAAGAAACATTTTTTTTGAAAGGTCTAGAGACGTTGCAGGTTCGCTATAATAAATGTATCCAATTAAGAGCAGAATATGTTGAGTAATAAAATATTTTGACATTGAAATTTTGTTTGGTTCTATAGTAGGCTAAGAATTTTTCAATATATCCTCGTAGATGTAGACCCTACTTCTTCAATTTTTAACGTGGTGAGATGAAAAAGGAAAGCTCAATTTTGAACATTTTTTTAGTTTACGTAAATTTGTACCACAAACCAGGTTTTGATTCCAGAACGATATGCAAGCCATTTTACTATAACATAGTCTATGTATGTATACATTAATTTTTTATCTTTCCTTACAACTAAGATAGAAATTATACAATTAAGTTTTTTTAATGTCCCTTGCGTTATATAATATCAAAAGTATTTACTTTCAATTCAAAATATCGAACACTTTATCTTCGAGATATATCTAGAAATATAGTTGTTTTTTTTGGTGCAAGAGAATGTCCAAATATTTTTTGTTCGATTGAAAGTAAACGTTCTTTTTGTTTCGCATAGAACAGGATCACTAACGTTATTTGCCTTCAAAAGGATGACGACTAGTAATATGATTGTTTTAAACATTGAAGGATGTAGATATGTACAATATTGCGAAATTTTTTCAGGTACGAAATCAAATTTTCAAAAAAAAATGATCAAACCCAGACACACTTATATGTATGTTTGTTTGTAACCGACTCCTTTGGACTCGATTTTGACCTACGATTAATTTGAAACTTTGCACACTCGTCAAGGGCAGATGACAAAACAATATAGTATATTAAATCTTGGACTTATTGTATAGGAAAATTCATGAGGCTTTGCTTGAAACGTTTTACTAGAGCAAATACACTAACTGGCACCGTATCTTAGGTAGTTAAAGCGCCTGTCTAGTAATCAGGACATTGCGAGTTCGAATCTCCACGGCCTCATTTTCTTTTCAAATTGTTATACTTAGCAGAATTAATATGAATCACAAAAGTAATATGGTAATAGCGTGGGGTGCTTTGTACTACATTTATACTGTGCATTTCGGAATAAAATTACGAGTAACCCCTGCGCTCTCACCAAAATTTAAAATAATTTCCCATCAACTTTCATGTTTTTCGTTGTGTCTGGTTGGAATTAACTCAATACGGAGTAGCAATCAATGAAAAATATTCAATTCCAACAGCGCTCCTTTTATCGAAAATCTTTTCATTAGAAATTAGGTAGAAGTTAATCTGAAAATATTATTATTTCCCGTGCGCTCTCACCAAAATTTGAAAATCATAGTGAAGAGAGCCAACGAGAGCACCAGTTCACCCTGTGTCTCCGTTTGGAGAAGAAAGTGTGTTTTTAACTGGGATTATGTTCAACACAGAATTATGGACGATAATCCCGTTCCCATCGCAACAGAGATGTAAATGACACAAACATTTGGACTGGTTTGCGCTATCGCAAGACATGAATCCAATAGAATATGTTTTCCAGGGCAGTGGCAGCACGCAGAAATACTCCCAAAATCTTATTGTTCATGCCTCTCAGCATATCAGAAATCTGATTAACAGTAGGGGTAGGCGTCTTCAAGCCTACATAGATTCTAGAGATGGAAATACTCATTATTGATAATTTTTGATTTTTTTTTTTTACAAAAGTCATCAAATTGTAAATTTAATTTTCTTCCCAGAATACCCTTATATTTAAAATAAGTTTATCACGTTCCCTTCTCGTACTTACGTCAAAACATATCAACGTGTAGGCCAAGCAATAGGTGAATATTTTTGACAAAAATCCTATAAGAAACGGATCATTTAAGAGACATTACGTAGTATCATTTTGATATGTTTTGGACACGCAAATGTTGTTCAGCTATTTGTTATAAACGAAAAAAACCTCATTTTTCTAGTTTTTTTCATATAGCGTAAAACGTACTGAAGCAATACCAATGGTATGTATAGATAAATTGTAGATAATTAAAATATAAACAAAATGAAGGGTCGAGTGAGTCAATCGGATAATTAGGAACCGAGAAAATCAGGAAAAAACAGAAAATTAGTAATTTTCATGAAAATTTATATCTTCGTAATTTTTCAATTGCAAGAGCTGAAACTTGGTACAAATGATGTTCTTCGTAGGCCCTTTATATGCGCGAAGAGCAGACGCCAAGCGACGATTACTTTTATCGCAATTGCAATTTTAATTTTTTCATACGATAATTTTCAACGTATATGGATGGGTGGTCGATTGTCCGATTTTAAATTTGAAAACGGTTTTCAAAAGTGTAAATATAGAGCAACAAAACGTATATTTTCGATTTGAAATGCGAAGTCGGCCAAACACGCCAGGGAACATCGGCGAAAACGACTGAGAACTGGAAAGTGGCTGAGGTGTGGGGGAAGCGGCGAGAGATCGATGACCGAGGAGAGGTATTATACATAGATATACGGGCTCTGTAGCAGAATAGCGCTGGACAAAACAGCGTTGGACATAAATAGCACTGGTCAAAAACAGCGCAGGACAAAAACAGCGCTGGACAAAATAGCGCTGGACAAAAACAGCGCAGGACAAAAACAGCGCTCCATAAAATAGCGCCGGTTGAAATATCCTGAGAAAATCAACTATTACTGTAGGATGTGATTGAAAAAAAAAGTTTCACCGCTAAGCATCAACCTTCCTTTACAACAAACAACATCAGAATATAAGGAACGGAAAACAAGTAAGAGCAACAATCAATATTTTTCATCATACTTCAACACATATCGCAACCCGACCAAGTGACACAGATCAGAGTGTAAACAACTACTTGTCAGTGGCATATCTATTTAAAGTATAAAAAAATGCAATTTCACGTTGCTTGTCATTTCGGTAATTATATCCTTCGTGGAATAATGTATCACCTCCTTTCTGAGACTTGCCAAATTGCATTTTTTTAGACTTTAAATAAATATGCCACTGACAAGTAGTTGTTTACACTTTGATCTGTGTCATTTGGTCGGGAAGCGATATGGGTAATTCTCACCAAAGACGGAAAATTGGTATTAAAAAAAGAATAAGAAAACAAATTGTAATAATTTAAAACTTATTTTTGTTTCATAACACACTATTTAAGATTTATTTGATGACATATGTGGTCCAACACTTTTAGCATTCGATTTTATTTTTTTTAAGATTTCCGGAAAACAAAAATCACGGAGGAGAGAAAATATTCACAGAAGTGAGAAATTTTTTCTTTCTGTCTAAATTTTACCTTTTATTAGTAATAAATAATAACTACAATCATAAAAAGTAAAACCTATTTATTTATAAAATTCATAATTCCATCAAGTGTGAACATTTAGGAACATTATAAATCAGATAATTAAAAATGCTTATTAAAAAAACTAAATCCACAGTACTAACAGGCAAAAAATATGAATTCAAAATTCGACTTAGTTGAAGAAACTATACCTATAAAAACATTATATTTCCTCATGTAGGAAAAACATAACATTGCTTTATATTTTTACAAAATAATCAATTGAGGTTATTGAACAATGATAAATCTGCATCAAAAATGTAATATCCGCGATGTCTAACAGTAGGTGGAGGAAGAACAGTAACAATGTTACTCTTATCAATCATTGAAATATCGTCTCTATCAGGGAAGAAAAACTTATTTGTATCAGCCTTCTTTTTGAGAAATCTAATTAAGTATCATCAGGATAACCATCTAGTTTAGTAGACTGCACAACTCCAATGTAATGTTTAGTGACTTTTTTCGAGCAAAATTTTACGACAACGTAGTCATTTTGATTGCAATCAGTTATGTTAGGACAACTATTGTCATTAAACCCAACAGGGACTGGCTGTCGAGGAAAGATATTCTGAAGCTCTGAAAGAACGGTTAATTAATCTTCTGGAACAATATTCTGATCAGAACTACTTTGCAAAGATCTTTCCAGGAGAAAACTATGATCATCCTTAGTAACTAAAATTCCATTATTATTATCTTGAAGACATACGGCTAATGGCGTATTTTCGTCTTCATGAGAAGAACTGGAATTAACATCTGCATAGTGAAGTCTTCTTTTTGGTGGTACTCCTACGAATAATCAGTTAAGGAAATAACAATCAGAAACAAGTAAATATGCAACTTGAAACCGTGTGCGTGGCGATGTTGTTTTGTTTTTACTTTGTTCTTTTATCATTCTCTTCAACCGCATTCTGTACTTTTACTTTTTTTTCTTTTGCCAATTTTGACTTTAATTTATTTATTTCTTTGTTTAAAGCTTTGTTATGTTTTCTTCTTCTTAATCTTCCTTGCCTCTTTCTTCCGTCATCTGGTTGGTTTAATAATAGCTGAGCTTGAAACTCTTCTGGTGGTGTAGGAGGCGGTGAGTTTTCATTTAATAAATTTTCCAGTGTTTTTGCGTCTTTTTTTTTCTTATAGCACAGTTTGCTTCGTGTTTTCCACTTTTTTCTTTGGTCTCTTTTTTCTCGATCAGTCATTTCTCCAATTGTTTTTATTTTACCTGTCTGTTTCCTCTGATGATATCTTTCTCGTTCTTTGCGTTTCTCTTCTTCATAAGTCGCTGGATCTTGTCTTCTAGCTTCACGTAACCTCCGCATTTCCTCTCTCTGTCGTTTCTTCTGCTCTTCATGTATTATTTTGCTTTTCGACCGAGCCATATCTTGAAAAAAAAAGATATATTCTAGCTCGTTTAAATGTTTCACCTCCGTGAACCTGTTCTCACCTCCGTGAATTGCTAACATCACGGAGTTGAGATTCACGGAAGTGAGGAATATCTATGTTTTAGTGAAGTAATTGTTATATAAAATATCTCAAGTAAATGAAATTTCAATCACACACACTAAAACTAATTTCGTAACTTATTCTTACAAAAAAAAGGCAAAATATTATTTTCTTACCGAATGCTGCGGATTCACGGAAGTGATACTCTTGAATGACCTCTTTCCAAACACAACACTCGACAACACTTTATCTTTCTTATAAATTATTCTGCTGCCTTCAAAGTACTAACATAAACTGACATGAAACAAACTGTCAACGATATTATTTAAACGTTTCAAAATTGGTAACGATGCTACCCCTATTAATAAAAATCTAAACCAAAAGTTATCTCACGGAGGTGAGAAATAAAATCAAGAACAGCGATTTAGGTAAATATAAAAATATAACCAATAATGTCTTGAAAAAACGGTATTTATATTCCTTTATATGAATTGTTTTCCTTCATAGATGATCCATTTTTAAAAATATAGTATGAACTGAAATGATTATGTTTGACAATTTGATACTATCACACACAAATAAGAACAATCACGGAGGTGAGGATTTTCGAAGTATTTATGCAATAAAAAAAATCTAACAAATGTTGATCAATTGATTATCGAAATTTAAAATAGGTAACATTTTTTTAGTGTAAATAGAGCCCAAGCAGAATGACAGGGAATTATTATTTTTTATATAATGAGGGTGGACATGAAAAAGTCAGCGTTCGTGAGAATGACCCATATGTGTTGAAGTATGATGAAAAATATTGATTGTTGCTCTTACTTGTTTTCCGTTCCTTATATTCTGATGTTGTTTGTTGTAAAGGAAGGTTGATGCTTAGCGGTGAAACTTGATTTTTCAATCACATCCTACTGTAATAGTTGATTTTGTAAGGATATTTCAACCGGCGCTATTTTGTCCTGCGCTGTTTTTGATCAGCGCCATTTTGACCAGCGCTATTTTTACCAGTGCTATATGTCCAGCGCTGTTTTGTCCAGCGCTATTCTGCTACAGAGCCATCCAGACACGTTGAAAATAATCGTATGAAAAAATTAAAAGTGCAATTGCGATAAAAGTAACCGTCACTTGGCGTCTGCTCTTCGCGCATATAAAGGGCCTACGAAGAACTTCATTTGTACCAAGTTTCAGCTCTTGCAATTGAAAAATGTCGAAGATATGAACTTTCACAATAAAATGACTAATTTTCCGGTTTTTCCTGATTTTCTCGCTTCCTAATTATCCGATTGACACGCTCGACCCCTGATTTTGTCCGTATTTTAATTATCTACAATTTATCTAGTACCATTGAGATAAAAGTAATCGTCGCTTGGCGTCTACTCTTCGCGCATGTAAAGGGCCTACGAAGAACTTCATTTGTACCAAGTTTCAGCTCTTGCAATTGAAAAATGACGAAGATATGAATTGTCAAAAAAATGACTAATTTTTCGGTTTCTCCTGATTTTCTCTGTTCCGAATGATCCTATTGACCCTCAATTTTGTTTGTATTTTAATTATCTACAATTTATCTATTGGTTGCTTCAGTACGTTTCACGCTATATGAAAAAAACTAAAAAATGAGGTTTTTTTCGTTTAAACTGTTTATAACAAATTACTGAACATTTGCGTATCCAAAACATATCAAAATGATACTACGTAATGTACTATTATACGATGGCATCATTCGTTATCTACTAGGATTTTTGTCAAAAATTTTACTATACTCGCTTGCCTAGTGATCGAAAAAACAAGAAGCAAAGGAACGGATGTAACTAACCATTATGCTTGTATTTGTTTTCCTATGGTAGGTGAAAAAGTAAGTGAAATTAATCTACATTATTTATATGTTAATATTTTTTCTCATTTCCTACGTTGCTTATTGTTATTAGCACTATATTTGTGCCACAAATTATAAATAATTGGAAAATATCGTCACAAAGCATCCCTTTGCTATTATTTAAAAACAACAGGTCGTATTAAACTGGGTTATGTCATTGTTATTATGTGTGCATGTATCTTTTTTGGTTTAATTTTCGAAAAAAAAAATTTTGATTTGAAAATTCAGCGATACTGAATTTTCCGACCGCGTAAAATATGTACCAGTTTGATGTTTCATTAGAAGATCAAAGAGACTGTGGAACAAAGTAGATAAACAAACAATAGGAATTATAATACACGATTTTCATATAAATTACATATAAAGTGATCACGATGCAGGATAGGATCCAATAATGTTGTTTGTACCGCAGTTTAGTGAGCTCAGCGGTGTCGGTTGCTGTCGAAATAAATTTTTAATCGTGTTTATTATACAATTTCGTCAAAAAAAAAAAATAACGTGATAACACCTTATTGGAAAGCTTATTTATTATAATTCTTATCGATATTTCCGTGTTGTTTCATCATATACTTAGTACAAACATTAACTTTGTATTTATTCAAATCTGTTGTACGTATGATGGAAAATTTGATTTCGTACGCTTCTTACATAAAAAAATAGTACAATGGAAACAATTTAGTGCCATATGAAACTACACTGATGAAAGGAACGAACGAAAAAACAGAAAATGTACAAAGGGAATGTTCAAAGCAGCGAATAATCAAAAAACTCTTTTACTCACATTTTCAGTGTCTTTGGCGTTTTATTTTCGTCAACGATCGACATCGTCAGTATGCAAATGGCAGAAAAATTATCTTGAAGATAGAGAAGACATGTACACTAAAATAGAGCAGAGCGCTGGTAGCATGGTGTTTAAAAAATACACACGTTGACTGGAGGTAGCTGAAACAAATAGATAAATTATTGTTAAATCTTACTTAATTCTCGAATTTGTTGTTTCAAAATATTGTTTGATCCATATTTATATCGAAAACATAGTATTTAAACACTAATGCCCCATTTTAACCAACCTGATTTTAGGAACTAAGTAATTCCTAGGTTAGGAAATACCTAAATCCAATTTTTACTTAAATCGGATATCACCAACCTAAGAATTCCTTAGTTAAAGATAAAAATTCGATTTGGAGAGTTTTCTACATAAAATTGGTACCACTGTCTAATATTATCCTTAAAACCGAATGGGTGGAGATAATAACTGAGAAATATAATAAAATTTGATAGTTCATGTCGAATGTATTTTATCTCGTTTATTCTTGTGGGCTTTAGTAATTTTTGTATTTATTTATATTGATCAAAATGGAAGGAAAAAAAATAGAAGTGCTAATTATTTCACGAAAGAAGGAAAAAGAAAAGCTGAAATTACTCTATTTATTGCAGAAAAAAAAAGAAAATGTTTGGTCAACATTTGAGCAAGAGTTTAAATCGAAAAACCAAGTTAAAAGGTAACTTTGATTGCAGTGGCTGTTGAATTATGAAGTTTTATATTTTAACAATTCTAGGAATGTAGGTATGTAACTAATAAAAAAAAAATTGGACTTATTTAAAAGATGAGGCTAAAACGTATAAAAGCAAATTAAAAATAAATATGACGAGCACGGGCGGTGGACCAAGTACATTAAAAGAATAGAAGACATTTTATATAGTGCAAATCATCATCAAAACGACGTCGATGCTTTATTTGATCAAGGAACTGGCTCTCCTTGAAAAACTGGAAAGTAAAGTATGTATGATGAACCATATTTTTAATTCCCTTGAAGGAAAAAGCCGCCCAATGGCGTGCATATAATTTTTTTATAAATTCAAATATTATGAAATAATGTTAATCTACTATATCAATTTGTATGAAAAAAATCAGCCTGCATACAAAATTCATAAAATTTGTAATACAATAATAACACGTTTTCCTCTAGAACACGGAGTATCTAAAGAACAGTTTTTTGTATCGTCAACCCAACCATACTTGACAACATCATGCGTATCAAACCAAGTTTCGTCTAAATAAATTATACCTAGTTCTATTTGAATCACGGTACCCTTTTATTTTGCGCAAATACTCCTGTCTAAGTCCAGCGATACTCCGAGATTCCATTATTACCATTCGATTATCTAACTTCTTATATTTGAATCCACAAATCAATAAAACATTGATAAGTATATTCAGGAATATCCCGCAATTTATCACGAATCAGTTCTAAACTTGGTACTATTACTTTATAAATCGTTGTAAACCCGATTAACGTTAATTCGTGAATTCTCGCGATAACCGCATTATCAGAAATTTCAGAATTTTCTTTTTTCAAACACGCGTATATTTAAAACAATGCGTTGACACTGAACATGTAAATCTTTGTTCTTAAATTCGGCCTTATCATCGGTACCATTTATTGCTAAGTCATTTGCATTTGTGTGTGGCGCCAAATTATTAGATTCCCGCGCATCATCTTGGACTGTCGTTTCTCCAAAATGCTATTCTAATTAAATACAAATAAATTATAATCATAAAACTCACCCTAACGTCTACGAACAAATAAATATTATATTGATATCAATTCACTAAACTCACTCGACCAAGAAATAGATACTAGATATTTACTACTATTATTTTAAATATTTCTTTTAAACAAAATTCACACACGCCCCTGAATCGACACACAATACTAATATCTCTTTAATATCGCAGGCCACCCTCGGAGTTTAATTTTTTTTAGTTATAGTTAGTCCGCCTTAGTAAGTGACCCGTTACTCCATTATAATATAAACAATGTACTTGATGATTGTTTAACTCTGAACACCTGCAACATTAACATTATTTAACCTAAATCTGCCCTTTTTAAATTTTTAACAATTTTAATCTTTCTAGTTCCTACTTTGAGTTATTATTATTAGGTCATAAGTAATGTCTATAAGTGGACTACTGTCATTTATAAAAACTAAGGTTACTTATTTTGGATGGTATCGTATGTGCAATGCATGACGCAGCGGTGAAAAAACAAACTGCTTAGATAGACGATTTTGAGGTTAGGTTTTGTCAATTTTTCCGTATGAGTTCGTTCTTCTTATATATGCTGCAATTCTGTGTAAAAATCTTAGCGATCGTAACGATCTATATGACTCGTAATATCGGAACGGATACAAGTTTGGTATATACTTACAGGTTTTAAGGTTTAACGATTTTACTATTTGCGTACACCGAATTGCAGCATTAGTCTCCATATGGTATGTATGACGCCCTACTATTCACCTATCACTAAAAAAGACAACCCAAGTATTTTGAACTTTTATATATTCAATTAGAACCCGTCTTCTGAACAGCTTCAGTAACACCCGGTATTATAGTTTCATACTATTTCGAAAAGATTTTTCCCAATACCCAACATCCATTGTCTTTTTTCTCTGTCGACCTTTATTCGTTTTAAGTTTATCTGTTCTATGTATTGTTAGAAATCCCCGTATGTCAATGAGGAAGAAATACGGGAGAGCAACATTATTTAGCGCTGATAAATGATAACAGATTGATAAAATTGTCCCGGCGTCAAGAAACACGTGTGCAATGATAATATCGGTAGATTTTAGAAAGCCAGGAAGGCATTTAAGTGATTTATTAGTATCAGTGGAAATGTTTTTTTTTTTTATTAATACTGCTGAAAGAAGTTCTGGAAAATGTAGTATTTTTGTGTGAATTGAACTTGTCAGCTTGTCTAGACCCGTCCTTATTACTAGACTTCGAATTCCAAACCTCAGGTCCTCCATATATTGGGTGGGTTGTGATTTTTTCTCCCCTATTGTCGAAAACCTCAGCCTAGTCAGGCACAGTATGTACTGATGTTTCCTCATTTTCGTGGTAAAACCTGCATATAGTTGCGTCTGACATTCTGATTTTATTCAAGTTTTACGGCATCTGTTCAATATTTTTGATCGCATTTTTCGGTACAAATTCAACTTTATTATCATAATAAAAATAAAAACATCAATTCTCTGAAATCCGTTATTATTAACACTAAAACGACAGATTAAAATCTGTAATAGAAAATCCAATTTAAGCAAACTATTTCAAATGCACTCTTTTAAAACCAGCATAAATTCCTATTATTATTTCGGACCGCGTAAGAGGTCAACTAAATTTTACAGTAATTCTGACGTTTACATGCCCCCATAACATTATTGAAGACGTCCCGCGCCTCCAGTGTACGTATACAGTAGAAAGGATCGTAAATTTTTCAGAAGTAGATAGAGCTGTTGGGTTGGTGCACTGCAGGAAATTTATTTATGAATACTTCTGGCTCGACTCCAATAAAACATGTATCAGTGAATTTTCTAGATTGTCTCACCGCAAAAATCGATAAATAAGCATACAATAAGTTAGGTAAACTGAAAATATCCATTACAACTTGTGATGACAATAATTGAGATTAACAATTTTAACATATTTTCTTCTTTTCGGGTTAAATGCCTTAGCTCCCAGTCCTCTTTCGACCACTCGATTGCAACTAGCGCGTCAGGTGGATGGGTTTGAAACCTCTTTTTTGTGTTCATCCTATCAAAGTTTTACTTCTATAGGTTTGACTGTTTTGTAAGTGCAACTATAGTAAAATTACTGCGATTATCTCACGCACTTGTCAAATGATCAATCAGGAGCTCTAGTCAAGTTCGGATTATCGATAACCCCAAAGTTGCAATTCTGTTTCTTCATAAAATAATAGGCCAGTCGGTAGGGGACATTTTAGACCAAAAGATTTATAGGCCGCTCGATAGAGGTCACAACTACAAATAATTAGCAATACGGCTGATTTTTTTTTATAAGTACCTTAAAGTATGTAGATTAATATAAAAAAAAGTCTACCAGTCTACCGATTTCCCAAATTAAAAAAAAATCAAAAAACCTTTTTTTTTCGAAATTCTTGAATATTACGCGCTGGGAGGAAGGTAGAGAAAAATAAAAACCACCACCGTGTTTGGGAAGTATTTTGCAATAAAAAAGGTCTCTTGCATTTTTTTCGACTGAGCAATGGTTTGTCCGGAAAAAAATTCGGTAAACTAAGTATGTATTCCGCATCTGCGCGACTCTGTTGCACTGCGGAAGACCTACTTTCTGGATCGCGAAAAAAAAATATTTAATCAGAATTTTTTTTTATTTTTGGTAAGAGTCAAGGTTGTAATTAATAAATAAAAGGTAATAAATTAATTTTTACATATTTTTATTGGAGAAAGGTATGCAAAAAATTATATCTTAAAATTATAAATTAATCATCTGCATCTTGTGCATTATTATACCTGTTTTCATTTATAAAATACTTTATACCTGGATACTTTTATACCTTTTCACTATATACATTCTGTCCGTTGAATATTCATCTTTATATTACAGGAGTATCAAATTTTATTTTGAAAAAATAAAGAAGGTTCCTACCCGAATCTAAAAAAATTGCTATTTTCGCTTATAATACAAAAAATCATTGAATCCAAAAATGTATGTAAATTAATTAATTTTGTGATTACATATTCTTGATCTTAGAAGTTCCCCCAACATTTCTAGGCAAACCCCATTAAAATTACTTTAGTTTTATTAAAGTTACAGTACTTAATATATATATTTTCTTGTAAATTCAAGATTCCTAAAATTTACAAGATAATGAAAAGTGTCGTAATTCGTAATTAGGAAAAATTAATTATCCGTAAATTTTATTTATGGAAGAGACCTCCTAAATAACAGTTTCCATCGTTCGGAAAATTGTTTCAATTCCTCCTAATTATATAATATATTTTTTATTGAGATATTATACTTGGTTTTTGATTAGAATATATATAGGTATATTTATATGAGTAAATTAAATTATATTTTATTCCTAAAGGAAGTACTTGTCAGCTGTTTATATTCGTTTGGTATCTTGTTATATGCCTTTGTCACTTGATACGAAAATGACCTTTTAAACAGAGACGTGTGATATAACGGAGGAGTTAGTGTATTTTTAAACCTTATATTAATATTGTGGATGTCAGTTCTAAATTTTATTTTTTCATAAAGATATGGAGGTTTACGCAAAGAAACAATTTTATAATAAATTGTACAAGCATGAAGGAACCTTCGTTCATTCATTTTTAACCAGCCTAAGGTGGCTAGTTGTAGGTTGTCTACCCCTTATGCCACAAGTAAATTGCACGCAACAATTTTGAATTCGTTGTAATTTATTACTATTAAGCTGCGAAATACAAGGCCCATATACCACATCCCCATAATTCGCATGAGAAAGAATAAGTGACTCGCAAAGCATTTGCCTAACTCTAGATGTCAGATAAAACCTATGGCCATACAATAATTTTAAATTGGAAAATGACCGACGGAGTATTTCATTAACATTTTAATTATTATTTAATTTAATTCAGAGACAAATGCTGACTGCGCCATGTGCTATTTGTAAAGTATTTATTATTTAAATGAAATATAATAATTGACACTGACATTGTTCTGTCTGTCTGACAACCAACAGCACATGCCAAAACACACAAGCCAGGGTTGCCACTAAAAAGAAAGGGATTGAAGCAAGATATATTATTAAGAGAAAACTTTTTGATTTATATCTCTATGTGGCAAATAAAGACTATATTTCCTTTTTTATTGTAACACGGAAAATGGAAAAAATCATGAGTTTATCTCTTTTTTAAAAGATAACTTTTAGCGCCACATTCTTCTGACATGGCAAATAAACTGATAACCAATAAAACCGCTTCTAAAAATCAACTTTGATTGAATCGACGGGAATCTTCGGAAATGTAGAGAGAGCTAAATAAGTTTACTTTTATATCGAGAAAGATTTTCTTTACAACATTAATCCGCATCATGAATATCGACAAGAATCTTTACTTTGAAAAGATTAGAAATGTATAGAAACCGTTCCAGTTATTGGATTATCCGAATGAGAATATTTTTTCCACTTCATATTTTGACTACCTGTTTCTTGAAATCGACAATAAATTTGCGCTCGAATTGCAAACAAGATTTTTTCTACAATCGAATAGTTCACATGTTTCCAAAAATTTATTTAATTTGATGAATGAAAATTAAAAGTACAGTTTTTACAATTTCTTATGACAATTCCAGACGATGAAGAAAGTCTATAGTTTATTTCAGAAAGGTATAGGGTAATAAAACCTCATTAGGTATGCAAAGGGAGCACAGAGTGACCCAACGAATATTTAAGCCACTTTCATAGTTTGGCATTGATTTCATTGTAAAATTCTTTCTTTTTATCAAGTGCAGGTAGAATCACCCGGGTTTGGGGTCAATATATCGGTTTAGCCTATTGTTATTCACAAACACTGAAAATAGTGTGCTAAAGGCGTGCCGGTAGGATACTCGTAAAAAGGAAATAATTTTATTTTAACAGAATAAAAATTAGGCATTATGTACATAGTATTAGGTACACTTATTTTTTATTGAACATTATACAAAAAATACATTATACAGAAATTAAATTATAAAACATCATAATATTCTTCGTCATCTGAGGAACTGTCATCAACGGGTCGACGGTCCGATCGATCAAGTAGTCAAGATCCCACATTTTCTCCTCTTTTTTAATGCCATGCTGGACTGCTTTCCGCCAGTTCTCTGGTGTCACCTCCTTAATGGCTTGATGAAATAGTATCTTAACGTCTTTCATTTTGAATGTCCTGTTGTGTCTTGCCACAAATCCTTTCACTTGCGCCCATATAAGCAAAACGTAACTGTATAATCTACTACCTAAGTAATCACTACACAATATTTGTACAATGTACATTGTTTTTATTGAACGACAACCATATGACAACGTATTTTCTTGATATGACGCGTCTGTAAGAGCAGTAAGAGGCTATCAAACTGATGATAATTCTAACACCGCATGCTACGACGGTATTCTTTATTATTATGGACCACTAATGAAAAAAATGAGCCCGTTTTGACATTCAAAATATTTTTTCAATGTCATTAATTATATTCTCTTTCCAAGCAGAGCCTGGCTGTCAGTGAATATTTTTTGTCGAGTGTATCCTCTTCTGTTGTTTTCATCAATACAAGCTATAGCGGCAATCGTCTCTGCTTGAAACACAGTCGTATATCGGCCAAGGCTAAAGATCATTCTTTCTCTAGGTCCTCTTATACTAGCCCCAGTGTCATGGTTTGTTTGTATTGAGGATGTTTGAGAAATATCAAGTTCCCTGGATATTTGTCTAGTACCCAAATGTGGGTCGTCTTTCAACAGAACACAAACATTCTAAGTTGATTCAGTTCTTCTGCGCCCCGATTTGGATAAATTTTTTACTGAAACAGTTTCGTCAAACTTTCCCACTTAATCTCCGACAATAGATCTTGTTATGAAATTCTGGTTAGAATATGTATAACATAAATATAAAATCTCAAATCTTTTTCTGTTTCAGATATACGATCCACTGTATTTTTCAATAAAGACCAACAATACTGATTTATTGAAATGTCAATGTTATTATTGGAGCAGTCATAGCCGTCCATAGTCTGTAGGGTCCCAAGAAAAACCGCATGCAAAGAAAGACCACGCGAGATCTGTTCAAAGTCGGATGCGTATTGGATGATTCGATTTACAGTAGAGGAACAGAAGTTCTCACAGGTTCGTACATGCTGAGTATGTTAATATTAAAATTAATGTTTGTGTATAGTACAGTTGCGGCCAAAAAAAATGGGACAGTTGTTGTTGCCTAGTGTGAATGTGACTTTTCGTTTCCGGGAAAAATGGGATAGTTTTGTCGTATATTTAAATGATAATAACATTAAAGTGTAAATAATATTGTTTCTCATTATTAAATAACGAAGGCTACTAAATAATCTTTAATTTTCAATAAAAAACAACAATTAATATTTAGTAAATCCGCCATTATGCTCTATGACTTCTCTTAATCTACTGGTCATCGATCTATATAATGTGGAACAATATTCTTCAGTTATTTTCTCCCAAGCATTATTTATAACTTCCAACAAACATTCAACGTTTCTTGGTCTTACATTTGCCTTTCAAATTTCTCTTACTAACATTGCCCAAACATTTTCTACTGGATTCAAGTCTGAGCTTTTACTACACCAGTTAAGAACATTAATATTACGTGCCCGAAACCATTCGATCACTACACCAGAGTTATGCACTGAACAGTTATCTTGTTGGAAGATAAAATCATTGTTAGGGAAAAGAATCTCAACAGAAGGATCCATAACATTTTCTAAAATTCTGATATATGCTTCACTATTGAATCTTTCGCCAATATGCCATAGAACTCCAAGTCCCTGCGTAGATATCCATGTCCACATATTTAGACCACTTCTATTTGTGAAATTAACATAATTCTCGTCACACCGTGTATTCGGAGGGCGATAGACACGAATATTGCCGCTATTTGACGATTGGAAAACCTTTTCATCCGTAAAAATAACACGATTCCAAAATTGTTCGTCATAAGCAATATGCTCTAAAACAAACCCCATTCTTGCTTCTTTGTGACTATTGTTTAATAATAGTTTCTTTGCTGCTGCGTGGCATTTCAATTCAGACTGTGCTACTCTGCGACGGCCCGTACGACAGGATGCTGGAAAATTTGTTGCTGGAACAGCTTCAACTACTGTTTCAAATGGATTTGCTCTTAAATGGTTAATCAAAGCAGCATCCTGTTCAGCAGTTGACTTTCACGGACGTCCTGAGCCTGGAGTTCTATTAACTCTTCCATCATTTCGCCATCTTTTTAAAATACTTGAAACTGAGTTCTTGCTTACATTGTAAAATGCCGCAGTCTGCCTCACTGACCACCCATCGTATATTTTTGCGAATATTCCACCTTTCGTCACTGAATTTATATGCGGCATTATTACTTTCGAATTTGGAATTGTTTGACAGATGTCAAATATTCAATGTTGCAATATATGACAAATTCAAGTAGCTAGAATTAGACAACAATTTGCTATAAGAGTTGTCCCATTTTTTATTGGCCGCAACTGTACCTATGCCGTCTTTCGGAGGAGACGTAAAACCGAGATCCTGAGTCCAAGGATGTTGGGCTAGATAAAGAACCCTACCACTGGTTGGAACACTAGTGGGTTCGACAAAATTTTCGGTTAGTGGTAGAGTGCTCCCGGCGTCGGTGAATAGCCTCTGTCGCATAAATAGACAGTTCATATCACAAAATCCATAAAAATCGTGCAATCGTGCAATCCCTTTCCTAGAACTCACTCGCTAGTATTGCGCAGTGTTTGATACTGAATACACCACTCGTAGAAACCAAATGATGACAAAACATAAAGTGGCTTATGTCTCATTATCACCACCTGGGATTGTATTTTACTCACTTCATAGTGTCCCACCATTCTCTAGATACAAGATAAGTGAATTAACAAATGTAAGTTGAATTCGTTTTAAGATTTGAAACATCACTCGCCCGATTGTTAAACTGCTGACCATCAACTTAATTTAAGCCTGATCTAAACTGAGAAAAAAGATGAGTTGAATGAATTTTGAATGATATTCTCTTCATGATTATCTATTTACTAGGTAGTTATCAAACCATCATGTTAGTTTAACATTAACATAACTTTTTTGCGCGTAGCTAAGCCGCGAACACGAAATTTCGCATGAATATCCACTTTGGAAATGAATGTTTACTTGTCTTGTCAACCTCAGAGTTCACAGTTGTCAAGCAACAAACTCGCTATTCGCTACTTGCGGTTTCGGCGTAAACACCTAAAACGGCTTCGTTTAGTTGGGAATTAATTTCGTCGTGCAGTGAAACGATAAGAAGAAGTTTTACATCAACTACAACAGTTACAAAAGTCATAATGAAAGATAGATGCGCGAACGTGATAACATTTCACGAGTTTTAATGGGAGATACTTGAAGTTATATGGTGATGGCGAAGGTCATTTTTGTAATCCTAATTGAATATGATCAAAATATTATAAGTGGGGTTGATAAAATGCACTGAAATTCTCTGGAAAATGCTAGGCTGTTGACAGAGTAGTGGATAATAAAATTTGCAGAGAAGACTGAAAACAGCTGACAGTTATGTTGACTTTCGTTCGTTCGTGAGAATATAGTTGTCTCAAGAATTTAGGGATAGAGCTGATCCTTCTTGTAACGAATAAGACCATCAAATTTCAATAGAACCACGACCATTTTTTTCTCGGGGAGCTCTGTTCCCTGGCCCGAAAGTTTGCCTTCAGGAGAGAAGGTTCCTGTTCTTATGCCCACAGCCGCGACTGTCTCATGTCAGATGATTACCATAACAAGAGTCTACTGAAACAAGATTCCAGACTAAAAACAAGCCAAGGCCATTCCCAAAGGACCTTCAAAACTGTAAGCAAAAGCAATGCTTGAGATGAACAGTCATAATTGTATCGATTGTCTCGACCTCAATCGGAATATTATGCAACTTTCAATTAATTCATTATCCTTTCCTTTCCATTCAATTTTCATGTAATCCAAATATGGTGGACTCTTTTCCCAAAAACTCTTATTTTGACGGAATTACCCTTGTAAGAATTGATAAGATGAATATTTCCGTGTGTTTGTTATTCCTCCCATCGACCAATCAATCGTTGACCTACATTCAAAAACAACTTTATGGATTTGTAATAAATCCTTTTCTATGCTCCTCGAAGTTGGAAACAATATTTGAAGGCGCAGAGACGAACGAATGTAAAATATACCTACTTTTTTCCAAAAACCTTGTGAGAGGTTATAATAATAACCTAGACATTTCTTAGTAATACGCTTTACTGAAATATGACAATTTTTACAGAAAACTGTAATTGAATAAATATCTACAAATCCGCGATGGTATATAGAATTTTGGTTTGTGGTTAGATGTGGGGATGTCGCTGTTATAGCTTTCTTAACATTTTCCTTACTGGGGTTAATGTATTGATGTGACTTCAGCATTGTCTCCAATCCAGGATTAGGCTCTCTGAGCTTCTGGACCTACCTTGTACTAAAGAGGCGCAAATACGCCGAAACCGGTCTACAAGGGATGTTGTGACTTCTAATTACAAACCAGAACGGTTGGTTGTATCTTGCAGAAAAACTAACCCTGTTCAACACGCTTTAGGGCGCGTTGTATCGAACACCAAAACTCAGTTTAATAATAACTGTTGTTTAGACTGTGACATATTGATTTATTTATTATCAACAATTACATCAGTCTAAACATCAGTTATCATTAAACCGAGTTTGGGTGTTCGATACAACGCGCCCCTAGTAAAATATTACAATTTGTACTAACTCTAATTGAGTGAATATTCACTACTTTTACATTTATGATATAAAAAAACGGAAATTCTTTGCTTACGTTTTTCGGGTAGAATAGACATCGATTGCATCAGTACACACGAACGTACGTTGGTGTTTATTATTTAGAATGTTATTTCTGAAACATTAATAATATTATTTTTTTCAGGAATCCAGAAGCTCGCCACTGGAAGAATGGTATATAGTAAGATACACACGATGAGGAAATGGACGTCAAATCAGTGAGCTCGACTAGATAGTCAACAGCTAATAATATATGTTTATTTCTAAAATACTTTGTATATTTTTGTTGTTTTTTGATAATCATATACTTGTAGCAAGTTTTTCAATAAATATATTATCTTTAAATTATTCGTTGTTTTTTTCTTGATTCCCAACAGAATACATCTAGTGGTGGGTGGGCCTCAACAAAACAACACATCTCCAATAACCTACTCTCTTTCAATGTGCATTATTTATTGAGGAAAACCCAACTCTTTTGGTGTAAAAAGACAGTTTTGTTGAGTTTGTTAATGATGAAAAGATAGTTTTGTTGAGTTTGAAAAGTTGAAAACTATAGTTGGGCTACCCATTGATAGAGGGCGGTATCTACGCCCACCTCGTAAATTTATTACTCTCAGCTATGTAAGTAAGTCATCGAAAGGCTGGGAAAGCTAGTGGCGGGTGGGCCTCGACAAAACAACACATCTCCAATACCCGACTCTCTTTCAATGTGCATTATTTATTGAGGAAAACCCAACTCTTTTGGTGTAAAAAGACAGTTTTGTTGAGTTTGTTAATGATGAAAAGATAGTTTTGTTGAGATTGAAAAGTTGAAAACTATAGTTGGGCTACCCATTGATAGAGGGCGGTATCTACGCCCACCTCGTAAATTTATTACTCTCAGCTATGTAAGTAAGTCATCGAAAGGCTGGGAAAGCTAGTGGTGGGTGGGCCTCGACAAAACAACACATCTCCAATACCCGACTCTCTTTCAATGTGCATTATTTATTGAGGAAAACCCAACTCTTTTGGTGTAAAAAGACAGTTTTGTTGAGTTTGTTAATGATGAAAAGATAGTTTTGTTGAGTTTGAAAAGTTGAAAACTATAGTTGGGCTACCCATTGATAGAGGGCGGTATCTACGCCCACCTCGTAAATTTATTACTCTCAGCTATGTAAGTAAGTCATCGAAAGGCTGGGAAAGCTAGTGGTGGGTGGGCCTCGACAAAACAACACATCTCCAATACCCGACTCTCTTTCAATGTGCATTATTTATTGAGGAAAACCCAACTCTTTTGGTGTAAAAAGACAGTTTTGTTGAGTTTGTTAATGATGAAAAGATAGTTTTGTTGAGTTTGAAAAGTTGAAAACTGTAGTTGGGCTACCCATTGATAGAGGGCGGTATCTACGCCCACCTCGTAAATTTATTACCCTCAGCTATGTAAGTAAGTCATCGAAAGGCTGGGAAAGCTAGTGGTGGGTGGGCCTCGACAAAACAACACATCTCTAATATCCTACTCTCTTTCAATGTGCATTATTTATTGAGGAAAACCCAACTCTTTTGGTGTAAAAAGACAGTTTTGTTGAGTTTGTTAATGATGAAAAGATAGTTTTGTTGAGTTTGAAAAGTTGAAAACTATAGTTGGGCTACCCATTGGTAGAGGGCGGTATCTACGCCCACCTCGTAAATTTATTACCCTCAGCTATGTAAGTAAGTCATCGAAAGGCTGGGAAAGCTAGTGGTGGGTGGGCCTCGACAAAACAACACATCTCCAATATCCTACTCTCTTTCAATGTGCATTATTTATTGAGGAAAACCCAACTCTTTTGGTGTAAAAAGACAGTTTTGTTGAGTTTGTTAATGATGAAAAGATAGTTTTGTTGAGTTTGAAAAGTTGAAAACTATAGTTGGGCTACCCATTGGTAGAGGGCGGTATCTACGCCCACCTCGTAAATTTATTACTCTCAGCTATGTAAGTAAGTCATCGAAAGGCTGGGAAAGCTAGTGGTGGGTGGGCCTCGACAAAACAACACATCTCCAATACCCGACTCTCTTTCAATGTGCATTATTTATTGAGGAAAACCCAACTCTTTTGGTGTAAAAAGACAGTTTTGTTGAGTTTGTTAATGATGAAAAGATAGTTTTGTTGAGTTTGAAAAGTTGAAAACTATAGTTGGGCTACCCATTGATAGAGGGCGGTATCTACGCCCACCTCGTAAATTTATTACTCTCAGCTATGTAAGTAAGTCATCGAAAGGCTGGGAAAGCTAGTGGTGGGTGGGCCTCGACAAAACAACACATCTCCAATACCCGACTCTCTTTCAATGTGCATTATTTATTGAGGAAAACCCAACTCTTTTGGTGTAAAAAGACAGTTTTGTTGAGTTTGTTAATGATGAAAAGATAGTTTTGTTGAGTTTGAAAAGTTGAAAACTGTAGTTGGGCTACCCATTGATAGAGGGCGGTATCTACGCCCACCTCGTAAATTTATTACCCACAGCTATGTAAGTAAGTCATCGAAAGGCTGGGAAAGCTAGTGGTGGGTGGGCCTCGACAAAACAACACATCTCCAATATCCTACTCTCTTTCAATGTGCATTATTTATTGAGGAAAACCCAACTCTTTTGGTGTAAAAAGACAGTTTTGTTGAGTTTGTTAATGATGAAAAGATAGTTTTGTTGAGTTTGAAAAGTTGAAAACTGTAGTTGGGCTACCCATTGACAGAGGGCGGTAGCTATGCCCACCTCGTAAATTTATTACTCTCAGCTATGTAAGTAAGTCATCGAAAGGCTGGGAAATTATACTCGGGCAGCGCAGCCCACTGTTCATACAGACATCTACAGCGTGAGTAAAGTAAAGCTACTGATTTCATGGTCGATTGTTGTATTAGGCTGGAAGGACGGAAGTAGGAAATGAAAGAAACTAGCAATTATAAAGATCCATTTAATCATAACATATCAACTCTGTGATCATATTGTATGTAGAGTTATTTTACATATTCACTAATAAAGAACATTGGATTGTAAAGTGTAATATTTCAAATCTGTACAAACTATGTTAAAATATGTACATAAAAATAAACAATTAAATTAACAAAATGTTTAAAACTTATTGTATATATGTATAAATGAATTTTTCCACGTAACATTTTCAAAATAATAATAATAATAAAATATAATATTTATGGAAAATATCAATGATTAGCCAAATATGTACAAAGTTATAAGACTAGAGTCATATTCATCAGAAACGGTATATATGATAGCTCTGTTTTCCTGTATACAATAGGATGAAGATAACAAAATAAATAATAGTTAAGAAAAAGGTTTAATAAGGAGGTAAAATTATATGTCTTACACAGGAGTAAAGTGCCTTTTCTTGCCTAGTAATACAAATAGCTATTCATTACCTTCTCCGCATACACTTCCTCCCCTAAGAATGACTTCTATATTTAGTTCGTATTTTAAATGATATAAAATAATTCCAATCTGTCACTAGAAATTTTTGTACGAGCTCAGATCATTTTACAAACACTGAGAATTCAGACCAATTTCTTAGTATTTACAAATTTAGATATCGTTTTCGATTGTTAACACGCTTTGGTAATTTTCATAAAACGCGATCAGATAAAATTACAAGAGCCTTTTTATCGCATTCTTGAATATTTTTTGTTTCGTGCTTGTACCGATGTTCTCTCGGAAAATTATAGTTCAAGTTGTATTTTCATTAGAAACTTGTCATGATTTGAAAGTCTGATTTTTATGAAAAGCTGCCAGACGTTTTGAGTTTTCTATAGATAATACTTTGATGACATGTTTTGAGTCAACTTCATTATAAACACATGCAAATTATTTTTTGATAATTTTATTCCGAAGAACGTAACAAAATATGGCTCGCTTTCTCTAGTGCGTAATGGACAGCGACTGAATTAATCAGTTGTTGAAGGTATATCGCTGAGTACAGTCAGTAAAAGTTTGTCTTCGAACTACCCTTCCGTTTTTTTGTCTGTCCATAGTAATGTATGGTCGTGGGTCCACAGGGCAACTTGAGTCAGTTCACCCAGGATAAAAGTCAAAGGTCCTTTCTTTTAAACGTTCAATAAGATGTACTTTATATACTCATACAGGAATAAATAGTTATTTATACTATAATGGATGTAAGTAATATTTACTTGTCGAGAACGATTTTGCGCACGAGCGATCCCGAGAGTTGGTAATCAAGTTCGCAACTGGTAAATATACTCACATATCGTGAGGTATATAAAATTTTTCCTCCTTCCCACAGAATCTATTCTTGGATTTTTATTTAATTCGATACTTTTCGCATGAAATATGGATATCTCTGACCGGTTTCTATAGCGTCGTAAGCATTGTTATTTTATCAACAACGTCAAGCTGACAGTTTATCAAAATTTGAGAGAAATTGAAATTATTGATTTGTATAACAGCCATATGGATATACAAGAATAAGAAAATATCGCTTGTCTCCTGTATTAAAGTCTCTATCAAGCTTATGGTGTGAATATTCCATGCTGAAGTCTACCCTTTTCATAGAGAAAAACAGATATTTTCAAGTGTCCTAAACCTCCAGCAATTTAGAAAAGAAAAAATCTAATGTCTTTGAGTTTGAAGCCCCCGATGATATTTATTCAATGTTGAGGGTTGTAATATTAATGGGAACTACTCCGTTCTAGTTAACTGTATGCAATGAAAATGGACAATGTTGAATTGAGGAATGAAGTCTTAATTGTTACCTTTCCTGATTCCAAAAATGGAATAGCACCTAAATTTACAGTGACTAAAAGTAACAATGAGAAGGTTTGTTATTCAATTGATTCATATACATAAATACAAAACACATTTTATATTGCATATCACCCAAGGGTGGTACGTTGACTAACAACCCGTCGTTAAGGGCAATCGATCCGTTTTTGATAATTGTTACTAACGTCCTTCAAAACTGTGTCAACATGTGTAGTTTGCAAAATAGGGGGGAGAAAGAAGCACTTTATGACCCAATAATTTGTAATATTTATTGTAAGATATACTATCGTACAACTACGCTGATCACGATTATGATGTTTAAATTGACCCCCCGAACACCTGGAGCTCAGGAACGCCGACGGACGTCATCTCCGGAGACTATCCCGAACTTTATGCGAGAGAGGAGAGAAAATAGGCACCCGGGGATTTTTGGGTCGCTGAATTCGAATATACTATCGGCGAACACCTCAAGGACACCTAGTGGGCCCCAACCTGGACGCGGACGTCATCTTCGAGAATTTTTCTGGAAATATCGACAATAACGAACCGAAAATCGTTATGGGGGCTTTTTGTGTGCGCTAAATCCGAATTGTATGTTAAAAACGACCACCCGAACACCTGGTGCGCCCTAACCTGGCCCTGAACGTCATCCCCGATGGTTTTCTAGATATAATTGAAAAAACCACCCGAAAATCATTGAGGGGGGGGGTTTTTTGGGTAACTGAAATCAAATATGGCACCGGCCAACACACCACGGACACCTGGTGCACCCTAACCTGGCTCTGAACGTCATATCTGAGGGTTTTCCAGGCACAATTGAAAAAAACCAACCAAAAACTTTAATGGGAGTTTTTCGGGTCGCTGAATTCAAATATGGTTCCGACGAGCACCCAACAGACAACCTTTTTCAATTGTGTCTGGAAACCCCTCGGGGATGACGTTCAGAGCCAAGTTAGGGTGCACCAGGTGTCCGAAAATTGTTGGCCGGTGCCATATTTGATTTCAGCGATCCAAAAAAACCCCCTAACGATTTTCGGGTGGTTTTTTTCAATTATGTCTGGAAAACCCTCGGGGATGACGTTCAGAGCCAAGTTAGGGTGCACCAGGTGTCTGAGGATTGTTGGCCGGTGCCATATTTACGAAGTTATTAAAGGCCTCTCAAAATATGCATTTTTGGCTGCAGAAATGCAACTTCCGGTTTGTAATAGGTACAAATGATACAAATAATTTTTGCAAGCGAATACAAAAAACCGCATTCCGATCCTAAAATATTTCCTATCAGAATGCTTCATATCCTCGACTATACGTACGCAGTAGAAACAAATTCAACAGTATAATATCAGTAAAGTTTCTCAGTTTACCAATAATTGTAATATAATACATTTCGATTGTTTGGGATGCTCACATATCATGACGAATATTTATTGTTTGGCCGAAATTTCACTAATTTGAATTATAGGATGAATTATTAGATTGCTAATAACAAATAATCATGACGTATATATTAATGATGACATTTGTTTGTTTTCCACAATAATTAATTACAGTTAAACGGAAAATAACTAGAAACTGGACGGATCATTATTCATATACATTTTTAAATAATTTTTAATACTGAGTGTTCCAGAAGATAAATGGTTAAGCAACTTTACAGGGGCTAAATCCTTGACTGAGTAGAGCTTCTTGAGAGAACAGATATTTTGTCTTCTTTAATGCAGTCATGAAAGAACAAGAAAGATGAAGACAAAATATATGATCTTTCGGGAAGTTCCTCTCCCTCAGTCAAGAGTCCGGCTTCAGTTACTCTCTTATGCAATCCTTTTTGAATCCACAAAACGGTTCCGGACCTATGTTAAAGCCTTCTTTAGCTAACTGGTCTGCGAATTCATCACCTGAAAACCTCTCATGTCCTGGCACCCATACTAGAGACACTGTATTGTCTCCTTCCAGCCTGCTTATTTAATAGTTCTCTACAGTTTTCTACCAGTCTAGACTTAGTGTTTGGATTACAAAAAATTTAACCTTGTGACACTATGTAAGTTTAGGTTAGGTGGTGGGTAGAGCTGGCGTTAGTCTTCTGTCACTGGAATCTAATGAATTATTGTAACGCTCCGATTTAATTAAAGTACTTCGTCTAGGCTTCAATCTCCTAACGAGGCTCCATAGCCTGGACAAAGGCTTTTTGAGGTAGCTTGTAGCCATTGGTTTTTCCTCGCCAAGTTCTAGAAAACGCAGTCTTGTGAGGCCTTCACAGTGGCACAACACATGTTCTGCCGATTTCTCTTCCTCTTGACAGAACCTGCAGGTCTGTTTCTGACAATTTTATAATACTTATATGACTGGTGAGTCTGCAGTGTCATGTCAGTAAACATACTATAATTCTAACAGCCTTTCGGCTTTTTAGCAGCAGGTCCTCTGTTACTTTGGCCGATGTCGTTTGATGAACTTTTTGGCCTGTATCTTTTCAGGGGCTGTTCCCCACCATTCCAGAACCTTAGTTTGCTTCCATTTTTCAATGTCTGCCTTTTTGTATGTGTTAGCTACACCGCAGAAGGGTTCCGGGCCAATTCAGGGAGCATTTGTTTCTTCTCGAGCCAGTTCGTCAGCTTCTTCATTGCCCTTATGTCCTTTGTGTCCTAGAAATAGTATGTTATGACTTTCTAGCTCAGATAGGGCACGCATGCAGTCCCATACCAATCGTGAATTGACCTGGCAGGAATCTAGTGCCTTTAGTGCAGCCTGTCGGTCCGAGTTTATAAAAATTGTTTTGTTATTCACTCCCTGCTTTGCTATTTCTCTTGTACAGTGTTCAATGGCAGTTACTTCCGCCTGAAACACTGTGGCATATATTCCTAGGCTTATGTGGATTTTAGTCCTTGGCTTTGCTCTGTAGACACCGGCTCCAACTCCATTAGGGGTTTTTGAGCCGTCCGTATACCAGATGGATTGTGCCTCTATTGGTGGATCGGTCTCCCAGTCATCATTTTCTGGTAATTTTTTTGAGAATTTGTACTTCGGAATGACCATGCAGTCTACCGACATTCCTATAACGGGATCTGCTTTTATTTCCTCGTACAGCCTCTGGTATTTAGTACCGTGTAGTCGGCTTATTGGCGCCTGACCTTGGAGTAGCATGTGTGCGAGTTTAATCTAAGAGAGCGTAGAGTGTGCTCCAAGCTTAAGTGAGGAGGAACAACCTTTTATAGTTGTTCAAACAATGTATTCAATACGTTCAAATAAAAAAGTGAGCACAGTATTTTTCAATAATCATCGTTTACCTCTAAAACATACAAATATTTTCGAATGCTTGTTAAATGCTGTTATTACACATAACATTTATTAAACCTTTGTGAGAAATTGTCAATAAAGTACGGCCATGGCATAGAATTTTCGCGATCACAAATATACATTCATCCTGATAATACTCCCGGCCAAACAAAAACATCACAATCCATGACATGCAATCGCAATAAAACCGATGATTTTTCGTTCGAAAGCAGAACGGAATAATCCCTCTAATGAATATTTCAGGCAAAGATTGATACAACTGTCGACACAGTCTCGTCGATAATCGATTATAGTTATCCAAGATTTCCCAAGATGGGTCACGTTTGGCAAATAGAGGACTTTATCAATCGAATGAACGGTGGCAAGTGCTTGTCCGTCAGTTTGTAAATTCTAAATCAGACGTTGCCGCCGAACATGACGTGGAAAATATTAATTTTCCAATCGGAAAGGGAGGGACCGGTACAAAGGGTGCGCTGGTTGAACTCCGAATATTGTAATAGCTCGTGGTCGTGATAACTAAAAGCCGAAAAAGGTGTACAAGTGAGAACAGTTTTAATTTCATTGAAATGGTGAAAGAAAAATTTGATGCGAGTTAATTGAGATTTCAAATAACGATATTTATTTGAAAACAAAGTAAATAGCCCAATCGGATTAGGATTTAACGTTGGGGGGGGGGGGTCACTGGCAGTCTAAATTTTGTTTTGCGTGGTATTCGATCTGTTGCGTCATCCGCTATCTTGAACTTAAAGGTCTATTTTTGTTTATTGAATAACTTGTTTTTTTTTTAGTATGGGCATCAACTACTTAGAATTATTAGCCCATCTACAGATGTATCAAGTTCCAATTTTTTTTTTTCAAATTTCTCCATAAAGCTTATTTTATCTAAGAAAGGTAAGTATTATTTTAGCCATATTTATATTGTTTAAACATTTTGTCACATTTTCAGGTACGCCTAGCTGCCGCCTGCTAATTGCGTATTTGGCGCAATCAATTAGAACATGCTGCACTGTTAATGGGGTTCGACAGGTGTTGCAAATTGGTTGTCTTTGTCCTCTCAGCATATAGCACGTATGACCAATTCTTAGTCTTGCAATTATTGTTTGTTCCTTTCGGCTAAATTTTGTAAATGTGTTTTCTACTTCGGTGGATGGCTTTATTTCTTTAAGATGTGTTTGTTGACTCATCCATTCTCTGTTCCAATTTTGTAATATTTTTTGTTTCAAGTGATTTTGTTGATCTTGGAATCTTATAGGAATGTCTTCAACTATTTCACTCTTCGCTGCCTGCTTGGCTGCTTCGTCAACAAGTTCGTTGCCTTGAATCCCCACATGACTGGGTATCCACATAAACTTTACTGTCTTGCCTTGTTCTTGAAGCCAACATAGTGAAGCATGAATTCTTTTGACTAAAGGGTCTTTGTTGAAAGTATTTTCAATCGCTTGAAGTGAACTAAGAGAGTCACTAAATATTAGTGTTGTTTGGATGTCAAGCTGATCTATATATTTCAATGATTGCCAGATTGCATATAATTCGCACGTATATACACTTGAACTCCAAGGAAGAGTCCAGGAGAATTTTTGATTGTTACATACGAAAGCGCTTCCACAACCTTCATCTGTTTTCGAACCATCCGAATATATAATATGACATCATCCCTGCTGTTCCAGTATGAGATTAATTTCTGTCATATAAATGTCTTTTGTGTTGTCTTGTTTTTTATAAAATAAATAGTACATTCTTTGTATACATGTGGCTTTTTATTTGTCCAAGGCGCAGTCTCATATTCATCAATAGGGTATGTGCTGATCAATGTTTCCTGTAAGCTTTCGATTAACTCATGAAGTCTTTGAGTTGCTGGTCTGGTAATAGTGCTTCGACCCTCAAACATGGCCAACTGTTCTTTCGAGAACATCTTAGTGTATACTGGGTGTGATTGTTGAGACCACATCTTAATTGCGTAGTTACTTAGCAGGGTTTGTCTCCGATATTTTAAAGGAGGTACACCAGTTTCACTGCATAAAGAAAGATATGGACTTGTTCGGAATGCTCCCAATGCCAATCTCAAAGCTTTTCCTTGTATGGATTCTAAAATTTGTAATTTTGATTTTCGTGCGGATGAATATAATGATCGATCCGTAAGCAATTCGAGAGAGAATTATAGTTTTGTACAATGATATTAGCATTTTCCAGTCACAACCCCAAGTTAAATGTGAGGGGGTAAATTTTTGTTTGATTAACAACTCGTTTATTGCCAATTTTGCATGAAAAATTGTTATGAACAAAGTTGTTTGAACTAAAATTTCCTACAATTTTAAAATTCTCAATTTCCAGTTTTCTCCTGAAATATTCTATTTAAAAAAATGTTATATTAATTTTTGCAAATAAGTACTAATATATTTTTTATAAAATACCAAAATCCGGATAACGGTTGAACAACCAATTATAAGATTTTACTCTCTCGCTTCTAAGGAAATTTGATTTCATTTTCGTTTAAAATTGAAAATAAACGTCTTAATGCGATGATAAAATTTTACCCGACGAAAAAATTGTAGACGATTTTATTATAAACAACTTTGTTTACAACAATTTTTCATGAGAAATTAACAATAAACGAATTGTTAAACAAAAATTCACCCCTCTTGCAGGGTATAAAACGAAAAATATCGATTTTGATGGGAACCAAAATTGTAGGAAATTTTATTCTAAGCATCTTTCGTGAGTACCATTTTTTGTGTAAAACTGAAACAAACGAGTTATTCAATAAACAAAAATTGACCCTAAAATTCAAGATGGCGGATGACGCATCGGATCCAGTACCACGCAAAGGAAAATTGCTACATAAAATTTTTGCTGGCTTCACCATAGCCTAATCAAAGTACACATAAAACCTCACAGAAAACTTGAAAATTCAAAATTGGGTATTTAAAAGGGTGGTGTTTAACATGAGAAAAAGTTTACGATGTTAGGCATGCAATTTTCCGGAATATCGTCGAGTGAAAATTTTTGTTTTTGTTTTTTCGCTCTAATTGTTTAAATAATAAATATACAGAAAAACTTCCAAATCACAATTTGTAGCTGATGCACTTATCTACAAATTTTGTCAAAAACGTTTTTTTGTAAATTGAAAAGTTTACGAGATAAAATTAATTTCAGTGGTATTCAATTCGTGGTTACGCGCGAACGGCCCGTGAGCCAAATTTATTAACCGCTCGACTTAAAAGTTGATAATTTTGGACATATGACATTCTGAAAAAATAAATAAACTCATGTAGAATGTAAAGAAACATCTCAACTTTTAGATAAAAATACTTTCAAATTTGAAAAACTAGATTTTCTGACTGTAATATCCGTTTATTATAATTCCTATTTAATTAATACTTATCCCAGCGAAAATTCCTTTTGGATTTAGCATTGCAAATGAGCATAAAACATTATTATTATGAAAGCAAAGCCATCAATATTTAGAATTTTAAACGAATGCTTCCTAAAAATCTGTTTTTTTTGTATGCTCAAATTTAGTTGTTTTTGACTTCATTCAATTATATCTTTTTTCGAAATTAATATAATTCAATGAAACTTTACTACTAAACACTTTAAAGCATCTACTTTCGAAACTACTATACAGTTTTTCTATTAATATCAAATTTTTTGAATAATAGACAATTATTTAAAATAAATACTTAAATCAGAGGTCTGTAAGCAAACCTCCTATAACTTTTTATACCGTATAAATGATATTATCTAAAAATTTGTGAACTTTATAATGAACCAATTAAGAAGTGATCGCGATACAAAAGAACACACCTATGGCTCAGGTAAGAGAGAGAAGGGAGCACAAATTAAGGTGAAAAAGCAGGTGAGAGAGCGTGGAAAATCGATGATATTACATTAAAAAAATTTAAAAAAATTTTTTTTCAATGTATTTGTAGATACCCCATTTTAGAACACATTTCATATGAAATTTTTTTTTCTAAATGTCATGTTTATTTACTATCGTAAAATTAAAAACACGAAAATTGATGATGTTCAAAAATACTACTATGGAAATTTTGTAGACAAATGTATTAGCTACAATTTTTGATTTGAACATTTTTTCTGTGTTCTCATTATTTAAACAATTAGAGCGAAGAAACAAAAACAAAAATTTTCACTCGACGATTTTCCGGAAAATCGCATGCCTAGCATTGTAAAGTTTTTCTCATGTTAATCACAACCCTTTTAAATACTCAATTTTGAATTTTCAAGTTTTTTGTGTTTTTTGCGGCATTTCACGGATATTTTGTGTACTTTGACTACGCTACCACGTTTTTGAGCTAATCCGACTTGGCTAAAAATTTACCTCCACGAGGGAGTATTTGCAACTAGTTTTAGGCTATAAAATACAAAGAAACAAATAATACATATTTAATATCATCTACTTTGCATTACATATATTAATAAAACAACAAATAAGCGAATATGATTATCTTCCATACCTTGCACCCTATCTGCTCTGGACCCGGAAGGAGCTGCAGTCCCTCGACTTTCCAAGACCGAAGCCTTCTGGGGCCTTTCTCCTTCGACGCTTTCCTCGTTACTCACGAGGTAGAGTGTGGCTATCGTCGCTAAACATTTCAATTTCATGTTTCCCCTTTTGAAGTGCTTGTGCCGCACAACGAACTCCAGACCTAACACAGATGATTCCAGACCTTCTCGACCTAGAACAGGAGAAAGACAACTTGTCAACAAAAGATAAATCAGTTTTGTCGGAAACGATATTTTAAAATGAAGCTGTGTAAATTATGTTTATTATATTAAAAAAATATTAATAATAGTCCAGTCTATTTTGACATAAGAATAGTGGTCAAATAACAAAAATTCCCGGAGAGCCAAATATTGGTGGAGAGCTGGGGTTTACCATTACAAATAAAGTTTCAAAAATCCCCATCGATCCTATGTGTGCTACAAAAGTTATTCGGTGTCAAAGGTCAAAATTTGAGGTTTTTTTTCTCGAAAACGGTGAGTTTTATCAAAAAAAAACTTCACACCAAATTTGTAGATATTAAAATTCTCTACAAAAATGGTATTTGTGATTTTTTTCTAAGAGTTACCATTTCTGAGATATCGCGTTTCTAAGAGTCACATTATATGCACATATAAGCCACGTATATACATAATCAGACACTTAAGACTGACTGCGTTAAAGTATTTACAGAAATTGTGTCCACACCTCAAACAATAATTACAGAAGGAATTCACTTTCTTCTTGCGGTTTATGGAGCTCCAAACAAAAATTACTTGCATTGATAAATATCGATACTTAACTTTTGTAAAACATATGCGAAACAAGAAACAAGTACAACTATCATGTCTTCCTCCAAGATCGGCATCTGCTATTCAACACTTGTATCGAGTATACTATCAAGTTTCAAACATGGCTGGGCAATCAACTGAACCCAGAAGACTGGGGTTGAAAATTGTTAGATATACTCTGGAACCGATTCAAACTTTACTCCCAACTGCTGCAGAAAAACTCCTCAACACTAATTTTTGCGATTGCAAAAAAGGCTGTAGTGCCAAATGTGGCTGTAAAACTGTCGGGCTGCTGTGTTCTCAAGCGTGTACCAATTGCCAAGGTCACTCTTGCTCAAATGTCCAGTTGAGTACAATAGAGGAAGATTCCTGTGAGATTAATGAAGAGAAAAAATGACTCAGCAACATAGGACAGTTTATTAACATCCAGCAAGAGGAAGAGGAAAAAAAAATCGAAGAAGACATGACTGTTGAAGTAGATATCTTCTATAAGTTCCTTGTGGCATTACTTGTTATTTTTTCTTATTGTGGTTTGATTCCCAAGAAAATAAGAAAAAATGTTGAAGTAGACTTTCAACAGTATGAATCTGAATAAAATAACTGAAGAAATCAAAACAATAGTTAACCCAATAATCAATATAAAAAATAATTTAATATCTAGAACTTGACGGGCATTGTTCCTTTAGATTATCAAAAAATTGTCATGACAGTTAGTGGAGTGGGCCTACAGTGGAAAGCACGGTGAAAAACAAGCCGAGTACACTACCTCACAGGTGGCGTGGAAATGTGTGCACATCATGTATAATGTGACTCTTAGAATGGCGATATCTCAGGAATGGTAACTCTTAGGAAAAAAATCATGAAGACCATTTTTATAGAGAATTTCAAGATCTATAAATTTGGTTTTTTTGATAAGACTCACCGTTTTCGAAAAAAATCCCAAAAACCTCCAATTTTGACCTTAGACGCCGAATAACTTTTGTTGCACACATAGAATCGATGGGGATTTTTGAATATTTATTTGTAATGGTGAACCCCCACTCTCCACCAATATTTGGAATGTTTGATATTTTAAATGTCTATATTGACCGGAGTTTAATAGGAAATATTAGAATTTATTTGAAAATCGATCGATGGACTTATTGCAAACCGATCTGCTTGAGTCCCACGTGACAAATATCAAAGCACCGGTCGTTAAAATTAATTAGACAGTTGCGACACAGTCTAACAAACGTAAAACAAATAATGATAAAAATAATTTTGTGTTTATACAGGTTCTCTTGTAGGCAATCTAAAAACTTACGATAAAGTTACAGTAGCTTTGGGAAAATGAGAGAGAATCTAATTCACTGCCATGTTGTATGAAATTAAAAGTAAACATTGCAATTTGTTAACTTAATGTAACGGTTATTAATTAAGGAAAGTTCCAACGTTATTATTTCGAAATGCATATTAGAAATAAAGCTGCTTGTAAATAAAACTTGTAAAACTAAAGAAATATACGAGGATATATTGAAAAATTCTTAGCCTACTATAGAACCAAACAAAATTTCAATATCAAAATATTTTATTACCCAACATATTCTCCTCTTAATTGGATACATTCATTACAGCGAACTTGCAACGTCTCTAGACCTTTCAAGAAAAATGTTTTTTCTTGCTCTGCAAACCAGAATTTCACAGCTTTTATTACCTCCTCGTTGGAAGAAAATTTACGACCTTTTAAACTTTTTTTCAGTTGAGGAAAGAGATGATAGTAGGACGGAGCCAAATATGGTGAATAAGGGGGGTGTTCTAGTAATTCAAACCCTAAATCACGAATTTTTTGCATGGCAAAATTAAATTTGTGTGCAGGGGCGTTGTCCTGCAAAAAGAAAACACCTTTGGATAGCTTTCCGCGTCTTTTCTCTTTAATTTTTTCCCGTAGAGTGGTCAGTAATGTCGAATAGTAATCTCCAGTTATTGTTCTACCCTTATCCAAAAAATCAATCATGATTACTCCATGGCAATCCCAAAAAACTGAAGCAAGAACTTTTCCAGCAGATTTTTGGACACGAAACTTCTTAGGTCTTGGAGAACCAGAGTGTCGCCATTCCATCGATTGTTGCTTTGTTTCTGGATCGTAGAAATGTACCCATGTCTCATCCATAGTAACAATTCGGTTAAAGAAGACATCGTTACATCGTTTTCAAATCGGGCACAGATCGAACGCGATGCTTCTAGCCTTGCACGCTTTTGGTCAACATTCAAACATTTGGGGATCCATTTTGCAGCAATGTTTCTCATGTCCAAATTGACGTGAGCTATATGATGAACGCGTTCGTATGAAATATTCAGTGCTTCAGATATCCGTTTTAGCCCAATTCGACGGTCTGATAAAATCATGTCATGAACTGCATCGATATTTTCGGGGACTGATACAGAAACTGGCCTTCCCGATCGGTCATCATCTTCAATGGAAAATTTACCTCTTTTGAAGCTTGCAGTCCAATTTTTCTCGGTCGCATACGAAGGACATTGATCACCAAGGGTATTAAGCATATCTTCGTAAAACTGCTTACCTCTTAACCCTTTTAAATACAGGTACTTGATGATGGCTCGATACTCCAATTTTTCGATTTTCACAATTTCGGTGGACATCTTTTTTCTTTTAATTTATTGCGTAACTCTGGTTTACTTTTTTTGACGTCGAGCTTCACACTGACACTTCTAATAAGTTATTGTTCGTTGCTATGGTAACGCAAGATTTTGTTTATGCATGGAACATCCTCGTATGTACTTATGAGGGAGTCTGATTAAAACGATCTTGGAAGTAGAAGGACTAACGGTTGGAGTATTTAATAAAGTTAACATGGACTTTAATAGTTATTTATACTATAAGGGATGTAACTAACATTTACTAGTAGAGAACGATTTTGCACCCGAGCGATAGCGAGGAATGGCAATAAAGTTACAGTCCTAGAGCCATCTCCAGTTTTAGACCTATCGGTATACATTATCTGTCTCTGTTAAATGGAAAGGGGTAAAACAAGACGATTTAAGACGAGGATAAGGAATCATCTACTCCCATGACAACCTGTATGAAGTAAATATCCAATCTTCGTTTTTTTATATATATATATTATCAATAACCCAATTACCATTTTACAATGGTGTAGGGTAAAAGATTTCATTATTTAACAATATATTTTTTCTTATATTTGACCACTAGGTGGTAATATCTTCGTGAACAAATTTTGCCCATTCCTTCTTAATTCTTGCTAATATTCTTGCCTCATTCCATGATTTTCCCTTTTCTTGAAGTATTTTTCTTACACTGCGGTCCCATGTTTCTCTCGGTCTTCCACGTTTTCTCTTATTCGTTTTTCTTGCCTCCCATACTCGCTTAACTTGTCTGAAATTTGGCATTCTTTGTAGGTGTCCCCACCATCCCAATTTTCTTGATTGGATATAGTCTAGGGTCGATTTGATTTCTAAATCCTTCCTTATTTTTGTATTTCTTACTTTATCTATTCTTTTGACCCCTTTAACTCTTCTTAGATATTTCATCTCTACTGCTTGTATCTTGCTCCTTTGTCTGCCTGTCAATGTCCATGATTCACAACCAAAAGTCAGAATTGGTCTGTAGATAGTTTTAAATACATTTATTTTTGTCTTCATGGATATCTCTTTTTTGTTTATAAACGCCTGGTTCATTGCATAATACAATTTTAGTGTTTTTTGCACTCTATCGTTTATCTCTTTTTCATTTCTCCCGTTCTCTTGTAGTTCTACTCCTAGATATTTGAAGCTTGTTACTTGTTCGTTTTTTTAATAACGTTAAAACGCTTTTTCTATAAAAGTGATAACATCCAGTGTATTGTATTCATTGTAGTAGTAATTTGGTGTTTTTATGGTGATTACACATATGCACATCAATCTATTTTAACGTCACTCATCGGTCTCGCACACACACACACACACACAACATGCCATTTTTAACTTTATGTGCAATACATTTTACACAATATACTGCATGTCAAGGCATGTTACGTCTCTCGACAACCGAGTTCAGATCTATAAAGTCAATTTAAAGCAATACAACGTTTCTTTTCTATCTGGCTGTGATGCCCTACGCCAGTTTCTCATGGCACGTCGAGGGAGTTTAAGGGAATTTACTTTGATATAAATGTTATAGAGAGTTTGTGTCAAACTCCACAAAAGTATAGTTGAAACTTGCCTAAAGATTGGGAAGTGAAGAGTAAAATATAAAATGACAACATCGCGAATGGAGTATAGTAAAGGTATCCCATTTGAACTTATTAAAAATATCCAATACCAACTATTCAAATTCATCTTAAATTCAAATTCGAACTATAGTAAAAGTCACGAATCTTTCTCGTTGCGTCATAACTCATAAGCATCCGAATCTAATCAATAAGACAGTTTTCACCAGCGGCGCATCATTATTTGATAGTTCGGCATGTATTTCTGGTGATCTAATTATGAGAAGAAATAAATAAAAAGCAAATTTAACGTATCATAGACTAAAATTTGAAATTCTACAAATAAATTGTTATGAAACTCATCTCTTGAAAAGCATTTAACGAAAGAAGTGGTCCGCCATTAACCAATTCCTTTTGGAAATACCTATTCATGTAATTTTACAATACACTCACGTTTACTTTCGTCCAAACGTTTACCAGGCATTTTGTCGGAAAATATCACAATAAATTTAAATGAACTGTACCTGTTTAAAGTAATGACTATGACGACGAACTTCAATGGTGACAGAATGATTCCCGCATAAAGTGACGTTTCGTTTTGTAAGTACAATCGTTGTCACAACATAAGACAGAGTGACAATCCGATAGAGACGTGGAGGCGTAGCTTAATTCAGGCACAAAAGACATACTTATGTACCATTTGTTTTAATTGAACATACGCTGTCAGTGATATCCACATAAAATTAGAGTGTCTTTGATACATTCAGGAAAGTATGACGTATCGAGAAACATTTGTGACTTTTACTGTATAACTAAACTATCTCAACACAACATTATTAAACGTACAATAATCCTTAAAAGCTCTTCATTCACTAAAGAACAGCCCGTCACTCAACAATAAAGCTTTTGTCTTGAAACGATATTTACTGGACGTATCTGAGAGTTTAGGCGGGAACACATTGTTGTGACGTGTTGTGACACGTTATGTCGTGACGAGTCGTTAACATGCTACTTTGATGCATCATGACGTAAGTGTGCAGCAATGGAGGTGTTTTTGCAAACTCGTCTCTCGGAATTTCCTTATAATAAATTGAATGTTTCTGATGATACGAGGCTTTCCCACTAAAACCATACCTATTACGACCCGGCATCCCATAGCAGCAAATGAGCCCGAAAAAATGTTTAACAATAGACATTCGAGGGCTAGGAGAGTAATAGAAAATAATTTTTGGATCCTTGTTACAAACATATGGCAATACAACCCGATTTTGTTGATGACATAGTGTATTGTGCCATTTGCCTTCACAATATGTTATGCTGCAGCAATGATTTTGAGCCAGAAAACTCGGGATGCTTTCCGCAAAATTTAGAGAGTACTTTGTATCAGATACTGGCAGTGTACCGTGGCAATTAGAAACTGTAGGACATTACACGAAATGTAAATCTAAATTTATCTGTACTGTTCATGTCTTTTGCTATCGCCTCCCAAGCCTCTTGTCTCATATTTTTATTTCGGTAATGCTGAGACTTTATGTTAAGAAAACATTCATGATTTCTTACGTTTTCAATAAGGACAATTTCATCCATTCCTTCAAAAATGAAAGCGCTACGCTGCTACTTGCGGTCGAAAACGTTCTGACACTGGTGTTGGCGGTTTCACGGAAATTTTGTTCGATTGCATCGTAGCATCAGGTGAATGTGCACGCTGCACATTTAAATATACGATAAAGAATGTTTGATTTCATTAAAGCGGCGTAGCATTACGACACAGCACAACACGACAGAACAATGAGATCCTGCCTTTAAACATGTGATCAGCTGCCAAGCAATCGGACGTCTTCGGTGATGACGGCCTGTACTATTCTCTATTTGGGACAATTCTAATTATTTTCTAATTTTTAAAAAATTAGCCACATACCTAACAATTTGAAGAGGTATAATCACCACAACAATTCTTGAGAATCAAAACTATATAAATTATGAGATAAATAAACGATTAACGTCATTGCTTTGATACTGATAACCATCCAAACAAATGAATGCACTATATTAGTTAACATTTTTTGTCAACATCCTTATTCTTAATAAAATCCTTCATAAAAACAAATTTAAATTATTTTACTCACCTAATACCATTGTTTCAGGTCCTTTAAGAAATTTTGGATCAGCAGGTTCCCCGTTTATCATCCAATTGAGCTGCGCCGCTGGCTTTGATTTGCCTGATGTGCAATTCACACGAACGGTATCGCCCACTTGATAGCGAGGACGTCCACCTGATATTTTCGGACCTTCCTCTGGAAGAGCTGAAACAGAAAAAATAACATTCAATGGCTTCCAGCAAAGATGGGAAAATCTAACGGAAGGAGACAGCGTTGCCGGATGTTAAGATATTTTCCATAAATTCATACAAATTAGTTTTCATTTTATTCCTCAGACTTTTGATTCTGGTTTTTTTTATTTGGTTATTCACCGTCGGTCTATTTCTACGACTGAGGCTAATCACCGACGCCGGGAGCACTCTACCTAATTAAACATCAGTGTATGTCGAAGTAATTTTGTTATATGTTTTGTGTCACACTTGCAGGAAACACTTTAGCAGTCCTTAACTATCAGCTGCCCTCGCTTCGCTACGCTCGCTCATGCATCTAATAGGCTTGGGCTGCTCAAGCTCATTTTCTGCCCTTGCAACACATTATGGCCCACGAGGGCATTAGGGCGCAAAGAACAGTTTTCTATTAACTTATTTTTCATCAACAAAGTATCAATTTACGTTTATATATTATTTGGTTGTATTTACGTAGAACTGGCAATTCTGGAAAACCCCATGAAAATAAATCATTCGGGGACAAATCCGCTGATGTTGTGAGTGACCTGCAAAATACATTAAGTACATTCTGATTTCTCTACGAATTTATTTTATTTTGAATAGTTATTGGCTTGAACAGTACTTGGATATCGACTGCTGTTTACTGACGCTAATTAAGGACCGACCACAGTTGAGACAACGATGTGGGGGGAATTGTACGATAAGTTGTAGGTGTCCAAATGAACGATTGTAAAAATCGTGTTTCTAATCTGTTGAAGCTTGATATTGGTCGACTAGTTCAAAATCAGTTCTGATACAATGTTTAAATTCCCTATGTTCCGTTTCTCATTGCATGTATTTGTATTCTGTATACCCTCGGGTGACTAGGAACCCTTGGTCCACCGGCACTCGGCTTGGTAAGACTGTCACCCTCAGAGCATAATCATCTACTTAGGACCCTTGATACATAAATAACTAATGCAGTGAGGACACATAATTGATTTGAAGAATTTTTAAAAGCTGCTGTTGAAAATTAAAATAAAAAAATACCTCCCAGCTTTGTGCTGATGAGGGTGAAATTTTATTCGGCTCCTTCGCTCGACGATCCAATTAAATGTACCATATTGTCCCATCCGGTTTACATAAAAATTTAAGATACCTTGTAAATAGAAAAAAAAACAACACCCTCGAAGAAAAGAAACAATTAGTGAAGTTGTAATGCCAGAGAACAGCCCTTAAACAACGTAACGTGGAAAAAATTAAATTTTTCCAACGGCCCATTTAAACCGGCATAGACAATAATGACAACGTATAAATCGAGTAAAGGATAGTCTCTTAAATGAAAAACCGATATTCTCGTAAAACCTTAGAAAGCTCATACTATTCTTTCCCTTCTTTTACCCAAAGTTTCAACTTCACGTTAAGCTTTTTTCAGAGTCCCACACGCAATATCAATAAAAAAACTACGTATTTTCTCTCTCTACGGTCTCATAGTGTTATTCAAGCTATTGCGCGAACCGTAAATTTAAGCCTTGAGATCACCAGTGTTGCCAAATAGTTTTTGAACAGTTACCTATCTATTTATTTAATAACTCCTAACTGGAAATTTTGCCGAACCCACTAGTGTTCCAGCCAGTGGTAGGGATCTTTATGGAGTCCAACATTTATGAACTTGGTAGGTATAATGCCTGCGAGCTGTAAAATGTTTCGCTGCAGGCTGTACAAGACGGTGTTTCCCAGTAGTAACCCATCCAAGTAGGAACCGCGTTCGATGACACTGCATCACCGCAACTATCGCATCAGAAGCGTTCCACTACAGAGCTGGGTAGACGCCCAAGAGCATACTTAAACTAGATTTTCTCCAATAAACGGATTGGACGGCGTGGAACTAGATGATGAAATAGCAAACAATAGATTTTGTATCTCTTTCGCAATGGACCGATGTCTGGAAGATGGAAATGTTCTAGTTTTTCTCTTCGAATTACTATTCGCCAAATAACATAATTGATTTTCTTTAAAGCCGGGCGAAGTTAATGACATCGGCTCCTAGATCTCCTACAGCCCCAGAAAAAGTTCTATATACAGCAAGCGAGATACAGGATGAGAATATGATGATAAAATTCTTATATTGGGTGCAATTCACTATTGCTCAAGTCAAGTGCTTTCTCTAACAAAAGAATTTATTTTGTGGAAAGGTTCAGTTTACGACTGAGCCGGTTTCGCTTAGGCGGTGGTGGTAAATGTTGGCTGGGATGTGGTCTGTTAGGAAATCGAAATAAGCACATTTTCACAAAGAGTAATTGGTCAATTTATTTAAAACATTGTAACCTCTTTCACGCAACAACAATAAGTCAAAGCAATTTGCTGTAATGTCAATTCTCATAGCGTACTCGCTTCCATGATTTGTTTTCAAGAATATTTCCAAAATGCTTTTTTAATAATTTTCGCTTATTAGGGTTAATTATTATTATTTTTGTTAATTATTTTGGGAAACTGAACCACAATCTTATATTTTTTTATTCAACGTTTCGATAGCGTTCCAGCTACCTTTTTCAGGAACAATTAAGTTTTTCCAAATTTTGTTCCACATCTGACACTAACGAAAAATTTGGACAACTGGACAATCAATATTTTGAAGTTTGAGTTTGTTGTCAAATTTTCAAGGTCTATTTATTCACAGATCACAAAAATTATTATGGAACATAAAGAAGTTAATTATTATATTGTCATTGAGGTTTTTCGAAAAAAAAAATTATTATGGGCTCCTGATACTATATTCAGCAGTTGAGCCATTTGTTATCAAACTTTGACCCAAATATATCTCTCAAACACGAGATTTAATGTGAAAGTACTTAAAAATCTATTTTTAACTCCACCCAGAAATCTCGACAAATTTTATATTAACAAAAATTTTTCAACACGCAAATGAAAACATTTTTATTTCAAAATATATTTCCCTTTAGCGACCAGATCCCTTTGTTCTTACATAATATATACGTTGCTATTCAAAAGGGATTCGAAAAGCCGACATTTTAGGATTGACAGTGGTCCCGAGGGATTAAACAGGACCTTTTTAATGCCTCAGAGGCATTACCGATTTTAACAATGAACGAGCTGGAAGAGTCTTTATAGAAATGACTGCACGAATTTGTTTAAAGTTACTGTTATCTTTTCTTTCACAAAAAAGTGTGTGTTGATACAGTTTTTTGTACCACCCGTATCTATTTGAACTTTTAGCGAAATCATATAGGTTCTGCTCAACAATCCAGGCACTTAAATTGAACATTTGTACCATTCCTCAGGGTGCAGATCAGTAACTGTCTTCAAATGTCTTTTACTAAGTTTCAATAGTCGGGTTGAAAGTTCCTTGTCCACCTGTTTCAGTTAACTCTTTGTATAGAGGTGAGCTTCTGTCAACCTCCATTTGGATTAGTGTTATTTATCCAGCCAGATTTCCCCTCTAATTCCATCCAGACCTATGAAGTCTCTTTTAGGGCTTTCTTCATCTAACTGGTTCGCCAATTTATCACCTGCAATTCCTTAATGTCCCGGCACTCATCTTAGCGACTTACCATAGCCCAATCGTCTTTGCTTGAAAGGCAGACTTATATCGACCAGGAACATTTTGTTTCTAGGATCGTTTATACTAGCCATGTTTTTTTGGAACCATCTTTTAACCAGGTGGTTTCTGGATGGGTTGATACTATTCTCATGTGCTACTGAATAAAAGAGGAGCTTGAATAGTAGTGTGAGGATATTCCAAAATTGCTACTAGGAATCAAGTCATGACATTTTCTCAGGAACAATGGACCATTCCAGAACACATTATTTTGACAGATTAGCCGCAAACCGATCAGATCAATCGGAACCTTGTGTGTTTTGGCATGTACTGTAAGTCGATTGGTTGTCAGGCAGACTTTTTAAATTAATGTCAATATAATATTATAGTTTCTTTGAATAATTGAAACTTCACAAATAACATATCTCTTGAAATGTCATCCGTTGTTTATCAGTAAACAATGAAAGCTATACCTTGTTTTTAAACTAGGAGGAGCATTTTAGGAAACCTCAACCACACTACTAAAAGTTACTAGATTGGGAGTGTGTTCCGAAAGGGTCGTGTTCAGACTTTTTGAACTAAATGAAAATTACGTGAAATATGTATTGTACCGCTCGCTGTTGTCATGGCCAATGAGGGATCAAGGCATGTCTAAATATCGAATGATAATTATTGGCCACAGGTCATTGAGAAAGAAGTAACCAAATGTCACATTACTGTGAAAAGTTGTAAGGTTATAATAAGTAGTTCATGTAGAATGTTTTAAGAATTTGAGGATTAATGAGAATATAGAAATGCAATTGTATGATTAAATTTTTTTTTTAACATTTGAGGCCTTGGTGTAGCAAAACTAAAAGTGAACAGATGTTTTGTTATCAAAAAATACCATAATATAGTACTGCAATGTATGTAAAACTTGTGTGAAACTTATATTATTAACAAGAAAAAAGAAGCATGGATTGTTTTCATGAAAGTGAATAAATAATAAAAATAGCAAATACTTTGTTAAAAATAAACAATAAAAAACAAACGTGGTAGTAATGATTGAACTAATGACTACTTTTATATAAATAAACACAAAACTGACAAATGTCAGTGTCAGTGATATCAAAGGGGCTGTGTGAAACTGGTGGCAATCTGACGAATCACTAGACAGCAGAAATGCCAACTTAAATTCAAATCGCTCCTCTTAGTTTAAAAACAAGGTGTAGATAGAATATTCCATGTGCTCTCCAGAAGAATATGGTCGACTTGTCAGTCTTTTAGATTATATTTATTATGTTTATCAATTACTGTTAACCTCAACTTATACATACATAATTACATCCACAGGAATAAATTCACTACAGAACTATTGAAAAACAGTAAATTCTAAATCTAATTCATCTATAAATAGCCGAAAAACTAACGGTGTAACTTACATATTAACTATCTGGAAATTTCTTCAAGTATCGATTAACAAATAAAAATATTGTTACAAAGTATAATGGGAAAGTCAAATACATGCAGACAAAAGATAAAATTTCTATAAACATTATGTCTTCCTAAAATAGCAGCTTTAAGGTTATCGTTTGGTAAATGGTCCATATAAGGTATAAACACCGAAGATTATTAGGTTTCAAAAACAAAGACGTTCTATCAGGGTGCAAGTTTGTCACTTTCTGTCAACATTCTAACCTATTGAACACAAAGTCTGCTCTAAAATTATCGTCGCAATTCTTATCAACGAGACACCATTGATACGAGCTTTAGAATAAAGTTGAGCGAAACGTAACCGGCGTAAACAATACCATTTCGCAGTCAGATGCAGTAGCAGGATCTGTACCTTTCCTTAACTTTACATACGAATAATTTAATTTCCTTGTGGTGTATTTATTATTCTGTTTGTTATGTTGATCAGGCAATCGTTTGACATATGAGTGCAATAATTATTCATTCATCTGAGATTTCAATTTAATTTATTAGTTCCCAGTGGTGTTCATGCATTTTCAAGATACAAATGTCTAGAATATCTTCAAACAAAAATATATATGTTTATTAACATGATATTTGTCATAAATGACAGTTACTGCATGATCGGTAGCGTAGCGTATATCAATTATGATGGAAAAAATGTCGACTGCTATCACAGCTCCCACATCTAGCTTCGGTAGCGGTACGTTGGGATGAACGCGACCATTGTTAGAATGTCGCACAATGAAATATTTTATTTCACATTTTACCATTTTACCGGCTGTGAATGGACCTTCAAAAATTTGAAATTTGACAACAAAGTACTTTTTCAATGAGTAACTTATCTAAAGTAGCTTTTGACAGCTCTGCCAGGAACATCCGCCAATACGAGCAAAAACAAACGCAAAAAAGTTAATTTACCAGCAGTATCAACAAAACATCGACGGTCTTTCCTTGATTATTTCACTCAATACAAAATACGCTTACGCGCTTGTGCGGTTTCCAAACAACAATTTGTTTCTCAAAATCGAAGAAATTTGTATTTCGATAATCATTAACACACTTGTTGTATTATTATGGATAATTTTTCACTAAATATAGTAACCAATCAAATTACTTAATTTCCAGTCATGTGTCAAATTTCATCAATCACCTCTGGATTACAGCGATAATACCCTACATGTGGTGTTTTCAGTAAGGTGTTTTTTTGTTATTGAAAAATAATTGAAAGTCAAACTGACAACTGGTTTAAAAATGTCGCGAAGATTTGGTATTGCATCTAACAATCCGTCAACTTCAGCTAACTCTTCTTCCAATTTAACATTTACCAATTGTACTTTTCACAACTGTAGTTTTAAATAAAAATGAATAATATTTGTTTGATTAAAACTAATAAATTTTTTAATTGACAATTTAATTCATGTATAAAAAATCGCATATGCCACAGTGCAATTGTCACTTTGACAGCTGCAAAAGTTAGCTTTAACTTTTACAGCGACAAATACACTAGTGGTTTTTTCACTTATTCATTTGTTCATCAATTATCGCGGTGTTGGTTACCGGAATAAATAGTTTGGCATGTTTGTCAACAACTTATTGAATTTTCAAGAACTAAAAATGAGTCGATTCGGTGTGACTACGAACGCCGAAATTAGTCAAATTGTTAATACCTGTGTGCCTACTAATACAGTTGCGACGCAATCATCAATCTGGCGACAATTTTCTACGTTTTTCGATGCAAAAAGATACACATTTGAGCCAGATACTTCCATCGAGAAATTGAATGTAATATTGCAAAGTAACGGAGAAAACTACAAAGAAGCGGTAGTTAAAACAATTTGGAACACCACCGCTAAAATGCTACAAAGTAAATATTATAACGAATTTAATATTGTATCCAACCCTTTCACCGATGTTCAGTTTAATCATCACGAGCTGCACGTAATGCTAAACGTAAAATCCTACAAGCACAACCCGAAAAGAGAAAATGTAGTGCATCAGCTCTTAATAAATCTGAAGTATTTGCAATGGCCAAATTATATAACGAAAATGAACCGGAAGGACTTCAAAAGAAATTATATCACATTTTGGCGTTTGAACTAGCTTGGCGCGGAGGAGAAGCAGCTTACTGCAAAACCACTTATTTCGTATCTGAAATTGAAAATAATGGAAAAGAAACTGGACGTATCGAGTATAATCCTCTATTTTCGAAAACGAGACAAGGCGGCAACAATAAATTATGTGACAGCAAATGGATCACGCCTAATATTTTTGACGAAGATATTTGCCCAATACGTTTATTCAAAAAGTTAATGGAAAAACGAAACACTTTTATTACTTCGGAGAGAGTATTTCTTACACCAAATCCCTTTTGGAAAAAGAAAAATTCTAAAGGTTGGTACAAGAATTTGCCGATTGGAATTAATGAAATTTCCAAATGGACTAAACGCTCAGCACAACGCATTGGTTTAGATGTCAAACGTAACAAAATAACAAATCATTCAAATCGAGCGGCAGCAGTTAGCGAATTAAGTAAAAGCGGAATTGAAGAACAAGCTCTAATGAAAATGACAGGACACAGCAATTAATCATCAATAAAACCATACTTACAAGTTGACAAAGAGTATCATTCAAGCATCATTCAATCAATTCGTTTGGAAAATTAAAAAACTTCAACATCTACTACAGAAACGATTAGCTGTGGCACCCGCAGCGATATCAGTGTTCCTAGTATGAATTTCAATAACTGCGTTTTTAATAATTGTACATTAAAATAAAAATGTGTTTATTTTTAATGTTTCATAAATAAAGTTTGCATTGATATGTTTCCAAATTTCTCATTCATTCAATTGTCCTGCCGAATTACACTCGAGGTTTGTATTGATTTTGGGTGAATTTGTGTTGTTCAAATTCTAAACTGTTTCCTTCAGCAATTTGACTCGAATAACTGTCAACCTAGAAACACTCCACCTTCGGTGTCGTGTTTTTAATAGTTGACAGTTATTCTCGTCAAATTGCTAGGAAACAGTTTATCATTAAACAACCTAAATTTACCCGATAAAATACAAACCACTTGTGCAATTATAAGTGAAAATTATTGAACGTCAGATTGACAATCAATTTTTTTATATCTACGAAGTAAAAAATTATCTTATCAAATACTCCTCGGGCCTTGATAAATACTCAAAATTTTGTCAGCGAGAATCCTTCAAGCGTTTGCTCAAGGCAACACGCTTTCATCATTGTCTATGACAAAATTTTATCTCGGTATTATCAAAACCCTAGGGGTATTACTACTGACAATTTAATTCATGTATAAAAAATCTCATAAGCCGCGTGATTTTGTCATTATGACAGCAAAAAAAGTTTGCCCCAATTTTTCCAGCGACAATAACGGAACCTAACTTTTGAAAGCATGACAACCAGCATTGTAAACAAACTTTTGATAACGTTATGTCAATTTTTCTCATACTTGCGTTGTCAGAAAACATTCATTAAATTGTCTTACCGAATTACACTCTTGCTTTTTTTTTGAGTCGAAGTAAATTTGACATTTATAATTCGACTTTTATTGCCATTAGGTAATTCAACTCAAAAAACTGCCAGGCAACAAAATTCTTATTGATACATGTCAAGTTTACTTCGACAAAAAAAGCTCTCGTGTAATTATAAGTGACAAAAATATATCACTCTGTAGTTTTTATTCGTCTGAAATTCTTTCATTTATATAAGTTATTAACTCCACCACTGTTTCTAGCAACTTATTGACACTTTGATATTGTGTTGCTTCATTGGACTCCTGAAATAGATTTCCTCCATATTTTCAGGCGTGAAAAGGAATTAAACGATAAGGGTGGATTACAAGTAGAGAATTCCGTCACAACGTTCGCTTTATATACAGGGTGGTTCTTAGGTAATTGTACATAGAAGTAGAGTACATTCTTAACTTCAAAATAATGCGGTTTAACCCAACTAGCTTTAATAAAATGTTCATAGAGAGATACAGTGTGTTAAACATGGAATTTCAGTTTTTGTTTTTACAATAACTTCAACGCTTTTTGATGTGTATGCACAAATATTATTGACGGTGACGGTTTTTGGATAGGAGAAATCATAATTTTGTACCTATTTCGATGTATTTTATAGATGGCGCCATATAGGTCACGTACGCAGCATAAATGTTCGCTAATGAGCCATTTATCGATCAAAAACCTTTTAAACAAACAAAAAGATATCGAGTTACGAGGAGATGATATATTAAATTACGAATAGACTGAAAAGTGTTCACCTTATAGTGAAACACCCTAATAGACATGCAATCAAATAATAAACGTCGGAGGTGACATGCGGTTACCTCTACAAGGGTACTAAACCCAAGGATCGGATACTGGCTGTACACAACTGTGTTGAGATCCATGGTTACCTATGGAGCTTGGCCTGGTGACCAAAAACAGATCACTTCCACCTCCTGCTCTGCACCCCAAGGCAGAAACGAGAGTAGCAGCATAGCGGCTGAAGGGCAATAGGAAGTGGAACGAAGAAACCACCAACCACAATCATTCCAGGATAACACAAACTCGCTCCTTGGAATGAGAAGTGTTAACAATTTGGTCAGAATCAACGACAATTGATTATATAATATCCAGCAAAACTGAAATGGGGTGGAAACATGCATTCAGGATGAAACTTTGGTGTGGTGTTCTGACGTATCTAAAACTGATAGAGAAACAGGAGCTGGTCATTGTACTTTAAAGGTTCACGCGCACTTAGCCGAAGCATTGCGAACGGAAGCGGAGCGAAAAAAATTGTGGATTTTTCGCCCGAGTAATTTACCTACATTAAGTTATATGGCAGCCCGCGATCTATGGCGGCGCGAAGCGAAGTGACGCCTCGGTGGACGCACGAATTCACTTCGGACCAACTAGGCGAAGTTTCTCTTGACGCTTCGCCTCAATGCTCAATTCGCGGTAAGAAGATTCAAATATTTGTTAATTCTTATGTAGCGTATTTCACAAATAATGCGCGGACACCATCAAAATTACACTTCGGCTAAGTGCGCGTGAACCTTCAGAATGTCGCTTCGCTTCGCAATGCTTTCGTTCGTGACGCTTCGGCTAAGTACGCGTAAAGCTTAAGAGAGCACAGGCATAGAATTGGTTTATACAGGGACGAACTGGTTGTGTATGGAAGAGAAAGGAACCGCCTATTATCGAATCTGAAGCACTGACTCAATGAAATATAAACTCTTAGGACTAAAGTACCCTAGAGAGGATTTCTCCAAGAAAGAACTGATGGAAATACTGTTAAACGTGGGGACAACTACTAGTCTTTTTATATAAACGTTACAACCAAAAGCATAGAATACCTTAAAGCCGAGGTGCCACGCTTGTATCCATTTCTATCACGTTTTTGGTAAATTCTATCGTTACTTCATAAATACCTTCCTCCAAACAGCTCTTCTCTTCTACACAAGCCGTTCACCAGATAGTATTCAAAAATTTGTAAAGTTCATTTTAGTAATCACACCAGAACTCATCGCTTTAATACTAGCTTCACTATTCTACAAGATAATATAATTGGTTGGACAAATCATTTTAAATTAGATGGAAAACACTTTAAATATATTAAAATATATCGAAAATGTCGACGAAATGCCTTTTGGGGCATTACTTTACGATTTTTCTCGATTCGAAATAGAAATTCTTTCCACGTATATCAATAAATATTCCGTTTTGGAGCCAAAGACTAATTTTCTCTATCCCACAGAGGTAGAAAGGATAAAACCTAGTCGACGTTTCACATTATGCATTCATTTAACAAATGTTCTACGTCCAATATCATCCAATAAACTAATCGCGTCGAAAACAAAAACGATCCAATCGATGGTAGATTGAAAAAACGTCTGTGAAAGGGTGGAAACAGAGAAAGAAAATAGCGAAATGAAGAAAAAGCAGCGTATCGTTTATAAATAAAACAGGTAAAACCCCTCAGAAACGGCAGTGTTGAATGTTTTATTATTGTGTTGTTCGATGCAAACTGCCCGATATTTACCCACCGTTCGCCGAGTTGAAATTCTTCGAGTTGCAGAACTCGTCCTCCGGTTTCACAATGAGATATTTATACCAACAAATGGGCAGTTTATCTTTCACATAAAAAGGGTTTTACGGAGGTTATAGTTAATATTTTTCATCCTGATACGTCGGTTTAAGGACCAGTACGTATGTCATAACGTCATAAGTTGTTGGCCATTATCCAACTACTTTATTTTACAACAGATCAATTCATGTGGAGATTTGGAATTATGACAGGTGGGCAGGTGGACATCAGTGTAAATGGTTTTGGATTCCTTTTAAAACGAAAGAATATATGTCAAGAAAGTACCGGCTAATCATAATTGTGATCTGTTTCTTCTAAACAATTTCCAAAAAAGTCGTTATTTTAGAAGAAATTTGAGGATATTTGCAGGTTTCAGTTTAGGTAAGTGTCCATATTTCATCCAGCAGTCTTCTGGGGTTTCTGTATTGCTACCAGCACTACCAGATATTAAACTGGGCGCACCTTCTTATTGCATGTAACAAAATTAGCAATGGAGCCGAAATCAGGGAAAGGGCGTCAGAGTCGTACAAAAGGTCACCTCCTTACAAAGAGTTAACTGGGCGAGGTAGACAAAGAACTCTCAACCAGGCTGTTAACTGTGTAACTGGGTGAGAAACAGTTGAAGACAGTTACCAACCTGGTGACTGGAAACTGCACCCTGAGGAAACATGTACACGAAATTCGAAGAGTCAGTGAACCTATTTGCAGGAAATGTGAATTTGGAAATGAAACACCTACTTACAAATTCTGTTTTTGTGAGCACTTTCGAGAGGAAATAAGGAAGCTTCTGGAATGGGAGTAAGAAACCTGGGAAAATTTAGCTCAAGTGACCATAATGAAGCATCATTACTAAGAAAAGATAATTGAAAACTATAAAAAGGAAAAACCGATGATATTCTGGCATATCTTTCTCGGACTTCTTTATTAATACTTTATACAACCCACAGTTTATATCTAATATAATATATATATATATATATTTTTTTTTTACGACTGGTCGTAATATTCGAAAACTTGAAAATTATTGTACTTTCGTAATTCTCCGAACGAAATGTAACAAAAACTCATATCTGGAGATCACGATTTCATATAAACTGTATTTCATAGATATAGAAATCTGGACAACCTTTCTGGATATGCCTGAAACGTGCTGCATACGCATAAATCACATACACAGAGATAAAATGCCAACATATCAAATATCCCACCCTCTTTTGTATTTAACTTCTCGATTTTCCGAAGCTTTTCGTGAGTGTTTGGAAAATTTATTCGGTGTGATATATTTTGGAGACGCATACTATTACTTTCAATCGAAAAAGAAAGAAAATTTATATACTTAGTAGGGAAAATTTGCAGATTAGTTAATACCGATACTATCACAAAATGGATGGATTGATTGATTATTTCAATATATCCAGTCGAAGTTGAGTCACTTCGTCCCCAGCCTTGTTAGGCTCAACAATCTTTCCGTTCAGTGCCGGATTTAAGCACAGGCAACATAGGCAGTTGCCTATGGGTCGCCACCACACCACAAAAAATAAATGCTCAGTAGAAACAAAAACTACTGAGTTTTGTTACAAATAGTTAGACGAAAAACTTATTTTGATCTTTGAGCGGGAAAAGTTAACATTTAAAAATATGCGAGATCAAGCAGCACGAAATATGAACACAAATGGCGCCTTTCGCGCATTTTATCGCGCCGCGCTAGACCAATAGCAACAGCGTATGCACCTCGCTCAAACGCTCGACAGTAATAAACTGGTTTTTTGTATACACATATAAATCAAGAGCAACAGCAGTCGGTTTGCATGATAGTATAGCAAAGTTAGAAACAGCCATATACGCAATATTTTGTTTAACAGTTTCGTTCGTTGCAGTCCGCGGTCTTCCAGGTTTTAGCAATTTTTTTACCATCCCAGTTGTATTGAAACGTTGTAATGTTTTAGTTACTGTTGAGCGTGATATAGGATTTCTCTCCGGATGCAAATTATTAAAAATATGACACACTTCTTCATGAGTTCTAACACGATCACCATAACCGATCATCAATACGCTCTTTTTCACTTAATTGAACCATTCTAAATTGTAAAATTTATTTCCGTCAATTAGAATTTGACACTTGGAGAACAAAAGACGTACTGAACAGTACTCGTTTATTTATTACTATGCATACAAACAACATCAATTAGTTTATCTAAGTAGTTTTTTGCTCTAATGCAAAAAACTCAAAGGAGGTTGATTAAAGTGCTATATTCGTCGTTTTTACACATTTTTTTACACTAAACTCAGTATGTATGAATTCAAAATAACAAGCTCTTTCAAAATCTGTAAAAATATATAGGGTGTCCCATTTAAATTAAAGAAGTTGGTGGCATTTCCGGTTAAACCGTAAGTATATTATTAACAAAAAAATGTACATCAGATGCATTTTGTTGCATTGCACTTAAGTACCTGTAAATATTCATAAATATCGTTCTTTTCACACCTAATCAGGTTTAGTATTTCGTTGGTCAGCGACTGGACTTTTGACCTGGAGCTAGCTGTGTTACTATTCAATCCTGTGGCTCCAATGCGTCTCAGATAATACTGTATATACCGTACGTTCCAGACCAGAGACTCTTCCTTAACAAAGGTATGTGCCATTTCATTGTCAATTATACTTAAGCGTTACCTCATTGTTGTTGGTCAGGGTAAGGGTTTATATAGGCAGGCCCAGACTGGTCTAAAACTGATCTAGAGGCATTTTAGTGCTGTCCGACAGTCAGATAGTATGAGGAATTTTTGGCCTTTCTCTATTCTAATTTAAGGTTCTCAACCTTTCGTAGATGAAATAATTTATTCAGATTTGTGAGAGGTTCACAAATGATTAAGACAGTTTAATATGTCTCTGACTTTATATAGATACCTCCAAAAGTAAAAACTTTTTATTCCCACTTCATTTTCAGTGCCCACTAAAAGCATTAATATCGTTGAAATGTTCACAGTTGCTTCAAAGATCGATCTTCCATGCTGTGAAATATTAAATTCCATTCACTTAATAACATTTATCGATGAGAAATTGACACAACAAAGTTTTTTGTTAATTCCTATTGGAAATGTATGTTCGAAGAGTTCGGACTTTGTTGTGACTCAGTTAAGAAAAGGCGATGACAGTATAATTTTATAACCTATAAATAAGATCTGGTAGTAAAAGTTACCTCAATATAATTCATTTTGCGGTGAAGGTATTGCTTCTTATTTATTCACGACTTTGGTTTTATGGACGACTCGTTCAAGTAGTCTCGCCAAATTTTCATGACCGAATTATAACGTATTCAATACTGAAAATTAATCAACACTTGAAATATTGTTCAATATTTTGATACATTTTTTTTTCTGTCAACTGTATACAGTGTGTTTCAACGAACGAAAACATTTAGGAACTAAAGCCCGGTTGTACAATTGTAGCTTAGTAAAGGCTCAAGTGTGAACTCAGGTTCAGCGTCAGATTGCTGTTGTACAAAGTAAGCTTACAGTTGAGCTTGATTTAAACCTTAAGCTTAGTAAAGCCTTCAAGAGGGCAGGTTTTGATGGGTGACTACAACCCGTTGTGATCAAATGAATACACATAAGTCAAAGTAAAACTTCACTAAGAGTTTTAACAGGGATCCTAATGGGTCATTGCCGCCTGAACGGAAATAGTGGAGGAAAAATAATGTAGATTCTGTGGCATGGAAGAAGAAACCTCCATCCACATACTTTGCGAATTGCACAGCAATTTAGAAACCTAGGAGACTATTGGATAGAAGAGGGAAATTCACCTAAAACACCTCAGGGAAATAGGACTAAAGGAGCCACTAGTCTCTGAGACGTTCCTCAGGAACTAAGTAGAAGTTAGGGGACAAGATAGATCTTTTAGGTCTCAGATAATGTGACCCCATACATACATACATACATCATGTATCGAAATATTGGCAAGTTGCGTTTCATTTTGTAAACATTGTATATTTAAAAATGTAACCTAACGAATTATTGACATAAATTTGACTTTTGAAGTGAATTACTGATTATGTGTACGAAGGAATAAACAAGATTATTATGAAAAAGCAGCAGATAGTCGAGCAGTTTCACATCCAACTGGATTATTCTTCTTACCTTCACCATATTACAGTGAAGTGTACCTAATGGAAAACACCTACCAAGAGTATACTATATTTTGATGGAATTTTCATTCCAAACAAAGACACTTCAAATATAAGAGAACTCGAGAGATACAGAATAGTTAACGAAGTTAAAACGGCCTTTATTAGATTATACGTTCAGGTTGTTACGTATGCTGTTTTCAAATTTAATTTTTGTATGTGGATGTTCAAGTTTATTCTTTTAAATAATGCATCTCTTACAAATATTTATTTGAACTCCTTTCATTCAACCTGGCCTGTTTCTCAGTTAAGTAGTATACTCTAACTATTGTCAGTGTAATGACCATAAAATAAAGTAATGTAAGATATATTTTCTAAAATTGTTAGGCTCGCTACACAAATGTTCGTCTTACTTCAGTAAACTGTTAGTTCGTGATGTTATAAGAAAGCTAGTTTGGAAATATTTTTAAAAAAATACATAATGTAAATTTATTAGTAAACATTAAAATAAGTCGCTTGAAATTACTGGAAAAAAGGAAATTTAATTAAAACCACTTTTTATATGTTACTATATTAAAGAAAATTTTGAAGAGTTGGCAACGTAGTTGCACGTGCAGTCAAGACTTCGAAACAACCAATGATCAACTGCAGTATTCATCGTAATATAACGAAATAACCGAAGTATACTCCGTTTGACGATTTTCGCAGAAAAAATTCTACGGTCTTGAGGGTGTTCGGGGAGGATGTGTTGTGGTTCGGCTTATAATCCATTAGTATCATTCTGTGTCGGGTGTGAATTTTGTTTTAAAGAAATATTTAATATAATATCTATTTCTTGGTTGAGTGAGTTTAGTGAATTGTTATAGGTATTTATAAGAAAGTGTAGGTGATCTAGTGTAGAAAGGTATCAATAATATAATACCTATTTGATGGTGTAGTGGTTAGGTGGCGTCAGTGAATTGATATTAATATAATATTTTTTTGTTCGTAGACGTAAGGGTGTTTTATGATATAATTAATTAGAATGGCATTTTGGAGACCATTTGAAACAACAGTCCAAGATGATGCGCGGGATTATTGAATTGTGGATTCAAATATAAGAAGCTAGATAATCGAATGGTAATAATGGAATCTCGGCGTATCGCTGAACTTAGACACAAGTATTTGCGCAAAATAAAAGGGTACCGTGATTCAAATAGAACTATAATCTATTTAGACGAAACTTGGTTTGATACACATGATGTTGTCAAGTGTTTATTCATTTATTTGTTATTCAAACAATCCTTACGGTTTTATTACATGAATAAATATATAAAATAAAATACATTTGAACTTAATATGTAAGAAAATAGTAGTAATGGTAATTATATCATAATTAAAACTGTATGAGGATATACACCCACCTTTAAAATATGGTTGGGTTGACGATACAAAAAACTGTTCTTTAGATACTCCGTGTCCTATAGGAAAGCGCTTTATTATTGTCGGTATTACAAATTTTATGAATTTTGTATGCAGGTTAATTTTTTAAATGGAATAATTCATGAGATATGAAACCTACTCCAAATCAAGAAGCAGTATATCTGTGATCCTCCTAAATTATTCACTTTGTATTTTACTTGGAATTTCACGTATTTCACCGTCGTGGCTTTGTGATACTTGTCACAGTTCCAAAAAATGGTTACAAAATGAGTCAGAAATCATTAAACTCGTTTTTTAAATGATTCACTCTGTATGTTTCTTTAAATTTGTCATCTATGGCTTTTAAATCGTTTTTTTTCGTGCCTAGAAAACTGCCCCTAAGGCCGCAAATCAAGCCCGGCTTCGAAACCAACCCCCAACAACGAATGATCATCTACCAAAACAATGCGAGTTAGGTTAGGTTAGGTTTATGGTAAGTGGGTCTATAAGGCACTCCACTGCGACTCGCAAGAGTCTATTGTGGCTCACACCTATTCAAATTTCACCGAACAAATTCAGCTTCTTAACAAAGCCGATTAGCTTATTTGGTGAATGATATTTCAGGTCTGAGGGCAAGAGAGAATCCCTGCCAAACATCAGATACCTGATTCGAGCCGCGGCGGGGCAGGCACAAATTTTATGCTCTGCTGTTTCATCATCTTCCAGACAAAGACGGCAGGTCGGATCTTCCAAGACAGTCCAAGATTTAGCATATGATGATTCAGATGACACTGGCCTGTTAGACAACGTAGGTCATGCCTGCCATAGTCCAACATTTGTTTGGAGACATTCTTCGAAAGATGTATGGAAGCATTTGAATGAACCAATCCTGGTAAATTATGCCAGAAGTCTAAAGCTCTTCTTGCCGTCCAGATATTCAGTGTTTGTTTGGCAAAACTTATTGCGATGTCAATTGTAGGTTCTGGTCCGATAGAAACACGTGCGGATACCTCCCTTGAAAGAGAGTCTGCCTTCTCGTTTCCTTCCAGGCCAAAATGGCCAGGGATCCAGACCAGCAATATTTTATTGAGTTCTCCTATTGAGGAGAGTCTTTTTTGGCAGTCTAAAACCACCAATTTCGACGTTACACGGTGAGAACTAAGTGCTCTCAAAGCCGCTTGGCTGTCCGAGAAAATTTTTATTGTTCTATGTATGAGATTGGGATTGAACAATGCGAGTACTCACACATCGAATTGTTGAACCCTCCTCCATACAGTACCGACCTAAGTAGTCCTAACGACTTATTTACTTTTCCAAAATATAAGAATAAACTGCATAGTCAACTGCTTCCAGAATTGGTTCGAAAGGATACAAAAATGTTTTCAGAAAACAATTGTGTTTAAGACAACACTCGTGGAAAGCAACTCAATATTCAAATGTGTGCTTTGTAATAAAATTGACAACAATGGGGCTAATCTGCGTCTCTCTGAAATACGGCAACCTGGAAAATCATCGGAAAATAATTCAAACTAAATGTGCTTAAGTGAAAGAACGGAAATGGAATATTTAAATGAACTGATTCACCTGGGAAGCCACACAATAACAGTCGATGGAAACCTCAACGACCGCTTAACAATACATATTCATGCAAAATCGAACAATTTTATATTCGTACAAATATTCTTAAAAGCAACGAAAGGGACCGTTAGAAAACCGCACGATTGTAAATCACTGCATTCGAGAATGTTCGGCCCATTCGCTGTTAGCTAATATTAAGGAAGTCGGGATGGCCAGAAGCCATATTTAACCCTCAGGAATCAACCGCTATATTCATTCGATTTCCCTTCGTTAATGGCCTTTAAATCGCATTTTAATACAATACTATTTATAAATACATGAGAGTAGCCATAAGATAAAATGAATTCTAAGTGAGTATTATGGGTAGATATGAATTTAAAACGTTGTCATGATGGCGAAGATATGTATAATTTCCGATCGTATTATTATATTTATCTTTTTCTTGATGTGAGTATCTGTCTAAAATATGAAGCTGTGGAAGGAAATCATTCGATATTGCTACGTTTAGCTATGAAAAAGCTTGAAGTATGTAGTGTTAATAATCAGAAAATGGTACGTTTAATGTTCATATCAGATATTGGTCATGATTCCTTCCTGATGATTTTTGATATCTTGTAATCAAACTAGAAGATTGATTTGTCGAATTTTTATGATTTTCCGATGGCCCCGTCGACAGAAGATGTCGAATTTGAAAAAAATTATGTATGATGAATCATTTGAAAACCGAAGTTGTTCACCTACCTTGAAGCCAATTTATAAAATACCGGAAAAATATATAAACTTTTGAATTTTTACCACTATTAGAAAGCTACAACGGTGGATAAGTCTAATTTAAGTTGAAATACAGTGTGAATCAATTGAAAAAAATCGCAATAGATGACTCACCTTGTAATTAATCTAAAAGATATCAATAACATTCATGTTTTTTTTCCGATTTTGACAACTATTCAAAAGCCACGACTACAGAAGGAGTCAAATTTACGGTAACATACAGAGTGAATCATTTTAAAAAACAAAATTAACAATAAACATTTTTATACTGTAGTGCCAGTCATATGAATCCTATAATTTATTAATATATTCATTTATATAGATAAACCCTGTACGTTAATTGTTAAAAACGTAACTAATAACTAGGTGCTGAGATTGCAAACACGTCTGTAAATATTGAAACCATTTCCTAATAACGAATAATGTATGCACAATATACAGGGTGTTCCGGGACTAATGTACAATCTGAGCCAAAATAATGTTAGTACTTCATCTAAACTTTTTCTATGCAGGCCCTCGTTTTCGAGTTATAGGCCTCCAAAGTTTTAATTTTGAATTTGATTTTTATTTTTATTTTTTGTACTGGTTATTTGATCTTTATAAAATTTACGGCAAAGCTATAATGTACGTGTATGTTTATTTTGGAAAGGTAAACAGATTTACAGTAGTGCCTTGAAGCTAGGGACGGACTACTCGCAATGGTTAGTGATCCAAAAATTTTGCAGGGATGGTACACCCTGTATGAAATTATTGAAATTGGCTTCCCCACACATTAACCTAACGAAAAGGTACTCTTGTTGGAATTCGATCAAATAAGCCGTTTGGCTGATATTTACAGTTTTATTAATGCACTACGTACCAATTCACGCATTCACCATTTTTATAGGTACACAACGAGGTAAAACTAACTTATTAGTACGATGTCCAAGTTTCACCTACAGTACTACAATTATAGCTTTGCCGTGAATTTAAAACTTTGGAGGCCTATAACTCGAAAACGAGAGCCTGCATAGCAAAAGTTTATATGAAGTACTAACATTATTGTGGCTCAGATTATACGCTCCTGATTGTTTTCCCATTAGTCCCGAGATACCCTGTATATATCTCGATCAACATACAGGGTGAGTTATTTAAAAACTAATTTAAAGATTTCTCACTCACTCTATAAACAATTTGGGCGATATAAATCAATTTTTGGAATTTGACTAACTGTTAGAAAACCACGACGACAAAAAAATGTGAAATTTATTGTGCAATATTTGCAACTTTTAACTTCAGGAGGTTTGGTTACAACAGGAAGATTGTTAATTCTATAAGAGAGACTATTAATTCTTTCAATTTGACGTTTCCTGACCAGCTGATTAGCAATAGCCCGTTAGGGGTGTGTTGTAACTCGGTAGGTTAAACCATTGTTATAGTTAACCATTGGTTAACTTCAAAAGGTTGTTGTAACACGAAATTTTAGACGTTCACCAACTGGTTAACCTTCGAAAAGTTTACCATCAGATCTCTGAGAATTAACCTATGGTCAAACACGGAACAATACAATTTTACTTGTTTTATCTGATTATCTGTTTTAATTTGACAATTTATATTTTTATAGTTATTTTTGTTAATAAGTAAAAAAATAATTTATATAAAGATATATTTATCCCGTGCAACATTAAGTACGAATTGTTATAAACAAAATGGGGGAATTGGAAGAAGCATGAGCTGATTTACAAGAACTCGCAGATGATGAGTTGTTCGAGCCGAAAATGATTCCTAGAGCCTCTAGAAACTATTATATAGAGGGAACCATTATATAGAGGAAATTAAAACTAATAAACTGAGCCGAAATAGCTATAGTTATTATAAAAAAATAAGTCAAATTATTTTACACAACGCTTATTTCCCATACCAAGTACAATCCAGAACACTTTAAAACACCCAGCATGAAACTAAATTACTAAATATTAATAAACCCAATGGAAACGAAAGGTTGAAATGTCAACTGAAATCCTTGATCAACAATTTGTGTTACAACGGAAAAAGGCTTAACTACTGAAAAGTGGTCTTGTGACCAGTGGGTTAACCTACCGACTTACAACACACCCTTAGTCACCTGAATATCCAGTACTAAACTATGTTTTTGCTTTTGGGACACCTTGTATGCCTAGAATAAGATATACGGAACGTACTGAAGCGAATAAATGGAAAAAAAGGACGAAAAAAAAAACGAATTAGTCTCTTTTTCGTACGACAGATATAGTAAAATTGTTGAGTTACTTAAACTCACAGACTCTCCCAAGAGGATTTTAAAACCATTTTCTGTAAAGTAAAACCATTTGTTTGGGAAAGTCTATGTTTTTCTTTAGCTCAGGCTCCGAATTTCCTCGAATGTAATTACTTCTCCGGCCACCAAGTTAAAGCGGTTGAGGTTGGGAGTATTCCCTTTTTACCCTCAACTAATTTAAATCTTTCCTTTAAAACTAGGTACTTTATACGTTTTCAATTTTTCCTTAGAAAGATTACCCAATTTGCATACTTAATGTTATTAGGTAAAACCTGATAGCAATTTACTCGGGAACGTTTTATTGGGCACATATATTTTAGAAAAAAGTTTGCGGTCCTACAACACCCCTAGGCTGATTCTCGATAATAAGAATTCAATCAAATGTAATCACTTAAAACTTTGTTAATTATTAGAAATTAAAGTATTATGACAGTTTCCTATAAAATTGACGTATTTAGTGAAGGGTGTAGATTTCGAAGAATAATTTTAATTGATCCCTTATAAAAATTTTATCGTACGCCTATAAAAGAAGGAAATTTCGACAAATCAATCGATCCTTTATGGAAATTCAATTGTACGCCCTTGGTAGATGAGTTTTTTTTGCAAGTTTTTTCCTTTTAAAAATTGTAGTGTACGCCAATACTAAATGAAAATTTCAACAAATGAATTAACACCCTCCAGTACGCTTATGAGACGCAGGATCAAGTCATAAGTTTTGCACTTAGCAACTCCAATAAATCGCAAATTGGACAATGCTCAGTATACACAAATCAGAATTTTCACTTTTGTGAACAGAAAAATCGAATGATATTCGATTTCTTAGTCAAGATCAAAATAAGCGATGAAATAAAACAATTTAATTTGTTTAAATCTTCATTATATATGTGAACTAAGTTCAATATAGATTCGTGACGCGTTTCGCTAACACAGTAGATTTAAACAAATAAAATTGTTTTATTTAATCGCTTAGTATAGATATTCATCAAGTAAAAGCCTCATCTATTCAATTCAAGATCAAAATACTGCTCGGCAAATTATTACCTGGTATATTATCCAATAAAGAGAAAAAGAAGAACTCAACCTAACCTCACTTACTGTTTTCTTTTAAGAAAACTCAACATAATTAAGTGTTACGCGAGTATGTCCCTCTCTACGACTTGTCGACACACGAATTTTTGTTTGAAATGTTACAGTCAGTGTAGCCGACTGACAGTTTTCACCTACGAAATCCGTTCTCACCCATCGATTCGTGTGAAATCTTGACAGTGAGTAGGGAATAGCTCAAGAATCAAAATTTACCCCATGCTGATGGCCGCTAATAATCTGGGGATGTTTAACACCTCAACTAGGGGGTGTGAATTATTATATTGGATAGAGGAAATCATTCTCAACAAAAAATATATCTAAAATATATTTTTTGTTTCATTTATGAAATTTTTCTTGAAATAAATTTTTTTTTTAAATATCTCATTGGAAATAAAAGAAAAACTCATATACGCAATGCGCACAGAGTCACGTTTATGTCAAGGTTAGCGGCAGTGAAAACTTCTGCAGAGATATTTCTGCAATATTTGTCAAATTTGTGGTATTAAGACATGCAAACAACAAAATTTAACAAGTAAACATCTTGCAGCTACCAAGGCAAACAGTTTCAACGTTTTGTTTACAGTCTAGTTGAAAATTGTAAGTTTATTAATAAAGTTTATAATTCAGTTTTGCGGAGAAGCGGTTGAATTTATAAAATGATAGCTGCACGCTTAGATGAATTTAATTGTCACATATAGCTGAGCCAAATTTGAGTGGGTATTCCAAAAATTAAAGCTAGTGTATTTGGGGAAAAATAATTTGTTGACGTAAAAGGTATAGTGCGAACTTAAACTTGCCGGCTTTTTGTTTGACTCTAAGACTAAGAGTATACCGTCATAGCCCAGTCAATATTATAATTATTTAAAATGCTTACTTAGTTGACGATAAATTTGACGATTAATAAACGAAACTGTTTAAAGCACGAACGAGCCGTAGCGAGTGAGTGCCTTTAATAGTTTGACTGAACTATAACTATTTTTGAGAGAGGGTTTGCAGGTGTTCTCTTTAGTCGGTGGTCTGACATCAAGAAAGTGTGTGTGTTTTTGTGTGGAAATTGTAAGTAAGTATACAAATATTTATTAGCAATGATATATTTGGAAGAAACTCGGTATGATACACACGATACGGTTAAGAAAGGATGGACTGATGGGTCAAAATACAATATAGAATTATGTTTGGTAAGTAGACGAAAATAATATAAATACCTTTCAGAGTTTAGCTCTGCAACATAACTTAAAGGGGATATACGATTAGATAGATAGCTGGCACTATATCTTTTACGTCAAATATACCTCTTGAATAAAGTTTTTCCACAAACATTCCAGCCAGTCAAAAACTCTTACAACTACAAACGTTTTATTGATGTGATATTTCCTAACCGAATTAACCAAATATTTCTCTTAGACTACATTATACCTATTACGTTTAGAGTTTAACAAGCTAATTGTGTTAATTTGATTTGTCTGTCCTACAAGCTGGACTAACATTCCAGTATTTACCTCCGACACAGTATAAACAAAGTTAGTTTGGCTCACAACATGTAATCTAATGTCTTTACCCTCTGCAGGTATATTATGTTGTAGTTTATCATGTTTTGAACTTCCCAAAATAACAAAATTGTATTAGAACAGAACATAAACAAGTTGTTAATGAAGAAAGTGTAACTAGTGATTATAACAAAGGTCTTGACGATATCTACCAGTTTTTACAGAGTAGCAACGAGTATAAAAGACCAAGCCGAAATCATAGACTTTAGTGCAACCCCAAAAGAAACGAAGCCAGGAGTCAGCTACGCTTAAGCGACATCCAAGTAAACGACGACCACACCGACGAAGCAACATATTCTCAAATAGGTTACAAAATTGTTAGCTCAGCTAATATTCCAAAGTCACTTGGTAATGAGGAGGATCCACCTAGAATACGGGCCGGTTCATCCGTAGAAATATGGGTCAGGATTTCAACTGGAAGCAACTATGGATCCACTTTATTAGGTCGTCTTTAGTAGCAGATCATCGGCTAAGGAATTGCCGCTTGTAAAGGCAGCGCAAAATAGTCACAAAAGAAGACACAGAGCAAGAAAGAATACCACTGAAGATAAAACGGCGAACAAGAAGTCTGCTCGGCCCTAGCAAACAGACATTCCGGACAGGGACCAGTTCGACGCGAAAAACGATGACAATGAGATGGGAGGTGGTGAAAAATCCTTCCAAGGATGCATCGCTCGTAGAGGAGTATATCCTGGGAGGGACGGGCTAAGTACAAAAGTGTGTGTGTGTGTGTGTGTTGACTTTAGTCTACCTTGTGTGCTGAACTTGGTAAGGCTCTCTCATCTACAGCGTACCTTTCCGTGATTAAGCGTGATGAACACTCATAAAATACAACAGAGTCTGAAAATGACAATTTGACTGAGCCAGGTCTATAAACTGTGAAAGAAAGAGATATATATCTATCCTGACCACTCAGGAGTTGTCCATTACAGACGTGAGGTAAAAATATCCAAAGATTATGGCTTACAGACCTGAAAAATTATATAATCCAGGAATGTATTTCGGCTTTAAAAAACATGTTCTCAATTCATGCAGTATATTTTTGGTACTAGTTTGATGGAATTTGATCCAATGATTGATTTATCACTTTTTTGGATTGTAGTTTGAGCAAAAAACAATGGAATGCTTCTGCTCTAACAGATTTCACCAATTAATCAACACATTTCCGGTTGCCTGTTGTCACACAACTTCATTCCTGAGTCTACTATATTATCCGTAGTTCCATACATACTAAGTACAATAATTAATTAGACATTCACATATTCAGTGAGTTTCAAATAAATTACTTTTGGCGCTTTTGCCGTTTGCCATACTTATTATTATTATTAAATGGCAGAGTAGAAAGTTTGTCATGACAGATGACGAAAGGGCGAGGGTGCACGTTAGTCAAGATCCGACATTAATAAGTGAACATGGCCGTAAGCAGCGTGAATAATGGCTCTATCCCGAAGGAAGAGCAGGAGCCAACCAGACAGGATTATACCAGATTAACATAAGACACAGCGGAGCTTAGCGTTCTTCTGGCATTGAGTAATTACGAATGGTTTTTTATTTCGAGACCTGATTTTTATTATTATTATTTTCAAGTTTTACTATGCTTCCATTTATTTCCGCTTTAAATCTTTCCTTATACATCTCAAAGTTTGTCACGATGAAATACTTATATTAAATGGAAATATACAAATTTGTATCTCTTTTTTACGAATCAATCAAGAGACTTTCATTGCCGTCTCGTGCTTCCAACTATTCGTCAACTCATTTAAATTTCCCTAAATAAATACTGATATTTTACTTCGAGAAAGTGAGTACGCCATACCCATGGAATATCTAATAAGCTTCACCTGATATAAATCAAACATTCTGATATAATCTTCAAGCACAAATAAAACATTTTTCTATTATCTACGAAGACTGAGTGTATAACTTCGACATGCAGTCATAAATATTCATAACCTCAATCTATATAATACAACATAAAGTATGTACATGCAAAGTTACACATTTTTAATATAAATACGAGTCTAACCATGAGAAACGGAAAGTTGAATTGGTTGAACACGATCAACATAAAAATGTCCAACAAAGGAGTAGAGCTGTTTCGTGTGTGTAAGCCCCGATTGACTAGAAAAAAACTTTATTTATAAACGTACTTCAACTTTTTCATACCCTTTTTGTAGAACGAATCGTCTTCGCTCCGAATTAAGTCTCATTTGAGCCAGATTTTTTCCCTACGGCATGTCTGCAAAGAGACAGTAATCGCTAGTGTCGATTCTACACAGAACGTGGGCGAGGAAGGAATTCAAAATCCAATTCATTGGATTCAATCGTTGTCTTCATAAACCTACGCCTCTTGGTGGAACAAGTTGAAGGTCTAGCTAGGCTAACGTTTTCGACAATAAGGAATGAAAAAACCACAACCCTCCCAATAAATGGAGTACTTGAGGGTCCGTAAATAAGGACAGTTCTGTTTATGCCTCTTGGTAGAACAAGGTGAAGGTCCGACTAGGCTAAGGTTTGCGACAGTGGTAAAAAAAACACAACACTACCAATAAATGGAGGACCTGAAGGTCCCTAAAGAACGAGAGCTCTGCTTATGACTCTGGGTAGAACGAGGTGAAGGTCCAGCTAGTCTGAGGTTTTCAACAATTGGAAAGAATGAAACCACAACCCTCCCAATAAATGGAGGAGCTGAGGATCCGTGAATAAGGACAGTTCTATTCATGTCTCTTGGTAGAACAGGGAGAACGTCCAACTAGGCTGAGGTTTTCGACAATAGTGAAAAAGAAAACCACCACCCTCCCAATAAATGGGGGACATGAGGCCCTAAATAACGATAATTCTACTTATAACTTTTGGTAGAACAAGGTGAAGGTCCAACTAGGCTGAGGTTTTCGACAGTAGTGAAGAAAAAACCCAACCCCCCCAATAAATGGAGGACCTGAGGGTCCCTAAATAACGACAGTTCTACTTATGAATCTTGGTAGAACAAGGCTGAGGTTTTCGACAATGGGAAATAATAAAACCGCAACAATCCCAATAAATATTGGACCAGAGGGTCCGTGAAGAAGGACAGTAGATCTGCGAAGGTCGACGTGTATAGGCTCTCATAAGCTCAGTAGCCACATATATTATTTAATATACAATTGATACTTCTCCAGACTGGAATATGTCTGAAGATATGTAATAGACTTCACATGCCAATCCACACAGACACTTTTTTACAAGATTCGTTCATTGTTGTTCACTATTTCACTTTTGCAACGTTCTTATCAAAGGAATTCCTAATTTTACCGACTATCTCGTGAATAAATTCAAGTGAAATGTTCTAGCGACAATTAACGCGCTTTCCGTGGTGGTATTTAATAAAATTATGCTGGAGGAGTTGTAGCAATAATTTTCAGGTGATATTTCAATCAAAATAAACTTGGTTTTCTCGCTCTTTCTAACAATGTTAGGTATACTAATTTCCATTTACAAGATATTATTTTCAATAAGACAAAGTTTATTAGGGAATTATTATAATCGCCTTGACAACTTGATTTAAAATTTCCATTAATTCCATCAACTGAAATATATGATGGAAGTGAAACTTCCTATAAAATCTTGAATTTATTGAAATATGCGTATTTTGGGTTTCGATAGAAAACACGATTTGCCATTTGAATAAAATTCTTTATCACAACAATTTTCCTCGATAAATATGGAAATCGTTTGCAACTAATAAATAATTCAAAGTCGTCCAAGCGAATTTCAAAATGAAGAGATTCGAAAAATGTCAATACAAAGACGCCATTGAGTAACAGTGATGTAACAGGTCCCATCATAATATCGTCACATACACACAAATCGATGGAGCATAAGAATTATCTTCGTCTGGGAAAAAAGAAAAAAAAGTTTACGTCGCGCCGTTTGAGTATATATGGCGTGAAAATCGCAAGAATCTGAATTTGAAATCCCATTGCGGCCGACATTTCTTTACTAACTGAACACCTGTGGGATTTTGATTCAATAATGTCCCTTTAGGGTGCTACAGAGAAGCTTTTAAGACTCGCTTACATTTCATTTTGAAATTGAGATCGTAAATTTTGGTGATGATTATGATAAACAAAGCAAAGCTGTCGAAGAATAATTATTTTAATTCCAACGCTTTATACAGTTTTGAAAAATGGTATTTTCCAAAAACAGAGACCGTTCAACTAAGAAGCAGCAACTACTTCCCGTGCTATATGCACGTAAATGTAAAGATTGTGACAGTAGCGGCATATTCACCTCCGTTACTGGAAGACATGTATTGATTCTGATTGAAGTGTATTCTTCAGTCCGGGATTAGAGATTCTCGGACGGATAACATATACATTGTACTGATGAGGCGCAAATACGCCGAAATCGGTTTATAAGTTGTGTTGTCCCTTCTAATTGCAAACCTGAATGGTTGTTTTTAAAATATCTTGTAGATATACGAACCCCGTTTGACTTTGAAGTGTAATTCAATATCCGTCAGTGCATATAGCACGGGAAGTAGTTGTTGCTTCTCAGCTGAACGGTCACTGCTTTTGAAAAATATAATTTCTTAAAACTGTATAAAGCGTTGGAATAAAAATAATAATTCTTCGACAACTGTTTAGTTCTGTCTCTCCATTTTATTTTCCAGTCTCTGATTTTCAATGCTTTTATGTCTTTCTTTACTCAATCACACCATCTGTTTCGTGGTCTTCCTTTTGTTCTCGTATTCAATGGAACCCATGCTGTTATTCTCTTAAGCATTTCTGTTGGTGATCTTCTCTCTTCTCTCCAGTCTCCTTGCTTTTATATATCGGACTCTATTTTCTCCACCTGTTTACTTTAACATTTTTATGTTTATTTTTATATCCTCCCTCCATCTCCTGTCATGTCATGTCCAAGTATATTTTCCTTCCTAGTATTCTTAGATCTTCTTCTTCTTTTTTGTTTATGGTTGTTGTTTCGAGTGCGTAAGTAATAACTGGTCTGATCAAAGCGTTCTTTTGCTGATCGAATTAGATTTTAATAGTTTCTCATTCATGTCAAGTATTTGGTTTTCTTTCAATATTATTTCTTTTTCCTGTCTCTACTAGTTTGTCCTATAGATGTTCCTAAATAATCAAGGCATAATACAATTCTAAACGTATAATTTTTGAATTCTTAAGTGTTTTTCTTCGCCCACCCGCATCTATTTTGTTTTGTCTCCCTTTATTCCCGATTATTTGTGACTCTCCGTCTAGCTTCTCTAATGCTTTTATCGGCATAAGTAATTAACTGGATATCGTTCACTATAATATTTTTCTCATTTATTAGCATTTCTCAAAATGGATTCAAGTAATTATTCATTTTAAATTCTTCAGATATTCCACCTTTAAATTCCACTTTCCCTTTAGTGTTTTGTAGGGTAATTTCCACCAATTCCCTAAGCTACTTTGGAATTCCTAGTATTTTTAGTGCTTCTATAATGTTGGGTCTTATTACTGAGTCAAATGCGTTCTTGAAGTTTATAGAAATGACGTGTTGTACGTCTTAAGTCAATGTGAAGTCTTGAGAAAAAAGAAGGGCAATTTTCTAAAATCACTAAGCCCCCTACACAAAGATCTACGATTCCCCAAAAGCCTATTATCCAGTTTGCTGCTAGTTAGGCTACAGACCTAGCTCCAAAGGATCAGCTTAACTGTATAATCGAAGAGCTGCAAGTTATTATTCACTGAAATACGTTGAATTTTTTTTGTACATACGTAGCTGTATGGATTCTCGAAATTTTTTTCATTGTGACTAAATTACTCAATTCAACGATTTCTGCTTATTCAACTTGAAAAACTTTTTACTTCACTCTAATTTCGCATTGCTTGCGTTGGTTTTGTTCAAATAATACACATTTTTTGTGTGCTGTAGTAATATAAGAAACTCAGAACGTTAATTAAAAGTTTTGTGGTTTCTTAGCATTCCCCCTTCAATATTAGAAGACCTATTCAACTTGTGGAAGGTAGTTCAGGAATCGGAGGACTCCGATTTCATTTAAATAATTATTTCGGAACGTTCTTTCCAAGGAAAAATGGATATTCATTGGAAACGTTTCAATTAGATGCAGACATGTAGGTTTTTTCATAAAGTATAACTTGTTCATATTAATTTATTCGGTAAATTGAATTCAATAAAACTACCAGTTTATGGATAACGAGAGAAGTTACATGGATTTAATTTTCTGCAAAACTGAATATTCTGCACTTTATTCTCTGATGTATAAACAAACGCAAAATACTGTATTATAATATAACTAACAGTCCTGCAAAAAGGATTACTTCAAGCATTGACCAGTTAAAAAAAATCGGCAATCGTCTCTGCTTGAAACATAGTCGTATATGTTGTGGGACAATACTACCATAAAATAAGAGTTATAGAAATTATTTATTATTGTTTGAACAGACTATTAGACTGTTGCAGTGTATTTGATGAAAAAAAAACCTCAGTATTGATGCATATCACTGTATTTTCAAGGAAAATGTTTGTCATCTTTCAGACTGTTATTTGCAAAAACAAACACAATTTCGTCTCTTTAAAACACAATACAAATTTAAAGCTTTAAATTAACATAGATCCCAGCAATCTATAGGAATGGAAAAATATTTTTTTTCGATTTACACATTTTTCCGAACCGCAGCTATCTAACTTTTATTCTCACAAAAGAAGTTGGGTAAAGAGAGAGAAAAAAAATTTCCCGGTGAAAACTTGGAGGCGCTGTCTCTTTATACTGGAAGATTAAATAAAGTGGAGAAACAATGTCATTTCAACTTCTTCTTCTTTACCTAGAATTTTCTTTTCAAACGGGATACGGCTCGAGTACACTTGAAGTTTTACATCACTTCAAAAATTCTCAGCGACGATTTTCTACCCTTGTTCTGCTCTACGCCAGTCAGAAAAAAACATTAGAAAGAAAAGGTACGCGTCAAGATCAAAACGGAGTTGTCTGAGATGAGATTTAAAACATTGTTGGCGAAAAGGATAAATAAGCGCTGGGAAATTATGGGCTTGTCGATGAATATTTTAATCTAACTTACTGCGAACTCAGGTACACATACGGGGTTGGGATAAAGTAAGGGACCAAGTAAATATCTTTATATCTCGGGTTGAGTGGAAGAGCAATTTAAGTCTTCTGAAGACCAACAGCTTGAACTCTGCCTTTTGGTAACTACTATGGTATTGATATGAAATAGAAAAATGTTACACAATATTAAATTTGTATAGGAGATTACCAATAAAATCATTTATTATTATTATTATTATTAAACGAAAATTTGCAGGTAAGTGCAATGGAACAAAATGCATCTGATGTACATTTTTTTGTTAATAACATACTTCCGGTTTAACCGGAAATGCCATCAACTTCTTGAATATAAATGGGACACCCTATATATTTTTACAGATTTTGAAAGCTTGTTATTTTGAATTCATATATACTGAGTTTAGTGTAAAAAAGTTTGTGAAAACAAGAAATAACTCACTGTTAGTTGTACAGTAGGTGTACATTTCATTATTTTAGAATAAAAAGAAACAAATTTACTTCAAATGTTCAAAATTCTCGCCGTTTACTTGCTGACAATATGCCATCTTATTAAAAAATTCTTGAGTCACTCTTTCCAATACTTTTCCACGTATTAGTTCACATTCATCAATAATTCTTTGTCTCAATTAATGTAAGTTTGTTGGTCGTCTAACGAAACACGTGATTTTAGATAACCCCAAAGAAAAGAATCTAACGGGCTAAGATCCGGTAAACGAACAGGCCACTCTATGAATCCTCTACGTCCAACCCATCGATTTGGAAAATTCGCATCCAGAAAATCCCTATCCCATCTATCATAGTGGGGAGGTGCTCCATCTTGTTGAAACCAAACATTTTGTGGTAATTGCCCATTCTGTTGAAGTGCAGGAATAATTTCGTTATTTAGTAGATCCAAATACTTGTCACCATTCAAGTTTCCGTCGATAAAAAATTGGCGTATAAGCCTATTTTCGACAATTCCCATCCAAACATTTAACTTCTGTGGATGCTGGGTATGTGCTTCATGAATCGAATGAGGATTCTCATTTGACCAATACCTTGAGTTATGGCGATTAACTGTTCCATTTAAACAAAAAGCTGCCTCATCGGAAAAAACTATGTTAGAAGTAAAATTGTCGTCGATATTACAGATGTCCATTAGCCGTTCGCAAAATTCCAGCCGTCGGTCAAAATCATCGTCTGACAATTCTTGAACCAACTGTACCTTTAGTGCCAAATTTGTGGTGGAAGTTTGAGGTGATTCTTCTAAATCGATTGCAATATGTTGTTTAACAGTTTCGTTCGTTGCAGTCCGCGGTCTTCCAGGTTTTAGCAAATTTTTCACCATCCCAGTTGTATTAAAACGTTCTAATGTATTAGTTACTGTTGAGCGTGATATAGGATTTCTCCCCGGATGCAAATTATTAAAAATATGACACGCTTCTTCATGAGTTCTAGCACGATTACCATAACCGATCATCATAAAAATTTCAATACGCTCTTTTTCACTCAATTGAATCATTCTAAATTGTAAAATTTATTTCTGTCAATTAGAATTTGACACTTGCAGAAAAAAGTCGTACTAAACAGTACTCGTTTATTTATTACTATGCATACAAACAACATCAATTAGTTTATCTAAATAGTTTTTTGCTCAAATGCAAAAAAACTTAAGGAGGTTGATTAAAGTGCTATATTCCTCGTTTTTACAAATTTTTTTACACTAAACTCAGTATGTATGAATTCAAAATAACAAGCTCTTTCAAAATCTGTAAAAATATATAGGGTGTCCCATTTAAATTAAAGAAGTTGATGGCATTTCCGGTTAAACCGGAAGTATATTATTAACAAAAAAATGTACATCAGATGCATTTTGTTCCATTGCACTTAAGTACCTGTACATTTTCATAAATATCGTTCTTTTCGTTTAAAAGATATTTACTTGGTTCCATACTTTATCCCAGCCCCGTATAATATATTATAATCTCCAAAAACTTTCAACAAAAAAAGAAATGAGAAATCAAACGAACGATAACAAACATCGATTATAGATTATAATTTGAAGTTAGAGTATGATTGCCATGTTAGAGATTTAGTTACCAACACAATGTTGCCATAGTGTGTACGCACATTTTGTAACGATGCCGTCATTCCTTGTCTGGTTAAGTTGTGAATAACCAACTGATACCAAACGGAGCCGTTTCTGACACGGGAGCGTTATCGAAACGATACCGCTATTTTATATTTCTGAATACGGGTGTAAGTCTGATGAAAAATTCATTATAAATCGGAAATTCAAACACTTGAGTAATATTGAGTATCTAAAGACTTACCAACAACTGTCATTTTTTGATGGTCCGTTACAGTTTCAAAGAAAGGAGCTTCTCCAGATACCTCACATCTGTACATACCAGTAGATGAAAGTTGAACTGATGACAAAACAACTACACTTTCTGTAGAATTATGCATCTGAAACAAAAATCAGTATTGATAATTTTTAGTTTCCAAAATTGTTTTATTGGGAATAAAAATACGACACAAGCTATATAATTGAATCACTGAATCGTTAATTCTGATATTTCTGATCGGGATATTAAGAAAAAAACATGAATTTCTTAGTGAAGCGTTGTAATAATGTTTACCTACTACCAATATGTAATATCAAACATTACGATACTGATATGAGTTTCGTAATGAGATACTTTACTGCACTAGTGCGGTAAAGTGAAATTAATTGGAATGAACGTGTCAAAGTTGACAGTTTGCAGAATGAGTGACAACCGAAACACATAAATCAACTAGGGTTTGTATTGCGTTATTTGCAGCAAGTTCTATATCAGAATCCACACTTTTATAGTCGGAACTCATGTCGATACAATTATACCAAACTGAAGTGAACGCGTCAAAATTGACAGTTCGCTAAAAAAATCAACAATGAGCGCAACGTTTGCTTGTTACATAATTCTAATATTATTGATTTCAGGAATATTAAGTAATTTTGAGTAAATAATTAACATTATTGGTAGTAGACAAAATAATGTACTGTATTCGTATCGTAAATTCATATTACGATATTCAATGGGACAAATTGCCCACCTCATTTCGTAATATGAATCTTTACGACACTTATATCATAAATCTATTACCGCTCAAGCTTTCTCTAATAATCACTCTGTATACATTTTAGTCCAGCAGAGAAAATAGTACAAAGGTGTAGGTAACAATGAGGGAAACTAAGAAAAAAAAACATAAAATCCTTTTAGTAAATTACGTTAAGGGTTTCTTCCGATAAAAATACATTTTGAAAGTAAACAGAAAAATAAATCATTTGTCAGTCGAGATCCACATCGCCATTATCATTAGGTGAAACTGTAAAGTGCTGGTTATTCGAAACCACTTAACAAGAGTACGGATGAAAAATTAATATTTTCATTTCAGACAAATTTATTATATCATATTTACACAGAGATATTTTTCAAATGACAATGTAAGTATTGTTGGACTAGATAAAGGTACAATGTAAAAACAATTTATTATAAACAAGTTTTTGACAGGTCGTTAATATTGAATCTGACAATACAATTTTGTAAACGCCAGAAGGAAGAAACTTCCCACGTTATGTCAAGGTTGGTTGAATAGCTATTTATATGTTACTAGTTACCCACCCTGACACGGCTATCAAGCGCTACAAAAGTTGAGCTAAAGGGTATGTATGATAGGGTGACATTCACTGATATTTAAAAGATCTATTGTAACCCCTTACTTATACTTAGTTCCTGGGGAACGTCTCAGAGACTAGTAGCTCCTTAAGTCCTATTTCCCTGAGGAATTTTAGGATATCTGCAGGCTTCATCCATTCTATCCAATAATCTCCTAGGTGCTGTGCCCTAAGATTCTGAATTGCGGTGCTATCCTGGAATCCACAGTTAGGTTACTATATTGTTCTCGCCCAGTTCATTGAGTATGTCTAGGAATTCCCACACCATTTTGGAACTGATTACACAAGAGCTCAGTGCTTTAATGGCTGCTTGACTATTCGACATTATGATAATATTTTGCCTTTTATATCCTTTGTCAATTTTGAACTTGGCACACTTTGTTATGGCGTGAATTTCCGCTTGAAAGATTCTTGGGGTTTTCAACAAGCTTTCAGAGTGTTTGGTTCCTGGTCCGTACACTCCTATCCCAGTTCCTTCTATTGCTTTTGAGCCCTCTGTGTAGCACTGAATGGCATTCTTTCGAAGTCTGGTAATGGTAATTGGATACCATTCCTTCTTGTTGCTTAATTCCGTAACGAATTTCTTTGAAGAGTTATACCTTTTAATCATACCGTCTTGTGGCATGTGGCACGTGCCAGGTTTTTTGATTTCTAGGAAGTAAGGAGGTGGTTTTTCTTAATGATTCCCTCTCTACTTAGTTTGTTTCTCGTTCTTTCTGCAACACTTTCCACCATCATATGTAGTGGTGTGAGATTGAGAATCACTTCAATGGCTGCCGTTGGGCATGTTCTCATTGCTCCTGTAATGCAATGAGAACATGCCCAACTATTTATAGTTGCTCACCATATATATTCTCAACTTTTACATACATCATCTCACTTAAAGATGTTTCTAAGAAATACATGATGCCACATTAGAAATCTCATTTTGTGATGCTTTCAAACCACGGAGATGAAATCTCTGTTTTTCTAATCCATCAACTTCTTCTCAACGTATAGGAGGTATCAAACATGTCAAAGTTAAGATAACTGGAGATGAAATGTCGCTTCTATTTAGGAGGGTTGCTTTCGATAAGTTTCACTATCAGTCGCGTCGAGGGCACTGAAACGCATTGGTCTGTCAAAACAGGGAAGTTATAAAATAAAATTCAGTATTTTTTTTAGACGAAAGATAAATGTTACAAGATTCGTTTTGAGGTGCCAATATTTTTTTATTGATTCATTTGAATGAACAAATCTTATACGAACAACAAATTTTGAGAAAAAGTAGAGGATCATTATTTTCCTGTTCATTTTGTATCTTCAACATGTACATCTCACAAATTAATAGCTACAGTGTACAAAATTCAGCTCTAAGAACTTGTTTAGGAGCTTTCCGATCAAGCCCAATTGAAAGTCTTTGCTGCGAAGCCAACGAACCTCCTCTTTGGCTAAGAAGACAACAGCTTCTTCTGTCACACTGCTCCAGGGTGGCTGCATGCCAAGAAAATCTAGCCTATGAAATTATACACAAAAAGAATATAAACCTTGCTACACCAATTAGCTATATCTTGCCATCACTACTTTCAGATGTAGACCTTAAACACGCGACACCCATTACTCATTCCTTCACTCCTCCCTGGAACAAAACCTTACCCAAAATTAACCTAAATTTAAACTATCACTCAAAGCATGACACTCCCAACAAACTCATAACACAAAGCTTTTCCTGAAACTTATGCATAAACCAAATTCGATAAAGTAGTGTACACTGATGCTTCTAAACACCACAATGGCGTAGGATGCTCAGTAACTCTCTCCCAAACAACTCTCTCTACAAATTTACTTCCACCAAAATCCAGTGTTCACACTGGAGAACTATTTGCTTTACTTCAAGCCTTCCTTTCTATAACCCAAACTACAGGAAAACTCGCTGCACCGACTCCCTTTCCGCAATTAAATCTATCCAGGTCATTTATAGCTCTCACCCCCTCGTGCAAGCAATACACGAACGATACCAACAACTTTACCATGAAGGAGTAATCGTCATACTACTTTGGGTACCCTCTCATGTCGGAATTGTCAGCAACGAATTCGCAGACCGCACAGCAAAAGACGCAGCAACATCTAATCTTCCGGTAGAAAAAGTTTATCTGTACCAAGACCTAAAAAACTTCTTTAAGAATAGCACCTACTCACTATGGCAAGAGCACTGGAACAGATTCCCTTCGACATCACATGAGATCCGTCAATCCGTCAAGCCATTCTACCTCCCTTCATTACCAAGAAGAGATGAAATAATTATCAGAAGACTACGAATTGGACATACCAACGTCACACATTGCCATCTAATGACTTCAGAACGTCCTCCTTTATGCCATCATTGCAACACCATTCTCTCCGTCAAACATATTATCACAGATTGCCAACAACATTCAGAAAAAAGAAGATAATCAGAACTTTTGAACACCCTACCAGAAATTCGGAATTTTCCGGACCCAATACACAATGTTTTAAATTACTTAAAAGACATTAATTTCAGTACTAAAATGTAATCAGCTCTAGATAAGTCAACAATGTAACTATTTATTTTATAAAAAAATTAACTTTACTCTGTAATACTTACACTGTAACTGTGTCAATGGCCTCTGAAACTGAGACACATTCATTTAAATTAAAAATTTCTTAGTTTTCAAATTTCCCCTCGTTTCAATAAAGACAAAAATCTAATTGCTCACAACCTTTGATTTGAAATTCGAAATACAGATTCATTAATTTTTTACGAATGGGATGGTAATTCTGATTGAGCAAATATATGTAAAAAATATCCAATTAATCAACCACCACGAAGTTTAAATGTTTTATTTGATTATATCTCATATGACGACGGAATTAATATTGCCCATAAAATACATGCATGCAATATTTAATAAAAATTGAAAAATATTATTATTTCCACAAAACATCAGTGGAATTATTTTTTAGGAATTTCAACCAATCGATTAACTTTTCATAAAAGCCATCAGTGGCGTTCGTAGAGGCTTATTGGTAAAAAAATAGTAAACTCCTGAGTTACATATCTATTATCCAGTTTTTTTTTAGTTAGAAAAATTGGAAGTAAAATGTAAGTATGTCTATGCATTCACTGAGACCTATAAGATCTATTGTGCCCCCTTACTTTTACTTAGTTCCTGAGGCACGTCTCAAAGACTAGCAGCTCCTTTAGTTATATTTCCCTGAGGAGTTTTGGGATATCTGCAGGCTTCAACTTAGGTAAATGTCCCTCTTCTCTCCAATAATCTTCTAGGTGCTGTGCACTAGGATTCGCAAGTAAAATAGGCTGGAGAACTAATTCTATAATTGATCTTTGCACCTCTCATTACTCCCAAGTTACTCTTAGAGGTGAATATTGAAGTGAGAGAATATCAAAGGAAGTACCTTATCATCCTAATCTGTTCACCAACATTTGGAGGAACCGGGTCATCGAATTCAGGGAATTGATAGATGGAAACAACTGATTCCTCCTACTGTTTTTGCTAAGTATTTAAGTGTAAGACTTGCCCTAAGTACCATGCATAGTTTATTTGCTAGTAAGTATATTCCTTCCCGGAGCAAAATAGGATAAATGTCATCTGATCCTGGCGATTTATTAGGTTGGAATAAGTTGATTATCCGTTTTGTTTTCTCCACATCTACCACACTCTTTGAGTCCTGTCATTTTTTCCTGGATCCGCATAAAGGACGTTTCAGTGCTTTGTATCAAGCACCAGAACAATAAGTATGTTGGTATTTATTGATCCTGGATAGTAAACCTTGTACAGTTTCACTAGGGTTTAGTTTATCCTGTAAATGTCTTCCACATCCTCTTGTCTCCAGGGTTCTCTTTTGACTAGTATTACTGCTTCATTGTACTCATATTTTGCTTTATTAAAGAGTTTGTACACCAATTTTCATTCCTAACCTTTTTATTGTTTACCTTTTGGAGAGTTGCTGGGGTGACTGTGTCCTGTAGTTCTAGCACAATTCACCACTTTTTACTTCATAAGTTTACAATTTTTTTATGTTCGTTTGTTGAGTTAAAAAAAATACGCGTACCACTATGGGGCATCCGTGGAACAAATTGAACTGCAAATCATATAAATTTCATCAAATTTAAATAAACAATGGCATATAAGCTGTTTAAATTCAATATTTACGTTGGTGAAATAATTGCAATGAAATCTGGATCACGTTATACATGATAAAAACGAGATTATGCATGTAATAAATATTTTTTCAAATACTAATTACAAATTTTGTATAAATTTATAGTTTATATAAAATAGTTCTATGAGCTCGGATAATTCTTCTTATTGATTGATTGATTGATTGGATCAGCACACCAGTCAAAGGATTGATGTCCTCGGCACCTCAGCCTTAAGGCTTTTTGTGCTCTTGGTTGTGCCGTTTATGTGAAGAGACCAGCAGCCCTTATCAGGCTCAGCAGACTTTTCACTAGGTTCTTCTTGGAGAAATCCTCCCTTGGAAATTCTAGTCCTAGGAGTCTATATCTCCAGTGAGATAGTGCTTCACAATCAAAGATAATGTGAGAGGCTGTTTCCTCCTCTTCCATGCACAATCGACAGATAGGTTCCTCACTATATATGCCGATTGTATGCATGTGCTTTCTTAGAGTACAGTGACCGGTGAGTAAACCCGTCACTATCCTTATTTGGGCCCTGCTAAGGTTTAGTATATCATTGGTCAGCTTCTCCGAGGGTTTTTTAACCAGGAGTTTGCTGTGTTCCTGTTTTGGCACGTGTCTCCAGTACGACTGGTGTTTAGTTTGAGTCCACCGAGATATACAACCACGTGCAGCAGTTTTGGATATCCCAAATACTGGTTCAGGACCAGTGAATGCTGTCTCGGACCCCAGCTTTGCTAGGTTGTCCGCCTTTCCATTTCCTACAATGCCCTTATGCCCTGGGACCCACTTAACTCTATTATGGTTAGCCAGGGTTTTAAGTTTCTGTAGACAATCCCAGACCAGTCTAGATCTGATCTGAGGACATGCTAAAGCTTTTAATGCTGCCTGACTATCAGAGAGTATTAGGATCTTTTGACCCCTGTAACCCCTTTCAATATTCAGTTGCAAACACATATCGATAGCATAGATTTCTGCCTGGAATACAGAAGCAAGATTCCCCAACGGTTCTTATAATTATTATTAAAATTTTTATAAAAATTACTATTAATCCCTTCCAGCTTTAAATTTTTCATTAAAAATGTTGAAGAAAGTTAATTCTTGCATGTATAACTGAAAAATTTTCACAAATCCGTACAAAACCCGAAAAATAATATATAATGTTCGGAAATCATGTATCTTACACTAAAACTTATTAAATATATTATACATGGACAAGATTACAGCTTCATTCATTTTGATAACTAAATATCACACTACCATGAGAATCGTTGTTGATTCGGCTAAAAGGTATTCTGCTTCGAACGAGAACCATATATGACAAAAGTTTTAATCACATGTTAAATTAATTTGCCAAGCTACAGCACTCGTAGGTAATTGAATTACTAAAGTTATTCGAAACAGAAATTAGATATTTCATTGTATAACGAAGAGTTCACACTTTATCATCTCGTGGTTAAATATTGACTGTAATTCTGTAAAAGTTGGAGCGGTTCAAACCGCAAACTGACATGTCTTGAACGTTTAAGGTCGAATTAATTTCGTAAACGTACCGAGTGTTTGAACTAGAGGGGATGTTGTATAACTAAGTTACAGATAGGTTTTAACTCCGTCTCCACAAGACACATTCATAATTTCACCAAAAAAACAATTTTTCTGTTATACTACAATAAAAATAATAGAAATATTCCCATATCATTTTGCGCAAGTTTGTTGCCTAAAGACATATTAATAATTTTAACAAAAGGAACCATTTTTATGTTATACTACTATAAAGTTAATAAAGATATCTATATATCATTTTGCTCAAGTTTGTTGCATATAAACACATTCATATTTCCAACAAAAACAACCATTTTTCTGTTACACTACCATAAAGTTAATAAATATATCTTTATATCATTTTGCGCAAGTTTGTTGCCTATAGACACATTAATAATTTTTTCGAAAAGAACCATTTTTCTGTTATACTACCCTAAAGTTAATAAATATATCTTCAGATCATTTTGCGCAAGTTTGTTGCCTATAAACACAATCATATTTTCAACAAAAAGAACCATTTTTCAGTTATACTACCCTAAAGTTAATAAAGATATCTTCAGATCATTTTGCGCATGTTTGTTGTCCCTAGTCACATTAAAAATTTTAACAAAAAGAAGTTATACTACCATAAAATTAATAGAAATATCTATATATCATTTTGCGCAAGTTTGTTGCCTATAAACTCATTCATATTTCCAACAAAAAGAACCATTTTTCTGTTACACTACAATAAAGATAACTTTATATCATTTTGCGCAAGTTTGTTGCCTCTAGATACATTAATAATTTTAACAGACTCGCTATCCCATCAAAAAAATTTTCAATTTTTCCTGGTAATTTTGAAAAACTTCCAGAGACTTAACAAAATAATGAAAAATTAAGTTGTTTGTAACAACGGGACCAATACCTTGAAGGAAAATTTGTACGACAAAGAGTTCGCATATGGAAAAAACACATCAATCGGATTCTCAATTTACAAAATGAAAACATTTCCAATTATTTTTGAAACAAAAAGTTTTTTTTAGGTTTAATTAAACGTAAAAGTAATAATAACTTTTGCAAGCAGAGTACAGCAACTCACAGTTAAACTAATAACCGAAAACTTTTAGGAGTTGGCTTAAACACATTCAATTAAAATAAAAATGTTTCTTTTTTAACTCGGGAAATGTTTCGCGTCTCCTTCTAGTTGAAAATGCAGATCATTATTAGTTATTTCACAGAAATTCTTGTTTAACTACTGATTCCGATATAACTTTACTGGAAAAATGGTAAACCGCCGCTGGGTTTAAATTTACATTTATAGAAAGTTCAACTTCACAAATTGGCGCTTTTTACAATTTTTCTAGAAAAAAAAATTGTACCAAAGATCTTCTGTTTTCGCAAAAGGGTTCCGGCCCTCATAAGGGTGTTTCAGTCCCCCCCTCTCTTTGCTAGTTGGTCTGCTATTTCATTTCTTTGCGCTTAGCTCATTAAGTTTGCACAGTCATTTCCAGACAAGGAACTCTTAATCATGCAATAATTGCAACTGGATGAGAGACATTTGAAGACAGTTATCGACATAATTATCAGTGAGCCTGGAATGAAACACCTACTCTCATACTCGGCTTTTGTGAAAATTTACAAGGACTCAGACGAAAGCACTTTGGATAGGAAATGGACATCATTAAAACTACTCAAAATCCCCCTCGTCAAACTAGTTAGTTTTAAAGAGGACACGAAGTTTCTGGAATGAAAGAAGAAAGTATGGGAAATAGCACAAAGATTTGGTTCAAATGACAGAGCTCAATGAATAGAGTATAAAGATTTTTTTAGGACTTAAACTAGTATCAAATGAAAATCTTTTGGAAATTAGCAACAGTGTCTATTTATCAATAACTACCCTGGTTTCTTTTTTTTATACACCTAGTACCTACTTACAAACGTTTCTCAAAGTACATATTGTTCAAAATATATGAGTACACAACTCGATAAGGTAGATGTTCACCTTGTATACCAGCTGTTTCATGATGAACTTACACTATATATATATGTCGCATCCAACAAGCTTATTAAGGGAAGGGGGAAGGAAAAATATCCATTCCATTCAACCTGAACCATTGAACTTCTCCTAAACGGTTGGTCCAATTTTGATGAAATCTTTTGTGTGTGTTTGAGTATGTATGTATGTATTTTTGGGGTAACATTCACTGAGACCTAAAAGATCTATTGTGCCCCTTACTTCTACTTAGTTCCTGAGGAAAGTCTCAGAGACTAGTAGCTCCTTTAGTCCTATTTCCCAGAGGAATTTTAGGATATCTGCAGGCTTCAACTTAGGTAACTGTCCCTCTTCTATCCAGTAGTCTCCCAGGTGCTGTGCCCTAGGATTCTGAATTGCTGTGCAGTTCGCAAGTATGTGGATGGAGGATTCTTCTTCCATTCCACAAAACCTACAGTCTTCTTCCTCCATTATTTTGAGCTTTTTAAGGTGCCCATTCAGGCGACAATGTCCCGTTAGGATTCCTATTAAAACTCTTAGTGCAGTTCTGCTTTGACTTATGCATTCATTTGATCTCAACAGGTAGTAGTCACCCAGAAGAATCTCTGATTGCCTAAGCGCTACTAGATCTTTCCAATTGTCAGATCTTCTCTTTTCTTCGGCTTTACCTATTTCTTTCAATATGTGTTTGAGTAAGATTCGCAATTGATCACAATCGGGTTCATACTGAACTTCTCCTAAGCGGTTCAGCCAGTTTAGTTGACATTTTGCATAGGTTTATGGTGAGTGGGTCTATAAGGCTCCACTGCCACTCGCAAGAGTCTATTGTCAGATAGGAGTCCTCCTATCAGAACATTAACGATATTATCTGATTTTTCTTCCCAAAATGTGTCACAATGTGATATTTTTAAATCAAAATAAAAATTGTCAAAACTTGTATGATATTGTAGCGTCTGTCGGGTTTTTTAGTATATAGGTAGTGTAAGCTGGTCGTGAAACAATCTGTATATATGGCAACAGATACAAACAGATCCAGTTCATACAAACATTAGCTTAAAGGGATTTATCAAATTTCGAGTGAATACTTGTAATGTGAACAAACAAAACGAACTGATTTGATGATTAACTTCACCATTAACATGTTTGAGTCAATTTAGTAGATGCATAATAGATACAAATAGTAATTCCACACATACGTTCTGTCGAAAAATTAATCATTTTAAAGATCGCTGGAAGAGGTTTTTGGAATTATTTGTTTTTCAAGAGCTTGCAAACATTTTACATCACTTCATCAAGTAAACTATGATGAAGATTTTATAATGCCTAATCGTAAAGTTAGTGCGGATGAAGCTAGATGAGCTAATAGTATGAGGTGGGCCGTCTTCAGAGAGAAGTTGCCAAAAATGTTATTTCGTGGCTTCGTAGTTATCGAAAAACTGAAAACGTAAGAGAAAAACCTAGAAGTGGACGAGCAAGGGTTACTGCCCCACACAAGCTACAGCTACAAAGAGCCTTGAATTCTCGTAAACCCCTCCCCCCCCCCACAGACACTCCAAAAACTTGAACAGTTTTTACTCTAACTTTGAAGAAATCGATTCAGGCTTAAGGATTAAGGTTCAATACATTTATAAGCGGTCGAGATGTGGTGGAAGGTTTCCCTCACTGTTACCGGCCAACAACGCCTCCAGTGATTCGAATCAGCTATTTGACAGAGTCTCTCTCGCTCACAAACCTAAAAAATTCCACTCACCGCAAAAGTAACCTAACTAATTTCTTAATACATTTTATTCGTGAAAACTTCGTGTTATAAACTGAATGTAGTAAACACGACATAAACATGTAGCTTTGGTGGAACAACTTCATGTTGCCTGCTCGTGCCTTGTCGAAATCGTGTCTCTTCAATAAAATCACGATACAAAATAATTTATTAATGTCCACAAACACTTATCGACACGTAATAAAATCTCAAATTCCAGCCCTAGTGTGTGTCCTGTCATATATATATAAATGTAATTCCAAGATTCGCATTCCTCGAGAATGGCTTGATACCATTAGAGATTCAGCAGAAATTTTACTGCTGACCAAAATAAATCAAATAGCGGCGAAACTCTCCCTCACTATAAACATGAATCTTGCTCGGTATTCACAGACAAGCACATAAAATTGGGGACGGAGGTAAGGTTGGGTCAATCCGAGACAACACCGCAAAACATGCTACACACACACAGCGGTTATTTTAGAGGAAAGGGTTGCCCCTTAATACCTGGTTAAAGTATGGCAGTTAATATTGTAGTGAATTATTTGATGTACAAAATGTATTTACAAAAAGAAATTGTGAATGATGGTAACGAATTTATATTGATTGGACGTAAATCCCCGTATTCTGATGTGATTGATGGAAGTATAGTTCAGTTAAAGAAAGCACCATAACCTTACTTTGTAGTTGTGGTGGAACTGTTTTTAGTTGATTGGATTGCAATTGATTACTCGCGTTGGAATGGGTAGAATAAGTAGTTTTAGATTTTAAAACCTATTCAGGACAAAAGAAGATTGATTAGCTAAAATCTTTTTATTCGATAAGATTGTTACAATGCTACTTTTGAATAATTGTTTCCACTGAGTATTTTTAAAATTAAAATCTTAGTAGATGTAGTTGGAGGATTATTTTGGTTACAGTGAAACAAAATTTTCTCTTTTTGGTTAGGTGTTTATGGTAAGAAAAAATTAAATAGGGGTATAGCGACCTGAGATCGATTTATCGAAGAATTGATTATTTCGAGTGAATCGGTATTTTGTAGTGAATCGATACTTTATCATTGAAAATCGAGTAATTTAAACCATAAATCACGAATTTTTTTCATGGCAACATGAGATTTGTGAGCAGGGGCAAAAACAAAACACCTTTGGATAGCTTTCCGCGTCTTTTATCTTTAATTTTTTCCCGTAGAGTGGTCAGTAATGCCGAAAAGTAATCTCCAGTTATTGTTCTACCCTTATCCAAAAAATCAATCAAGATTACTTCATAGCAATCCCAAAAAACTGAAGCAAGAACTTTTCGAGCAGATTTTTGGACACGAAACTTCTTAGGTCTTGGAGAACCATTCCATCGATTGTTGCTTTGTTTCTGGGTCGTAGAAATGTACCCAAGTCTCATCCATAGCAACAATTCGGTTTAAGAAGTCTACATCGTTTTCAAATCGAGCACAGATGGAACGCGATGCTTCTACCCTTGCACGCTTTTGGTCAACATTCAAACATTTGGGGATCCATTTTGCAGCAATTTTTCTCATGTCCAAGTTGACGTGAACTATATGATGAACTCGTTCGTATGAAATATTCAGTGCTTCAGATATCCGTTTTAGACCAATTCGACGGTCTGGTAAAATCATGTCATGAACTGCATCGATATTTTCGGGGACTGACACAGAAACTGGCCTTCCCGATCGGTCATCATCCTCAATGGAAAATTTAGGTACCTCTTTTGAAGCTTGCTTGCTTGCTTATTAAGCATATCTTCGTAAATCTGCTTACCACTTAACCCTTTTAAATACAGGTACTTGATGATGGCTCGATACTCCAATTTTTCGATTTTCACAATTTTGGTTGACACCTTTTTTCTTTTAATTTATTGCGTAACTCTGGTTTACTTTTTTGACGTCAAACTTCACACTGACACTTCTAGTAAGTTATTGTTCGTTGCTATGGTAACGCAATATTTTGTTTATGCATGGAACTGGTCTAGGCTAACTAGATATTAATACATCCTCGTATCTGTATAGAGCGTACGCTATTGAGAGTGTCCTTTATACACAAATGATCATTGCAGCAAATGTGTTTTTGTCCGTTACATAGAGGTGTCCAAAAATAAACGTTTTACTGTACTATTATTATTTTCTGTCTTCCTATCATCTTCCAAAGTTTTGTTACGAGATCCTGATGTACACAGCATGTTTTATTGAAAAATATTTCCTAAGTTTGACAAATTTTCACATTTTAGTAAATGAAGTAAAGCGCGACAAATTAAAACCAACTTAATTTCTAGCAAAGTGGTATGAGTATTTTTAGTCGTTTTTATTTAAAAACTTTTCGCCAACCATACTAACGTTTTTAGTTTTATAAAACAGATAGAGCTTGTAAAATTCATAATTAACTAAACTTCTTACTTTTATTACATAATTAAAAAATGAACATTCCCCGAGAGACGTTAAAAAGTGCACTTCGTTAACCGACTAGTTTTAATTTAATTATTGTGTCCACTGCCGGTTTCTGGCATTAAAACGCACATAAGGCACGATTTACTGTTTGTACACCATGGCTAACTTGGCCAATTTTGTATAATGGATAATACTATTAATTTTATGGCGATAGCCCATGCAGGGATTAAACCCGGAAATTATTAAGGTTCATGGAAGTTTGCGTTTGACAAACTTTTAATACCGTCGTATTGAAAACGACTTTCTTTCCGGAGTATTAAAAACCTATACGTTTTGTACGGAAGTTTAAAAAAACATTACGCGGATCAAAGGATTCCGAAAATATGGAAGTTATAATAAAACCGCAGCAGATGTAGATGCGTTGGTGAATTATAAGTTTTAAACGGTATAAAAGAGACATTGGAGCAAAAACGAACCAAATTTTTATAAACTGCTCCACAAAATTAATGAAACTTTTATAAGTTTCTCGTATATTACGTGCGTTTCATTATATTTTGTTGGTACATGTTTAGTTTCAGGGAACTTTTAATAAGAATAACTTTTTATCGAAAAACTTTTAATAACTAAGTACCCCATAATATGGTGCATACTTTAGGGATGACACTAGTGAGACCAATTATCACTTATGAAGCCATTGCGTGAAGTAGTGGAACCAGCCCATTGGCGACGAGAGAAAACCTCTCCAAAATTGAAAGATTAGCTTTTATATGCATTACAGGAGCAATGAGAACATGCCCAACGGCAGCAATGGAAGTGATTCTCAACCTCACACCACTACATATGGTGGTGGAAAGTATTGCAGAAAGAACAAGACACAAATTAAGTAGAGAGAGAATCATTAAAAAAAAACACCTCCTTACTTCTCAGGAATCAGGAAACCTGAGACATGTCACAAGATAGTATGATGAAAAAGTATTACTTTTCGAAGAAATTCGTTACGAAATCAAGGAACAAGAAGGAATGGGATCCAAATACCATTACCTCAGGAATCTATGCCACAGTATTCCAGGCGGAAGTAACTGTCATTGAACACTGTGCAAGAGAAATAGCAAGGCAGGGAGTGAATAACAAAACAATTGTTATTGACTCGGACAGCCAGGCTGCACTGAAGGCACTAGATTCCTGCCAGGTCAATTCACGACTGGTATGGGACTGTGTGCGTGCCCTATCTGAGCTAGCAAATCATAACAGACTATTTCTGGAATAGGTACCAGGGCACAAAGGACACAAGGGCAATGAAGAAGCTGACGAACTTGCTCGATAAGAAGCAAAAGCTCTCTGCATTGGCCCCGAACCCTTCTGCGGTGTAGCTGACACATACAAAAAGGCAGCCACTGAGAAATTGAAGCAAACTAATGGGATGGTGGAGAACAACCCCTGAACAGAGACAGGCCAAAGAGTTCATCAAACGACCATCGGCCAAAGTAACAGAGGACCTGCTGCTAAAAAGCCGAAAGGTTGCTAGAATCATAGTAGGTTTACTGAGGACGCTGCAAAATCAACAGTCATATGAGTATTTTGAAATTGGCAGAAACAGTCCTGCAGGTTCTGTCAAAAGGAAGAGGAATCGGCAGAACATGTGTTGTGCCAGGGTGAAGGAATCGCGTTTTCTAGAACTTGGCAAGGAAAAACCAAGGGCTACAAGCTACCTCGAAAAGCCTTTGTCAAGGCTATGGAGCCTCGTTAGGAGATTGAAGCTAGACGAAGTATTTTAATTAAATCAGAGCGTTACAATAAATCATCAGATTTCAGTGACAGAAGGCTAACGCCAGCTCTACCTATCTACCTATCTATACCATTACCAGACTTGGGAGGAATGCCATTCAATGGTACACAGATGGCTCACAAGCAATAAAAGGAACTGGGATAGGGGTGTACGGGCCAGGAACCAAACACGCTGAAAGCTTGGGTAAAATCCCAAGTACACTTCAAGCGGAAATTCACGCAATCAGAAATATTATTTTTAAATCTTTGATCGTAGAAAAAGTTTAGTCTGCTACTCGGTTAGAATGAAAATTCGTGCTGTTCGTGGTTCCTAGTGCGAGCCTATGGCGAGAACTTTCCACCCGAATCGGATCGAATCTTCAGTCCAACCTTGTTACAGAATATACTATTCAGTGTTCGCAAAATCTTTTATTTTATTTTTATAATTCTTTATAATAAGTTTAAATACTGTTACAAACTACACCTCGACCAAATTCATTTCAACTCTGAGATGCGCAAATAAAGAAGCGAGGGGGAGAGATGTCAGTCCCGCTGAATAAACGCATGTACACTCGGTGGAAGAAGTTTACTTAGTTAAATATTTCCTAAATAGAATCCTGAGAATTTGGTTGTGCCTCCAATGTCATAAAGAAAACATTATGCACTATTTCACGACTTTGTGCACTCAAAATCTTGTGTTTTACAATCGACTTAAATTCCATATTAAAATTCCTACGCGGATTGTAACACTATCAGTTCAAATGGATCTTTACAGTGCAACGTTCTGCCTAGGACTGGTAGCTGCCGACATTGTCGTACGCGTGATCCACGCGCATCCGAATCTCCGGTTGAAATGAATTTGGTCGAGTTGTAATTATTCATATTCCCCACTCCAACTGTATTGTAATGTAAATAGATGAATAAATAAAAATTTTAAAATTCAGCGAAAATGTCCGCCCGTGTAGGTAGATAGTTTGGCTGTAATACTGATTGCATAACTAAATAGTATAGAATGAAATTCATCTAGTTACCATAAAAAGCAAGTAAATTTTGTTGCTAATTTCATACGTGCTTATAAAGGGTATAAATGTTGGGTAAGACCGAGATAACTTAAGGACGTTTTCATTTAAACTAAGGTCGTAAATACGTTTTCCAAGAGGTTTTGATGAAAATACTTTTAAGTACGTTTTCGAGTCGATCTAAGGCCAACCTTTGACTGTAAATTATCTTTATGTTTTGTTGAAAGTTTTCTTCCATGCATAAATCAAAATTTAGCGAAACCACACGCTCGGAAAAGAAGCCGCCTCCTTAAAAGATAACGAATTCCAAAAGTGATTCATTTCCATATAATTAAAGTGCCGCCAATACATACAGCGCCGCCGTCTTACAAAGGAAGAATTTTTCGAAACAAGCCCGGAAGCTTTTGTTGATATAATGAGATGGTTTCTTTTTTCGTTCACGATTTAGGTGAAAGCGCTTGTTGATTCGTAATATAACGTTTGCTCATTTTCGCTGAACACTTGACATTTTAGTTTAGGACTGGAATAAATTATATGAATGCACAAGAACGAGAGGCATTCAAAACCGCGAACAAAACAGAACGTGAAAATATATTCGTCGTTTCCTTTTTTTATTTTTTGTTTAGTCGTTGAAAATTGTTGAGTTCTTCACACATTTGATAAATACAGGTTACTGGGTATTGAAGAAATTGTTTCCAAAGTAATCTGGAATATTGTTGTGGGCGATTTGAGGCGAGAAGTTGATTTTAATCGGAGGCTTAGAGTCCTCGGCATTAGATGCTTTTTGTTCTCTTGTTCTTATCCTTATCAGGCTTTTAACTAGGCCCTTTTTGAAGATTTACTTCCTTCGTTCTAGTCCTATATGAGACTATATCTCTAATGAGATAATGTACAACCGACAGATAGGTTCATCCCTATATATGCCAATAGGGTACAAGCATAAATTTTGCTATTGGTGGGAATTGTCGCTTTATCAGGTCTCCTAACACCTTGCATACCTATTTTTTCAAAAAAATATAAACTTCACTTTTAAAACGACTTTAAAAATCATAAAATTTGAAACTCCGCCAAAACGCGCTTTACGTCATGAAGATGGCTGCCCCATGGAGTGACGTCATTTGTTTACGTTCTTATTCGTGTATCACGCTCTGAGTTCTTGTGACCTAATTTGTTTCTGAAAGCTTTTAAAATTGATAAAGCCGAAAAAAAAACTTTGTATTACAAGTATTGCATTGTTCCAGAGTGTAAATCAACGACTATCAAAACTCCAGACAAAATATTTGTTACTTTACCTGGTGGCGCAAGCAAAAATGCACTTAAGAGAAATGCTGCTTACTGGCTGTCTGACGCTAATAAATTAAGGACCGCCTACAGTTGAGACTACGGAGTGGTGGAAATTGTACGGGAATTGTGTTTTTAATCTGTTAAAGCTTGATATTGGTCGAAAGCAGTTCTGATACAATGCTTAAAATCCCTATGTTCTGTTTTTCATTTCATGTATCTGTACAAAATGAAGTCGCTTCCGTTGTCTGTTAGATCTTTCAAACTACTTAACGGATTCTAATTCTGCAGTAGATAGAGTGATTCAAGAGGAAGGTTTATATGTATAACTAGCGAGCCGCCACGGCTTTGCAAAAGTGCAATGTATTATAATATATAAACGGTTGGACCAATTTTGATTAAATTTTCTGTACGTGTTCAAGTGGATTCGAAAATGGTTTAGATTTATAATTGGTTCCGGTAGGTCGCGCTGCAATCGGTTTCATACTGAACAACTCATAAACGGATGGTCGGATTTGATAACATTTAGCATAGGAGTTTTTTTATACAGTCATTTCAAAAAATGGGCAAAACGTTTGTGTCTCCGAAAAATTTAAAGAAAAAGTTAAGCGAAAGTGGGAAACCACTCTCGCTCATGCTATTTGTTAAAACAAATTACTTAGAAACAAGAGTTTCAATTTTTCCACAGGAAAAATTAGATGCACGAGGGATATTTGGTAAGATTATTTCCTGAGTTAAATAAACATTTTATTTCAATACAATATTTTTTTTTATTAAAATAATAAGAACAATAAGTTTGTTTTTACAAGGCAACATGTTAAACTTGCATGAAATTTTTTCGATTTTTTTTCCGGAAAAACTGCTGACAGCTAAGTTGACAGTTGTTAAGTAATTTTTCCACTTATAATTAATATTTGACATGCCAATTCTTGATAGCGATTGGTCAAAATTAATAGGAAGGAAATAATCATAAGTTAGTAACAAAAATAATCAAAATTTGTATAATATGGTAAAACAAGACAGGACAACGTATGTCGCGTCCACTAGTTGTTTTCTAGTTTAATATGTTATCACGATTATATTTCAGTTAAAAGTATTAATTTATTTCAATAAACCAAGTCATAACAGGAAATAATATAAATATTGGTCAACAAGTGACCTTCATAATATATTATATATTCAGGTTATTACAAAAGAATCTAATACGATTTGTGGTTTAATTGCTAACAAAAATATTCAGTGTAGTGCAACATATTATCTACTTACATCGACTGAAATTCCAGGAAGCGGAAAAGTTTGTGTAGGAGGCATGTCGCGCGGGACGTAACGGTAGAACTCGTTTCCATCCTTATACCACTTGACGGAGTAAAGCATTTCACCGTCCAGTTCGAAATGGCACTCGAGTTTCGCACTTTGATTCCGAACCGCGTGACTCGGTATCCTCAAGTCGACTAGATGCAGTGAAACTACTCCTGAAAGCAAAATAAAAAGCGATTAAAATAATAAAAAAATGTTCAAGAAATTACGCAACATATATTTATGATTGTTTACAGGATTTTACTGTAGCAATACCTTTCAGCCGCATTATATATAGCGCTAGTGTTCAAAATATTTACAGATACCAAGACAACCTCAATCTTCCTCAAATTATAGACACATGTTGTTATTTTGATAGTAATATTTTCACCCATTTGTATTAAGTCCATTTTCCACGGTGCGAGTTGACGCGCCAATTCGAAAAAGTTGCATGCAAATTGGCGTTTTTTTTCGTTGGGCGCGTCGGTCGCATGAATTAGAATTTGCTCTATTTTCGAGCGAGAAGTCGCTGCGACTTGGTAACTTTTCTGGTGAATTTTGTCGCACCAACTCAAAATTCATATTGGCTGCTACGCTCTGACATTGCTGTCACAGGATTTCTTCTACGTTTTCTTCTCGTAGAACAGCACAGGCCATAATACTAATTACTGTTATTAAAACAATGCCCTCAATGTTTTCCTCATCCATTCTGTTAACTTCAAGACTTGATTCCAGAGAAACTACTCCTATTTGCTTTATTATCAACCGCTAATTTTTTTCACACTGTGAGGTTATGAAACTGCCAATTTTTTAACGAAGTTGGCAACACGTAACGTTTCCCCTATGCCTGGATGAGTCGCAGCAACAAACTATCGATGTGCTGATTGTACTTTTTCTCGCAGAGATTTGTCCCAGCAATAAGTCGCTGCGATTTGTCGCAACGTGGAAAATGTACTTTAGGTTTGTTAGTAGAACAGTCAGAAACTATCAGAAACCGTCAGATGCATGCGCATTAAAAAAAAGCGTTCGTAGAAACCATTTGGCAGTACTTGATTTGAAAATACTTTGTTTCGAAGGAAGAAATTTGCAGTTTCGGACCAGTTGCCAACTATCAGAATAATTTGTAGACCGGGATTAAATTTTCAGTTAGAAGCATGCGCATTGTGATGCTGTTAAAAGTAACAAGTGTAGTGACATATTTTTGGTATTTGGTTTTGAACTCAGATCTTTCGATTTTGAAAAATTTTATGGAAAAAACAACAAAACAGCAAAACACTTCCTTCTAAAATATAGTTTAGGTTTGAAAAATACAAACATACCTTGAATGTTGACCATAAATTCAAATTTAAAGTTATTCAATTAGATGAATTATTCGAGAGGATGAACTTTGATTGAAGTATATACTTCGAAATCACTTGTAATGTCTAATAACTATGCATTTCTCGTTTCAAAGTATATCAAGAAGGATTACATGTTGATTTGTTGAATATCAATGGCTCGAGGATTATGATAATATACAATTTTAACAACAATTTGGGGTGAGGGAAGATACAGTTGAAAAGCTTCTGGTAACTCTAAAAAACATTGTTAAAGATAGGTGTATTCAATAGACATACACAGGTGGATATTACCATTTTGTAGGAGTTGTTTTGATTTCAGTAAAAAATCACCCATTAAAACCAAACGTTATCAACGAAAACACAGTTTTCATAACACAAATATTTCTTCACCTGCAGGATATTTCTATTATTATGAAATACTTGACAGCACATCAACCTATTATTTTTTGCTAGTTCAACTTCTTTTAATATTTAATGTTGACTAGGCAGTTTTCAGTCTTTTAAGGAGATTCAAAGCTTTGAAAATGTACCACATGTTCATCAACTCTTTGGATTAGGGCCAACAAAGTTGGAGAAGGTGAGTCAGTTTCACTCCGTTTAATTGTTTCCTAGTTTTATTCCTCGAAATTCTACTTTGTAATTTATGATTTTAAGTACTATCTTTATGAGTTGGAGCTCGTAACATTTCTTGTTTTCTCTAATGGGTCCAATGTCCTTCTAAAATTAGAGAAGTTAAAGGATTTAAATACCTACGACAAGTCTCTCCCGAGTCAAGTGACGCCAAGTTAAAGAAGGGTATTTTTATTGGGACACAAATTAGAGAGTTTCTGGACGATATTAATTTTATAGAAAAGCTTGCCACGCAGGAGCTTAGAAATTGGAACCCATTCGTAAGTGTTGTCAGGGGATTTTTGGGCAACAATATGGGTGCACACTACAGCTAGTTAATGACTAAGACGCTTGGCTGCCGGATTTTATTGAAAATTCCACACATGCGATTTTTAACCAATCAGAACGTGTATTTCTGACAGATCAATTTCGCAAGGGATGAATTTTAGTGGAAATTTTTTCCTCGTGGGTACCCAACAGCGGATTATACTGGAAATTTTTTTGACGTTTCTAAAGACAGAATTTTTTTTTGACAATCCAATTTTTATTTGTTCACATGATAATTTTGATTTATTTCAACTACAAGATAAGATGTTTTCTAAATTCTTTGGACCATTATGATTAATGTTTATATTAAAAACGCAATTATTATAAACTATGGCAGGTTGATTGGAAGTTGCTTGTTCTTGATTTAGAGATTCTTGGAGTGTCTTTGCAGAAGTTGAAGCAGACCTCATTGCATCAATTATATCCTGATGATGGCCCGAGTCAATTTGCAGATATGGTTTTATGGAGTGACTGCTACCATGCCCTGTTATTCTAACTAATTGCTGTTCTCCAATTCCCGTTTTGGCTAAAGTTAAAACAGCTGTGGCCCTCGCAGAAGGATTTGTTATCTTGATCTTGTTGACATCGATTCCAATCACTGATGCCGCCGATTTGAACCAGGAAGATATTGTATTTTGTCCAACCGGGCTGTACTTGTACCAGCCTTTGGAATTGGGGTGCTGCCAGTTTGGATTTGGAGTTAAAAATAAACGATTCGTTTTGATGAGCTGGTCTCGCTTGCTTATTAGTTTTTTGAACAGTCTTACTGGGCATAATTCTTCATTGCTGTATACGGTACTAGCCACTTACTGTCGGCCATTCTTTTTTAACCGCCTTGGGTGGTCTTGGAGAAAACGGGGTTATACTAAATGAGTCCTGCTAGTTCCCATTGATTGTCAATTTCCTCCAAAAAGTATTCTATTGTTGCTGCCGCTCCTTCATTTCCTCTCCAGGCCAATTCATGAGCAGCAAAGTGAAAGTACTTTATTCGCAGTCCTTCCGGAGTGTTTTCGTCCCAAAGCTCAATAATCTTTCTCAATTCGTCTGCTGATAGTGCGGATGAGCTTGCCTTTCTCTTGGTTGGATCTATTTGTAGCTTCCGACGCTAAGCATTTTTTGCAGCTCTTGCGTTGACAAATTTTATGTCAGAGAATGGATTAAATTTGCGATTATACCTTTCGAAAAAATATTCCTGCAACTGCTAAGCTGTAGAGTTCCATAGAACTTTGATAACACTCTCCTTGTAGTCTTCGGAGTTTTCGCATGTTGAAGGCATAGTCTTCAAGAATCAGTTCTTTCCACAGGTATTTCCGCTCTGTTGAAATCATACGCTTTTTCTGCGTAAAAGTTTATAATTTGCTTCCATACACTTGCCTTCGATTTTCTAGCATTCGCGGGTGTCAACTGCTTAATATTCTGGCAAATATTTTCTTTACTTCCTTGACCGAAGCGAGACATTTTTCTACGACGTGCTGTTTTTGACAAATTCAAAACAGAAACAATTTCTAGCTTAGAGTTTCACTGAGTTGCCATGGTAACTGAATAATCAAGTCGACAAAACTTTCTATGTTTTGCAAGTACTTGATGAAGACGAAAATTGATGTTGTTGGAAATAAACACATTTGGTGTGGAAATTTCTTACCGAATACCACACGAGGTCAAATTAAATCCGGAAATAATTTGACCTCTACTGGTATTACTAGTGAAAATTGATTTTCTCCATTCCCATTTATTATTTTTCCCTGAGAATTTGAGGAGCTGTCAACGACGAGCTGGGTGAAAGATTCCACCAAGATATCAGAACAATGGAAATTCGGTACCAAGGACAATGACATCCAGCCATGACGGGTGAAAACTGCTGGTTTTCGAAGAGGGAAGATATGACCCTCCAAAAATAAAATGGGCTAGAAACGAATATTTTTGAAATTTGTTATATGTTAGTTCAAAGTGCTTTTACATGGTTTCTTCTACTAAAATATGTTATTCAGCTTTATGTTAGAACAAAAAACATCTTTTTGGTTTACCAGTGAATTGATTCACGATTTTAACGAATTAAATTATAAATCCTTCCCGATCATACGGTGCAGGACACGGTGAAAATGAGTGAAACATTTTTTAAGCCTGCAGCAAAATTTGTAATTAAATGTTTGTGAGAAGTACATTGACGGTAATGCTTTAAAAACATGTCGAACATACATTTATATAACATCGATTCCGAAACAGTTTATATGAAATGAAAAAGAAATGGGAGTTGCGCTTGGTGTTTGAATATAGTTTCACACCAAAAGACTGTGCAGTTGTCTCATTTTCTCATTTTCACAGATAGGTAGGTAAGCTAACGAGTAACGTAGCTAATATGGTTGACAGACACCATGTGCAGATTCTGTCACTTAGAGGGAGAAAAAGGTTTTTTTAAACCAGACAATAAGAAGCTACCGGCAAGAAACTGGTTGGAGAATGGAGAAGATTTCTACCAGCCATACTGTCAAACTGCTCACATTGTGACGACTAGCTACTCACCAGTTCACATGCGCTGCCAAAAGGATCCAATCGCACTGCTAATTAGCGGCAATGGTACGAGAGACTCATGTGACTCAGTAGTCTGCTCCCAAAAATTCCAACTTTGCCAGACGCTAGAAATATCTGCGAAATTTGTGATCACACAATCTGGTCGATGCCTGACAAATGCAGTTTCTTTGAAATTTGGTTGGCGACTGGTCTTGTGTGAGAGGAGGTGAACTACTTCTTGACACATGTGCTTACTGGACATGGGTCGAGAGTAGGGAACCTCCATGCGATTGGGAAAAAAGAGAGTGGTGTGTGCGAGAGGTGTGAAGTGGAGGATGACGTGGGACATGTGTTTAGATGATGGAAGAACGAGGAGGTGCTGAAGAAATTGGAGAAGAAACTAGGATAGGCGGTATATTGGGAGAACATGGTGGAGATAATGTTGACGGGGGAGGAGGAATGGATGGAAGTTAGTGACGTAGTGGAGAAGTAGGAGTGATAGAAGTGAGGAGATGACGGAGAGTGTGCGAGGGACCGCCGCCCATCTTGAAGTATGCTAGGGTAGTGATTCCAAGGCGGAAGGAGTAGCGGTGAGTTTGAGGTGGGTTTAGTTGGTAGGCATTCCCTTGGGGATGAGACCGATTATGTCAGGGACCCATTCGAACATGAGTTTCCCATCTCGGCCCGGATAAAAAATGGATAAGAGGAAGAAAATGGTTTTTTATACTAGGCAATAAGAAGCCACCGGCAAGAAACTGGTTGGAGAATGGAGAAGAGTTCTACCAGCAAGCAGCGACTTTCAGCCTACTCACATTGCATTAATGGTTGACTACGTGATGCGCTGCCAAAGTTATCCAATTGCACTGCTGAGCGGCAATTGGTGCAAGAGAGTCATGTGACTCAGGATTCGCCGCTCCCAAAAATTTCAACTTTGTTAGACGCTAGAAATATCTGCCTGCTGGTGGTGCCAGCTGCGAAATTTGTGATGACACAATCTGATCGATGACTAACCCGTGAGTATTGAGTTACATCCTGTAAAACGTCGCGCACTACTTTTCTTGAGCGTTAAACTCGCAAAATTGATAATCTGCTTGTTTCTGATCATTCCCCTATGTCGCTCACAGCTTTATGAAGCTTATGGTTTTCCTTCGTCAAATAATATTTTACTTACATGTGACACAGATTCCCATTCATATTCTATTCACCCAATGTGAGTGTAAAAGCTTTACATTTATCTTCAATGCATTACCATTTGGTTTATCCTGGTTATGGTCTTTTAATTTGAAATTTAACGTTTCTCACCCATTTTCAAATTTGAAACTCGGCATTTTTTATGGTTAGAAACAAATTTATACGAATATTCTAATTATATTGAGAAATATACGTCTAAAAGGAAAAATATATTTTTTTATGTTGAAAAGACAGTACTTTCATTAAAAATATAAAATATACCTTGTAAAGTATGTCGAAAATCAATTGCAAGAGCTCTTGTCGACTTTTTCTTTTGATCGTTATATATGCTGATCGGAGAAAAAAAGATGCTGATGAAAGGGAAAGATCGCTAAGGACGACGAACAAGTATTTATGCTTTCGCAATTCATTCTGGAAAAACTAATAATTAATAATTGTGTGCCTTCTTCATGTCAAGCTCTTTCCATCGCAATTTAAATTTATGTCTGATTTGCTTCAGTAATTTACCTTGTAGATTCACTGTTTTTAAGCACCCTTAATGTCTACAAATACTGTCATATGGATATTTTCTTATTCTCTAAGGATTTTGTTAGTAAGTCTGTGTATCTTCGCGAAAAAATCGAAAATATCTGACGTTCAAATTATATTTAAAAGAAAGGAGAAATATTACATGAGAGCTATCAACTTGACAAAAGGAAATGACAAATTCAAACTGCATTTCATTAAGGACATTTTAGATTAGACAATTTCTTGTGCAATAGTTTTGGAACAATTCAAATTGTTTAGTCTGAAATTAAAAATTGTATTAAAGATTGTCTACCCTGTCAAATTGTGAAAAAAAATAGAACAGCTTCTATTTTCTTAACAATTTGATTGTATTGTTTGTGTTTCATGATGAAAATTCTCCCCTCCTTATTTCAAACTATTTTACAATATAAAGAGAAACATTTTAAAACATATAAACATTCCTATATACTGTTAACACACACTTGAATTCTTATTTTATGCTATTACGTAGTCTTTGGACCAAACAGGTGGACGTTTTTCTCTTTGAGGTGGTAATAATGACGCATCAGGTGTTGGTTCACCTAAATGACGTTCATTCAATAAATCTGGATTACTTTGAGGTACTGCTGGAAGCATTGGAACATTGAATTCACTGACTGGGTCCAAACGTTACTGTTTTTTTAATGTTCTTCCTGAGTCTGAAAGGACCAGATAATGGAGTTTCCCAAGTTTCTTTTCTACATTTCCGAGCTGCCATATGTGTTTATTATTTATGAAAACTCTAGCCTGGATCCTTTCCCCTACTAGAAATGAACGTACTGGTTTGTATGAAATCTGTGAGACTTTGGGTCGATAAGGAAAAATTGTATCCAAACGGATTCGCATCTTCCGATGTAAATACAACTCTGCTGGAGATTCACCACAAACTAGTGATGTCGCGCGATACCGAAACAAAATGTTTTGGACTTTGTCTTGAATAGGTGTACTGTCATGCATACTCGCTTTTAATCTATGCTTTAAAGTCTGCACGATTCTTTCTGCGAGTCCATAATTAACTGCCGTAACGAAATTTTTGAAAAGGTTATGTCAGGTTATGTTTATTTTATCATCAGATCTGAGCAGAATATTGAACTAAATATTGTTCAATAAATTGGAATAGTCTAAAATAGCTTAAAACAGTTGGCCAATATTTCACAAAAGAAATCTTTATTCCAAATATTGTTCCCAAACTTGAATTAAATATTGCACGAAAAATTGTCTAATCTAATCTAAAATGACCTTTAGTAATGTTGTGATCTGTCTTTTTATACTCACCAATATAAAGACAGCACTATTTACATGAGTGTATGTATCTCAGTGAATGTCACCCACATGTATAACTTCAGTTTTATGTCATTCTTGTCAAGTTTCTCAGTAAAGTTCTCATATTACACTCCATATATTATATTAACCGACGTTTTTTGCAGTAGTTTCGAATTTTTGTTATCGCATGGTGTTGATTTTGAAATACCACCATTATAAAACTAATCAGCATTTTTGTTATCGTTCGCCAACATCACCAAAACGTAATATCGATGATTTCATCATCTACACGGAATTTGAATTCAAAGTGAACGAAGCACGGAATCAGACATGTATGAATTCCAATTTGGTGTGTACGTGTATAAAGCAATGCAATAAATATAGCGTAGTATACGGGGATTATTTAGACAAATGTAGGTATCAGATTATGTTTGAAAATTTTCTTACAATATTGGGAATTAGCAGGAATTTTGTTAATACCCTGTGAATCTGTTTTCGGTTTTGGTCATACCATCAGTTGTAAGTTTCATATAGACCCAACAGACTATCATTTCATTTCATAACCCAAAAAATTCCAACTTACGTACAAAAACTCACGGAAATACACAGGAACAGTATATTACAATCAATAAAACAATATTTCCAACAAGAACTAACTATAACACATAATAGAACATAAAAACATCTGAATACACTCAATAACACATGCCAAACACTCAATTATACACAAAAATAACGGGTACCGGTAAATTATTCGAAATCAATTGTTCGAAAATCAATTTTTCGAATCACCGATTATTCGAAACTCAATTATTCGAAACTCAATTGTTCGAAATCAATTTATTGAATAGGTGGCAGGTTCCTAATGGTGATAAAATACGAAGGTGGTTTGGTAGGGGTAGGTTTGATTGGGTTATTATTGAAAATTATTATAATTTATTCTTCAAAAATTGACTAAAAATACGAAGATGGTTTGGTAGGGGTAGGTTTGGTTGGGTTATTATTGGAAATTATTATAATTTATTCTTCAAAAATTGACTAAAAATACGAAGGTGGTTTGGTAGGGGTAGGTTTGGTTGGGTTATTATTGGAAATTATTATAATTTATTCTTCAAAAATTGACTAAAAATACGAAGGTGGTTTGGTAGGGGTAGGTTTGGTTGGGTTATTATTGGAAATTATTATAATTTATTCTTCAAAAATTGACTAAAAATACGAAGGTGGTTTGGTAGGGGTAGGTTTGGTTGGGTTATTATTGGAAATTATTATAATTTATTCTCCAAAAATTGACTAAAAATACGAAGGTGGTTTGGTAGGGGTAGGTTTGGTTGGGTTATTATTGAAAATTATTATAATTTACTTCACAAAAATTGTCATTCGATAAATTCACAAAGTAATAAAAACTTGAGAACATCTTCCTTTCCCATTAAAAAAAGTATATCAAACACTTTACTGAACATATTTGAAAACCAAAAATTACTGATACACCCGGTATACCAAAAACTATACTGTATTGATTTTTGAAAACTGTCATTAATTTGTTGTGATTAATTCTAAATTTCCATTCATTAGCTACCGACAACTAAAATACATACTGTGGGTGAAGGCAATATTCAAAGTTGGCATGAATAGAAGGCAATCATCTAGTAAATTCACTACAAAATGACACCACGACGACGAAATACGTTTTACATCACGCGGTTGTCGACGCTATCCTTAACTTGGTTACCAATTCGTCGAATCATAGATATTTGTTCGCACGAGTGCAGAGCAAGTCGATGATTTAACACACAATCTAAAATCGTCAAATAATTCCAAAATAATGACCGTGATATAACGTTAACTTAATACAACAGTTACGTTCGTGAACGTATTTATTGATTGACAATAACAGTTGATTAAAAAAACGAAACTATCCGACTCACATTTCCTTGAGTGATTTTGTCCTGGTGAATTAGGTGAACTCTTGATGGGAAATAGGGCTACTCTTTCTTCTGATCGCCACTATCTTCTTGGAAACACTTCGAGGTAGTGAGGAGCACAGCAAGACCAAGACTAAGACTCGAATAGTCTTGGTCTTGCTTGGTCGGTCTTGGTTTTGTTCATTTTAACTCCTACTATTTTTAAAGATCATCATGATTATGAATTTACAATCAATCATCGACTAGCAAAATTATTCTAACAGGCGACTACTGTACCCTAGTGATGATCGGATAGTCTTGGTCTTGTTCATTTAGTCTAGGTCCTGCTAGTCTAAGGATGCTTTTGGTCTTGCGAAACAGCAGGACCAAGACCAATTTTATCATCACTACTTCGAGAACGGAGAACTTTCGTCGGTTTTGGTCCATCTTGGAACACCCCACTATCCAACTGACGTTTATAAAAGTAAATCCAGGATTCAACACCAAAATACTCTATATATTTCTTGAGTTACCTGCTTTACACTGGTTTAAAGTTTTTTGTATGACACCAATTGACTTTTTACAGATAATTCATCATATGAAGTTTTTCGAATTGTGGTCTTTGAAATACCCAATAATGGTTCAATATGTAACATATCGATCTTATTGGATCAGCTCACGTATATAATCGATATTTTCACCTTTTCCTGGGTAACTGCCGTTATATAATCAACTCTAGAATGGTTACAAATTAGAGATGAATAAATAATCAAACTTTAATGCTAAAACATAAATTTTATCTTTCAATTCGATGCAATTGGTACCCTAAATAAAAATAAATGTGACAACCTGTTTCAGTCTCCTCAATCTCTCAGATCCTCTATCGGAGAGGCTATAAAAAAGTCTCATTGTAATTTTATTACTGAAAACTTTTGTGGAGAAACGGAAAGCGGAATCCCTACAGCAAAATGAGGGAAAGTAGGGAGAAATAAATGTTTGCTTACCTGATAGAGTAACCGGCCTAGTATATTATGGTGAAAGAGTGGTTTACGGAGGAAGTGCTTTCGCTGTTTTTTCAATAATCTTCTGTTTGAATTTCTCGGAAAATATTCGATACTTCGTTTTGGAGCTTTTGAATTAATAAGTTTGAGATTTTAATAGCGTGGGAGTGTTGTAAAAACAATGTTTTTTTCTAGAGGTCTGATTGGACTAATCAATAGAAGGTTAGATTCACAGACATGAATGATGTGAGAGTACAGCACTTGCCTGTGCTATTGTCTACTCACCATTAAACCCTATCCCTTTTAATTGAAAATTATAATTTGTAGATGGGAGGTTTTTCTTTCAACACCACAGAATCTACATTTTTCTTCCTCCACTATTTTGAGCTCTTTCAGGTACCCAATCAGGCGACATTGTCCTGTTTGCGCAACTGTTAAAAGTCTTACAGTTTTTCTGTGATTTAATAATATTCTGGAAATTGAACGGAAAAAAATTTTAAACTGGGTGGGTGTAACATAATATACCTCTTCACTTCTTAGAAATCAGACAAACTGGGACATGCCACAAGATGGTATGATGAAAGAGTATAACTAGAAGGAACTGGGATAGGAGTGTACGGGCCAGGAACCAAACATTCTGAAAGCTTGGGAAAAACCTCAAATATCTTTCAAGCGGAAATTCACGCAATAAGGTATGCCCAGTATTGAGAAAGGATATAGAAGGGAAAGGATTATCATAATGTCTGATAGTCAAGCAGCCATTAGAGCGCTGAGTTCTTGTGTAATCAGTTCCAAAATGGTGCGGGAATGCCTAGGTAAACTTAATGAACTAGGCGAGAACAAAATAGTCACCTTACTGTGGATTCCAGGACACACTGGAATAGAAGGAAACGAAATAATACATGAACTAGCGAAGAGGGAAACTGAAATACCCTTTTGGGGACCGGAACCCTTTTGCGGAATCAGCTCCAATGTAATATTGGAAGAAATAGGTAAAACCGAAGAAAAGAGAAGATCTGACCATTGAAAATATCTAGCAGGGCTTAGGCAATCTAAGATTCTTCTGGGTGACTACAACCTGTTGAGATCAAATGAATGCATGGGTCAAAGTAAAACCGCACTAAGAGTTTTGACAGGAATCCTAACGGGACATTGTCGCCTGAATGGGGACCTTAAAAAGCTCAAAATAGTGGAGGAAGAAGATTGTAGATTTTGTGGAATGGAAGAAGAATCCTCCATCCACATACTTGCGAACTGCACAGTAATTCAGAATCATAGGGCACAGCACCTGGGAGACTACTGGATAGAAGAGGGACAGTTACCCAAGTTGAAGCCTGCAGATATCCTAAAATTCCTCTGAGATTCTGAGATTCTCTGAGACTTTCCTCAGAATCTAAGTAGAAGGAAGGGGGCACAATAGATCTTTTAGGTCTCAGTGAATGTTACCCCAAAATACTTACATACATACAACATAATATATAACAATACCCACTAATTCTTCATATTTAAATTTAAACGGATATTTTTCTTGCACATAAAGACTGTAATTTCTTAAAGGTAAAAGTATAATCCAAATTAAAGAATTTTTTATGGACAATTTTCTTAAAATAACAACAAGAACATTTTGAACCACGACCTGATGTAAGATGCCCCACATACAACTAATTATTTTGAATCATTTGTAATGAATGACTTACATTTCAGTATATAATTCTTGGCAACCCACGGTATATAAGTAAGCAAATTTCTTTCAAACCACTCATCCATAAATACATTTCAGTTCCAATCTAGGAGGAAAACGCAATAATAGGTTACAATCCTACTGTTTTTTTGTCAACTACTTAAAAACCCCCTTTTGAAGGTGACATTCAACGGATTAACGAGACTGTGTATAAAAGAAAAAAAACCAATTAGTTCGTCTATCCCCATATATACATTGACCTGAAAAGGATCTCAAAACAGAGTGTCTCCTTTTTAATGATATCCTTTTGTCAATTCAATTGGTGTCCCTTTCAAGTCGGTTGGTATCTTTTCAATTTTAGTACAGTCTATTTTTTCCAATAATTTAATTTCAGGATTAATTATAAACACGGGTGGATTATTGGCCCTTGCCAACGTTCGCGTCAGCACGGGGTTAAGTTACGTTCTCGACGACTTGAGTTAGTGCTTGATGACTTCCATGGTATTCCGCATTTACCACTGCTCCCTGAATCACCCTCTCCAATACTATCGATCATGCTAGGGACCAACTACAAAAAGCCTTGAATTCCCATGAACCACCCCCACCTCAGACCACTCCAATAACTTTTACCCCTACTTTGGAAACGAATCGATCAGAGCTAGGGGCCATTCATAAATCACGTCACATGAATTGATGACGATGAAGTTAGCCAGAAAATTCTAGCCACGTTTGGAAAAAAATCTTTGATAAAAAGTTTTCCGCAGCCTGGCGGGGTCGGGCATGATTTTTTTCTATAATATAGGTCTTTAGCTATTCAATAAAAAATATTAGAGCATGATTAAAGGTGGTAGGAAAAAGTTTTCGATCGTCTCAAACTCAAACTCAAACATCAAATACTTTCACAGAAAACAAACAGCTAGTTAGGAAACAATAAACATGAAACGTCAAAAAGCTTTTGCCCCCTCCCTCCCCTGGAGTTGACCAATGGGGGGTTACCCCCACTAGTCAACCACTCCAATATATTACTTCCTTCAAAACAAGATTTCTCATAGTACAGGTATAATATATATTATACTTTAATCATATAGCTTCAAACTAAATAAGTAGATACCGAAAATGAGGAGGAAAGAGTGCGACTCTTACTAGAAACTCATTTTCCTGGAAGTACCCCAAACAGCGGAGATAATCCTCTCGAAGGTCATAACAGGCCCTCGAGAGAAAGTATACTACAATGGCCAAGCACATTTGTAGTAATGATAGGATGAAATGGGCTATGAACACCTTTTCACCTTTCAAAACACCTGGAGCAGATGGGATCTTCCCATCATTGCTCCAGCAAGGACAAGACGAAATTCTACCACATTTGGTTAGAATTAGTCGAAGTAGCTTGGAACTGGGTTATATACCAGAAGCATGGATAAGGGCAATAGTAACCTTCATTCCAAAAGCTGGAAAAAGAGACACAACAAACCCTAAATCCTTCAGACCAATTAGCCTAACATCGTTTGCGCTTAAAACGATGGAAAAAGGTATTGCCAACTATATTAGAACGGAAATCCCAGAGAGACTACCTCTCCACTCGTATCAGCACGCTTACCGGGCAGGCAGATCTACGGAGACTGCACTGGTACAGCTGACGGAGGACATACGAGGTGCCTTAGACAACCAAGAAATTTTGGACATAGAAGGAGCGTTTGACAACACTCCACATGAGGCTGTCAAGAGAGCATTAAATAGAAGAGGTGTAGACAGCACAACATCCAAATGGATGTCGGAACTGCTCACCACTAGAGTAGCAGAGACGAGAACGAGCAAAGACATTGTTTCCATCTGCACAACCAGAGGATGCCCACAGGGAGGAGTAGCATCCCCATTTTGCGGAATCAGCTCCAATGTAATATTGGAAGGAATAGGTAAAGCAGAAGAAAAGAGAAGATCTGACAATTGGAAATATCTAGTAGGGCTTAGGCAATCAAAGATTCTTCTGGGTGACTACAACCTGTTGAGATCAAATGAATGCATAAGTCAAAGCAAAACTGCATTAAGAGTTTTAACAGGAATCCTAACGGGACATTGTCGCCTGTATGGGCACCTTAAAAAGCTCAATATAGTGGAGGAAGAAGATTGTAGATTTTGTGGAATGGAAGAGGAAACCCCCATTCACATACTTGCGAACTGCACAGTAATTTGGAATCCTAGGGCACGGTACCTGGGGGACTACTGGATAGAAGAGGGACAGGTACCTAAGTTGAGGCCTGCAGATATCCTAAAATTCCTCCGGGAAATAGGACTAAAGGAGCTACTAGTCTCTGAGACTCTCCTCAGAAACTAAGTAGAAGTAAAGGGGCACAATAGGTATTTTAGGTCTCAGTGAATGTTACCCCAAAAAATACATACATACATACATACAAATAAGTAGATTACAATTTTTTCATAATTGTTATTTCGGGAAATAGGAAAGATCGCTGGTAAGAGAGTGAATTTCGAATCTTGCTTGGGTATTTAAAACTTTTAAAAAGCACAATTTTCAAGTTTTTTTTATTTTTTTTGCATTATTACAATTTTTTTAAATTCCTCTGCCCTTTGTTACATCATATCATATTCCGGTGATACCCTCCCCGCCTACTTCAAAGACCTCGTTAAAAGTATGCAGAGACGTTGATTGGCTGTCATTGATATTAGAGAAAACCACACAGGTTATCATCGTATGTACTTTTATTAAAATTGAATAAAAAATACTTGGTGACCAAGAACCGAGATTTGTGGATAAACAATTTCCGAATCTTTGAACTTCTATTTGCGAGAAGCACTTTTTGTTGAAGTTGGAATTTTTGAAATTATTTTTTTTAATAACAAATCGTCAGACCATAATTGTTGAAAAATTATTTTATCGTTGTTGTTCATTCAAATTGCGATGACCATTTTTAAACGTTTCCCAATGGTTACATAACTTTTACAGCTTTTTCTGATGCTGAATAGTCCCTGAACATTTTCCGATGTTTGAAGAAATTGAACTTTGAATCAATCCGTAGTGGGCTCTGAGCACAATACAATTTTTTATTGTCAGTTGATGGGTTTAATGATCCAGAAACATCTAGAGGGAAGTTTATCGTTTCCTATGGGGTGTAAAATATTAACGTTACATTTTTTCCGTTACACCACAGTAGACATCGATAAAAGTATATAAGAAAATCCTTAAAACCTAGTCCTCGATTTGTATTTAATGGTTTCGCACATTACCAAAACAAAAGATATTTTTCTTGAAAGAAATATTTTGTGATTCCTGAAAGCATTTTAATTGTCCACGTCTACCGCCTCTTGAGAACACAAAAACATCGAGCTTTCAAAGAACAAATTGAACGAAATACTTGTAAGCCCAATAGGACAACAATAGTAATAGAAAAGACGAACTTTTTCACACGTTATATTCAGATGTTTTTAATTTTATCACAAACGACTATGATTCCGTCTTATGGAAAATGAAAGACTACTCAAATGCGGATATTTTGATACCAACAAATTCGTCTTGAAAAATAGAGCATTTGGTAACATTGCGCCAATGTTGTGACGTTTATAATTAACTCACAACTAATGATATTATTTTCAAAATCGCTTACGGAGATTGTATGAGTAAGACAGAGAGAAAATACGTAAATAGACATCTATTACAGATTCCACGAAGTAAGGAACTCAGCGGTGAAAAGAAATGAATAAATAAAACCAGACAAGGTTGAACTGACCTAATTTTATCAGTTAATTTTTATATGTCGTTTTTTCTTTGTAGTATTTTGTATTGTATTTGTTGTAACTCTTTAAAAGAATAGTAATTAGTGATCTGGTTGAATGATATCTAATATTAGGTTGGTGTCTAGCATATTCTAAATACCAGATCACGCTAGTTACATGTGCACAACATCCAAGTGTTCGAGCTGCAGTTTTGCAAGCACAGTAATAGCCATCTATATGTTGAATCTTTTCGTTAGGTTCGATTTCTTAGTCATAACCTAATCGCGGACGAAATGCTATCCACAATTGATGTTTAGTAGCTTGCCTAAATCTGGAATAAACTCGAGCACTCAGGAAACCTGGTTCTTGCAAAAGAGCTTGAAAAGAAAACTCGTCGACCTGTTCTTTTTGTAAATGACCTTGAATATAACTACGTGCAAGATCTACCTGATATATACCTAGAGTTAAATCTCTTACGTCTTGCAGTGACATAATGGGAAATTCATGCTACATTGTTTACCCGTTGAAGGTGCAAACGTTCAACTTTCACTCGAGGTTTCACTACATTCTCATATGTTGATAATTCGTTCATTGTTTGAGCAAATTGTGCAGCTGCATCCTGCATATGTATAGCAGGAAAGTACCGATTCATTATTGCACATCCAATACCCAAAAATGAAGCTATTCATCACCGACTCTGTTTCACCGCAGCAGGTGGTGTCCTATTGAATGGTTAGATTTTGTGATGGAATGGAAAATTTCTGACAAATGAACTGATTTTGTGGGTTTAATAATAAAATTACAACATTGGCTCAATGTTATCAAATGTTCTAAATTTCAAGACGAATATGTTGGTATCAAATATCCGCATTTGTGTGGTCTTTTATTTTTCATAAGAAGGAAGCATAGGCTTTTGTATTTTTAATTTGAAATTTTCAATATTCTGTAACCAAGCGAAAATTAATTATTCACCGAGAGCTCTTTCGGGTAGAGTCGTGTTAAATATAGCAACGCCCAGTATAATAAAATGTTCATTCACATTTCAATTAAATATTCGGAGCTCATTTTATCTCGAACGAGTTTTACGTTGTAAGAATAAATAATTATATTTTTCGGAAATGCTCTTTTTCATTACAAGCTGATTTTCGATAGTATAACGAAGATCCCGAATTCTTGGTAAAAATTTCGTTAAAAACCTCATCAGTAAGCAGCGAGTGTATCAAAGTCATTAGAAAATGGATGCGGAATGTTATATTTTTTCTGTTATCAGAGGGCGGTGTATAATTTGAATAACTTGTTAATTAGGGTTTATAATACCTTTTCCCCCTTTTTTTTCAAGAAACTTTAAATGGATTTTTCTGATTAATTTTTCACCATATTCTAGTCTTGTTGGAAATATAATTGAATATTTTTTGGTTAAAATTTGAATATATATTATTCATAAAAAAATTATGAAGAAGTCGTAGTGGAATGTCCTTTAGGCATAAACCAGATTAAGAAATAAATCGAAATTATACAAATTATCAAAAACGTGATAAAGTCAAGTTCAACGCTGAATAAGCAGTATGTGATTTGTTAAGGTTACACGACAGTAAATAACAATAATATTACATCAGTTTGAACTTGAAGTAAAATAAATATGTGTGTGGTATTATATTGGTTGGGATTATTTCTTATTCGATTCTTATGACATTATTAATTAATTATTATCATGATTTAGTTGATATTAAGTTAATATTAATAGTATCATAATCTTTAAGTTATGTATAGTAATCTATAAATATAAGTATAGTTTCTCAGTGAACCAGAGAGTTTTATTAAACATAAATAGGCACCCAGGACCAAGAGACGTCCACACACCCAATGTGGACACCCATTTAATACAATAGGGCATTGTTATCAATATTAAATATACGGAAGCACCAAAAATTACAATTTTTTATTCCTTTGGTGTAAAAATTGAAGACAAAAAGAGTGTATACAGGGTGATTTATTAGTACGATAAAGTCTTGTAAATCCTCAAAGACGTTTAAATACAGTTTGCACCAATTGGTTGCAGTTGTACCGAGTGCTTCAGATTGCCGGATCAGATTGAAGGGGCCACCCTGTATTTCACTTAAAATTTGAATTCTTCTTGACTTCATTATTGCAGTAATATAAGGTCTGCAGTACCTAAGTGTGTCGACTCAGCACTGTAGTGTTACGCCACTGATGCGATAATTACAGTGAAGCAGTGTCGAACGCGATTAGTACTGGATGATGGATGGATGACCATTGGGAAAACACCGTCGTAGAACACTTACAGCCTGCAGCGAAACACTTTAAACTACTAGGGTGAGTAGCATATCACATGAGGTAAAATGTAGAAATGCAGTCTTCAACCGAGGTCCTGAGTTGGTTGGAACACAAATGGGTTGAGGTAAGGAGTAGAGTCGGTTTCAATAAGGAAGAAGCCACCTGAAGTTGGCGTACCGACCTACCTGCGCATAAGTCAATATCTGTCGAGCGATCGTTCCATGCCATTGGCGTTACAAGCGATGTTTCATGCCGACAGCAATTAAATTGTTGACATTTGAGGTTGTGTTTGGAACAATCATTTACTGTCGAATATTTTTCATTTTTGAACATTTTAAGACGTTCTGCTAGTGTATTTGTGAGTGCTGTGTGTTTTATTTGATCTAAAACCATGCCTTCTACAAAACTGGTTGGTGTTAAAAAAAAGTTATCCACAGTGGAGGCCGACAGATTCTTAAAAACGTTGCAACTTTTATGGAGTCTGAAGCTGAACATGGATTCCAAATTCCTTTAAAAAACCATCAGTGAGTCAAATAAGAAAGTATAATAATCCAATATATTACTCAAGGCATTCAGATTGTTATAAAATATATGGAAGAGTATACATTACTTCAAAAATAATTGAATTCTGCTAATAATTCATATAGTCTGCTGCACTTAACAGTTATTTATATATTTCTAATACTTCTAATTTTGTGTTACCCTACAAAATGTGAAAACGTTACGCTACTGATTTAGATTAAAATATCAATTTTTTAATATGGCGCTGGTTTTGACATCAAGGTCGCGCATCGACTGCAACTTCAGGTGGTTTCTTCCTTATTGAAACGGACTCTAGTGTGCACCAAAAACAGACCGACGTTGAATAACAAAGGAAAAAAAGAGCTACAGTGTAATTGGAAAGTTATGACTACCTGTTCCTGAAAAACGTTTGATTTAGTCTTTGATCAGTGTAAAATTTTAAACATATAACGATTCGATCTTAGTATTTATTGAACTATAATATTCACTGGCAGGAACGTCATGTAATGGTATGATTGAAACGCATCTCATGCACTAATTGTACACTGTATTTACACGTATAAAACATGTAATTTACTTTTGTTAGCACATGCTAGCCTTATTCGAATCTCTTGTTTTTAAACAAATCCCTTTGTCTCGATAAGATTTTTTATAAAATTATACCACATATTCTGGAAGTGGTATCGATCATTTTTTTATGGATTTTCACCCTTTCGATCCTTCAACTTTTTTTCAGGGTTACATTCAACAAAATATGTAACGTCACTGGAATGAAACGTATATTTTGCATTTTTGTAATTCTTAGTGAAGACTTTTAACAATTTTTCTCCACCCAACAAAGTTGTCTTGCACAATTTAAATGATATATAAAGCGTTGGTTTTTCAAAATAAAACGACTTGATAAACATTTTCGACGACTGTCGAGAAACCTCCTTTCTTGTATGATATCTGAAATAAACCAAATGAAACCGAATCAAATCTCCTTTGTGAAAACGTCATGTCTGCTGTTTTACATTTATTTTTGTCTTTATTTATTCTTTATCGTGCCTTCCACTTCACCGCATATTATTTATCTTTTGGAATTTTTTCGTTCGTAGCTGAACGTCGGTCTTGCTACGACGTTTCCGCCACACAAGAATTTTTGTATTATGGTGAAGTTGAAGTCATAGCTTTATTTTGTACACTTATTTATTGAAGGTATTCTTTCAAAAAAAGTTATAAATTTTGTATGCAATGTGTTTTGATGAATAAAATGAAAAAAACGAACACTTCAAACTGCTTATGGAGGTAAAAGTTTTCTTAGATGGGAGAAATGCTCCACAACTTCAAGTTTTTTTTTCTTAGTGTCTGCTCTAAGCCATGATATGAATTGATTATTTTATATCCAAACATAAGTCAACCTCGTGTAATCTTCGACATACGGTTTCAATTGAAACCGAAACGCCAGGAGCTTTCACTCTATTGTACGATCCATACTTGGAGGTTCTCTAAGGGCATACACGTCCACAACTTCTCTCTGAAGACGATCCTCCTCAATCATATCCATATTCCGTCCCGTCTAGGAATTATTCAAAACAAAACTCTAAACTTCAAACCACAGTTGACTAATAAACAGATGTAGAATTCTTGAGAATATAAAAGAAGACAACCCTCCTTGAACTTAAAAACCTGCCTGGAAACAAAAAACCTAACTAATATATTTCTAAAACATCTATACTCGATTTGAAATTGGTTGATAGTAATAAATCATTAAAATCCGTCAAACACGTATACAAAGTGGTCCACCTAAATTGCCAAGTTTTAAATAGTATATACATTGAAAGTATAGACCCTTTTGCATTTATTAAACTTTCCATTCCTATAGATCTGATAAGGGCGTCGAATACAAAGCTTAACCCGAGGCTCGAACAATAAGCGGTAGGATTCTACCCGTGATGTTTTGCACTCATGCACGTGCTTTCGGGTGGGTTTAAGTTTATATTAAACACAATAATTATATAATTTAGTGAACATTCGGATGTGTGGCATAATTTGTTACCCTTGTATTTGAATAAATATAATACTAATAACAATAAAGCAACCAATAAACAAAAAAAATTTGGAAAAATGTTTCTATTTGAAATTCTATAAAATTTATAGTAAGTCATTACATTTCTTCGCTTTAAATTAATCATCATCAGAAAATGAAATATCTGAGGGACTGTCTTCTTCCCCTAAATTGATAATAAGTGGTTCGACCGTTTTCTCCAGTAAACTATCCAATTGCCACATTTTTTCCTCCTCCTTTATTACATGCTCTATACATATTTGCCACTTCCCCGCGTTGACTTCTTGAAGCGCTTCTTCAAAGAGTTTTTGAACATCACTCATTTTATAAGTGGTATTTTTTCTAGCCACATAACCTTTCACATGAGCCCATACCAGTTCGATCGGATTTAATTCGCAATGGTAGGGGGGGAGCCGAAGCACTATTATATTTTGTTTTTTGGCCATTTCGTCAACAACATATTTTTGAAACCGATGTTTATGGGTGTTTACAATTGATAGCAACTCCTTTTTAACCATATTGTCCTCAAATTGTATTTGTTTCTCCACAAGCCACTCGATAATTTTTTGCTTTTCGCCAAGCAGTTGTAGGCATCTTCTCCAATCTCCTGGAGTGATACGGAGCGTTATCTAACACAATGACGGAGCCAGGTGGAATCAGCTCTATCATTTGTTCGAAATACTCCTCAAAAACATCAGCATTCATATCCTCGTGGTAATCGCCTGTACGAACTGATTGGAATGATAATAGTCCACCTTCTAAAAAGCCATTGGAGCTACCGATGTAAGTTATAATTAATCGTTTTCCTTTTCCAGAGGGCGGATTTATTCCTGTTGATAGACCGTCTAAAAATGCTTGCCGGTGAGAAGTCACATTTTTGTCTGTCCATATTTTTCCAACTGTGTAGCCTTCGTTCGGCCAAATAGAAAATTGTTTTGTTTTCATTGCGAAATTCTTATTTTTCTCAAATAATTACGTCTCCAACACACTATTTCATCTTTTTCGAGCAAATGAGACTTCCGACTATGTTTTTCCCATCTAAAATTCATTTCTCTTAGAACTTTCCATAGTTTATCTCTCTTTATTGCAGGAAAGTCTTCTCTTTTACTGCCCCTAAAACTCTATCCAAAGTAGGGATCTCCTTATTGAAATAGAATGAATGCACCTTTCGTCTTATGATGGCCTTTTCGTCCTCATCGATCGGTATTGTTCGCCTTCCTGGAGATGGTTTTGGTGGCGTTACGGTTCCTGTCTTTTCTTCCCGCATCAGCCTGTAGATGGTTGCTTTTCCAATACCTGTCATCTTTGAACAAAGTTCCACTGTAGAATCGATACTTATTGCACTTTTTTGATATCTAAGTGCATTAAATACATTAAGCACAATAATCTTTTCACTAATGCTTAGCGCTGATTTCGCAGCTCGCTTAACTGGAATAAATCCTGAAAGACTCTCCATTTTCAAAAATTACCCAAATGTGTGTCCTAGAATACTCGCATTAGGTTTGTTCGCTCTTAAAATGACTCACAGTTTTATACCAATAAGTACCTACCTACCTACCTAATTTTTCGTAACAACCTGAAGTAACATTGTGTATTAATTGTTCCCGGAATTCTCGGCATAATTATTTTTACCTGTTATGACAATAATGATTACTAAATTATTCGGATAAGTAAATAGGGTTCAAACCGGCACGTCAGGTAGGTGCGCCTATGGAATCGGCTGCTAAAAATGATTTATTACTATCAACCAATTTCAAATCGAGTATAGTCGCGAAAGTGGACAAATCCTCGTCTTCGACTCGGATTTTTAAAACCACTTTCACTCATACTATTTGTTAAAACAAATTACTAAGAAACTCGTTTTTCCGAATTTTTTCACAGGAAAAATTAGATGCACGAGGGATATTTGGTAAGATTATTTCCTGAGTTAAATAAACATTTTATTTTAATTCAACATTTTTTCCAATTAAAATAATAAGAACAATATAAATTCGTAAGCGTTGTTTGTGATCTTTGTTGTTGGTAACGGTACATAGCAACACAGCATAGAAACCATCAAGTTTGTTTTTACAAGGCAACATGTCGAACTTATATGAAATTTTTTCGATTTTTTTTTTCCGGAAAAACTTCTGACAGCTAAGTTGACAGTTGATTAAAATTCAATCGTGCATCGTAGTAGATGGTGTGGTGTGACATTTGACGTGACGTGCTTGAAGTTTGACGCGACAGGCAAGACATTTGACGTTATGTGAGAGGCATTTGCCACGACATGAGTGACATTTGACACGACATGAGTGTTGTGACAACGCATCAAAAGTTACGCAAGTCGCGACAAACGTCACAGCGCCATCGAATGGACGTTTTACGAGCTACTGCGCTCATAATTGTCGCGACAAACGTCACAGCGCCATCGAATGGACGTTTTTCCAGCTACTACGCTGATAGTTTCTTTAATTTGCTTCTGACGAAGCAAATAAAATTTATGTCGTAATCATGGAGTGGAATTTGATCTATTATAAAATAAAGAGAATGGATATTATTCCGACTCTGAAGAACCGATTCTAGTCTTTTACGAAAATCGGCTTGCCTTAGTTAAATTATATTCGTTCCGTTGCAAAAAGTTGCTAACGTAGATTTGTTTTTTCCCTTTTCAATTCTGTCTTTGTCCCTAGATTCTGATACATTATCATTTGTTTTCTTGTGACTTTTCAGCTACCCCATGTTTTTACCGATTTTGTGAATTCAGTCAAATATATCCGAAACTTGGTTGAAGTTTTAAAAGCAACGTTTCCAATACTAGAAGAGTTTTCAGAGATGCAGTAAAAAAGAATTGTCAGTTAGAAAGTGAATTTATTCTGGATTAAAGCGTACATATTTGTTTCCAGACGGAGTGACTAAAAACCAAAGTTTGTTTGTTTAGATGTTGATTTTATTCTTATTTTACTGTCGGTTTTCAAATAATTTTATGAAACTAATCGGTTTTTCTCAAAAACAGTGAATTCAAACAAAAGCATATTGAATTGAATGTAACATTTGTCAAAGCACTGATACACGAAATATTGAACCAAATTTACCCGTGGTCCCTCTCACGCTGAATGCTTGTAATGGCAATAATAAAGTTTGTAGGTAGCGGTTTTTTGGGATATGCTTTAAAAGCTGACTTAACAGCGTGATCTTTGAAGGGTGCTAGCTCCTTTACGTGGAGCTTTTGGATAAAGGTGATTGAACATCAAATCACATCTAGTATCTGTAGTTCGATTATCGTAGGATTGTTTCTAGACACTTTTCGTTGATTTCAATTATAGACCAGGATCGATAATTTGAAACAAAAATAATAATAGTAGGATGAAACCCATTGAAAAAGGAGGACAATATTATGAAAATGGAAGGAAAAATAATTTACTGGCGATCTGAGGTCAGGAAGGGGAAGGGGGTGAGTTTTTTTAAGGGTAAAAAACGGTTTATCTCGATTTGCGGCAAAACTACAAATCCTATGGAAAAGAGACAAATAGCATAGTTGTAGGTGATAAAAAGATCTACAACTTTTGTATTTACACTTTTCAACTTTTCCCTAAAATGTATGTGAAAAATTAAAAAAAAAAAGTTTTTGGTTTTTATTCTTCTTTTACAGAAAAGTTTTTTTTTCACGACATTTGGTGGAAACTTACCTTTTTATGTCCCAAATACTCTGTAATTTATTTGATTTAGAATATTTATTTTTTCACCTTATTTTGACTTAATATCGAAAAAGCACCCTAATTTTCAATCGAAAATTCACCCGTAAAAATACCAGCTTTATCCAAAAAGTTGGTGTGCTTTCTGTTCGTTAAAATCTCTACTTTCCGATGGTGTAAAAAAATATATATTACTATAGTAAATCTTCTCAGAAAACGCCAAAAATCGAAAAAAGCTCGAAATCGAAAAAACTCGAATTCGAAAAAAAAAATTTTAATGCAACTTTTATACAATTTCATCTAAAAAATGTGACTGCTGCAATTTTTTTCAATTAAAAATTTGATTTATTCTAATTACATTTATGTCATAGAAAATCTTATAATATTTAGAAATAAATGAAAATCGTACTATTGAATATTGAATAAGGTGAAAAAATAAATATTTCAAATCAAATAAATTACAGAGTATTTAGGACATAAAAAGGTAAGTTTTCACCAAATTTCGTGAAAAAAAAAATATTAGAAGTAGAAGATAAAAATAAAAAACCAAAACATTTTCCACATGAATTTTGAGGTTATATGAAAAAAGTGTGAATAGAAAAGTTGTAAATCTTTTTATTACCTACAACTTTGCCGCTAGACTTTTTTCCATAGGACTTGTAGTTTTGCCGGAAATCGAGATAAACCGTTTTCTACCCTTAAAAACTCACCCCCTTCCCCTTCTCGATCTCAGATCGCCCGTGAATTATTGTTCCTTTTATTTTTATAATATTCTCCTCCTTTTCCAATGGGTTTCATCCTACTATTATTTTTCTCACTGGTCTATTAAGTTGATGTATATTTTTAATTTCTGCAAAGTTTACCAACTGAAATACAGATCTACTGTGCAATTACAATTCTATTCATCAACATTATAAAACTAAATTAATTAATAAAAACGTAAGATATCAGTTTTGGTATTCTATATCTATTTTTCAGGAAAGGAGACATAAAGGAAACTACATATTTGCAAAAAAGCGGTAATCAGTAGAGTGTGCTTGAATCGGTAACCGTATTGAATTGAAAGTCTCCCATTTAGTAAAAATCGAATAGAAAGTGCATCGCCTGGCAACATTTTTGCTTTATTAAAATGGAAAGACATAGCCAAGGTAGAAGCTTCCTACGAAGTTCGATGTGTAAAAATTACAAAATGTTTTACCTTCGCTTTCTTGGATTTCGGGTGGAACTTTGTACATGACCTTAAACTTATCGATGAAAAAATGTATTAATAGGTAGGTGGTAGGGTTTTCCCCATAAATGTCGACTTCGTTCTTGAAAAATTCTACTAGGCATAAGGTTGCCACGTTACCACGCCAGGAAAGCTCGATGGCAGATATTTGATAGAGCTTTTTTTGTAAGCCATCCGGTGAGTTTCATCATAGTTTTCCACAATCTTGCTGATCCCTGCAGTTGTCAGAGCTGAATTTTCTTTTCTCTGGAAGCGCTTGTAGCTCTCTTATTTTGCCCATATGTACGTTTCTGGCATCCTCAAAAACCATCTCGGTAAATGGGTCTACTTTCCGATTAAGATGATAAAAATACTTTGTCTGCAGAAGCTTCGCGGAAATATTCCAAATCGTCTTCACAACGTCCTTCTCATAATCGGCGCCACTAGCTCGTTTCATATTGAAATCTATTCCGAAGCGATTTATCGCGATTTTGAGATGTTCTCTGACTTTTTGAGATACTTCAAAAGGTGGTTACTAGCGCAAACAAAAATAGTTGAACCCACCAAAAAACCGAAGTGAATAAACCACGTCACCAATAGCGTAATTTCTATTGGCTAATTAAGGCAAAGGCTCAAAACCCCCCATTGAGCAAGGCAATACCTCAATAGGTTTTTGAAAGGCTGTCATGTATTTGATAACTGAAATTCGAAGAAGACATATTTCATAAAAGTGTGAGTTATAAGACAGTCCCTTTTCTTCACCAGTCACGAACTACCAAAAAGCCTAAACTATGGAGCAGAAGAAATGTTTTGTGGAATGGAAATAGAAAATTTCATTCACGCACTTGGGGAGTGCATAGCACTACAGAATTATAGGACACAACGCCGGAGAGACTTATGGATAGAAGAGAAAGAGTTGTCTAAGCTAAATCCTATGGATATCTCAAAATTCCCTTGATAAACTGAGAATTTCTTCAAGAGCTGAGTAAAGCAAGGGGGGCAATAAACATAGACAATAGGGACAGGTTAAACATTAATATCCAGGAAGGGATAATACTCTTAGTTCTTAGTTCTCTCAGCCAAAATATTTTGAGTGCTTTATCAAGTAGACAGAAAGTTTTGGGTCTAATGGATATTAGAATATTTAACAAAATTAGTCCAATGCAGAAGCGGCTTAACAAAATTGATAATAGGCAAGAAGCAACTGGAAGAGTCAGCTTAGGTAATCACGAATCTCAGGAATTGAAATTGAGGAAAATGGTGTCCAAACTTACATTTGCTAATTAACATTCTCAATAGCTAAAAATTTGCAGCCTTAATATTTTTTTGAATAGAAGTATTTGATGATCGAACCTTGGAAAGTTTATTTCAGTGATCTTGGCGTCTCGACTACTAGGTACTTTTTTTCTAACTCGCACGTCACTATTGTAAAGTGAAACACATTCAGATGGAAGTACACGGATATATAAAAGGATTACAAAAGAGGCTAGTATGATTAAGAAATGTTGAAGTGAAAGTCTTCAAATATTCCTGAGTGAAGGAAAGGGTCATTATGTGTACTACTACAATTTTCACCATATCTTTGGCCTGGAGTATCTCTCCAGTTGGCTGGACTAAGTTTATTTCCCATTTTTGGGCCCCACGTATGATGAAGCTTTTTGGAATACCACAAAATGGTTCGTCCACTAACAGGAATACAAGCTCCTTTTGTGAAACCATCGGCAATTCCTGATTCTTTATACCCAGATAAGGGTCTGCTTGAGACGTGTTTCGATAAACTGTTGAGCACAAAAATGTATTGCTTATAGTTACGCTTCAAATATTTTTGGAGTGTTTCCATAAGGTTACTCCTCCCAGCAAGTATCAACTGCCATTCTACAGGGTGACCAGGGACTAATGGAAAAAAAGTCAGGAGCGTATAATCTGAGCCAAAATAATGTTAGTACTTCATATAATTTTTTTCTATGCAGGCCTTTTCGAGTTATAGGCCTCCAAAGTTTTAATTTTGAATTTGGTTTTTATTTTTATTTTTTGTACTAGTTATTTGATCTTTATAAAATTTACGGCAGAGCTATAATGTACGTGTATGTTTATTTTGGAAAGGTAAACAGATTTACAGTAGTGCCTTGAAGCCAGGGACGGACTACTCAAAATGGTTAGTGATCCAAAAATTTTGCAAGGATGGCATACCCTGTATGAAATGATCGAAATTGACTTCCCCATTCATTAAGCTAACGAAAAGGTACTCTTGTTGGAATTCGATCAAATAAGCCGTTTGGCTAATATTTACATTTTTATTAATGCACTACGTACCAATTTACGCATTCACCATTTTTATAAGTACACAACGAGGTAAAACTAACTTATTGATACGATGTCCAAGAGTCAAAATTAAAACTTTGGATGCCTATAGCTCGAAAACGAGGGCCTGCATAAAAAAAGTTAATATGAAGTACTAACTTTATTTTGGCTCAGATTATACGCTCCTGACTTTTTTCCCATTAGTCCCGGGACACCCTGTATTTCATTCCACCTTCAAAAATACGATGCTGATTTACTTAATTGCTTAAAATGTAGTGCTAGTATAAAGTTCAAAAGTTACTTCCCATTTAAATTTACAAACATACTTTATGCAGTATGAATAAGAATAATGGGTAAAGTAGATCCAAGAACAACGAAAGCAACTAGCTGCATTAAAATACTTAACCGAACAATTGCACAAAACAGCAACTCCACTACGCTAAAGTTTCTAATAATATCGATAAATCTAGAGTATTAGGTGCTTCTAGAGTTCAACTACGTTGAAATATACAGAAAGTTCGAGATACCGCTAATGAAACAGTTTCCAGCTAACACAACATCGGAATGTGATGAGATTATACTGCTTAAAAATGCTATGGGGTATCTTCCCAAGGATCTACTTATAATAATGTTTCATTTCTATTGCTAATTGTTATCGCTCTGGAGAGAATACACTCTTGACTAAATGTTCGGGATTCAATTTCTAGGGTAAATTAGACCTCTGGCAATTGCTCCTGTTTTAATTATTTTGATCAGGGATTCAGGAAGTTCTACCATCGCAATAAGCCTTTCGGGTTTTCATATGCTAAATACAAAATTTGAAAAACCTGAACTTTTGAAGAGAATTTACAATGTTCAATTATTGAATAATTGAAAAAGGAGGTTCTCCATTATTTTATAAGTGCGAGCTGTTTCTATATTCGATCGATAACGCTCTTGTTAATTGGTGTAAACTGATAGAGAAACAGTTAGTCATAAATCATTTCTCAAAAATTCAGTGGCGGCTCCTCGAAGGAGGCTCAGTCCCCTCAACAATTTATCCAGCAAATAGCACCAGAAATATTTTGTTGATTATTCCTCATTTTATTTCCTGTTTATCTAATAATTTTCAAATTTTACAACTAATTCCCCGATTTCATTAGTTATTTTTGAATCTGACAACAGTGCCCTGAGGCTAGATTCTACAAACATCTAAATACCGAAACACGAGTTACATTCGTTAATTCTTAGTTATTTAATATATACATTACCAATACTCTTAATTCTTTATTTAGGCTAGTCGACAATATTTAGCTTATTAAATTGTTTTCTATAAATATTTTATCAGTATATTATATTACTATATAAACAAAGTTGTAATACAATATCTAGTTAGTTCGTATTTGTAAGTAAAACAGGGTTTATCATTATTTATAATAAAGTCTTTTTAAAAAGTAACTTTTAGTGAACCAACACTTAATTCACGTGTTGCTCAACAGAGTTGCCGTTTTTTCGACCAGTCCAATTACTAATACCGTGAAAAATAGCGGAACTGGTAACACTCTGAGGAGGCTTGCCTCTAGCGGTCGCGATGATACACGAAGACACATCGTGTTGCGTGCGTTTTCGACTTGACGAATAAACGCTTATTCGAATGTTTGTCAAAACAGTTTCCCAATATAACTTAGTTCTAAAATATACATTTTTTGATAAAATAGCACTGCACAATGAATTATGCGTTGTATACTCGGATAGTTATTTTAGGCCAGTACCTACGACAGTCACGCCGATATGATGAGATTTATGATAAATAATGATTTTCAGCAAGTTTTACCTCAGTTCTATAAACTACTTTGTTTGACAGACACCATTCCTGTCACGTCGGCATCGGTGGAAAGATCATTTTCTACTCTCAAACGAATTAAAACTTACTTTCGAAATACAATGGGCCAAAATCGTTTATACAATGTTAGTTTAATATGTATTGATAATATTATTGATCATTTTTCGCAAAGTAAAGACCGTAGGATTCCGTTAATACTTATATAAAAAAAGTAAATAAAAATAATTAAAAAAAATTTAAAAAAATTTAAAAAATGAAAAATTCCAAAATTAAAAAATTCAGAATCCAAAAAAAAACAAAAAACGAACAACAAAAATGTTTGGGCAAGAGAAACTCTATATATTTTTTATACCCTCTAGGGAAACAAAGCTATTTTTACTTTATAGCAAATAGTTATTTGTAATAAAAAATGAACAATTTATTATAATTTTGTTTCTGGAGCTCTCTAAATGTCTCATATATAATGTCTCTATGTAGGCATTAAAATCTTAAACGTCATAATAAATTTACTGGGATATTTCACGCCCTTCCGCATCTAGCGGGTCTAAACATATTTTGTTACTATTTTTAGATGGAATACTTTATGAACATAAGAAAATACATCTTCGTTGCTTTCTATATTATACTAATGGGGTGTCGGAAGTGGAGTAAACATAAATCTACCGAGTCATTAATATATAAATCTTCCTTGAAAAATGCTAATGTTTCCACATAAATATAAAACTACAGGTTGCTACTTAATAATGTATTTTTTTTTTGGGTTTCCTCTGTTTTTTTTTCTCTGTTCAAAATCGTTTTGATAAAAAGTCGGGCACAATAAAATTATAAGTATGTAGTATTTTTTCTCGAGAAGTGGACTACGTGAGTTGGGGATGGAAGGGTGGAAAATATACTTCCAGTGTTCATACAATTGGCCGCAACCGCTAACTCCTTTTTAAGAAATCCTTAATCCAAACCTATTGGAGTATATACACCAACGGTACAATTCCAGAGCAGAAGCTGAAAAGCGGGTATAGTTGACGTAAAAGATATAGTGCCAGCTATCTAATCGTATATCCCTTTTAAGTTATGTTGCGGAGCTAAACTCTGAAAGATATTTATATCATTTTCGTCTACTTGCCAAACATAATTCTATATTGTATTTGTATTTTGACCCATCAGTCCATCCTTTCTTAACCGTATCGTGTGTATCATATCGAGTTTCGTCCAAATACATAATTGCTAATAAATATATGTATACTTACTTACAATTTTCACACAAAAACACAGACACTTTCTTGATGTCAGACCACCGACTAAAGAGAACACCTGCAACCATCCCTCAAAAATAGTTATAGTTCAGTCAAACTATTAATCGTTTTCATTAACAAACTAGTTTATTAAATAACAGTGAAGACTACAGGGGAAAAAAGATGAGGGTCCAAAAAATTGAATTTTGAGATAAACACGTCAAGTCATAGTCAAAGGCCGTTACCTTCTGCATATCATACTATAAAGAGTAAAACAGATGGGAGTACCGAGAAAAATGCGTTTCAATATATGCCATACAGGGCAAACAGGATGATGGTCCATTCGATTTATGCAAAACGGATGAGAGTCGAACTTGTTCTCACTCTAAGTTGTTCGGATCGTTGTCGTCGGCCATTACAGGCGTCAGAAGAAATAAATAGCAAAACAGTTCGTTTTTGTTTTAAGCCTGTGTAGGTTGCGTGCAAGTGGTTTCTGCTGACTTTGCCAGACGTGTTTCCATAGAATTTTCAAGATGGATGACTGTAATGTAAACACATGAAACTGGTAGCAGTTGTTCAAGGTTAAAATGTTTCGAAGTTATTGGTGTTCAAGACCGTGCAGCGATTATTAGAAACTTTAATGAATTGAAGTCGCATGATGAGCAGAGCTATGGGCTTAATTAATTCCAAAGCCTTTGTCGAGATTCTCTCTGATTGGGATGATCACATTAGGAACGCCCGCGTTAAACCAAGCCCTTTCTAAGTAATTAGTTGTGAAGACCAAATGATTTTCCGAAGCTGGACTGATCATTTGAAAAGATATTTTGTACCGAAATGTCCGTTCGAAAGCCACCCAATATGGGAATTAGTTGTACAAAAAAAAGAACCCAGAATGATCGAACATCGCCACTCTCACAATGGAGGCTTTACATCAAGCATTTTAGTGCCGACAAAGAAAAATCAAGGAACTATCAAGAAAGGGAAAGCAGTTAGAAACACCACAAAAAAAACGGGTCATGTGAATGTGGTACCAGATCTACTTTCTGGACAATTTGAGCTTCCAAATTTCAAATATGAAGAAGTACCAGAACATACAGGAATTGAAACGCTTCTGTAATGTAGAAGCTCAACTTTACTTTTTTAAATTTACCATGTAACTGAGTGAAAATAAATATTTTTTGTGGACCCTCACTGACTTTATGTACTCGACGCTCATGTAAAAAAAATAAAAGTAACAAGTTCCTTTGCCAAAAGAAGATACACAAGCCAATTTTTTAAAAATTTGTTGTTTTAAAAAAATTAAGGAAATACAGAGTTTTGAATTTTAAAATTCGCTCCACAAAAAACTTCGGACTTGTGACCCTCATCCTTTTTCCCCTGTGGTGTTCATTACTATTAACGATTATTAGTTGAAATTATAACATTAAATGAATTTATCGTCAACTAAGTAAGCATTTTAAATAATTATAATATTGACTGGGCTATGACGGTATACTTTTAGTCTTAGAGTCAAACAAAAAGCCGGCCACACTCTACCTTCCACGTCAACTATATCCTGTGAGTCATATTGCAGTAAAATCAACTCAACAGAGTCATCTTCATAGAGCGATATGTCCCTTAGGAGGATTAGGTTAGAAAGTTGGCGTTTGGCAGAAAAGTTTCTAGTTATCCTGTATAAAGGATGAAAACTAAGGAAGGAGCTGAAAACTACGGAAGATCGTTCCCACCTTTAGGATGAGCCATATTCAATCAACCGATTTTACTATAAACAGTAAGATTCTCGTTACGCCTGCTGCTTATTCATTAGGTGAACAATAAATTTATACGTCCCATAAATTCAGTCCTTTCGGCAGGTATCAAATTAACCCATTGTAAAGGGTTGATTATTGGGTTTAGCATACCTAAACTAACATGAATTAATTATGATAGACTTCCTTCTTGTCTTGACAAAATGTTCACAATAATCCATTACCAATAGCGGAACGTAACAAAGTATCCTATGGGATCAAAAGGATCCCTTGGAAGTAATGTACAAACTGTGTTATACTTCAAAATTGGTTCAATCGTTTCTAAGAGTGTGGTTGCAGAAAGAGCCATAGTTAACTCATATAAGGATAGATAATGTTAAGCTGTGAGCCTGAATTTCAGCGATTGGAAGAAACGAATTAAGAAAATGGCGGCATATTGGAAATTACACTCTATTATCTGGTAGTTTCACATAAGAAGCCACGTAAAGTTTGCTAACTATAGTGGGTAAAAATACATGGAGTAAGAATGATAATCAGTAATTTCACAGGTAAGGTTATATTAGCATAGGAATAAGACGAGGGATTAAATATTGGTTTTCATAATAATATTGTTTATTTTCTTCAGGTCTCTGAAGAATACTTATATTGTCAAAAGAGCTTCGTGACCATGATAATCTTTCGGTTACCCCAATTAGATATTTACCTTCAAACATTTTGGATTCACTTCCATTTTTGATTCCACTTTTTTCTTACTCGTATAATTTTGTGTGCTAGCTATTTTATCTCGTAATTATTGTTATATGATTTTAATTAATTCTTAAGAAAAATAAGTATTAGTATTATGATTATTTTTTAATTATTCCATTTTATTGTTAACCATTTTAAAAAACTTTTATTCATTCCTCAGTTTTGTGAAAATAGCATGTCATCGACCACTTGGTCGCCAGTTTTAAAATCAGGTAGGCCTCTTGGTCGCCGTAGTTATCAATCATTAAAGGTATTTAATTTTGTTAGGCATATGTGTACTGCTTAATTTCACATAATTATTCAACTGAATATCGAGAATTACATCCACAAATTTGAATATATCGGGATGAGCTGAATAAAAAGCAGAATTAAAATGTTTGTGGTTAGGTTAGGTTAGAGAATCACTTTTCAAATAAAAAAATTAATCTTTTCAGTAAGAATGCAGACAACTAACTGATGAAAAATATTTTTATTTTGGTTGTCGACAGGTCACAAACCCATATTAGTATTAGAGTGATTAAATAAGCCCAAAATTTTCTTGGAACCCTTAATCCAGCTTTAGCGACCAAGTGGTCTGTACCTTTCGAATAGTGAAAGGATTAAATTTGGGTAAAACTGACCGCGGCGACCAAAAGGTATATTCCCAAATATTATATTAATATATTTATAATCCGTAGTGCAAAACTTACTTCAACTTCAAAATTATTTATCATCTTTTAAAAAAATCATTTGTCTATGAGCTACGATCTTTGATATAATTTCCATTTATTCAAACGAAAAATTAATAACGTACATCACTTCGTCTATAAAAACAATTTTCATAAAATAGTTTATATAAACCCCCCCGAAATGATACGCTACTGTGCAATGTACTCGCCCTGATTCATGTTGCGACCAAAACATCGTATAGGTAATAATGTGTGAAGGCTGGTCTATCTTCAATATAGAATATGTAGAGAAGGATTGATAAAAAAAACACCAGCTGGCGTCCTGTATATTATTTATAGAGATGAATAACAGTTTTTTATTTTATTCAATCCAATCCAATTTTATATAAAGCTACAATAAAAGCTTTCCATTGATTATTTACCACTGTCTTTTGCTGACCCCATGTTACTTCCATGAAACTTTTAACAAAAGCTAAATCTTTGGGGTATACCCCTTCATTGTTATCAAAATGTTATTAATGCTAAAAGCTCAACGAGGACAGGTAAAATGTTACATTAAGAGATTAATTGGTATTGGTCTTAGAATATGCTACTTATCGAACATGGGGTTGATTTTTGTTTGTCATCATCTAACAATGGGGCGGATTACTCGATAGATTAGGTCTAGCATGAGAAATTTTGAATTACATTTCCTTATTTTGTAAACTTAAACAATAATAAAAAAAAACCAAACGTATTTTTGAATATTTTTCACTTCTCATGAATTGAACAAGAACGAAATTTCCGTCCAGCTCTCACTTTTATATGAATTGTATTTTTTTCAACGATATCGTCATCCAGTTCGTCGGTGAATGAAACTGATCATAATGAGAATTCCAGTTCACTTTTCACTTGGTTGTTTGGTGTTTCCAAAAAATAATTTTTATATTTTCTAACTCCTCTCCTCTCCTCTCCTCTCCTCTCCTCTCCTCTCCTCTCCTCTCCTCTCCTCTCCTCTCCTCTCCTCTCCTCTCCTCTCCTCTCCTCTCCTCTCCTCTCCTCTCCTCTCCTCTCCTCTCCTCTCCTCTCCTCTCCTCTCCTCTCCTCTCCTCTCCTCTCCTCTCCTCTCCTCTCCTCTCCTCTCCTCTCCTCTCCTCTCCTCTCCTCTCCTCTCCTCTCCTCTCCTCTCCTCTCCTCTCCTCTCCTCTCCTCTCCTCTCCTCTCCTCTCCTCTCCTCTCCTCTCCTCTCCTCTCCTCTCCTCTCCTCTCCTCTCCTCTCCTCTCCTCTCCTCTCCTCTCCTCTCCTCTCCTCTCCTCTCCTCTCCTCTCCTCTCCTCTCCTCTCCTCTCCTCTCCTCTCCTCTCCTCTCCTCTCCTCTCCTCTCCTCTCCTCTCCTCTCCTCTCCTCTCCTCTCCTCTCCTCTCCTCTCCTCTCCACCCCTCAACTTGTCAACACCCAGTATATTGTAATCACCCCTCAGACATATTACATACATACCTACAACATAAAACAACCAGTCATCAAACCCTCTCATTATTCACTATCACTTTGGACCATTTATAATTTCTAAGCGATCAGCTTACTTAGTTTTGGGCATAAGCGTTTTGTTGGCGTTGTAAGAGTTTTATTTAAATGAAAACTATCCAAACGAGGGCCTTTATAAGCACCGACGAACCGCATGTTCGCCGAGGGGTAATCCATCATTTTCAGATTCTACTTGGGACATATTTGAACCGGATTCATTTTTCATTTTATTTGGACGCATGGGAAGAGCCTATATATACCTATATATATTTTTTTTTCTATTCTGTACGTTTTGTAGCTCGGATAATTTTTTTTTCAATAAAACAAATTATTTTGATAATTTAAGTTTAAATGTCAATTAATAATAATAATAGAAATGATATCTATGGAATCAAGTGCCTTACTCAGTGCAAATTGGCTAACAGTGAAGGTGGCAACTGAACGGTATGTGAATAGTTATTTATGCTGTCTTTTCAAATGTTCCATTTCCATCCGGCATTGCTACTTATATACCCCCAATATATTTGACGTTATTATTAAATAATCATCTCATTTCCTTTATTCGAATGGAGTGTGCCTGTATTTCCAGTGAATAACTCCTGGTAAACCGTTAAACTTTTTTGTTCGAAAGCAAAAAGGGGAGAAAAAATAGACCGGTCATGGAGGCTACTAAATCGAAATTAACAAATCCACCAATTTAACGGTAAATTAAACGCAATCAAAATTAGGGCGGAACTCTGGAACTTTTGGTAATGAAAGCGGATTCGGCAGGATGTGTTCTTCCATTTTGAATTAAACAGAAGTGAAATATATATTTTTTATTTGGGCTTAGTATCGATTGTTACTAAAAAGTAATTGGTTCGAACGGACCCGCCGATCGGATTGTTGGTTTTCAACTGAGAATATTTATTCTAATTATAATGGGCAGACTTTGTGTATCCTACCTGAATTTCTACCTGAATTTCTTCCTGAATCAACATTATAAACCTGTAATTTTTTTATAAAGGCATTTTACATCATTTCAATCCTCATCTGGGGGCTCTACTAGATCTTTCCAGGCGATACGAATCTGGTCACATCAGTCAGGTAATGAGGATTTTGATGTACGAAACTGGTCACACTGGCCAAAAATGAGGGCTACGAATCTGGTCACATCATTATTATAATTTATTCTTCAAAAATTGACTAAAAATACGAAGGTGGTTTGGTAGGGGTAGGTTTGGTTGGGTTATTATTGAAAATTATTATAATTTATTCTACAAAAATTGACTAAAAATACGAAGGTGGTTTGGTAGGGGTAGGTTTGGTTGGGTTATTATTGAAAATTATTATAATTTATTCTTCAAAACTTGACTAAAAATACGAAGGTGGTTTGGTAGGGATGGGTTTGGTTGGGTTATTATTGAAAATTATTATAATTTATTCTTCAAAAATTGACTAAAAATACGAAGGTGGTTTGGTAGGGATGGGTTTGGTTGGGTTATTATTGAAAATTATTATAATTTATTCTTCAAAAATTGACTAAAAATACGAAGGTGGTTTGGTAGGGGTAGGTTTGGTTGGGTTATTATACCTACCTACCTAATCAGGGTACATATTTATTTGTTACCTGCACTTACCGGAGAGTAAAAGTATTAAAATGTGACCAGATTCATTACGCCCATCTTTCCAATGTTCAGATCTACTCTCTTGTCAGTTTTGCTTATCCCTTCCAAAACTACATTGGAAATGAAAAATTTCCCCCTTTACTAGTTCATCTGCTATTTCATCCCCAGTAAGGTGACAATATTGTTCTTGCCCAGTTCATTCAGTTTGCCTAGGCTTTTCCAAAACCGTTTTGGAACTGATTACACAAGAACTTTATTGGCTGCTTTACTATTTAACGTGATAGACATGTTCTTACAGGACACTGCTCTCTTTGGACACTTCACTGAGCTTGAATGGAGAAATTTAAAATATGTGGAATGAAAGACAAAACTTCCATTCACATACTTGCAGAATAGATAGAACTGCAGAATCTCGAAACACCTATATCCATAATTATTGACAAAACACTGTTTAACTCAGCTACTTTTTCTGACTGTACTGTGCGATCTTCACTCGTCGATATACATCTAACAACAGATGAATTCAACCGGTGACAATTGCGCTTCAGCATCTCATCTGATATTTCACAAGTTATACAAAAATGTTACATTTGTTTCTATGAATTTTTCCTTTTCATATTTTTCATTCGTAACTATTCACAATTCGTGAGAATGAAATAACAATCTATATAATCCCCTTTTGTACTAAAAATATCTTAATCGAACCAGAGTGTTTTTTTGTGAAAGATGAAAATGTTTTTTTTTTACAGAATTAGCAAAATGCACAATGGAAGTGGGATTGGTAACGCTTTGTTCTGTCATTAGAATGTGAATTCCATTAAAGCTACATTTCTTTGTATTTAGAAATAATATACTTCCAGATCTACGCTCCTGATAACGGTTTTTGTCATGTTGATTACAGTAATAACCTTCCACACTGATAAGAAGCACGTGGCTCTAAATTTGGAGCAAGTTTATATTCAACTTCCATCAAATCCTCGTTGGTCCATATTAATTTCAATATTTAACAAATATAGACCACTTAAAACGAATAAAAAACAGTAGAAGACATTCAATTTATTGTAAAATATTTACCAAACGATATTGATCATAATTCCAAGCTCGCTAACGAATGATACGTTAAAACGAAATAAAAAGAAAGTTATCATATTTTGTTGTAAAAAGTACAGAGCCAGAAAAAAAAATGTAGAAGGGTGAGCATCTGCCTTTCTCGAAAAGTCTGCGTTAAAGTCAATAAAAAGCTGGTACAGGAGGATTAACCGCCCTATCATTTGAATTTAATCAATTCCAGAGAAAATTTACATTTTCTCCAAAGTATACCGCGGAAATAACCAAGGGTCGCTTGCAAATTTAAATAGTATACATGATGTAGCACTTTATGGATTAAGAGTGTCCAACGGGCTCGAACTCATCACCGCTTCTATTTTATGTCGGTACACGAATTCTCTTGAATTTTAATCAAAACATGGAGATTTTCCACAAGGCATCCATCGAATAAATCGGGAATTATAAGAGAGCTCCGACCACAACAAAGTATCCAATTACCGCCTCTTATTTTAGATAATAATAATAAGAAGTATTATAGAAAATGTAATGGCATGAAAATTATGTATACAGATACATGCAATGAGAAACGGAACATAGGAATTTAATGTATACTCCAATCTAAATAGTCCACCAACAAAAAATTTCTATAAATTTACTTCAATAAATATCAAGTATTTAGCTGGACAGCTGGATTCAGAACTACTGTAAGAATCTCCTTCCAATAGTTATTCTTTAAATTAAAACAAATTGGAAATACATTCCGAAAAACAACTTAAAATGCTAAAACTTTAATGAATTAAAGGTTCCTTGTTGAGCCAAACAAAAACCGAATCTATTGAACAAAGATAATCTTGTATCTCTGAGCTGATTCCATGTAATGTCTGTACAATGCTGGACAATTTTCGCCCTTAATTCTACCAAATTTTGAGCCCGTTCAAAATTATACCGATAAATTTCAATTTAAAAAAAAAACCCAAAAAGAAATCATTCGGTGACAAATCCGCTGATTTGACCTCCAAAATACGACGATAAAATTTCAATTTTCTTCTGAAGGATGTACATTGTACATTCTAATTTCTCCACGAATTTATTTTATTTTGAATAGTTATGGGCTTGAACAGTACTTGGATGTCGACGGCTGTTTACTGTCTGACGCTAATTAAGGACCGCCCACAGTTGAGACTACGGACGGACGGACTACGATATGTTGTAGGTACCCAAATGAACGATTGTAATAATCGTTTTTTTAATCTGTTGAAGCTTGATATTGGTCGACTAGTTCATACAATGGTTAAAATCTCTATGTTCCGTTTCTCATTGCATGTATCTGTATATATTATCAATAACCCAAACACCATTTTTCAATGGTGTAGGGTAAAACATTTCATTACTTAACAATATATATTTTTCTTATATTTGGTCGTAAATCTCATGTTGTTATTGTAATGTCTTCGTAAACAAACTTGGCCCATTCCTTCTTGTTTCTTGCTTATATTTTTTCTCCATTCCATGATTCTCCCGTGTTTCTATCGGTCTCCTGCGTTTCTATTATTCATATTTCTTGCCTCCAATATTTGCTTAACTTGTCTGGGATTTGACATTCTTTGTAGATCTCCCCATCATCCCAATTCTTGATTGCATATATTCAATTGTCGATTTTATTTCTAGATCCTTTCTTATTTTTTTATTTCTTACTTTATCTATTTGACTCCTTTAACTATTCGCAAATATTTCATTTCTACTTCTTGTATTCTGCTCTTCTGTCTGCCTGTCAGTGTCTATGATTCACAACCAAACGTTAAAATAGGTCTCCGTATGTGTTTATATTCCCTAATTTCTTCAGGTTCAGTATACTGCGGAAAAACGAAAAACATGAACTTACTGGATGTCTTTAAGCGCACGACCGTACGTTTATTGAAGCTATTATAACATTACACATTACAAAACTCTTCACCATAGTCACAATCATGTTTTAAGAAAAAAGTGGATTAAATAGAAAAAACAATGATTAAGTTGATGTTTCAAGTTGGTAGTGTAGTCGCCAATTACTAAAATGAGCCCTGGAAGATTATATAAGATACATTTTGCCACACATGAATAATTATTGAAGCAACAATTTTTAATTCTACTTTGATCACACATCTTATAAACTTACTAACACGACTACAGCTTGAACGCTACTGAGTGTTTTACACCAGTTGGTTTACAAAATATACATCATGTTATAGGGGCAACAATTAAGTGGATTTGAGATAAATTCTCAAAACTTGATGTAGATATACGATTATCAAATTAGATTATTGTATATAAGTATTTACCAGGAACTAAATGAGTAGGTATATATATATAAGTATATAATGGTCATAAATACATAATTTTATAGATAGTGAAAAATCGACTGAAAAAAAAAATTTACAGTTCTCTCTGTTAAAATAAAAGTTTATTTTCGAAACAAAAACGTTTATTTAAATAAACGTAACTTCTATTTTATTAAGTTCGAGGATATTTCATTTAATGCTGTAACAAATCCTTATTGGATAACGTAACTATGTAAACTTACAACATATATGATATGAAACAGCGATGTTTTTTTGCTTAGTGGGCATTTTCATATCTCTGGCGGGACTTGGCAGGTATTAATGTTTGTAATGCAGCATTTGCTAATTGTTCTATATCTGAATCGATACTTTCAGGATCTGAACAACTAGTGTCGATAGCATTCATGATGAAGTAACTAACTGATATTGACGCGTTCTGTTTTAACAATTCGCATGGTAACAACAATAAAAACCATGGTATAGTTCTTTCAAAGTTAATGTAATGACCCATATTTTTAATCCCTTTAAAGAAAAAAGCCGCCCAATGGCGTGCATATAAATTTTTCATAAATTCGAATATTGTGAAATAATGTTAATCTACTATATAAATTTGAATGAAAAAAATTAACCTTCATACAAAAATTCATAAAATTTGTGTAATACAATAATAATGCGTTTTCCTCTAGAACACGGAGTATCTAAAGAACAGTTTTTTGTATCGTCAACCCAACCATACTTGACAACATCATACATATCAAACCAAGTTTCGTCTAAATAAATCATAGTTCTATTTGAATCACGGTACCCTTTTATTTTGCGCAAATACTCCTGTCTAAGTTCAGCGATACGCCGAGATTCCATTATTACCATTCGATTATCTAGCTTCTTATATTTAAATCCACAATTCAATCATCCCACGCATCATCTTGGACTGTCGTTTCAAATGGTCTCCAAAATGCCATTCTAATTAATTATATCATAAAACTTACCCTAACGTCTACGAACAAATAAATATTATATTAATATCAATTCACTGACGCCACTTAACCACTACACCATCAAATAGGTATTATATTATTGATACTTTTCTACATTAGATCACCTACACTTTCCTATAAATAGTCTATAACAATTCGCTAAACTCACTCAACCAAGAAATAGATATTATATTAAATATTTCATTAAAAAAAATTCACACCCGACACTGAATGTAACTACTGGATTATAAGCCGAACCACAACACAACCCCCCCGAACACCCTCAAGAACGTAGAATTTTTTCTGAGAAAGTAGTCAAAGGGAGTATACTTCGGTTATTTCGTTATATTACGATAAATACTGTAAGTTGATGATTGGATTGTTCGGAAGTGTTTAGTGCACCTGCATCTACGTTGCCAGCTCTTCAACAACATTGCTTTATTTTATGGTCATTACACTGACAATAATTAGACTATAACCAAAGCCTTACAATATTGATTATTACATGTTTCTAGTAGACGAGAATTGTTGACGAGAATTGTTAACTATATTTGAGTGGATATTTAGAATTGTAGAATATTGTACAATATTTCTTTCAAATTCATATTACGATAATCTATGAGGTATCAAACTCATATCGTAATCTTTACGACACATATATCGTAAATATCTATTTTTTTCGTATTTAAGTTTTGTCGTGAAAATACCCGACACTGCATATTTCTCACGATTGAAGTACCGGACATTATAGATGTGCGAAACGATGACGTATATTTCTCCTCTATTGGATTCCACTCTATGCTCTGGAGTATTGAATAGTTACCAGGAGGTTGTAACGAAATAACAATTTTAAACATTTGTATGAATTACTAATCTTGAAATATGGTGCTTCTAAAGTATACAAACTTGTCACCGTGACATACAAAAGGAAGCTATCAAAGGTAGTACCACTGGGGGTTCGATTCAGCCAAATTTATTCGAAAATTTTGGGTTTTGTGGAATGTTTGTATTCCTTTCCCATATTTTTCAATCACCAAAAATTGAAGGTCGAGTGTGAAACAAAAACGGAATCATCCATGATCCACCGACCCGCCCCGCCTCGACTTGGATAATTTGGAGGAATTTGCATGCACATAATTAACTTTGATGCTGAATTAATTTATAAAAAGTACTATAAACAGCATGTGTGAATGAAGTGGGTGGAAATACACTGTGGGCCGAAATAAAGGAGTACATTTTTTAATTGAAAATATTTTTTTTGTTTTTTGGGCGATTTATTTTCTTTTTGCAGGGATAATAACCTAACATGTCCTCAGCATGACTGTAAATTTGAAAGCAAAAATAATGTACAGGGTCGGACTTATAAAAAAAAGTCTTAGCTAAAATTGTGCTAATATGCTTTTTCGGTAGATAAACTATCCAGAGCACTTCAGTAAAAAGGAAATTTTCCGAAGTTACCGGATTCGCGAAATACCATTTTTTTATTAAATAACATTTTAACAAATAACACATTTATGAAAACAGTTTAGTAAGTTTAAAACTTAAAGTAAAATATTATGAATGTGGCCACCATTATTTAATAAAAAAATGGTATTTCGCGAATCCGAGCATTTCGGGAAATTTCCTTTTTACTGAAGTGTTCTGGATAGTTTATCTACCGAAAAAGCGTATTAGTACAATTTTAGCTAAGACAGTTTTCATTTGCAACGAGCTCAAATTCACTGTGATTTAATTTTTTTTATAAGTCCGATCCTGTACATTGCTTCTGCTTTCAAATATACAGTTATGTTGAGGACATGTTAGGTTATTATCCCTGCAAAAAGAAAATAAATCGCCCAAAAAACAAACAAAAAGAAATATTTTCAATTAAAAAATGTACTCCTTTATTTCGGCCCACAGTGTATATTAACATTTAGACACCAAGTATTTTCTATTTCAGTTTGAAGTTATAATGATAAAGAAACCATATTCAAAATAAACGATAATTCATTATTCTCATGAAACGAGTCGATATTTACTGAAGTGTGAATCCAAAAATACCTGTTTGTAGTGAGGTTATAGAGAAATTAGGTTAGATACTATAATTTTCTGTCTTTTTCATTCCAAATAAAGTTTCGAGTGTCTAATTTGGAACGTTACTGAATTCATATTGAAATTGATTCCCTTCTCTTTATCAGCGTATCCAATTACGTAGGTATAACCTATATTTCAGTATTTTATTTATAAATCAAAGCCCGAACGAGGTACATTTTAATTAAGTGATATCGATTCGTCGAAAGTAATAGAAGCTGTAAAAATGTCTCAAAGGGCGTTACAGACAATACATTACAAATAATAAACCGGAGAGGTCGTAAACTAGATTTTAAGTCCGGCGAGATTACTTTGTTGGTAAATAATAGCATATATTTCATTTGCCATATTTTTTATTATTAGCTGGTTATTTGATCATTATTATCATTAGTTATTTGATTTACCGCGAAATTTGAAATATTGAAAGTCTCCGGCTTGGATGAGAGAAGGTAGTAGGGAATTGTACAGTCATTCTTAATAACTTTCACATTTTCTTTATATGCTCTTTTATTTTCTAAAATAGATGATTGTCCAGAACGAATCATTAAGCTAAAATTGGGTTAACGCTGTTGTCAAACCGTTTACTGGAGCTTACTGAAGCGAATTTTTGAAAAAGACCCTAATCTCATTAGCTAGTTTTGTTTCAGGGAGTCAGGTGGAGATAATGTATGTATGTATGTATGTATTCACTGAGACCTAAAATATCTATTGTGCCCCCTTACTTAGTTCCTGAAAAAAGTCTCAGATACTAGTAGTTCCTTTAGTCCTATTTCCCGGAGAAATTTTAGGATATCTGCAGGCTTTAGCTTAGGTAAATGTATATCCAATAATCTCCTAGGCGCTGTACCCTAGGATTCTTCTTCCATGCCACAGAATCTACATTCATCTTTCTCCACTATTTCGAGATTTTTCATGTTCCCATTCAGGCGACAATATCCCGTTAGGATCCGTGTTGAAAGCCTTAGTGCACTTTTACTTTGACTTAGACTTTCATTTGATCTCAACGGGTTGTAGTCACCCAGCAGGATCTTTCGATTGTCTAAGCCCTACTAAATCTTCCCAATGGTCACATCTTCTGTTTTCTTCAGGAGGAGATTATACAAGGCGACCTGCCCGATATAACCATGCAGGACTCCTTCAAGTCCTTAGAGCGATAAAACTTATTGGGTCAGATTTTACTTCAAGAAGAAGATAGACGTTACATAATGCAAGATCTGGTGGATAAGTTGAATTATCTTACATGCCTAAAGAAGCACACTCTAGCTTAGTAAAAAAACTTAACGAATACAAAACAATTCCTTATCAATATGGATTTTGTAAGAAAAACAGAAATCTTTATTATTTATGTCTGCATTCGGGATTATTTAACAAAAAAAATACCAACTTCGTGCCTTCCCTTCATATGAAAACGGTTAAAAGACACTCAAAAAATAACGAAACTGCGGCAAATTTACAAAAGACGTGTTAGTTGTTTTCGATTCTCTTGGAACGTCTTCCCTTTCACACGGTTATTCTGGGAGTTTCAATAATCTTACGACGTTTCCTAGATTAGATTCTTTTGCTGCGCATATCTGCGAATATCTTCCATACTATGTAGAATTCGTTCATGTTGTATGTCAAAAATCAGATATACTTATCCAGTTACTTTTGAAAATCTTATTGGAAAATGAAGCATTACAGTTTGGCAAATACAGGAGTGAATGTCGAGAAACGTACGAGAGGCGCGAAGTTAAAATGAGAAAGTATTCGGATGACAAAGAGGGTAATATGCGCTTGGTGAGTTAGTACGGTAAATAATCAAAGTATATTAAGTAACAATCTTTAATTATTCAGGAGACGTAAATGAAGGTATTAATATAGCATTTATTCACTAAATTAATTTGAACGATATTTGTACGTCGCTCTCACTATTGTTTATGTCACTTTCACTTTCATCACTTTCTAAATCTAAAGTGTCACTGTCGTCGTCCTGTGGTCAAATTATAATTGACGTTTCTGTCTGCTACATATTGTTTCAATGAAGCCCAAACTGGTTCGATGGGATTCAGGTCAGGGTGGTAAGGCGGAAGTCTAAGGGTTCCGTGACCATGTGTGTTTAAAATCTGATCTATTTCATACCTTTTAAATTGTGGTTTGTGCTGTTTAATTAAATGGTATAAATCAACTTTTAGCATATCCAGTGTAAACATAAAGTTTCGCCATTCCTGAATGTCTGCTTTTCTGTTATTATAATTCTCGGTATCCAGTAAAAACAATGAAAGTAGGTACCCACGCAGTGCTCTTCACTATCTAACAGACGCAATAGAACTGACAATATAGTAGTCAATTATAACTGCTTGAGGGACCGTACTAATACCTACTACCATCACCTAGTAACGCGCATTGACGGGCGTGGCTATTTCACATTCATTCCTGTATTTGCCAAAGTGTACAATATTATCTTGAACTATCGTTACACTTGAAGAAAAAATTACTCGGAGAATAAGGATTCGCATAGTTCGGACAACTGCGGCTGTGTGCGAAAATATACTTTCCTCAAGTGCTGAGAACAAAAATTTTTCAACGATCGGTGCACATTTTGATAATTATTAACCAATTTCTTTGTTTATATGGTGCAGACCTTTGTACTGTCAACATTCTCCTCGTATATTCTTTGATAATACGAAAATCACATCCACTTCAAAGCTTTCCGGTATGAATAATCCCTTTAGAAAAGCACAAACTCCCTCTCAATGCACAAACAGGAGGCTAAAAGAAAACACAACGCGAACGACAATTAAACTTGGAACTGATAATGCATTTCCACCCCAAAAAGAAATCCCAGTGAGTCACAATTTCTTTAGTAGATTGATGAGAATGGCATAAAACTTTCTTACTTTCGTTCAACTGTTTTTTGCACGTCGCTAAGAGTAAAACCGAATGAAATAAAAATTATCGACACGATCGTAAAAATTACATTGACTATTTTTTGTTCGGAATAAACCAAACGTTAGCTGGAGATATCATTCAAAGAATAAACGTGCTGTAATTCAATGGGGATATACATAAAACGTGGAAAAGGTGGAGAAATTCATTCAATAAGAAAATGATTTTCATCAGTTGCTCAACACACGTACTAGTACTTGAGAAAGTAACGATATGGAAAATAATATATGCGATAACAAACGACTAGAAACACATTTGCCAGTCTCGTTATTATCTTCAAGTGACTTTAATAGTATATTATACATACCTATCGGAGAAGTAGATCATTACAGCTCAGGCTTTGTCAGAGGCACGATGCGCGTAGTGCCGAGGGCTGCTAAAAGCGGTGGCTGGAATGATCCTACCCGCTTGGTATATAATATATACTATTTTATTTACAATTACAAGCTTTTAAAAACATTAATTTCAAGAAAATTTATTATCATAAGGCTTCTAGCATAGTCAAAGTACAGATAAAACCTCACAAAAAATACAAAAAACTTCAAAATTGGGTATTTAAAAGAGTTGTGTTTAACATTTTGTTTTTTGGGTCTAATTGTTTAAATAATAAATATACAGAAAAACTTTCAAATCAAAATTTGTAGCTGATGCACTTATCTACAAATTTTGTCTGAAAAGTTTTTCTGTAAATTAAAAAGATTACGAGATAAAATTAATTTCAGTGGGATTCAGTTCGTGGTTACGCCAAATTTATTAACCGCTCGACTTGAAAGTTAATAATTTTTTGGGCTTATAACATTTTGAAAAAATGAATAAACTCATGTAAAATGTAAAGAAAGATCTCAACTTTTAGTTAGAAATACTTTCAAATTTGAAAAAGTAGATTTTCTGACTGTATTATCAGTTTATTTTAATTCCTATTTAATGAATACTTATCCCAGCGAAAATTCCTTTTGGATTTAGCATTGCAAATGAGCATAAAATATTATTATTATTATAAAAGCAAAGGCATCAATATTTAGAATTTTAAACGAATGTTTTTTAAAAATCGGTTTTCTTGCATGCTTAATTTTACTTGTTTTTTTTTAGACTTCATTCAATTATATCTTTTTTCGAAATTAATATAATTCAATGAAACTTTACCACTAAACACTTAGAAGCATCTACTCTCGAAACTAATAAACCGTTTTTCTATAAATATCAAATTTTTTAGATAATAGACAATTATTTACAATAAATATTTAAATCAGAGGTCTTTCAGCAAACCTTCTATAACTTTTTATACCGTTTATGATATTATCTAAAAATTTGTGAACTTTATAATGAACCTATTTAGAAGTGATCTCGATACAAAACAACACGTCTATGGCTCAGGTAAGAAAGAGAAGGGAGCACAAATAAAGGTGAAAAAGCAGGTGAGAGAGCGGATTAAAATAATAATAATAATAACAACAACAACAATAATAATAAAATATTAACAACAAAAATATTTAACAAATTACATTAAAAATAGAGGCTGTTATTACAACAATAATGAAAATAAAGTGGGGTCAAATAAATGAAGATTCAATAAAGGTTCACGTGGAAAATCGTATGTATCTTTGTGAAAAATGCAGATTCCAAAAAAAGTTTCAAATAAAGTTTGATGATTAAATTATAATCTTTGAAGTACGCTATGTTTTATAATATAATTTCTTAATGTATTAATGTTAATTAGAGGAATTTGGTAAAAAAAACGACTTTTTAGTAGAGTTTTACGTGGAAAATCGATGATAATACATCAAAAAATTTAAAACAAAATTTGTTTTTCAATGTATTTGTAGATACCTCATTTTAGAACACATTTCATATGAAAATTTTGTAGATGAATGTATCAGCTACAATTTTTCTGTGTTTTTATTATTTAAACAAAAAAAAAAAAAAAAAATTTCACTCGACGATTTTCCGGTTAATCGCATGCCTAACATGGTAAAGTTTTTCTCATGTTAATCACAACCCTTTTAAATATTCAATTTTGAATTTTCAAGTTTTTTTGTGGCATTTTAAGGATATTTTGTGTACTTTGACTCGGCTCATGAAGCTGAATATCGTTAGTTTATTGGTTTTGACAATTAAGTCAGAATATATATTCATACTATAAGGGATGTAAGTAACATTTACTAGTCGAGGACAATTTTGCGCCCGAGCAATAGCGATGGCTGGCAATAAAGCTCGAGACTAGTAATTATACTTAAATCCAGTGAATTATATAAGATTTTTTCTCTTCCCCGCAGTATATATTCTTGGATTTTTATCAATTTAATTCGATACTTTTCGCATAAAGTTATGGATAGCTTTGACCAGAAAAATCAAGGAAAAGGTATGAAGCAACGTATCAATATCAATACCAATTAAAATGAACGTATGTATCCTTTATTCAAAGTTGTCTACAATAATAATTGTGTACATTTCTTATCTTCACATCTTTGTATCGAATAGATCGCAAATCGAGAAAAAACTCGATTCTACTTCCCGAGATTACTCCAAGCTTAACATTAATCCCTATTGGTGATCCAAGAACTGAGTAATGCCCTTAATACACCTACGAACAAAGAATAACAACTTTGCGGAGTTCAGCACTTTGCCTTGTATAGAACAATGACATGGAGAGCGATAGAAATACACAAGAGAAAGACGGAGGAAAAATTGTATTGGTGGTTAATTATTTTTTCCACGAACTTTAGGAAGCTCACGTAATTCTTTAGAAGTGTTGCCAACTGATAGATTGAGGTTATATAGTAAGTTAATCAGGAGTGATTTTTCAGTATTCGATATTGATTTCAGTCAATAATGGCTAGTTTCTATTCATAGCACTTATAAATAAATGTTTTTATATTTTTCTACTTCTCCACCACACAAAATTGATAAACAGTACAACAATCACCGACACATAGATCCACCACTGATCCCTGGTATTCTCTTAAAATGGTTTGAATTTTACCTTGAGACCAATTCATAGTAACCCTAGTATAAGAAAACATTTCGATATTTAGTCACATTTCATCACCTTCAATGCCAAAAAATTATTCAACCTTCAGAATTAAAAGTGGCAAATACTTTCAATAAGTTCCGAAGATTGACAAAGGCGTTTACGCTCCAAACACTTTATTCAGTGGCAGAGTTTTACAATCTACCCTAGACTCATTTGAGTTACATTTGCATTAAGCTCTACAACACTATAATATTGTATTACATTATATTGAATTTGTATATTATATTAATTTGTATTATTATTATAGTATAGTATAGTCAGTAATTTTATTTTTTCATATTTTTTTGTGAATTTAATATTCCCATATTTCGTCTATTTTTAAATTATGTCGCCTTGTCCATAAAATTGTAATCTGGACATCCACGGTGTTTCTAAATTCATACTAGAAAATAAAGGGGGTGATTGCCCGTATATTTTCTACCTCCAACCCCCTTCTGAGATATCACACCTAACAGGTGTTAGTAAAATTGATTTTCATTATTTTTTCATTACATTTGAGCAAGGATGGAAATTTGCACTCGAACTGACCAACCATTGGTATTTTTTCAACATTACTGGTTACATTGTAAAGGGGTGAAATTATCAACCTTTATTTTACTTAATTCATTGATTTTATAAGATAGGTATACATATACAAACGCTGAAATGACCGATATGCATTTGGTGTATGGTTTGGAAAATCTTGATTCTCTAGAAGCTAGACTTATTTATGCTGAAAAATATCCGCAACGAATTATGCCTCATGATTACATATTTATTTGGTGATGACAGACGAAAGGGAATAAAATTTTCCAAAAATCATATTATTGACAGAGTACGTATCGTATTTGCCCATAAAATTTGTAAAATTCGCCATGAGAAGTTTTATTTTCTCTTTTTCTCTCTATCTCTATCTCTACCTTTCTTTCTCTCTTTCTCTTTCTCTCCTTCCCTCTCTCCCTCTCCCTCTCCCTCTCCCTCTCCCTCTCCCTCTCCATCTCTATCTATATCTCTATCTCCATCTCCATCGCCCTCTCCCACTCTCCCTTTTTAAGTTAATAGTATCTATTATCTACATCTGGAAGTTAACTATTTAATCATATCACAAATGAACTATAAGCGATGCTCACATTTTGAAATATTTTATTAATTTCTTCATTAATTAGTACATAAGACTTTACGTCTAAATACGATACTGGAACGTAATTACAAAATGTAAAAAAAAATTAACCCAAAGGATAATTAAAACTTCTACCATTTGATGTTATTAAAACTCTTTAATAAATGGAATAAAAACTCATTAAATTTCTAGATAAAGGCATACAACCGGATATTGTTCGTTAGTTTGATTGAAAATTCCAACCGATTTTAGCAAATTTCGTATCATTATAACGTGTGACAACAATTTTTTTTTCCAAAATCGTGTTTTTAATGTAGGGCGACGATAGGCCATATTTTTCAGGTATAATAATAAAATGACTAAAGTATAATATATAACACTAGGGTGCAAAAATTATTACAGTACCACTATCCCCCAAGAAGTTCGTTACTAATTTAGTCAGGCGAACCTTGGCCAAGAAAAACTCAAGTCAAGGTTCCGGCACTGATGCCACTGGCGGGCCCATTGTGCCATTCCTGCTACTTATGCATCCATAAAGCCGAAGGACTCAATCCTCTTCAGTGGATGCCTGCTTATGTCCCCAGAGGCCATAACAGGAACTCCGATTCGCCCGCGTAGCACAGCCCAATTTGGACATACGAGGAGAACATGTTTCGTCGGCCATGCCGCAACCCCTGCATAGGGGACTTCCCTCTAAACCTAGGTTACAGAGGTGTTTCCTCAGACAGCAGTGCCCTGTTAGGAGTCCTGCTATATTTTTTAACCTACTCCTTGGTAGTTTTAGAGCTGCTCTAGCATTTCCATCCCCTTAATAGGAGCTTAGACTGCCTGAGACCCTGTAGGGCCCTCCAGTGAGCAAGGTGCTGGTTTCTCAACCAGTTCCTCGTCTAACTATGTTGTACGTTTGTTACATGCTAATATTGAACCAACCTTTTTTAGACGATAATGCTATCGTATCCTGATATTAGCATTGGTCCCTCGATCGCACGACAAGCGTATTTGAAATCAGCTACAAAGATCCTACAAAGATCCTATTCATGAACAACCCCCATAGACAACAAAGGACGTATTGCGCAGAAGGACAAAGAAACGCTTATATAAAAGAAAAAGCATTCAGTTCATGAATTTCCTTAAGTTTTATGGAGCAGTCTATTCATCTCATTAGTTATTATGAACTATTTCACTGAAAGCTGTGAAATATTGAAACTATTCTGGTTATAGTTAACACCAGGTATTAACAAATATAACGGCAGATCTAAATCCACAGAACAGTTCTCCTAGTCAGCGGTGAAATTGTAGTATCAGCGAGAGGGTACCTAAGGGATCTCGAACACAAACTGAGATCCAATTGGGAATCCTATGTCTCACCAAATAAATGGGGATCACGGGGATATAAACACCGGCTAATTTGTAGATGGATTGAATATGTCAATTACCAAAATTGTAAATTTCAGACACGTTACTCACGTACATTTTTCATCAGATGGAACTGGAAAAAGGTTAGATATACGTGATGCTCTAGAAACTTTGTCTACATGATACAAATGTTAAATATATTGAATTTTTCAGTTTTATTTATATGTCTAGATTTATTATTTCTATCGAAGCTATTACATTGTCAACATTAATTTGTAATAGTTTTATGAAATCATTTTTATAATTTACAAGTTGTTTAAAATTATCCAGCAAAAGTTCTTTGGTTTCCTTAGATTCATCTTAAATTAAAGTCTTCAAAATAAATCAAGAATCAGCATCTTCTAATTTAAGATAAATTTATTGGGGATATTACAAAGAAATATAGATAATGTTAGACAGTTTAGTTTTGTTGAATTGCTCATTTGTTGGATAATATTGACGATGAAGCTCAAGTAGACTTGGCAACGCTAGAGCTTCTGTCAGTTTCTTTTTTTGTTGGAAGCCGTCTTTATACCGGAAGCACTGCAGCCTGTTAGCTTATTGACTTGTACTCTAATTAGTGCTACAGTCAGATACGGTATGGGTTACGGTCTCGATATCCATGCCAAAAATCTGCAGCTGAGATCTCCGTTATACAGCTCCATTTTAAGCAGGTGGTCTTTTACCGGAGCATCTCTCAATAGATGAGTATTAGCTCAGTAGTTCTTCGGCCCCTTTAACGTATGCATCACTTATAAGGGTCTTACTGTATACTTGCATTGAAGAATTCCTCCACTATAGTCTATATTGACTTTGTACCAATAATTTTTGTATTTATCCTCGAACCTCTGTCCTTGTGGTCTTGAGGAGTGGTTCTGGTCAACATATACCGTTGCTGAACCTCTTCTCACGAGTTCATTTCCAGAAATATCCTTATTTGTGCCGTCACTCTCACTATTCTCATTTTAGTGCGGTCTGTCAGTTCGTTTAGTTCTTTCTAGCATTCCTCTGTCAGTCTGGATATTACCTTGAGACTATTCAAGGCCGCAAGGACATCCTGGATGTCAGTTCATATGTTTATCCTATGAGTATCAGTCCTGAAACAAACTTGATCATATTTCTTAGCATTTTTTCTGTTTTTGATGTTTATGAATAGCCTGACTAATATTTCCTTGTGGTTTGTTTGTCAGTATTCCGTTTCGCGACTGGGGAAAAAGTGCATCACTTAATTGAGAGAATATAAAAGCTGCACAAATTCCATAAGGTTGAAATTTCTTACTCATTCGACATTATAAATGATATTAAGAGATATACATTCGACGTCGGTTTGTCTCGAGTTGTTAAATTTTCGTTGTAAAATTAATTTATCAATTTTCGTTTATGACCTAAGATGAATTCCACATTTTACGAGTTTCCTAGTGAATCGTTAAATGCAAGAGAGTCATTAAAATCTCTAGAACAATCTCGCTGGAAATGAAGAGAAATATCGGATAATTCCCAAATGTTTCCCTGGAGTAATACTTGTATTTGATTTAATATAAAAGGGTTGCATCCAAATAATTATATTAACTTTATATTCATGTTCATCAGAATTTATTTTACTCGAGCCCTTTCAAGTTTTATTGTTTACCGCTAGAGGGCGTAGGTCACAATTAATAAACAAAAACATCATTTACAAGAAACAGTTGCACTTCACCAGAATGGGTGGATGACCTTTAGGCTTTCTGTGCCGTTTATGTAAAAAGACCAGTAGCCCTCATCAGGCTCTTTTCACTAGGTCCTTCTTGGAAAAATCCTCCCTTGGATGCTCTAGTCCTAGGAGTCTATATATACAATGCTTCACAATGGAAGATATAGTGAGAGGCTGTCTCCTCCTCTTCCATGCACAATCGATAGATAGGTTCCTCCCTACATATGCCGATTGTATACATGTGCTTCCTTGGGGTACAGTGACCGGTGAGTAAACCCTTCACTATACTTAACTGGCCCCTGTTGAGGTTTAATATTTTATTAGTCAGCGTCTTCGAGGGTTTTTCCACCTGGAGTCTGCTATCTATATCTATATTTTATTCCTAGAGATCAATGCTTCTGATAAATCCTAGGTGAATGGTCTCATCAGTGTTCCGCATCTGCACTTTTCACTGACCGCTTTGACTATTTTGCAAAGATGATGTGTGAGCAGAAGGCCGTTATTTTTGCCTAAAGTATTTCTCCAATAGGCTGCACAAAGTTCCTTTTTCCATTTTCGGATGTTGTGGGCTGCGTCACTCGTACAAAAAGTACGGACACCTACATATAATATGTAGATATTTGTTAGGTAGATCGTATTTAGAAATAAAAGTTTAATATGCTGCATTTTTTTTCTTTGTTCGTTGTTTTCAGTGAGGAATAATAAAAAAATATCGTTATTACACGTCCATGACTACTTTTATCACGCGCACGGGAAAAGCTAGCGACTCCTAATAAAATTATACTATTTCGCTATACACAACGGTACATATTATTTAATTTTTTCCCCGTCGTACAGTTACTGGTACTCCTTTTCCCATCTCATTTGAATTTTCACTACGGAAAACTCCTTTTCATAGTTACCGATGCACCAAACGCGCTATTTTATTCCATACTGCTTACACAACTTTGCATTTAAATTCTCCACGGTAAATAATCACATCTGTAGTGAAGGCGTAGACCGTTGGAGTCTAGCACCCTTAATTTGTGGCTGCTGTGCAGGGGTGGTCTTTCAATTATCTCCATACAATAGAATGAGTTACACTCGCGGACTGAAGTTATGTCACCGGGTAGAAAGTGCAAAATCGACGCCTGATTTGGTGCACTTTTAATAAAACTGTATATCGTATACAATAATACAACTGAAAATAGATTCTTGTTAATGCATAACAGATAGTTGATTCTAAAGGAACAAGTTTTTATTGACAACAAAAAAAAATTTACTATCACTATCAAAAGTTGCTTTGAAAAGCAACTGCAACGTTGATGATTTCCGCGAGCTGTCATAATTTGACATTATTGGCGCTCTTAAGTAAGAAAGTAACTTTGGCGCACGCCTAATTTTATTTATAGATAAAAGAGAGCTAGTAGTTCATTTTGGTGTGATACTAGAAAAAATCTTGTGTGTATTTAGAGCAGAAAATCTTTTGGTAGTTTTGTAAAAACAAGTAGTTTAAAATAGTTATTGTGAGTGGTTTATGTGATAAAAATATGTTTTTGTTTCAAACTTTTGAGGTTTAAACGAAACAAATGCGTGTTAATAATTTTGCCTGTCTGAAATATGGCAGCACCGAGAAAAGGGCGGAAACCATTTTACTATAAATTTTACATGATGTTATTACGAAGTTTCAACGTTCCTAGTTTATTGAAGCTCTTGTTTTTGTCTTTTCAACTGATATTTGTGTGTGTACGGACAGATATAATTAAAAACAATATTTTTTTGTGAAAATCATGGTTCGTCAGTGCCAAATTTGCAAAAAACACAGTCGGAATTTTCCTAACCTCTCTTTCCACCTGAAAGTGAATAGTTCTATTGGCCAGTGGCATTGTCATTGATGAAAACATATGTATGGCGATAGAATGTTAGCCGTCTTTTCGGATAGTTTTATTAATGACTTGCGGACACTATTTGTAATATCACTACAATACTGTACAAAACACGATTTTAATATTAAATCTATTATGAATTATAAAATTCTGACACAATCACTCAACACACAAAATAAAAACTGAAAGTAATTCATCAATTTTAACAAATTAACTACAGTGATACCTAAATGTCAATGCACAATGTCAACCTATAATTATTTTCTTGTCCCCCATATTAACACTAGTGACGTATCTGCATTATGAGTTACATAATTACAGTATATTTTCATTTCTAATTTATTCTGGTAATCTGAAGACAAAACAAGATAATTATAGTTCTGGATTTTGTCACTCACTTATTCATATTACCAAGGGGTCAAAATTTGAAGTTGACCACCCTATTGATTTAGATTCAAAGATTTTACTTTGGATTTCCTGACAATAATAATAATAATGTCTAAATATATTCTGTATCTTCCTTGTGGTGTATTCATTATTATTTGTTGATAATTTAATCGGGGAAAATATTTTTTATATTTTTTTTCAACGTTTTTTAAACACCGTAGTGTCAGATAGGGACCAAAATTAAAAAAAAAACTTAATTATTCTTGATAACGGTATCTGGAACGCTAAAGAAACGTTGTGGTTTAATTTTCCAAGAAAATCAACAAAAAAAATAATAATGTCATTTTACTCTTATAAATGAAACTTTTCCTAATCAATTCCACTATTGAATGAGAAAATTATATCTAATAACTAATTCTTCAAGGAAATCTAGTTCTTGTTTCTTATCATATATATGTGGTACGTTATTCAAAAAAGTAATTGATTACATTCAATGAAGTCTTAATTCAATCCAAATTCCGGAAGGTTTTTTCTTGTAATGGAAATTAATTACGCTACCAACTCCGATTTTCTTTAAAAAATACGACCCTGCATTACCTAATCTTTTGATAAAATTATCTTGAAAGCCTTTGTAGGTATCCCAAACATGCGGATGCAATATATCTCTATCATATAATAAGCATTGGTAACGGATGGTTCGGGTGCAATAGCCTGATGTACAGGGATAAGGTTACTAATCTCGACAAAGGGGGCATAAATCCAGTGGTGGAGCTTTGCCCGGAGGGATCATCCACCTCAATACCTCACTAATACATTAGTGCTTGTACTGAGGCCTGTTCGACACCTAGATAAAAGATTAACACAAAGAGTCGGTGGCCTGGAAGGGTATGTGAATTATGAATATTGTTAGTTGCATACGTCTGTTTAATTTATACAGGGTGAGTTAACATTTCTGAACTGTTTTATTCCAATTATTTTAGATTTAATTAATTCAAAGAATGCGTGACATTTAATGAGAAAATGTTGTTGTATCAATTGTTTTACAACTACTTTGTTGAACGTTTTTTTCAGTTGTATACAACAGCCATAACATATTTAGAATCAAAACAAACACCTGTCAATATAAGCGGTCTTGTCACATTCACCGAAAAATGTCGCAGTCGCGGTTGAATGGTAGCTTATAATACCGAACAGAACATTGATTATTAGGAACCACTGTAGCGAAGTGCTTGGCGTAAGGGCTTGTAACTAAGGGGTCTCGGGTTCGAATCCCGCTGGCTTCGCTTTTTCAATTTAGCTTATATATCAGAAGTGGGATTAGATCTACGAATTGTCCACATGAAGCCATAAAGTGATGTGATAGTGAGAGAGGGTGACTGGAATGGGCGTGCAGGCGTCAGGCTCGCCAGTAGAGTGAGATAGGCAAGGCATCAGGCTCACGAACGAGTAGGTGAGATAGGTGTACGCACAAACGTCAGGTCCAGCACTCTAGGTACCTTATGGTAGCTTATAATACCGAATAGAACATTGATGATTATGAACCGCTGTAGCGCAGGGCTTAGCGTAACGTTTTGTAACTAAGGGGTCCCGGGTTCGAGTCCCGGTGGTTTCGCTTTTTCAATTTTCAGAATATTTAGCTTATAAATGCAGGTTCTCAGAATCCTTCAAATTGACATCTTATTTATAAACATCCAATCATGTATTAATGAAATCTTGTATATTTTCAAATATTAAATAAATCGGTCGTCATACATTTATTTTAATTATATTATGGAATTATTTACGGACATATTGAGGAGCCACAAAAAAATTCAAGTTAATGGATGATTATCACATTTAAACAATACGACATGGCAACATCTGTGGAATCAAGCAAAATAAATAAATAATTTTTGACAGTGTTTATGTTGGCATAGGATAATATGTTTACTCTTAGTATATTCATTGATCGGAGGATGAGATTCCAGGAAAGCTAAAACCAGATGAGAACAAATGAATGTCTGATTCATAGTAAGACTGAGTAAAAGTTTTGACAAGTATCCAGACATTCCCGCCTGAATAATAGTGCGCTACACCTGGAAGACTGCTAAATGAAAGAAGAACACTTTTAAACTGAAGCCTGCGAATCTTTACAGTTCCTCCAGGAAATATAACTAAAAGAACTAGTCTCTGAGACATTCTTCAACAACTAAGAAGCGATTCTGTAGGTCTCAGTTAAGTGCCACCCTTTCGGAATATCTGGAATGCTTCCTCATACATTTTTTACCACATACAAAATCATAAGTTACCGATGCACACTAAGGGAGATTATTCATTCTGGGTTTTCTGTGCACCGAAACATTATAGTGTGATCAATGTTTCGGCAGTCATTGGTTCGATCAGCCGACTGGAGGATTTCAAGAGGATCATATCAGCTAACATACAGCTGTTGTTCCTATCATTTAAAATCATAAAAACTCTATTAACTCTGTAGAGGAATTGACATAGGAACAGCTACCATTTTCTGGCAACCAATATTAATAATAATAATTAAATCTGGAACTTATTAGAGATCTATAACTATATTTTGTTATTACAGTCATCTTTCTAAATTTACCCAGCACCTTCTTATTTCTACTTAATCCTAAAGCTGAACACGCAAATGTAAAATGCATACAAATGTGTCTAGAGAATAACAATAGTTTTCTTGACTGTTAACACTTACGTAAAACACAGTAATTCCAGAAAATTGTAATGTTTTAAAAGATAGGGCGTAGGCGTACACCTTTCGACGTGGCGCACAAATTGAGACATCTTGAAGCTTCTTTTCAATGGCGACCCTGGCATGACTTGTAACGTGACAAGCTTTGAGATGCCGAATGAGTCAAAAAGCTACACTGACACGTTTTCTTTTGTAAATTAGGCCAGTAGGCAAATGTAGAAATGAGAAATAATGTCATAGGGAGGAATTATTTCCTGGAAAAAACGTTTTTTCTTGATTTTTGTTGACAACGAAGCATTATCTTTAATTTTAAGGAGCATGTAGGAAATTAGGTTACTCACGATCTCGCAAAAGAAGGAGCTTGTACTCCTTTTATTGGACCTGAACCTACTGGAAAAATAAGCCAAGCAAAAATATTGTTCTGACCTTCTGCTCACTATCCTGAGTTGCTTTGGAGTTCCAGAAATCTGATTTAAGGATAATAACAGCAATTTTTACTCAGATTCCATCTTTGTAAGATGGGGAAGGTGAAGAGTGGAAGATATTATCTGCAAGTGCAGGGTGATTGTCCAAAAACGATGAAAAGGTCTATTTAGAGTCTTCGTACAAGCTCCAAAACGGGTCATAAGCCTAGATCTATTGGACTAACAAGTGTATGTGAGGTATATACAAAATCTTATGGATCTTGGTGTGGAAATTGAGAACATAGCAATCTAACCACACAGGTTTATAAAATAGGATTTTGTACGGTGGAGAGAAAAGAAACACTAATAGTTTCTTTTGAAGATTAATCCATACTGTAGGTATACACGGTTCAATTTTTATTTCAATATCTTCTTTCCATTTATAGGCCAGGGTAGAAGCCTTTAAAAATAATAAAAAGTGAAAAAAAATAATAATAGGAAGAAACCCACTGGAAAATAAGGAGAATATTAAAAAAAATGAAAGGAAAAATAATTTACGGGCGATCTGAGGTCGGGAAGGGGAAGGGAATTTTCAAGGGTAAAAACCGGTTTATCCCGATTTCCGGCAAAACCTATGGAAAAAAGTCAAAGGGCAAAGTTGTAGGTCATAGAAAGATCCGCAACTTTTATATTCACACTTTTTTCACATAACTTCAAAATGTGGAAATTTCAAAAAACCAAGTTTTTGGTTATTTATTTTTATCTTCTACAAAAAAAATTTTTTTTTCACGTAATGTAATGTAATTTGTTTGATATGAAATATTTATTTGTTCACCTTATTTTGTTTAAATATCGAAAAAGCATCCTAATTTTCAATCGAAAATTCACCCGTCAAAATATCAGCTTTTTTTAAGAAGTTGGTGTGCTTTCTGTTTGTTGAAATCTCTACTTTCCCATGGCGTGAAATGCAAAAAATATTGTAATGAATAACGTAATCAGAATAAAGTATCTAAATTCAATAGTACGATTTAAATTTATTTCTATATATTATAAGATTTTCTATGACATGAATGTAATTACAATTCAATAAAATTTTTAATTGAAAAGAATTGCAGCAGTCACGTTTTTTAGATAAAATTGTATAAAAATAATATTTCAAAAAAATACTTGAATTCGAGTTTTTTTAGATTTTTTGCATTTTCTGAGATTTACTATAGTAATATATTTTTTTACACCACTGGAAAGTAGAGATTTCAACGAACAGAAAGTACACCATTTTGACGGGTGTGTAGGGTGCTTTTCCGATATTAAGTCAAAATGAGGTGAAAAAATAAATATTTCAAATAAAATAAATTACAGTGTATTTGGGACATAAAAAGATGAGTTTTCACCAAATTTCGTGAAAAATTGTTTTTTTTGTAAAAGATAAAAATAATAAACCAAAAACTTGGTTTTTTAAGTTTTCCACATAAATTTTGAGATAATGTGAAAAAAATGTGTATACCAAAGTTGTAGATCTTTCTATTACCTACAACTCAGCCATTTGATTTTTTTCCATACGACTTGTAGTTTTGCCGGAAATCGAGATAAACCGTTTTTTACCCTTAAAAACTCACCCCCTTCCCTCCCCTTTCATTTTTTATAATATTCTCCTCCTTTTCCAATGGGTTTCATCCCACTATTATTTTTTTTGGTTTAAAAAATTATCGACCCTGGTCTTTTTTTGGTATCTATAAAGAAATGATTTGTCATAAGATGGAGGTTTTCTTGTTTTGCTACTATAATCTCCCTAACAAATTCCACCATGAATTATTTATCCTGTAAATACGTTAAAAGTACAAAATACACAGCTTCCTTTGTAAGTTGCGAAAACAACTCAATGTTCTTAACAATCTAGTAATCCTGGCTTATCTCCTTCGCTTTCTATCTTGAATTATTTAAGTATAGCTGTTAGATTTTCTAAACTGGCCTAGTATTCGAACTACTTGAAGTTCATCGGGATCACCTTTTCACTTATCATAGATCCCCGTGGACCGTCTTAACTTTTTAAAGTGTTGGACTATGTTACACAGAGAAAATGAGGGTAGTTTTTGTTCGTCTCACTTTTCGCAGGAGGCTTGTGACAATTTTATTTTAACGATTCATTTACAGCAGTTTGAAACGAGTGTTGGATGCCAAATTGAGATGATTCACTAGGGATCTATCAATAAAAGGTATCTTATTAGAAGCGGACGAAGAAATGAAAAATTCATCAGGCGCGGTTTGTTTTTAAGAACAATTATTGGTGGCTAGTGTCCATGTAAAATTTTCTAAAAGGATCGACTTGAATTTTTTTTTTAAGTAAAAACTTTTTTAAGCGCTTTGAGCACTTTTTGGGTGGAGAAAAACATCGTCAGGCTTTCCACGTTATGCAACACACAATATAAGCGTATGATAAAAATTTTGAAAAGTGGTTCATTTTTGTGTGAAAATGTCCATTTGCCCAGGGAGTACCTCTAAAATTTGAAAAGGGAAACATTTATTTTCAAAACTTCTATCTACCTTGGACGTAAGATAAAATTTGTGCAAGAGAATCATTGATTTGTAAAAAATCCCATTCACCATGGGCGTACAATAAAAATTTTAAAGGGGGTTAATTTATTTGACAACATTTCTTCCCATCATAGACGTATAATAAAATTTTTAAAAGGGATTAATTTGTGAACATCCTATATCATGTGCGTCATTTTTCGAGAGTGCTATAATTTAGCGGTAAAAGACGCAGAATTACTATCCTCAAGTCAGTCATTCCAAGTCGTTCACGGAAAAATTTAAATTTTCAAAAGAGTTCGACGTGTGTTTGAACTGTCACTTTCATAAATGTAATTTTCAATCTGAAATACAAAGCAGCCCATATTTTTACAACGAACATCGCACATAAACGTGAAAAGCAGCGAGCCTGTTGATGTCCCAGAATATCTTCAAAAAATACTACTGAAGGAACTACTGGCACCATAAAACTTTCAGGTCTCAGTGAATGTTGGCCCCAAAAAATGAATATGTTATATTATCCATTTAAAAATTGTTTCTAACGATAGGACGTTTTGTCGCAAGTAAAAACTCCTTAAAAGTCGTTTGTATTCCATATTTTTCAACTAAACGCATTATCTATATGTTATATGGATCTATAGTCAGCACAAGCTGGTCTTCAACGAGTTTTATTATGATTAACTCAATACTAGTTAATTTGTCATATGCCATTTCGTGGAGTAGCAGAACTAGTCTATGGACGGCAAGGGAAAACCTCTCCAAAATTCAAAGACTAGCCTGTACATACATTACAGGAGCAATGAGAACATGCCCAACGGCAGCAATGGAAGTGATTCTCAATCTCACACCACTACATATATGGTGGTGGGAAGTGTTGCAGAAAGAACAAGATACAGACTAAGTAGAGAGGGAATAATTAAAAAAACCACCTCCTTGCTTCTTAGAAATCAGAAAAATGAAAAGGTATAATTTTTCAAAGAAATTCGTTACGGAATTAAGCAACAAGAAGGAATGGGACCCAAATACCATTTTCAGACTTGGAAAGAATACCATTCAATGGTACACAGACGGCTCAAAATCAATAGAAGGAACTGGGATAGGAGTGTACGGGTCAAGAACCAAACACTCTAACAGCTTGGGAAAAACACCGAGTATCTTTCAAGCGGAAATTCACGCCATAAGAAAGTGTGATCAGTGAAATATTGACAAAGGATATAGAGGACAAAAGATTATCATAATGTCGGATAGTCAAGCAGCAATTAAAGCACTGAGCTCTTGTGTAATCAGTTCCAAAATGGTTTGGGAATGTCTAGGCATACTCAATGAACGAGGCGAGAACAATACAGTAACCTTACTGTGGATTCCAGGACACACTGGAATAGAAGGAAATGAAATAGCAAATGCAGTAGCAAAGAAGGGGGCTGAAAGATCCTTTTCGATGTAATGTAATATTGGAATAAATAGGCAAAGCCAAAGAAAAGAGATCTGACCATTGGAAAGATCTAGTAGGGCTTAGATAATCAAAAACTCTGATGGGTTCCTAACGGGACATTTTCGCCTGCACGAGCACCTGAAAAAACTCAAAATAGTGAAGGAAGAAGAATGTAGATTCTGTGGCTTGGAAGAAGAAACCTCCATCCACATACTTGCCAATTGCACAAGAACTCATTCACCTGCAGATATCCTAAAATTCCTCAGGGAAATAGGACTAAAGGAGCTGCCAGTCTCTGAGACGTTCCTCAGGAACTGAGTAGATGTAAGGGGGTACAATAGATCTTTCAGGTCTCCCCCATCAGACATACATACATTGTCATATAATTTCATCTATATCCGAACATTATTTCGCATGTTTTGTTGATAAACATATCTAATCTATTGTTAAAGTGATTCGTAACTATCTCTAGTCCCTGGGACTTTTCTCAAGAGCTGAGTGGAAGAAAAGGCAGAATAAATCCTCAAGTTCCCAGTAAATGTTCGCCCTAAAAAAACAAACATCTCCTTTCAGTTGAAACTTGTCGATATCAATGATGGTTGCAGTTTAAGCATTCAAAACTTTTCCGACGTTTCCAATCCATATGAAAATCCCTGACCTGAAGCCAATTAATATTTTCATCACTGAATATAATCCAGTCCTATCCTGAGCTGCACGTGAAAGCTCTATGTTTCTGGAAAAGTGTAAGCCAGAAACTCCCCCGAAACTTTAACATAACACCCAAAATGAAACATGAGGAAAGTCGGGAAATATTTTTTCCAAAGTGAAGTCAGAAATGTACATTACACCGCAGTAGGCGGTAGAGGGTGCTGCTCACTTTGTGTTGCTGCGGTATGGAAAAGAAACATTAACAAAGTTTTGGAGTGGAGCAACGTGGAATTATTATACGCATTTATTTTAATTCAATATCTGGAGGAAAACGCGCTATCTCGTTAAAGTACAAGGTCTCTGAGAAAGTTTTCCTTGGAGAAAATTTAATACCGTTATTTTATTTGATTTTTCTTTTCTTTTTGTGAAATAAAGTTAGCCTTGTAAAGCCATTCGTTCGACAATTTTCTCGAGTCTGTTCGCAATCTAACGAATATGTTTGTTTTCATTAAACTAAAAGAATTGTGACTCTTAAAATATTTACGAGATTTGTAAGCTTTGTTCGTAGAGAAATCACATCTCAATCAGTCACGTAGGTACTTCGTGGAATATTTTATTGATACAAAATTTTATTGTTTATAACTCACTTAACAAATGAGATAAAAGCGAATCAAGTGCAATCACCTTTCTTGCCTTAGCAAATGCTTTTGATATGGTGGATCATCAAATTTGGCTACAAAAATTATATTACTGTGGATTTAGCGGTAATGCTGGAAGGAAGGCTGCAGAAAGTCAGGGTAAATGGTGTTGCCACTTGCCAGCACGGCTGATAAGGTGAATATGGTTATTCTACATAGAACTGTTTTTATTTCAACGTTTCGATAGTGTTCCAATCAATGTAATATTCGAATTAGCTTTAAATCTAGCAATACGTTGAGATTTATATTAACGAAAACTAAACCAAAAAATGAAGAACAATCTTCAAAAAACTTCATAAATACGGGGTTGGGATAAAGTATGGAACCAAGTAAATATCTTTTAAACAAAAAGAACGATATTTATGAAAATTTGCAGGTAAGTGCAATGGAACAAAATGTATCTGATGTACATTTTTTTGTTAATAATATACTTCCGATTTAACCGGAAATGCTATCAACTTCTTTAATTTAAACTGGACACACTATATATTTTTACAGATTTTGGAAGAGCTTGTTATTTATTATTTAAAATATATTCACTTGGTTCCATACTTTATCCCAATCCTGTATATATTTTACTTCAAGTCCAGACTGATGTGATATTATTATTTATTGTCGTGTAACCTTAATAAATCACATACTGCTTATTTAGCGTTGAACTTGACTTTATCACGTTTTTGATAATTTGTATAATTTCGAATTGATTTATTTCCTAACCTGGTTCACGCATAAAGGACATTACAAGGTAAAACATCTAGACCTTCAAAAATCCGTATAAATGAACACAAAAAGTATATATATTAAAGAGAGTTCGTCAGGTATTTGTAAACATGCTTGGGAAGTGGAAGAGGGGCATTACATTCAATGGGATTCGGCGAAAATAATATTAAAAGAGCCTAATGATAAAAGACGGAAAAGAAATTGCTTTTATACAACTATATGCTGATAAATGTGTAGATAGTATTTTAGCCGAATGCTGTAGTCGAATTTGGTTTGTTAGAAACAGAAATTTCTAATGATCAATTACCTGCGTTATGAGGATAGCACCATAAGTTTTTATCCAGGTTTTCTTATGATTTTACAAAACTGATTTATACGTATTTTAAAAACAAAATAAACATATCACAAAAAAAGTAAGACATTAATAATAAAAGGAACAAATAACAGAAAAAATGGATAACAGAAAATATTTACTCATGATTTATGAAATATGTCTTCAATATAAAGTAGACAAAAATAACTATGGACATAAAAGAAGGGCACTCAAAGATACAAACAATCAAACGCGAGCAAATTTGAATTATTGATTTAGTTATCAAGTCTAGTTTTAATCATAGTTTTTAGCAACCAGTCTTACGAACAGGTATATATTATTACCTCTGTTGGAATACTCTGGAAAGTACTTGTAATACGTATATTTATACTGGTTAAAGAAATGAATAAATAAATAAATACATAATAACAGGAATTTGAAATATTCAATGAACAGAATAAACCAAAAATGTATATGCACATAAATATACAGAGGTGGATAAAAGCGTTCGAAAAAAAGATTCTCCTACAATTCAAGACTTAAAACGTTGTCATATAACCACCAATCGATTCAGGAGAAAATTTTTCATACAGGGTTGGGATAAAGTATGGAACCAAGTAAATATCTTTTAAACTAAAAGAACGATATTTATGAAAATTTGCAGGTAGGTGCAATGGAACAAAATGCATCTGTTGTACATTTTTTTGTTAATAATATACTTCCGGTTTAACCGGAAATGCCATCAACTTCTTCAATTTAAAAGGGACACCTTATATATTTTCACAGATTTTGGAAGAGCTTGTTATTTTGAATTCATACATACTGAGTTTAGTGTAAAAATATTTGTATTATTTTAGAATAATGAGAAACAAAATTACTTCAAATGTTCAGAATGCTCGCCGTTTACTTGCTGACAATATGCCATCCTAATAACAAATTCTTGAGTCACTCTTTCCAAGACTTCTCCACGTAATAGTTCACATTCATCAATACCTCTTTGTCTCAATTCCTGTAAGTTTGTTGGTCGTCTAACGTAAACACGTGATTGTAGATAACCCCAAAGACAAAAATCTAACGGGCTAAGATCCGGACAACGAGCAGGCCACTCCATGAATCCTCTACGTCCAATCCATCGATTTGGAAAATTCGCATCCAAAAAATCCCTAATCTGTCTATCATAGTGGGGAGGTGCTCCATCTTGTTGAAACCAAACATTTTGTGGTAATTGCCCATTCTGTTAAAGTGCAGGAATAATTTAGTAGATCCAAATAATTGTCACCATTCAAGTTTTCGTCGATATAAAATGCCTATTTTCGACAATTCCCATCCAAACATTTAACTTCTGTGGATGCTGGGTATGTGCTTCATACATCCAATGAGGATTCTCATTTGACCAATACCTTGAGTTATGGCGATTAACTGTTCCATTTAAACAAAAACGTTGCCTCATCGGAAAAAACTATGTTAGAAGCAAAATTGTCGTCGACTTTACAGATGTCCTTTAGCCTTTCGCAAAATTCCAGCCGTCAGTCATGATCATCGTCTGACAATTCTTGAACGAACTGTACCTTATACGGATGATACTTTTTACTTTTTAATATCTTTCCTACAGAACGTCGACTGATACCATGGTTTAGTGCCAAACATGTGGTGGAGGTTTGAGGTGATTTTTCTAAATCGATTGCAATATTTTGTTTAACAGTTTCATTCGTTGTAGTCTGCGGTCTTCCAGGTTTTAGCAAATTTTTTACCATCCCAGTTGTATTAAAATGTTGTAATATTTTAGTTACTGTTGAGCGTGATATAAGATTTCTCTCCGGATGCAAATTATTAAAAATATGACACAGTTCTTCATGAGCTCTAACACGATCACCATAACCGATCATCATTAAAATTTCAATACCCTCTTTTTCACTTAATTGAACCATTCTAAATTGTAAAATTTATTTCCTTCAATTGGAATTTGACATTTGGAGAACAAAAGACGTACTAAACAGTACTGGTTTATTTATTACTATGCATACAAACAACATCAATTAGTTTATCTAAATAGTTTTTTGCTCTAATGCAAAAAACTCAAAGGAGGTTGATTAAAATGCTATATTTCTCGTTTTTACAAAAATTTTCACACTAAACTCGGTATGTATGAATTCAAAATAACAAGCTCTTTCAAAATCCGTAAAAATATATAGGGTGTCCCATTCAAATTAAAGAAGTTGATGGCATTTCCGGTTAAGCCAGAAGTATATTATTAAAAAAGATGCATTTTGTTCCATTGCACTTACCTACAAATTTTCATAAATATCGTTCTTTTGGTTTAAAAGATATTTACTTGGTTCTATACTTTATCCCAACCCCGTATATAAGTGAATTCAGAATCGATATTTCCAAGCATTAATAGAAATTCAATTTGCTAAATATTTCCATACCTACTCCAGGTACAAAATTTATAGCAGTCAAATTTTTTACGACATGGAAAATGCTTGGAAATTCGTAAAATGTCTGACTCGGTTCTTCGATTGAATCATTCTTTCACCATCAAGTAGTCTTAAACTTTTGGAATCATCTAGTTGAAACGCCTTGTATTCGAATTTATCATCTCGCGCAAAACCTAATAAAATGATGAATTGTCATCTGCTTCCAAGCAATAATACTCAAGCGCCAATGTATCGAGACGTTCTCAGAAGAGAATTAACGAAATATCACGTGATGCTTTCAAGCAAGTCAGAAAGCCACGACAGAGCCCAGGCGGAAGTAATCAAGTTGGCGTGAAAGAAAGAAAATAACAAAAATGAAGACGAACAGGATATCCTTAGAACCCTATATACGACAATTTTCTCCGTAATTCTTGCTTTGTGTACACTGTCATTACAGTCGTAGAGAACAGTAGTTTTTGGAGAGGAGCATACATACATGGTGAAGTATATCCTTAGTTACGGACGGAAAGTCGTTCCAGCTTTTTAGAGCAGATCGAATGAGGGTAAACTGGATATATTTTCTCAAATTAAATATGTCAAAAGAATACTGTGAATGTCCCGAGGCTTATCGAGTAAGAATTTATTAAGGAAACGGAGCAAATGAAATTATAGGCAATTATTTAGCAAAAAAGAAATAAAAGCACTTAAAATTAAAGAATTAATTGAAAAAATTAATATCTTTTTGGGAGCAATATAAACAGGAAAACGATCTGCAGTGAATATAATAAGTTGTTTGATTGTTGTATGTATAAAATATGAATATTTTATTGTTAAAATTTCTTACCAAAGGTTTTGAAATTTCTGAAAGTGTAGAGTAGGAATTTAAGACAATAGACAGAAAGTATGTTCAAGTCGCTATCTACGCAAAAAATGATACAAAATATGTACAGGCAACTGGAACAAGAAAATAATGGGTCAGCAATGTTTCAGATTGCTACCAATAACTATGCATATGTATAAGACTTTAATTTTCAGTTTTTAGTCAACTCTGTTTTTTTTTAATGAATCTTTTATAGCTAGAGCCGAACCAAATATTCATTTTTCTCTCCTGGTTTAAATTGTTTGACGTTTCAACATAGATCATATTTTACACAGTGAGATTTTTAATCCAGCTGACTTCCAAATAAAACCCGGCGGCTTTTCTATTCCGGAAAACTGAATCTTTATTCAAAAAATGCAAATGAAGACTGTTATTTTTACGGCCATTTTCAATACTTCGGAGTTTGCCGGCGCTTGGTACGTAGATAATTATAACTCTCGAAGGCGTTCGAGAACTAAATTTCAATCTAAAAATTCGTACATTACTCGAGCTGTTTGCTCAAGGATATTACAAAAATTTCAATAAGTGAAACAATAATCCTAAGTTTGTGCTTATTGAACACAGAACCGGTTTCAACAATACTGGGTTTATTTTTATCAATTTCCCTTTAACTATGACGATTCTCACTGAACTATTTATATTTTCATCCATCTCCATTGACTTTCTCGTTGATTGATTGATTGGATCAGCACACCAGTCAAAGGCTTGATGTCCTCGGCACCTCATCCTTAAGGCTTTTTGTGCTCTTGGTTGTGCCGTTTATGGGAAGAAACCAGTAGCCCTTATCAGGCTCAGCAGACTTTTCACTAGGGTTTTCTTGGAGAAATCCTCCATTGGATATTCTAGTCCTAGGAGTCTATGTCTCCAGTGAGATAATGCTTCACAATCAAAGATAACGGACAACAACGGACAGCGGACAGATAGGTTCCTCCCTATATATGCCGGTTGTATGCATGTGCTTCCTTAGAGTACAGTGACCGGTGAGTAAACCCGTCACTATCCTTATTTGGGCCCCCCAGCTTTGCTAGATTGTCTGCCTTTTCGTTTCCTACAATGCCCTTATGCCCCGGGACCCACTTAACAGTAACTCTATTATGGTTAGCCAGGGTTTAAGTTTCTGTAGACAATCCCAGACCAGTCTAGATCTGATCTGAGGACATACTAAAGATTTTAATGCTGTCTGACTGAATTAGGATCTTTTGACCCCTGTATCCCCTTTCAATATTCAGTTGCAAACACATATCGATAGCGTAGATTTCTGCCTGGAATACAGAAGCAAGATTCCCCAACGGTGCGTGGAAGTTGCACCTGGGTCTAGCACCATGGACTCCACCACCTGTTCCAATGTCAGCCTTTGATCCGTCAGTGTACCACACCAACGTTCCTTCCTGACTGCATGCTTCCACTTGGTATGGTTGGGTGTCGTTACTTCTTGCCAACATGTCACTTCTCATTCATTCTCGTTACACTTCACATAAACTTTTATTACAATTTACAATAAATAATATAACTGTAGGGATTGAATGAAGCACAGCAAGTTAAACTAAAACAGCATAATAAAATTTATTGTGTAAGTGTTTTGAATAGTCTTCTATCCACACAAGAAAGTTTAATTCTCTTAGGTGAATAAAACGCAACTAAAACACGAATGCAATACAACATTTTATCCACAATCACAGTCATTTAGAATCATCATCAAAAATTGATTTGAAAAGTTTCCTTCTACCAGTCAGATGCCCAGAACTTTGATATGGTACATGAATATTAGGCAAAAAGGAAATCCGCATCAACGAGAGTTTAACTTGACACTTTTTTTAAATTATTATTTAAAATTTTTCATTTGATTTAATAATAATAAAGGTGATATGTGAAACCGGCCCTGAGGAGTTTCTAATGCCGCATAAATCTAGAAAATTTTCACAGAAAAAAGGGGCACAGATGAAGAATATTGATACCCGCAGAAAACCGAAAAGAAAATCATCTCAGTAGAAGTTTTTACGTAACTCCGTCGACGAAATTGTCATCAAACTAAGGCAGTAAAAAGAGTTTTCATTAGAGAAAATCGGGTTGATTGCTTGATTCTAGTTTAAGTGTTTTGGTAACAATGTCTGTGAATCGTGAAAGCAATTTGTATCACGGACCTTTGTATAGTTTTTCTTCTTGAAGCGGTAAAAAACAATTACATTTTTTATCTTCTCCGTCGCGATGGAAATTGACTTTACATGTTAGCATTGTGCGAATGACAAACATTTAAATATTTAGAACTAATTTGGAAAGTAACCACTGGACTATGTTCCAGACAATAAACATCGAAACGAAACTGCCCATGGCAGATGAAGAAGAATGTGTGGAAGAAATAGGAGTCTCAAGCCAAAAATTACCACTTAGCCGAACCGAAGCCTGCTGATATTCTTAAATTTCACCGGAAAATGAGACTGAAGGAACTACTAGTATCTCAAGACTTTCCTTGGGAACTAAGTATAGTTGACGTAAAAGGTATAGTGCGAATTTAAAGTTGCCGGCTCTTTGTTTGACTCTAAGACTAAGAGTACACCGTCATCGCCCAGTCAATATTATTTTTATTTTAAATTCAGTTAATGTTATAATTCCAACTAATAATCGTTAATGGTTATTTGAAAAACTAGTTTGTTAATGAAGGCGATTAATAAACGAAACTGTTTAAAGCACGAACGAGCGATAGCGGGTGAGTGCTTTTAATAGTTTGACTGAACTATAACTATTTTTGAGGGGCGGTTGCAGGTGTTCTCTTTAGACGGTGGTGTGACATCAAGAAAGTGTGTGCGTTTTTGTGTGGAAACTGTAAGTACAAGTATACATATATTTATTAGCAATTATCTATTTGGACGAAACTCGGTATGATACACACGATACGGTTAAGAAAGGATGGACTGATGGGTCAAAATACAAATACAATATAGAATTATGGTAAGAAGACCAAAATAATATAAATACCTTTCAGAGTTCAGCTCCGCAACATAACTTAAAGGGGATATACGATTAGATAGCTGGCACTATTAGTGGCGGTCATATACACTTTGAGAGGGGGGGGCCATGGGCGATTGTCTGATACGACTGAACCACGGTAAAAGTACACGGTATGCTGACTTGTCGACTCAAATTGTGCACGCTTTGCGCATGACGTCACCTTGGAATCAGAACCAGAAATTGTTGGATAGAGTTGTACGTGTTTAATTTTTGTTTCCTGAGATTTTTCGATTTTTCTGCGTTAATTGATATTGTTTTATGCTAAAGCCAGTGTTTAAAATGATTATAGAGTTGATCTAAGTGTTTTTTTTGTTTTAAAATGTTTAACTTTATTTTACTTTAATTATAAGACCATGATGCCGGTCTGTGCCGTGGCTACATACAAAAATAGCAATCGCAATACAAAAGAAACGGTATAAAATACTATGGATTTCCAAAAAATGAAGACTTTGCGAATCAGTGGATAAGTGTTTGTCGTCGTTAATTGCGAAAGATGTGAATTGTATAATGTATGGTTTTCTACCTGCTTTGTCCAAGTGCCAAAGTTTATAATTCCTCTATAAGATGAGAAAAGTATTTTCGACTCATTTTATTTTAAAGTGTTTTTTAATTGTTAATTACACATGTAAATAATTACACGAGAATGTTTTTCTTTTTAATTTCTGAACAACTGCGGTTGGGCTAGGGGGGGGGCCATGGCCCCCGTGCGAATATGTAAATATAACGAATAACCAAATGATTTTGTTGCAAATTATAATAAAATACTGAAACAAAAAAAAGGCCTCAATTGCAAACCACTCAAAACAAATATATTTTAATTGATATTTCATTAATAGAGAAATAATATATAATTATTTCATTAGAAAAAATGAAATTATATTTATATGTATTATATGTATATCTACCTATCTATAAGTTAACGCAAACTGCCTTCCTCAAAATCCCAAACAAAATCGAAAATAAAAATCGAATAGATGAGACTTTTACTTGATGATATATAATATAATCAAGATTTGAACAAATTAAATTGTTTTATTTCATCGTTTAGTACAATAAAAATCTACAAACAAAAATTCAGCGTGCCATTGCATGGACAGCCGGATAGTATATATCCCACTTCTTTATCAATTTCCTACTTGAAAGATCGACCTTTTCTGACAATACACCCTCAGTTCTGCTTTGTAATCTCCGGAATCGACAAAACCATAAAAAAATTTTCAGAACTTCTACTGTCTTTCGACTTCTAGCATGTATTATCTATCATAATTAATGCAATCCCATGTTTCCGTAAGATTGTTATCGAGAAGCTCAATCATCCCATACCTTTCTAGTTTGTCCAGGAACAAGTAGACAGCTTTCTTCAACTACTTCCACCTCCCTATCAATTTTATCGCCCAACAGCACTTCGAAATAGAGAAGGCCGCTGACGAAAACAATTTAAAAAGCAAGGTGTATCGACAACTAAGTCCACTAAAAGCGACTGACGACCATCGCCAAACGCAGATTACTATGCGTTCAAAAAATCACATGGCTCTCCGATAAAACAAAAACACCTGTGCTGCATATTTTCTGTGGTCGCTAAGCATCTAAATTGGCGGAGCCATATCATTGATGAACAGCCACAGTTGTATCTACTATGAAGAATAATTCTTCAAGATTTCCCCAACTAACTTTACTTTTAAAGCATAATAAAAAGTACATCTGACGTGTTTCTTATTCTGACGAATAAAAAAATCGATTCATGTCATTTTTAACAAATCAACGTTTCCATCTTTAATCGTATTTGTTACTGTCCCCACCCCTTGCTGCAAATAAATTCGCTTCCGCTTTCTTTTCATATCGATACCAATTTGGTAAGATCCCCAAGTAATCAACAGATGACACGAGTGTCTATTGGGATTTGCACAACGTCTTTTTATTAATCGATTTCGGTTCAGTATTGGGGCTTTGGGAGCTGTTACTTTATCGAATACTTTGCTTTCTCTATTCTTTCTCGTGACCATTATGATTTATATCTATATATCCATGATTAGCTTGTTTACCGAACTGGTACTGGATGTTAGAGAGTGAAAGCTGAATTGGATTAGTTATTATTCGAGAGGGGTTGACACACTTATCAATAAGATAATCAGGTCATTTCATTATTTAAATAACAGCACATATCCAACCCCTATTTAAATGTTCATATCTGCAAACAAGAAAGAGCTGAGGAGCGCAGAAATTTCAAGTCTAGTCCGCTTTTCCCAATGGGCAAAAATTGAATTTGCTGCAGGTGAAAATACTCCTGGAGATGCAAATGTTATTTGTGCAGCCGGTGAAGTAGTGGAAATATTGTTTCCCGAATTCGAATAAGTATGGTAACATTTAGTAGAACACGAATTCCAAAATTAAATCGCAGCCGGCTAATATCCATCAATCACCGCAAGATATATACAGAAGGAAATATCAAATGTTCTTAATAAGATTAGGAAATTCGATTCTTCCACTTGATCCACCATTTTCCACATGACAGGGGGAGATTCCCTCACTCTAATCCCTACCATAGTTACGCCCTTTAACTTGTGACAAGGGGTGATGTATCGTCGAAGAACCTGATGGACGATCTGCAATCTCTTCCCTTACACATTTATGCAGTGGTGGGCAATAAACGGGAGTAAGTGGATATCTTAATTAAAACTCATCTTATAAAAGGTATATGTGAATCGTGCAAGAAAACCACAATAGATTTGACCGTCCTATACAAAAGAATGGATACAATAAATGCAATACGTAAGGGGTTTGAGAGACACTAAGAATAATTCAATTTAACCACAGACATAGCCATTACGCTCTATTTTGACTCATTAGATTTCCCGTGAATCTGAATAAAAATAACTGGGATCTTCGTGAGGAGAAATTACTAAGAAAACCCCCATTTTCTGGTACAGGTGAAGGTCTCAAACCTAGGACAAAAATCTTAACTTGCCTAGGATCATAATATGCAGCTGTACTTCAGGTGGAAATTTACTTTATTGATTTTTGCCAAAACTATTTAGCTCTTCTCAATAGAAATATTGAACAAAGTGTCTGTGGTCTAGATCCCAGACTATTCTGGTATACATTGCAATGAAAAAGCATTCTCCCTTGTGAATGAGTCTGCTGCAGGTGGTTTGACCAAACCTGACCTGCAGTTGGTATTTTAGGTTTAGTCAAGCTTACATCTTTAGACTGGCATAATTCACCTGGTATGGTTCATTCGAATGCTGTTGAATATCCTTTGAAAAATCTTCGCAAACAAGTGTTGAAATTTGGCAGATATTACTTACGTTAAATGCATTGTTTGGACCCCTTTTTATATTTGGTTATTTTACGTCGATCTATTTCTGCGACTCTGACGCCAGGAGCACTCTACCCCTAACCATGCTCATCGGTATAATGCTTGCGAGCTGTGATATGCTACTCCGTTGCGGGCTGTACTAGCTATATATATGACGGTCTTTCCCAGTATGGTCACCCATCCAAATATAGTTGACGTAAAAAATATAGTGCGAACTTGAAGTTTCCGACTTTTTGTTTGACTTTAAGGGCCGGTTGTAGATGTCACAGGTGAACGTTAGTTCAACTGAACTGCCAGTCAACTTTGAACCGAGTTTTCGTTGTAGAGTGCAAGATCAACATTAGTTTGGTTGAACGCCGTTCAGGTCACGTTGGTTGCACTGAACTACCCTTTTCATCTGAAATTTTAATGTACCATGCCAAACTTGATCGTTGACTGACAGTTGACAGTGTTGATTGGCGCGTATATCCCGTATATCCTAACATTATTTATACGTAGCGTATATGGTGTGATGTTACTTATTATATTTCGTTTCATTTATTTGGATTGGAACTATGTATATTTGAGATCTGATCGATTACAAATCTCACAGTTCGTTTTTCTAATCGAAATCTACATTTAAATTCAATATCACACCATATTTCAAAATGACTGGGTCTATTTCTAAAGGTTTGCGGTCTTCTAGGATGTAAAAAACCTTTCAAAATTTGTAAAAAATATTCATCGTTGGTTAATTCTTCTAATAATTCGTTTATTTTGATTGAAATAATGAATTATCAGATATTCAACCTCACTTTTTGAGGTTAACAACCCTCTTGAACCGCTTTTGAACGCTCTTCGAAGACCGTTCACGTAAACTTCTATTTGAACCACAGATCAGTAGTGACTGACGTACTTACAACAAAAATTTGCAATTAAACTCGGTTCAACGCAGAACCCCAGTTGAACTAAGCATTTACAACCGGGCCTAAGACTAAGACTAAGACTAAGAGTATACCGTCATAGCCCAGTCGATATAATAATTATTTAAAATGCTTACTTAGTTGACGATAAATTCATTTAATGTTATAATTTGAACTAATAATCGTTAATAGTTATTTAATAAACTAGTTAGTTAATGAAGGCTATTAATAAACAAAACTGTTTAAAGCACGAACGAGCGATAGCGAGAGAGTGCCTTTAATAGTTTGAGTGAACTGTACTTAACCAATTTTGAGAGAGGGTTTGCAGGTGTTCTCTTTATTCGGTGGTTTGACATCAAGAGAGTGTGTGTGTTTTTGTGTGGAAATTGTAAGTAAGTATACATATTTTTATTAGCAATTATCTATTTTGGTATGATACACACGATACGGTTAAGAAAGGATGGAGTGATGGGTCGAAATACAAATACAATATAGAATTATGTTTGGTAAGTAAACGAAAATATTATTAATACCTTTCAGAGTTTAGCTCCGCAACATAACTTAAAGGGGATAATGATTAGATAGCTGCACTATATCTTTTACGTCCACTATACTAACCGCGCTCGACACTGCTTCACTGTAATTATCTCATCAGAGGCATTTTACTACAGTGCTGGCCGACGCCAATATAATATATTCATGATATTATCATCCTTTCTTTACTAGCAACAATACAGTGTTGAATTTACTGAGTGGAATCTACTCATACTCATACTAATGTTTGATATGATATCTACCTGATGTTTAATATTTTGGATGGACCAAATAATGACTTAATATATTTATGAATAAAAAAAACAGTGTATTATTAGCTTTATGGGAATATCCAGGATATCTTCGCTTTCATGAAAGATCCGTATAACTGTGCAATATAGGAAACCAAGGAAAACTGTATCTACTGATCTTTACAATTGTTACTCAAGAGGTCAGTTTAATAGTGGAGATCTCCCTAGATTTATCTTTTGCGACAGTGGACGGCAGGACTCTTTTACCTTTAATCAAATGAACATGAAGCGAACAAATGAAGTAGAACATTCTTCCATTAAATGTAAAAAACTAAAACACAAGCAGCACCAAGTGGGAAACATCAGTATACATATTGTTTACATCGTATTTATCCAGTTTCTTTAAAACATCAGTCCAGAGGATTTGCATTCCCTTATTTACTCAGTTAAATTGAACACGTAGTCGGGACTGAAGAAAATATCATCACATCGAACACTTTATGCGCCACCGCAATTCTACGATCTAGAAAACAGTAAACAAATTTTATGGATCCCGGCGATGACACACACATCTATATAAATTCTCAGAGGGTTTCGGAGGCAAGAAACGCACGTTTCTCTACGAAACCTTGTCTTTGTTTAAGTGGTGGTAGAGGATTTGTCGAATAAGGTCTTCGCGGTTAAATAAAGGTACGTCCAATGGACCATTTTCGTTTGCACCAACAGAAGACGAGTTATACAGGGGTTAATCGAAACTATGAGTTGACATTACGTCTTTCACACTCACTTTTATATTCTCGTGCAAGCCAATCACTATTTTGAATGTAATTCCTATGTAGTATTTTGAAGATTAAGTTTCCTTTTGTACTGTCATGTTTTTGGTACGTAAAGTATACGGAATAAAAAATGTTGCACCTTCCTTTGACTTATTCATCCAGAGTGTGCTGAGAGATTAAAAGCTTGCCTACTAAGACAAGCTGTGCTCGTACAACATTTTGTTGTTCAGTAATTGTTTTACAACACACAGGTGTTAGTAATTATCCAGCTATAACGCTGGCCCTAATTTCCATTCTATGCCTTCATAAATTTACATGAATTTTACATAAAAAGTCTTCTATCTCGGCTGTTTTGTTACATGCATTTTATGTATCAGTTTTGCGAGAATGTTCAAATAATAAATGAAGGGTTTATCATATTTTGTTGATTCTATCCATTATACTGGGTGTCTAAGCAGTTACCAAACTATTTCGAAAACTTTTTAAAAAACCAAACTTTTTACTCAGAAATATAAAGAGCATATCAATGGAAACTATCCACCCCACATTATTCTGAAGACGTCACTTTTATGAAAAAATGGAAAAAACATTCAGAGATGTGAAAAATGCCAAGGGAAGACAATTACAAATTGATCCAAAGGAAAGAAGAGAAAGTGCAGTTTTTCTAAAGTACGATAAATTTCACAATATGGTTCGTGGTTGTGATGAAGACACCCCAGATGGGTTACAAAGGAAGGGATTTTTTGTTCTTGCTTTTGAGTTAGCTTGGCGTGGTGGAGAAGGCTACAAGTGCTTAATTTCATACTTTAAAGAAGAAAAAAATAACATAGGTGAAAAAACAGGAAGGATTATTTACGACCCTGTATTTACTAAGACAAGGACAAGGAGGGGAAAAACCATGCGCTTCACCGAAATGGCTAATAATGAATTAAATCAATCCTGATTTGTGTCCCATTCGATTAGACAAAAAATTCTTATAAAAACGGGATGGAATAAAAACACATCGACTTTTTCTTACCATAAATCCCGCTTGGAAGTTGAACAGAAATTGGTTTAAAGATGTTCCCGCTGGACTAAATACAGTAAGCAAATGGACTAACATACAAGCCAAAATATCAGGTTTGAATACAGAGATTATTAAACTAACTAACCATTTCTTACGAGCTACGGCTCCAATCTCGCTAAAAAGGGTGTCTGCGAGCAGCAACTCATAAAAATCACTGGTTATTCCAATTCCAAATTAATAACGCCATATCTTCAAATGGATGAAAATCACCACGAAGAAATAGTGACAAAAATGCGTGGTGATGATGTACCACAGCACTTTCAAACATCTTCAGCCGTTAATGTACCGGTATCTGCATTGTCTAATCAGAATACAAAGAGTTATTACAATTGTGTATTACATTGCAATTCCTGCAACTTTTAGTTTTAGGTTTACTTTAGAAAAAATCGTTTTAATATATAGGTATTTCCGTTCTTTTTGTTAAAAATAGTTATAAAAAAATCCTATTTTTGGGTCTTTTTATTTTGTTCGTATCTAACAGCATGTTTTAAAATGGATAGTTTGTATTAAAAAAAAATAAATAGTAATTTAATATCTTCTATAAGTTCCTTGTGGCATTACTTATTCTTTTTTCTTATTTTTTTGGGAATCAAACCACAATAATGTTTTTTTTATTTTTTATTTCGACGTTTCGGTAGCGTTCCAGCTACCGTTGTCAAGATTAACTATTTATAGTATAGAAATAATTTTTTGGTCCCTATCTGACACAACGGAAAAATTTGACAACTAGACAATCAATAATATTTTGAAGTTTAAGACTACAAAACTTTGTTGTCAAATTTTATTAAGGTCCATTCATAGTAGATCACACCTCTGGTAAAATGTGAAATAAAATATTTCATTTTATGACATTCTAACGATATGCAGTCCACTAGAAATGGAAGCCAGTGAAGTGCACGTTCCAGGTACGGTTTTTATTGGGATAGCCCTTTTTTTTCTCGCTTATTTTGGAAATTTTGTTAATAAAAACGCGTTTGTTGTTACTTTTTTGTGTATGATTATTTTTGTTTTCAAAATATGTATAACTCAGTTTGGTGATTTTGTGTATTGAAGTGTGTATCGATTAACAACCATTCCAAAGATAAATCATAAGAAAACCTGGATAAAAACTTATGATGCTATCCTGATAACGCAGGTAATTGATTATTGGAAATTTCTCTTTCTATCATTGGTAACCAAATTTGACTACATTCGGCTGAAATACTAGCTGCACATTTATCTGAATTTAGTTGTATTAAAGCACTTTCTATGATTTTTCGTCTTTTATTATTGGGCTCTTTCAATATTATTTTTGTCGAATCCCATTGAATTTTATGCCCCTCTTCCCAAGCATGTTTGCAAATACCTGACTTAAAGAACTCCCTATCTTTGATATACTTTTTCTGTTCATTTATTCGGACTTTCAATGGTCTAGATGTTTCACCAAAATAGAATTTGTCGCATTCACAAGATATCTGATATATGGAGTTTTTTGAAGATTGTTCTTCATTTTTTGGCTTCGTTTTTGTTAGTATAGATCTCAACGTATTCCTAGATTTAAAGCTAGTTCGAATATTGAATTGATTACCAATTTTCTTAATTTTTTCTGGTAAACCCTTAACATACGGTATTGTCAAGTTTTTAAAAATTATGTTAGCTGAATTATTAATATTATTGTTATTGTTATATTTGTATTCGGGAAATATTCCCCCGAATTACACTCACTACATTAGGTCATTTTCATATTTTGTTTAAAGACTCCTCCACTTTCCGTGTCGGGCTATTTCTCCAAAATATAAAAATGAACTCATGCAATTTTTAGACAACACGCTGTCATGCAAAATTCTCAGTAATTTTTAATGCACTTGTGCAATTAGTTCCGAAAACTAAGCTATCTACTTGACATTTTATTTAAAAAAAACGTCAAACACCAATTTTTCGGTCGCTATGTTTTTATCCCCAAGCAAAATATTGCTTACTTAATTGAGTAGAGTTTAAAAAATTGGGAGTGGTGAACATAGGGGGGAGCGAGTGAAAGTTTTAGCGTCTTCATATGAGCAAAAACACGTCTTCCTGTATATAATTTTTGACGTGTTTTTTCATTTTTTTATAAAAGTAACGTTTTTTATAATTATATGGGGTGGATAGTTTCCATTGAAATTCTCTGTATATTGGAACCTTTGTTCTGCCTCTCACAATCAAATAAGTAGAAAGGCATCGCTTTCCAGAATTTTTATTCCCTCTGATATATAATATAGTTGATCCCATTGAAAACGTCTCTTAAATAAATTTTGATCTTGTTGACCGAGTTTCGTAGTGTTTCCTGAAATAATTGGAAAGTCTAGCATGATTCTCTCAGACGGAACAACATTTCCACTCTTTTATTTTATGACGTTTTGTGAAAGACATTCGTTGATAAATTTGATTTCGGTCGAGCTTCTCTACAGCTCCCAGAGATAAGTAGATCAAAACATATTGTGTAGTGGATTATATACTGATGGTTGTTGTTGCCTAACAATATTGGTGAATCAAACTTCAATCATGAGAATGGAAATTTTCTAGTTTGAATATAAACAATGTGAAACGTGTCTTGTCTATATTCCTTGTGATTTTTATTGCAGAGCAACTACAACACAATAGTAATGATACTATTTTAATCATGTCACTAGATGGTATGATAGATAGGTATAACTTTTCAAAGGAATTCGTTACAGAATTAAGCAACAAGAAGGATTTGGATCCAAATACCATTACCAGACTTGGAAAGAATGCCTTTCAATGGTACACAGACGGTTCAAAAGCAATAGAAGGAACTGGGATAGGAGTGTACGGGCCAAGGTTTAAACACTCTGGAAACTTGGGAAAAACCCCAAGTATCTTTCAAGCGGAAATATTCACGCCACAAGAAAGTGTGCCCAGTTCAATATTGACAAAGGGTATAGAAGGCAAAAGATTATCAAAATGTCGGATATTCAAGCAGCCATTAAAGCAGTGGATTCTTGTGTAATCAGTTCCAGAATGATGTTGGAATGCCTAAGCAAACTCAATGAACTAGGCGAGAACAATATTAGCCTTACTGTGAATTCCAGGACACACTGGAATAGAGGGAAATGAAATAGCAGATGGACTAGCAAAGAGGGTGACTGAAAGATCCTTTTGGGGGCTGGAACTTTTTTGCGGTATCAGCCCCAATGTAATATTGGAAGAAATAGGCAAAGCCGAAGAAAAGAGAAGATCTGACCATTGGAAATATCTAGTAGGTATTAGACAATCAAAGATTCTGATGGGTGGCCCGTTGAGATCAAATGAATGCATAAGTCAAAGTAAAACTGCACTAAGAGTTTTAACATGGATCCTAACGAGACATTGTTGCCTGAATGGGCTCCTGAAAAAGCTCAAAATAGTGGAGAAAGAAGAATGTAGATTTTGTTGCATGGAAAAAGAAACCTCAATCCACATACTTGCGAATTGTATCGCATCTAGGAGATTATTAAATAGAAGAAGGACATTTACCTAAGTTGAAGCATGCAGATATCCTAAAATTCCTCAGGGAAATAGGACTAAAGGAGCTAATCGTCCCTGCGACGTTCCTCAGGAACTAAGTAGAAGTAAGGAGGCACAATAGATCTTTTAGGTCTCAGTGAATGTCACCCCACAATACATACATACCTACAACCATTTTATTTTTTGTATGTTCCTTATGGTGTATTCATTATTTTTTTTGAACAAGACATTTTATACGAGATGGATCCTTTTGTTAGCCTCTGAGGTATCTTCAAGACCTTGGATTTGGCTGTCCAAACCTGGAACCAGGCATTACGCTTACAAAGTGTTATTTTCCAGACAAACTTACTTCATATCACTGAACAAAGGCACAGACAGACTGCCAATCGAAAAGCTAAAAGCGAATGATTTAATGGGGCAGCCCATCGAGGCAACGGTCACGAGAAAATAGATTTAATGATAAGTTCCAAATCTCCACACAAGGTGGAGAGCGCTGAGATAAAGGTAGACTCATACAGGCTGAGGCAGCTTGGCATATGGACGACTACAAGGGAAAGGTAAAGTAGGATGCGAAGTTGTAAGGCTAAAACAAAGGATAGCTATTCCAATAAGCATATACAGTGTGACCCATTTTGTTTGGAAGCACCCCTATAAAATCAGCATTTTTCAACCGATTTTGATTTAGTCTTTTTTGTTAGATTCAGTATCAAAAACAGTATTTGAGCACACATTTTCATACCATAATAGCTATTTTCAAGGCCATCTACGTTAATTTTTCTTTGCCAAAAAAGACGAAAGTATATTAGGCATTTTTTTTTCTCGAATATGACTACACCACTGGATTCAGAATCATCACAAATGTAAACTATCAAAATTTTATAAAAAAAGTTTTATTAACAACAAAGTTATCACTACATGAATTTGGAAAAAGTTGTTTTTTAATCAATATTTTACTAAGAATGTAGACACATTTTAAAAATGGCAACATGGTAAACAAAAACTAGGACTCAAACATATTGCACTGTAAAAATTCGAAGCCGATACCTTAACCCGTTCTGGAGTTATAGCTTCTGAGAGTAATGTAAAATTGTGCTGATGTGACGAAAATACAAATTAACAACAAATATTACATTTTAATTATTAAACTACTTAATAATAATTGAATTCTACATTTTTGTAGCCTCGACTAGACCTCCGTTAATTTCCACACATTTCTCGTATCGTTTGCAACTATGTCTTAGCGCTTTTTTATTTCATGTGGCGTTGTTCCAGCACACGCCTGTCACACAGTTCTGCTCTATTCCTTGGACGTGTCTTATACACTTTTTGTGTCAAAAGACCCCACAGATAAAAATCCAATATAGTTAAATCGGGCGATCTAGGAGGCCATTCGATTAACTCCCTACCGCGACCTATCCAACCATTTGGAAATTTTTCGTTAAGCCACTGCCTGACAATCCTAGAATAGTGTAGAGAACAACCATCTAACTGAAATATCAAATTTCTTCTTTCTGCTAGTGGCAGTTCGTCAATCACTGCGGATAACTCACCTTCCAAGAATTCCATGAAGTTATTGGCATTCATGTTACCCTCAAAAAAGAATGGACCTATTATCCTGTCTTTTAAAATTTCGGCTTCGAATTTTTACAGTGCAATATGTTTGAGTCCTAGTTTTTGTTAACCATGTTGCCATTTTTAAAATGTGTCTACATTCTTAGTAAAAAATTAATTAAAAAACAACTTTTTCCAAATTCATGTAGTGATAACTTTGTTGTTGATAAAACTTTTTTTATAAAATTTTGATAGTTTACATTTGTGATGATTCTGAATCCAGTGGTGTAGTCATATTTGAGAAAAAAAAATGCCTAATATACTTTCGTCTTTTTTGGCAAAGAAAAATTAACGTAGAGGGCCTTGAAAATAGCTATTATGGTATGAAAATTTGTGCTCAAATACTGTTTTTGATACTGAATCTAACAAAAAAGACTAAATCAAAATCGGTTGAAAAATGCGGATTTTATAGGGGTGCTTCCAAACAAAATGGGTCACACTGTATAAGGACGTCGCAAGCAGAAATGTCATCGATTCACCACTGCGTTGAATAAATTAAAAGGCAGACAGACAGCCAAGCTTCAGTGAAGGCACTCGTTTCCATAGAGGTTGACTTTTAGCTAGTATAGGATTGCATAAGTGCCTTAAGCAAAGTTGGAGACCATTACAAGGTTACGGTAGCCTGGGTGTTGGTACTAAGCGATGAGAAGGTTCAGTCTCGAAGTTTATTGGCTGAAGAGTCAGGCTGGAGAATCCAAACTAGGTTTAGATCACCACAATGGATCTAAAAATATCGCAAAATTATAAGTAACACTATTTCTGACCTTGCAAAAAAAATTGTTGGTGGGCAAGAAATTAAAAAACAACTTATTTTTCACAGTTGGACTTTGAACATAATTTAAAATTAATTGAAAACACCAGATCATGTGAGTTTTTTTTGTACGAGTTCAAACATATCGCAAATACATGTTCTACAATCACATAACGATAAAAATAAAGCACATACGTTTAATTATTTTCTTTTTGTCTACTATACCACTCGAGAAAAACAAAGTGGTTCTTTTTATTCAATTTTGTAGCTTGGCAATTTCGCGAATGACATTTTTGACAACATTACAAGTCTCACGCAACAAACTTGTCTTTCGAAAATGTTGCCGACTACATTTTTTCTCTTGTAATATTGTATATGAAAAATCAGCTTATACCACATAAGTTTCACAAAAAGATAGATAACTCCCGCAGTTCACGTTATTTATATTAAAGTTATGAAACTTCCACACAAATATATCTCCTCAGATACCGGAAAACCTGACCAGAAAATCCCGGCAAAAAGAAATTCTTTATTATCAAGATTTTCAAGGAAGCAATGCTGAAACAGGAAAGTTGCAAGTTCAAAACAACGAGCTACCCATTGTTTATCATTTTCCACCGAGACTCGTGGGAGCTGGGAAACTTAAAAACGGAAAGATAATATTCGACTAATGATGGCGACAAAGCCAAGAAAAAATTATTTGGAGTGCTAAAACTTTTAATTTAGAGACAGTGGGACTTTTAAACCAAAAAAAAGGAACTTTCCGAATTATTGGTTTCAATAATACGGAGTTCAATCGATTAATAAATAATGAAATAGTATTCTGGGCTTGGGATTATTGGAATTTTCAACTTTGCAGGACTGAAATTCCGCGATAATTAGTATTGAAACAAGTACAGCCGCAATAACTAACCAACAGTTTTGAAATGTGGTTAGATCTTTCACTAACTACATTCAAAGTGAAGTTAATGACACATATTACAGCACCTTACCAAATCAATGTACAGTTTGGCAAATACAGGAGTGAATGTCGAAAAACGTACGAGAGGCGCGAAGTTAAAATGAGAAAGTATTCAAGGACCGTACTAATCCCTACTACCATCATTTAGTAACGCGCATTGACGGAAGTGGCTATTTCACATTCATTCCTGTATTTGCCAAAGTGTATCTACCGAGTGGTTCGACTCGTCCAGATATATACCTATATGTAGCTCGCAATTTTTCCACTGGTATTAGATGTTTCAGTTTGTTTGGGATGGTTTGGTCGTGAAGTTTTTTTGAACTTCTTTGATCAACCTTCCAACGTTAACCGTTATTGCATTCTTTAATAAATCTACAGATTTGTCGAGAACCTACGTTGGAAAAGTTAAAGGGAAAACTTATAGAAGGCAAAAGGGTTGCTATTGTACCATCTGCTTCTTCTGGAAACTATTGATATCAACTTGAGGAGACAGAATATGAACTCATTCTAGTGGCGAAATTTACTTGAATTCTCCTTTGATAATAGAAAATGTATGTATACTGGAGTGGCATTCACTGAGATTCTGGAAACCTTTCGTTTACTTAGCTTTTAACAATTATAATTTCTATCAGTGTAATTTTTCCGTATTTCATAACTACAGGAAATATGTTTTCAATTTCCCAGATAAATATCTCTTCTTCCATTACAGCACGCTTTCAGGAAAGGTAATTGGAAAATACGAAGCCAGCTTTAAACGTGGAAAATCGACGATTCATCAAATCCTACATTATGCTTACGATATTGACATCATATCTGAACATTACTGTGAAAATTCATGCGGATATTAAAAAAAAACGGATTTATAAAACATGATTTGATAGCATGTGGCAACAAAAGTTCTAACAGTTCATTGAAATAAAATAAGAACTGTGTAAACAGTAAAGCGGGATTTATAGATTGACGGACTGTAAACGTATACCACACGTAGACGCACTGGATACGTAACGAACGGTATGTAAAAATTGTTGCAGTTATAAATAAACGGAACGGAAATTTTGCGCATGGGCAGAGGTAACGTACTCGCGATATTCAAATTAACCTAGAAATTATACAAATCATCTACAGCCTGTATCCTATGTTGTTTTGAGCTTTAAATTTGGTATGAAACATTCAAAAACACAACATTAAATGACAGCTGATAGCCACGCTGACATCACACAAAATTCTTTCCTTTGATTGGCCGGACGTAAGAACGCACTGTAAAAAGATGAAGGTTGGCCAACTCTTCAGTTCCAGTCCGTTCCCCTTACGTTACGTTATGCACTTACGTTCCTTTATAAACAAGGTACGTAAATTCTGATAGTTGATCTTTTCACAGTGCGTCTACGTTTACAGTACGTCAAACTATAAATCCCGCTTTATTATTAAAGGAATTGCGAAAGGTATATATTCTAGGGGTTTTCTTACTTCATTTTATTAAAATATATACAGTGGAACTTTGTTGAGTTGGACCAAGATAAGTGAGATGCCTCCTTAACTGGAACTCATGCTGAGGTCCCAACACTTTGGCACTGAATTACCTCAGTTAGTGGGACGAAGTTTCCTGTATACAGATACATAGGGATTTTAAGCATTGTATCAAAACTGCTCTTGAACTAGTCGACCAATATCAAGCTTCAACAGATTAAAAACACGATTATTACAATCGTTCCTTTGGACACCTACAGCATATCGTACAATTCCCACCACTCCGTAGTCTCAACTAAGTGCGGTCCTTAATTAGCGTCAGACAGTCAGTAAACAGCAGTCGATATCCGAGTACTGTTCAAGCCCATAACTATTTAAGATAAAATAAATTCGTAGGGAAATCAGAATGTACATCCTTCAGGAAAAATTCAAATTTTATCGTGGTTTTTTTGGAGGTCCCTAGATTATGGAAATAGTAGATTTATTAGTTGTAGCTTTTGAAAAACGACCAGCGCGTTCACAGTCTACAGTTGATCAAATAATTGAAAAATTTCGTAAATGTGGATGTTTACAAAACTGCAACAAATGCAGTAACCTCGGTAAGGCAAATAATGAACAACGAATAAATAGAGAAATTGATTTTTGTGAAGTGGTTGAAAATAGTAAACCATGTTCGAGCAGGGAAGTTGCTGAAGAAGTAAACATAAATCAAAGTACAGTTTGACGTGTTTTAAAAAGAAATGGGTATCGGTGCTATAAGGTGCAAACTACACAAGAGCTATTTCCCGACGACAATATTAAACGGATGGATAGGTTAGGTTTATGGTGAGTGGGTCTGTAAGGCCCTCCACTGCGACTCGCAAGAGTCAATTCTGGCTCATACCTATTCAGATTTCACCAAAAAATTCAGCTTCTTAACAAAGCCGAATAGTTTATTTGGTGAATGATATTTCAGGTCCGAGGGCGAGAGAGAATCCCTGCCAAACATCAGATACCTGATTCGAGCCGCGGCGGGGCAGGCACAAATTATATACCCTGCTGTTTCATCATCTTCCAGACAAAGACGGCAGGTCAGATTTTCCGACAGTCCAAGTTTTAGCATATGATGATTCAGATGACAGTGGCCTGTTAAAATGCCTGTTAGACAACGTAGACAACGGATGGAGTTATGTGAAGAAATGATGGGGAAAGAAAATTCAAATAATATTTTTTTAAATAACGCACATACCTACATAACTAACAAATATTGGAAGGAGAAGAGGCGGGGTTTCTTACAGTGGTTCTGAATCCAGCTGTTCAGCTAAATCCTTGATATTTAATGAAGTAAATTTATAGAAATTTTCTGTTGGTGGACTATTCAGATCGGAGAATACATTAAATCTCTATGTTCCGTTTCTCATTGCATGTATCTGTATATGGGATTCGCCACTCTATAACTGAGTCGTGTTAATTTTATGTTCATTAACCTCTGTATATCGATTTGTTTGCTCACGTACTTATTTTTATTTCAGTTTATTTGAAAAATGCCGAAAATAAGGCTCAAATCGTTAAAAGTAAATGAAAAACTGAAGTTGGGAAGACACGCGATGTGTCGAATCTAATGTGCCAACATCTCTTTGTAGGATAATTCAGAATAAAGAGAAAATTCAATCACAATGTTCTGAAGGTCAAGGAAAACTAAAACGTGTACGTTTATTGGAGAGTGTTTGCTGACAAGGGATAAGCAACTTTATAACAAAAGTGGACCGATGATTACGATTAAAGAAAACGAAAAAGTTTTCGCGTGAAAACTCGGTATTCATAAAAAATGGAGTAGGGTAGCCGCAGGGTGATGAATGGAGTTGATTTTCAAGATTTGTTCATATCGTGAGAATGCTTTGGAATTCTTTGGATTTTTTTGCAAATTTAAAGAATTTTCGAGATTTTGTCATATTTAGTTGACATTTTTTGTGAATAGTCGTAATATTTGTATTTTTATGACGTATTTGGTATTGTAAAGATTATTTTTCGTTTTTTTTCAATTTTTGAATCTTTATTTTCAGGATTTTCGCGACATTATTTTTTTTTGAAATTCGATGTCGTGTGATATTTTGAATTATCAGGACTTTTCTGGTAGGTATTGGTAGAGTTTTTTTTTTGGCCAATTGTATTTTTCTGCAACTTTGAAGAGGCTTTTGTGATTTTTTCGAAATCGGATGAGTTTTCGTGTGAAAAGTTTGATATTTTGAATTTTTAATACTTTTTTTAAACTGTAAGAATGTTTTTGTAATTTTTTTGCACCTTCTTAAGAAATTTTTGGAATTTTTTCGAAATAGTGGTGGTTTTTTGTGAACGGGTATATTTGGTACTTTCGAGCCCATTGTGGTATTGTTAGAGTTTTCTCTTGTAATTTTCTGGATTTTTCTTCAACTTTTAAGAATTTTTTTGAAATCTCTCGAATTTTTTTGAAATCAGTTGACATTTTGAGAAGATATGTGTAGTATTGAGACTTTTCAAAACTTTTATTATCGTTAATATATTTCTGCAACAAAAAAAGACTTATAATATTTAAAATTTTCTTGACTTTTTCTATATTTCCAGAATCTACAATTTTCTTAAACTTTTTGATTTTTAAGTAACGTTTCTTGTGAATAGTTGTTAAATTAAGTATCTTGAAGAATTTTTAGGAATTGTTTATAATCATGTGTAAAGACAAAAGATATTTGAAAATTGTGTTGCAATTTTTGACACAAAACACCAAATTTCATACCAACCAATCACTTAATAAACAATGTTTCTCCTATTCAATTGAAATTTGGTTCCATGTGGTAAAACATAATATCAAATTAACTGTCTCTTTCCGCAATGTTAGTTTTATCAATAATACATTGACACTAGCGATTGTCGTTGAACGTGGCACTAAATTTTAATAATTAAATTGAGCAATTGCGATTGGTATTTTCTATTTAATTTACGGTGTATTGCATTTCATCAGCCGATGGATATAAAACTGTAGTTTAATTAATTGATCTACTGTCCGGAATGAAATTATAATGATAACACACTATTAATAGTCACGTCATATTTCAATTAGAATAATCTACAAATGTTACAGAAAACGATTGTATATCAAGATTATTAATAAATTGGATTCTTCTTTAAGGTCCCTTTTCGAACGTGAAATAAAGAAATTCCTGCTCACTTTCACTTGTACTTATTAATAAAAAAAGGTTGATACAAATAAGGAAATACAAAGTAGTCAAAAATAATATTTCACATTACAAAAAAATTTGGTCAGTTCTGAAAAAAATTACAGTAAGTATACAATAAGTTCCCACACATTTCTTTGATTATACAATAATTTATATTGTCTTGCACATCAAATTATCTTTCAATGATCCTTCATATTATACCTGCTCATTGTCAACGCGTTCATAATCATTTTATTAATCAATTGTGCTTAACCAGCTTGTATTATCACATTACAAAAAAATTTGGTCAGTTCTGAAAAAAATTACAGTAAGTATACAATAAGTTCCCACACATTTCTTTGATTATACATTAATTTATATTGTATTGCACATCAAATTACCTTTTAATTATCCTTTATATTATACCTGCTCATTGTCAACGCGTTCATAATCATTTTATTAATCAATTGTGCTTAACCAGCTTCTATTATCGATATGTATCTAAATTCAGCCTCAATATTCGAAAATTCATTTCATAAATTGATTTAATCTTCCTGCCAAAAACGTAACTTGATATTGAATTTAACCTACGATTTGACTGTTTTATTACGCATAATAAGGTGAAGTATTGAGATCATCTCTTCTTTCTCTATATTTTTACAAATATTTAATAAACCTTTTTACGGTACGATACAAAAAGTTCAATTTCTTAGAAAATATTCCAAATATACAGATTGCGACAAACTTTAATAGGTAATACGACTTACACAAGTACGACAAGGATAATATGAACAACACTATTTAAAGGAGAGAGACAAGAATTGTTGATCAGTCCCCTCTACCAAAAAGGATGGGCGTGTGTGTTCCTGGAAGAATATCAACTCCACCACGAACCTCAGGTAGAAGAAAAAGGCCGGTCAGCTCCACCACCGATTTCAAGCCGAGGGATTAAATAGATAAGAGGATAATCTTTATAGTACCATGAAATATTTTGCTGAGTTTATAATTTTTGAAGAAAATAATTTAGTTTGACATTTTGTATCATAGAAAAGATATAACCGCTGTTAAATAAAGTTAAAAAAATGCATATTTGAAATTTACTAGATCTATATTTGAAACAAAGCTTACATTCAATTCACTTAAAAATTATAAAACATATACATAAAAACGAAAAATATATACAAACATAAAATAACAAAAAATTAGAAAAATATTCACGCTTAAATATGGGCAGACACAATACAAATTATTTTGGCGAAGGTGGTTTGGTAGGGGTAGGTTTGGTTGGGTTATTATTGAAAATTATTATAATTTATTCTTCAAAAATTGACTAAAAATACGAAGGTGGTTTGGTTGGGTTATTATTGGAAATTATTACCTATACTCGATTTGAAATTTGTTGATAGTAATAAATCATTAAAATCCGTCAAACACGTATACAAAGTGGTCCACCTAATTTGCCGAATTTTAAATAGTATATACATTGAAAGTATAGACCCTTTTGCATTTATTAAACTTTCCATTCCTATAGATCCGATAAGGGCGTCGAATACAAAGCTTAACCCGAGGCTCGAACAATAAGCGGTAGGATTCTACCTGTGATGTTTTGCACTCATGCACGTGCTTTCGGGTGGGTTTAAGTTTATATTAAACACAATAATTATATAATTTAGTGAACATTCGGATGTGTGGCATAATTTGTTACCCTTGTATTTGAATAAATATAATACTAATAACAATAAAGCAACCAATAAACAAGTAAATTTGGAAAAATGTTTCTATTTGAAATTCTATAAAATTTATAGTAAGTCATTACATTTCTTCGCTTTAAATTAATCATCATCAGAAAATGAAATATCTGAGGGACTGTCTTCTTCCCCTAAATTGATAATAAGTGGTTCGACCGTTTTCTCCAGTAAACTATCCAATTGCCACATTTTTTCCTCCTCCTTTATTACATACGTCCAAATAGAAAATTGTTTTGTTTTCATTGCGAAATTGTCTTATTTTTCTCAAATAATTACGTCTCCAACACACTATTTCATCTTTTTCGAGCAAATGAGACTTCCGACTATGTTTTTTCCATCTAAAATTCATTTCTCTTAGAACTTTGCATAGTTTATCTCTCTTGATTGCAGGAAAGTCTTCTTTTACTGCCCCTAAAACTCTATCCAAAGTAGGGATCTCCTTATTGAAATAGAATGAATGCACCTTTCGTCTTATGATGGCCTTTTCGTCCTCATCGATCGGTATTGTTCGCCTTCCTGGAGATGGTTTTGGTGGCGTCACGGTTCATGTCTTTTCTTCCCGCATCAGCCTGTAGATGGTTGCTTTTCCAATACCTGTCATCTTTGAACAAAGTTCCACTGTAGAATCGATACTTATTGCACTTTTTTGATATCTAAGTGCATTAAATACATTAAGCACAATAATCTTTTCACTAATGCTTAGCGCTGATTTCGCAGCTCGCTTAACTGGAATAAATCCTGAAAGACTCTCCATTTTCAAAAATTACCCAAATGTGTGTCCTAGAATACTCGCATTAGGTTTGTTCGCTCTTAAAATGACTCACAGTTTTATACCAATAAGTACCTACCTACCTACCTACCTAATTTTTCGTAACAACCTGAAGTAACATTGTATATTAATTGTTCCCGGAATTCTCGGCATAATTATTTTTACCTGTTATGACAATAATGATTACTAAATTATTCGGATAAGTAAATAGGGTTCAAACCGGCACGTCAGGTAGGTGCGCCTATGTAATCGGCTGCTAAAAATGATTTATTACTATCAACCAATTTCAAATCGAGTATAGCGAAAAACATGGTGGACTTGACCGGTGACCTTAATCCCCTAAAATAAAATTTCTACCTGAATTTATGGACGTGGTGGAGCTACCATGTAGCCGTGTTCCTTACCCTTTTTACGTTTAACCGTTGTGTTCTTGTCTCTCTTTCAAGTAGTACTGTTCGTATGATCCTTGTCGTACTTGTGTGAATCGTATGACCTAATAAGTATTTTCGCAATCTGTATAGATAGTCAGTTTCAATAGAGAATGACCGATTTGCGTCATAGGTGACGCCAGGCACAGAAATCCAAAATCGTCGTTGCCATGACTTCCGGTACGCCATGAACAGTGCCACTGATATAAATTGCCAACTGGGCAGCATTGGAAAATGGTCCATATTCGTATTTATATTTGAACCTAACCTCTAAGTATCGTTTGAGTTTCCAATTTATTTCTTTGTATTAATGTGTGTAAAAGTGTTAGAGTTTGTTTAACCATCCTTTGCCGTTACGTCATAATCGGTGACGTATCTGCTGTTTTACGTTTGTCTTATATTAGTTGAATGTTATTTTACACTTAACCTCAAAATTATAATCAATGACATATGTTAAGAATTATTTTCAATGATGCATGTTAAGGTGTGTTTGTATGAATAAATTAGTAATGCCAAAAATTGTATTTTGCTTTATGCGTTGCGTACTTTTTTACATAATTTAGTTTTGTTTTAACTTGAAATCTCCGTTTTTTTTTAACTGATTTATTTCAAATTTCTAGGATGTTTAACGCCCTGAACATGATTTTTTACTAAATTTAAAAAATTACGGACTGCCGAATCATGAGTAAATGGCGAATTATATGATATCTATTAAAAATGTATTATACGATTATATTTTTTGGGTGAACCTAAAGATTATTTAAAATTATATAGAATATTTATGTGGTTATTTTTTTAAAAATTGTATAGCAATTATTGTTTGTGTCATTGTGAGAAACAATTTCGTAAGTATTCCTGAGAAATGCAAAAAAACACATGTGTGGGAGAAAACGGGCAATAAATAAATTTATTTCTGAAAAAATTCCCAATAAAAACAGGAAATAGGAACAAACAAACGGATAAGAAAGGTAAACTGAAATAGCATATGTAATGAAATAATATGCAAAGTCTAAGCTTCATCACCGACAAAATCATCTTCATCATCACTGTGGAAGTCCGATTCACTCCGATCTATGATAACAGGACTGCATTTAACGGTAAAAGTGGCATTCCAGCATATCTTTCTCTTGAAAAGTAATTAATCAACCTCAAAATTAAAATTTGCTTTTTCTCATTATACCGGGAAGGCATTTTGACAATAAAAAGTTAATTTATTGAAAAAGGCGGAAATTACCAAAAATACTGAACAAATCGAAATATGACGACCGAACTGTCAAAAGTAACAAATAAAATTTACGTCGACATTAGTTTAGAAATACGTTAATGTCGTCATAATTCCGTCCCATCTATTTCATGAATGAGAGATAAAGCTGGACAATGTAACGTAACGTAACGGCAAAGGATGGTTAAACAAACTCTACTTTACTTGATAGCTCAGTTTTGTGCCTCCTAAAAAACTGATCAATGTTGAGGAAAATAAATTCATAGCCAAGGAAGGATATGTGGAAGAAATAGTACATTGTTCACCGAGTAGGAAAATCCTAACATTCTTGGACGACTGTGAAGTTTGCCAAGTCGAGACTTGGTGTTCTCGAAAGTAAAATAATATGTGATGATGAATTTTCCATTTCTGGGACTCCTCCAGAGCTGGTTGAGGCAGTGAATACTGCTTCATTAGAATTATTGCCAAATAAATCAAAAGAAAAGTACGAATATGCATATAGACGTTTTATGGAGTAAAAACACGAGTTCTCTCTCAGAAAATGTTGTAATGGTATACTTCCTAGACCCTTGTTTAAAGATGAAATCTTCAACATTATGGGACAATTATTATTCAATGCTGAAGTCAACCCTAGCAATTAGACACAATATAGATATATCCAGATATTCAAAACTTCGTTCTTTATTGAAACGGAAAGCTTATGGTTATAGGGCAAGGAATTATAAGATTTTAACGAAGGAAAAAAATTGAAAAATTCATCCAGGAAGCTCCAGATAAAGAAAATTTAATTTTTAAGATCATTTACAAGGTTTTAATTTCTATTTAGATTACAGATTGATTGATTTTTTAGATGGCTTAGATATTTGGTATTTCTGGGGCCTGTGGAATGGATAAGCTGGTCCGAGTGATGTAGAAGTGCGAAAATCTAAGCTTTTAATTAGCAAATCTGATTCGAAGACCAAAATATAAATTTATTTCTTATAAACAATGTATTTTCAATCAGTTATGTAGAACACTAACATTTCCTTACAGTAAAGAACATTTTTATTTGATGAGGCTGATGATTATCTTGTGTTTGTTGTAAATACAGATTGATTCATCTGATAAAGATATTTCTGATAATAATGAAAATGATGCTTTAAGTGGAATTGAATTATTCAGCGAGTTTGATAGCAATGAAGACGATGTGATAATAAAATTAAATGACTCAATGTATACAGTGTGCAAAAGCCAAACGAAATAAACTTATTATTTCATTATTATAAATTGACATTCTTCAACGTGAAAATGCGGTTTAACACATAATTTTATTTAATTTTTACTCAATTTTTGCAATTTACTTGGAAACGATAACATTTTTGAATAGAGAATAAAGAGATCTTTCAAACGATATATCACAAGCCTAAGCTACCTATTTAAAAAATTGGGGGTTGTACCTGTCATTCAAAGGGGGTTGAAGGTAGGGTTCGCATTTTCACGGTGACGAATGTCAATTTATAATTTTAATTATAAAAACAAAGTTTCCACAAAAAAGTATTATTTGGTCTGTTTTGCAGAATCGATAGTTTACAAAGTTTAACGTTTACCGCCATATCATTGCCAGTAAGAAAGCAAAATCTATGATTAAAAAATCATGGATATCCAAATAATGTAATTCGGAGTTGCAATGAAACACTTTGAAACTCTTCAAAACTCTTTGGCAGCATAGCGACTAACTAATTTTGAAAAATTGAACAATCTCCGTTGTGAGATTGGAGTATCACTAATGGGTAATTTGTGAAAATATCCTGGAAATATCATTCGTTTTATTGGATAGGAATACAAAACTACATTTTTATTGCTTCATATTTCTTAATAAGTGTGAGCAAATCTCACAGATTACTTCAAACAATAATGAAGTACGGCAGTGATGGATAAGATAAGTTAGACAAACACTGCTCCGAAAACGTGCTGTAATTTGTCACGGAGATATTGACGAAGAAGTCATAAGAAACTCTAGTCGTCATGTAACACCTCTTAGTGTCTCGTCGATAAAATAAAGGCGAGAGGATGGTTTAAAAAACATCTCACATTGTTATGTGCTTTTCTGTCAAAGATAACGGAAGAAAAATAAAATTCAGTTTATAGTGGAAATCTTGGAAATGTAGTGCTGTAGATAAAATTAGGTTGAACCAGAAAAGTGAGGCAGCACCAAACTCTCATCAAAAAAGAAAGGAAATATGGAAAACCACAAGTGATTTGTTAATTTTTATGGTTTATAATCAGCAAAAACATCAACCAGTAGCTATGGCTGGCGTAAACAGTCAGTGCCGTCCAAGAGAATTTAACACAACTTTCATATTCTGAATTCTTTGATATATTTACTTTGACACCCCAGAAATTAGTTAAAAACCTTCTACAATGGTGGGAGGTATAATTATTATCATGGCCATTTCATGCTGTCTTTTGACACCATACCGAAGAAGCGTATATCATTCACGACCTTGTTGTAGTCAATACAGCATGTCAGGCTCTAGCATCCTATTTTTCCCAAAAAGTGTCCGGTCATTATTAGTGTTGTCCTAGCTTGCTTTTACAAATGTTGGTTTCAGGTTAGTTTTGCCCCAATACTCACCCTCTTCCAGAATGACTACAATTTTCCTTTGTAGTATTACAGGTACTTGTCTCTCCCTTTTTTTCTACTGGTGAGCGTCGTTTGATTATCCATGCTGTTACTAATTCTAGAGCTATTTTTACCACTGTCATTAAATTTCAACATTTTGTGTGATTGTGTTATGTAGTAGCAATCCGTGCGACCAATATACGACGAAATCAATTCTTGTGAAATTATTACCAATCTTGTATTGCCTTACAATAGAAGCTTTTAATTGTTTTACCGAAAAAACTGCAGAATACTTATCGTGAAAAATATAATGCTTCGTCGAGCAAAAAACCACACGGACCCGATAGAAATTAGAAACACCTCGAAAATAAATAATTTCAGAATAATAAACACCTTATGTATTGATATGATTTGAGGTTGAAAAAAATGATTCAGATAGGATTCAAAATTTTCAAATGTATCAAATTAACTATCAAATAATTTAATGTCTCCTCATTATACTGAGCTCCTGAAAAAGGTCTCAGTTTATTCAAATTTTCTCTCATATCCAGTGATCTTCCAAGTGTTGTAATCTGGATTTCTTTGGTACCATGCAGTCAGTAGGTATGTAAATGGAAGCTCCTTTTTCCATAATCCACATTTCTACTCCTTCTCCACTAGTTTGAGCTTTTTGAGGTGCCCTGTGAGGATGTAGCATGCATGAAGTCTTACTCGTGCTCACTTATTTCCTTCAATATTGTATTGGTGTTAGAGCCACAAAAGCAGACCCCAAAATATTGTTCCAGACAGTGTTGCCAACTTTTATTTTCCAAATCCACTAGCCGCAGTTCATTAAACCACCAGTAAAACACTAGACAACTTTCTGTGAGTTTTCATCGATCCACAAGAAAAGGACAATAGGAAAAATGATTTCGTGATATTGAATCCAGTTGAGTTGAATTTTATTTTGAAAATGAGAACATGAACAACAAAAATTCCTTTTTTTTCAAAATGTGCATAAGTATTTATGCATATAAAATGTCCTCAAAAGTTAATAGCAATTAACTATAAAACAACAAAAAATGAAGACGATAAACAATAAACAACATAAGAACTAAGGATAAGAAAATAACAGTAAAAATTCGAGTTAATCTTCGAAAGAACATTCACATTCCTCTAAAGCTGAAAAGTTCGAATGCGGTAAAACCAACAAGGAAACTGCAAAAGCAGCTAACTCCTTGAATCTATTAACGCCTGATATATCTTCAAAGTTTACAACTTCGTACCAGAAGACATTCGTATTTTTGGTACTATTCCAGCTCAGAAGATGAATTTGACGCCATTGCTCATCAACTTTCGCGACTTCTTCTTGGTTTTTATTGAAATATATCCTGTATTTCCACTAATTTGCACTAACAGAAAACACAAATGAATTTTTCTCTGAAACCAACAGGTTTTAGTGCAGATTCCACTAAGATGGCAACACTGGTTCCGGACCATCATACGCTACTTCCTCTTATCCTATTTAAATGTGCCTGGGAACCTCATCGCGAGGATGTTGTTCCTGCGTAATTCTCTAGGCATTTCAGAATTTATTATATAAGAATTCAGTGCTTCGATAGCTGCTTATTGATAATACTTTAAATTTTATATTTTTCTCAGTATTTCCGGTGGGACGAGTATTGGTAATAGTGTTTGGCAAGTATTTGAATGGAGAGGATAAAAGGAAATTTATATGTTTTCTCAATGTCTTAGGGAATCTCACCTGGTTGACCTATTTTTCAATTTATTAATCAATTGCTACTTCATTGGTGGGCTTTCTATAACTAAAATTATGTTTAGTTTATAAAGCCACCAGTCCCATATTAAATAAATCCTAAAGCTGAAGATGTTTATATAAATAACAAATATTTGCTTGATCAGTTAATAAATGTGTATTTTCTTTCCAGCTAATTTCCGATTCAATCTTTTTATTGAAAGAGTGAAGAAAAAAAAACGCTTTGTATGCATCAGAAGCCGTAGGTTTTTAATGAAATTTGTTGGTATAAAATCGATACAGAACATAAAAGATCGACCGCAATAACATTTATGAAAGTTGGAAACTCCGTTGGGTGAGGTAGAAGCGTTTCTTACTAGAAAGTTTAGAGCAACAAGGGACTTGGTTATTCCAGCGGGCACTGATTGGATAACAAGTAATCTCACTTAATTGAAAGAGGATTGGTTTGATCATCCCGGAATTCTACTCTCGACCTTATATACCTAGTTAGCACTTAAAACTCACTTCCAACTGACACACTCTTGTTTAATCGGTGTGGATCTTTTCCCGAATCTTAGGCTTACTCGATTGGATCAACGGGGGCTTGTCGGTAGATATTTACTTGGCCGAAGGTTAACATTTTTTATACTTTGAAGTTTCATTAGATTTCGGGAGTTCTCAATAATTATCTTATTTCCTATAGTTCTTGTAGAAATGGAAGGTTAAAATTATATTTTCAAACGGTAAGGGATTCTGTTAACTTCAGTGAGTCTATGAAGTAGTATGAGAGAGAAGAATCCCGCAGCAAGCAGCCTACTGGAAAAATATTCCATATCAAAGGCAGGAAAAAGGTGGAGCTTGGAGCACATGTAGTAATAGAGTTGGGTAGGTATTTAAGGCAAGCTGAACTTGTCCTTTACCTCTTCTATTAAACCCCAACTCGGAATTGCAGACCTAGCTGGTGACAAGCGTGGCTAAATCAACCCCTACATTTGTAAAAATATGAATTTTTTTGCCAAAAGTATGTTTGGGACAATTTGAAATTTTTAAATTGTCCAACGCTTTAAATATATGCATCAGGTCCACTTAGAGCCTAATCAGGTTATAGAACTATCTGCAAAACGGCTTTCTCAAAAGCCTAGACCTCTTGAACTGAAATATAGATAAAGGGTATCCAGAAATCATCATGTAGGTCGCAGTGTGGTGGGGTGAACCGGTTCCTTGTAAACTAATCTAATCTACATCAGAATTTAAATGTATATATGTATGTATGATAGGGTGATAGTCACTGAGACCTAAAAGATCTATTATGCCCACTTACTTCTACTTAGTTCTTGAGGAACGTCTCAGAGACTAGTAGCTTCTTTAGTCCTGTATCCCCGAGGAATTTTAGGATATCTGCAGGCTTCAACTTAGGTAACTGTCCCTCTTCTATCCAGTAGTCTCCCAGGTGTTGTGCCCTAGGATTATGGATTGCATTTCGCAAGTATGTGGATGGAGGTTTCTTCTTCCATTCCACAAAATCTAGATCTTCTCTTTTCGGGGTTCCGGCCCGCAAAAGGGTCTTTCAGTCCTCTCTTTGCTAGCAGATCTATTTCATTTCCTCCTATTCCGGTGTGTCCTGGAATCTAGTCAGGTTACTATATTGTTCTCGTCTAGTTCATTGAGTATGCTTAGGCATTCCCACACCATTTTGGAACTGATTTCACAAGAGCTCAGTGCTTTAATGGCAGCTTGACTATTCGACATTATGATAATCTTTTGCCTTCTATATCCTTTGTCAATATTGAACTACAGTTCCTTCTATTGAATTTAAATAAATGGAAGGGAGTTGTGTTCACAAGGCATTGGGACCCGTTATTCTTTTGAAATAATTGCTCAAATCTATTGGCTCATGAAGATTTTTTATAACATTGAAAAATAAAACCGTTAAATATTATTCATGTAAGTGAATGATATCCATAAAACTAGCCGAAGAGAGTTTCATCTTCTCATTTATATCAACAGTAATATTCCTTTTGAATCGTAGCATTCGATAAGGATTCGACAAGACCGTCTCATCCAGGTTTCAATTCCGCCAGCAAAGCTGAGCAGTGAAAATGTTCATGAAAATATCCGAATGACTTAGCTGGAGGAGGTTTTGCGGTTGAATGCATTAAATTTTATGAATACCGGAAGTGTCTGTAGTAATCTCAAAACTATAACAATTTTAATCTTAGTAATGCTTATGGGTTATTTTATGAGGCGACAGTTACAGATTATGAATAAAGCCACTGTTTATTGCCATACCAGTTTCGCTCGGTTCGAGATAAATTCCTTTCTTGTCTTTTCATGGTAGATTTGGTTAATGACTAGCTTTGAGTTTCAGAAGAGATTTAAATTATTTTATAGTCAGAAGCGGATTTTATAATCATATTTATATTTTTTTGGAATCAGAAAACAATATGTCACATTTTTTGGTTAAATGATAAAGATTCTGGGAAAGGAATTCGAATAACATATATAGGGTCTCCAGAAACCCCCCTGCCAAACGCAGACTGCAGATACTAAGTAGATGTGGTTTTATGCCCATCTCACCTAATTTATCTTTATCCAAAAGTTCCTCCTAATGAACCTCTCTTTGACGATAACGCTCTCTGTTTCTATATTAAAATTTGGATTATTTTATTTTCCACCAGTTCAAAACTGATATAGTAATTCACAGCCGATATACGCCTGGGTTATCCTCAATCAATATAATGCCATTTACTTCTAGCAGCAGTTGCAATATCGTCTCTATTTCGATTAACGATCTAACTATAACAATGTGACCTCACAATTTTGTACCCGATACGAGCACGTTAATAAATATGATTTTACTATATCATAAAAGCAATATGAATTGTCGTTTTGTACAGATATAGGTATGCGGATAGTATAATCATTATTAGGTGTACTATCTTGCCTCTTAACGCAATCTGTTGAACGCAGTTTACTTCATTATCGTAGATTTCGTAATTTTTGGAATCTAAGGGGTCGAATTAGTTCATTCCAACATGGAAAACGATACAAAAAATTTGGTGCAAAATTCGATTATTCTCCATACACGTGTACATGCAAAACTTTGTATTGAGAAAATGGTGGTTTTTTATTTTGACTCCGATTGAAATTTTATGCATATTTTTGGAATCTATGGGATCTAATTAGTGAATACCCACCCCTAAAATAATAAAAAAACATAGATTTTGAAAATTATACTAATTCGCGTACAGGGATGTCAGAATATTGAAAATTTATAAAAAATTTCAAGCTTTATCGAATAGAGTTGAGTAGACTACGATACGTGGATTATTTTTGGAGCTAGAGCCAAAAATACAGAGGCATGTCAAAAAGTCTGACTTTTTTAAATATACCAATTTTCGAACACTTGTAATTCATGAACCTCATGTTTATTAGTATCGAAAAATCCTCTTTTGGTAGCAAATTTTTTGCTGATTCGAATGACGCAAACTAGAATACTGTTAAGGGAGAGGTTCTCGATATATCAGAACAAATGTGGAGAGATGTCAAAAGTATAAATTTCTTTCTTAATATTCGTCCTATCGACTTTTTATACATATTTTTGGAATTTACGGGGTCGAATTAGTCTCTAAGGTAACATCTCGGCTGGTATGGGAATACGACGAAGAACTTAGAAGACTGGCGACTCGGAACAGTGTAACACTGGAGTGGGTCCCAGGACACAAAGGAATCGCTGGCAATGAAAAAGCTGACGAACTTGCAAGAGCAGGATCGTCAACACTGATGAACGGACCCGAACCATCTGTGGGCATCCCCAGATGCTCCACTAGGTCATGGTTGAAGAGGTGGGTAAGAGAACAACACAAAAAACACTGGAAGAATACGCCCAGGCAAACACATGGGAAGATATTCATAAAAGAACCATAAGAAAAAGTAGCGAAAGAACTGCTCTCAATGAGCAGGAGCAAACTACGCACCATAACGGGGCTTCTTACCGGAGACACTTTCCCACAAAGGAGCACCTGAACAAAATAGGGCTGTATAACGGAGACCTTACATGCAGAAGATACAAAAAGGACACCGAAACAGCTCTGCACATATTATGCAACTGTGAGACGCTGGACCACAGAAGGCAAAAACTATTTGGAAGACCCCAAATGACTCCAGAAGACTTCTACAACCCACCAGTAAAGAACCTGTATGAGCTAATACATGGAACCGATTGGCTGAATAGGCTGTAGTCAGATCATTAGGAGAATCCACAATAAGCCCAAGAGGCTGAGGTGGTGCCGGCGAAGGGACGGCTCCTTTAAAAAAAATTCCTTTAGTTTAAAAGACCAGTTAGTAACTTGAAGACGAGTTGAATTACTATAGAAAAGCAAATATTTTTGTGTGGGTTTGGCCTTCCCTTTATTATCTTTCCATCTATCGAATAAATCTCCGAACCAAGTATATTTTTTCAATAGTAAACGCCCATTGAATAAACGAAATTTCATCTGAACTGCGTTAAAGTAATATGTTTTTATTGCAAGTCCATTGCCTAGCACTAATTCAGCCGCTTAACAATAAATGGTGCGAAGGAAATTGAATCACAGAAGCAAAATCGGGAATAAATCCATTCCGGGGACTAACACAACAATCATTTCCAAATACGTTAATGAATCGTTCAACCGTTTCAATTAATAATACTCAATCCTTTGTCGATCGTACTTAAAATTTCTGCGTAAAAAAATACTCTAATTCTTGTGATTTATCGAGTTGGAGAGAGCGTAGCTGTAACAAAGAACTTTCGAACGGGTTCGGTTAGGTAGGGAAAGTGTGATCGGATTTGTTAAATGGCAAAAAAGGATTATAGGAGATTCTCAACTGGACTGGAAGCTTCCAAACTCCGTAATCGAGCTTATGGATGGTGGTCTTATACTCTGATCCGCTTTTATTACTTACATTTGATCTTTAATGTTTGAAATTTCCCTACTCTAGCGGATAACAATAACAGACAAAGTTTCACTCTGAAATTTGTTTCAAGTGAGGATGAAGGATTTTAAACGCTTTGCTAGTTCTGTTTTCAATCGGAAAATTCAAACTCAGTAACTACTGGAAATATGGCCTTAAAGTAGGTTGAGAACCTTCTAAAATAATTAATGGAGTTTGTATACAAATTTCATTCTACAATAGACCCAATTTTCAATATTAAGCACCAGGGAAAGTATAAAATCGAACGAACGAACGATTTGTTTTTTTGCAATGTGCGTCCTGGTACTTTAATATTTTTTTGGAGCTGAATATCCCTAAGAAAATTATCAAAAGTGCGGAAAGCATGCGCGATATTTGAACGTGACGTCACTCTTCCCTCCTTCGTGACGTCAAAGAGCCTACGACCTTGAAAGCGACACCGTTAGTTCTGTGGATTTGTAAGTTTTGCTTCCCCGTTTTATGAATTTTGACATCCCATCTAACCTCGAAATCGATATTGATGTTCTCTTTGTTACTGCTGTTGTTTGGATTATTTGTTTTTGTTTTGCTTTCGTGTTTCCAAAATGTTCGAAGAGTGCTCTGTACCATTTTACAAAAACAATATAAATTGCCATAGCAAAATATTCGTTTACGTTCCACGAGATGAAAACAGACAAAAATCATGGTTCGAAAAAGCAAAGGTTCAAAAGCCAATACCAGGAACACTGTTGTGAATATTTATGAATAAATTGAAGAAAAATACGCAGCCTTTAAAGCACTCAATTATTCATTCATTGGCGCCCAGCTGACAATTTTATATTTTATAATAGCACTCCGTACAAGAGCCTTTCACAATAATCATAAAACAATTTTATAAGATGTTTTACTATCAGCATTATAAAACATGTTTATTGAAGCTTTTCCCACTGCGCTAAAAAATATATTTGACTATTTTTAGTATTATTTTTATGAAACCATTCGACAACAGTTTTATAAAAGCTTTTTCGTAGTTCTAGATATGTATGCACTTTGGGATGACTGGCTGAAACCTATACTTAGAGACTAGTAACTCTTTTAGACCTATTTCCCCGAGGAATTCAAAGATATCCTGTAGGCTTTAGTTTAGGCAAGTGTCCCCCTTCTATCCAGTAGCCTCCTAGGACCCGCAAGTATGTGGATGGTGGTTTCTTCTTCCATATCATCGAATCTACTTTCTTCCTCCTCCACTATTTTGAGCTTTCTCAGGTGACCGTTCAAGCGACAATGTCCCGTTGGGTTCCCTATCAAAACTTGCAGTTTGACTTTTTCGTTTTTATTTGTTCACTACTAGATATTATCTATTGCTTCGCCTGTTTTTTCCAATATTATATTAAAGCTGGTACCGTAAAAGGGTTCTGGTCCCCAAAAGGGTATTTCAGTCACCTTCTTTGTTAGTTGTTCTGCTATTTAATGTCCTTCTAATTCAGTGTGTCCTGGAATCCACAGTGAGATAACGATATTGTTCTTGCTTAATTAAATGAGTACCCAAGCATTCCCAAACCATTTTGGTATCAATTACACTCAGTGCTTTGATGACTGCTTGATTATCCGACATGATGATAATCCTTTGCCATCTACATCCTTTATCGATATTGATTTGGGCACACTTTCCCATGGCGTGAATTTCTGCTTGAAAGATACTTGGGGTAAACACAATCATATCTCTTTTCAACCCCTTAATGAAAAATTGTCTCAAAATTATACTCTCCACGTAAAGTGGAACCTCAATAACAACAGAAAGACTTTCCTATTCCATTTACCACTCACCCCTTCCTGTGCTGCATCATATTCCTTTGGGTAATGAACCCCACATTAGCCAAAAAGTACAGCGTAAAATTGCGGAACTGCGGCTAAATCCCGAATAAAACTAATATTATGTAAAGCAGAATGAAACATAAGACAACTATGGTAATATGGACTAATTAAGTAGGATATTTGTATTCATAAAGTCGTGCGACTCTTTCTATTCATTACCTCGGGACCCGAGACAAATGAATTTTTGAGTACATCAGAAAGATCAAGTTTAGTTCAGGAGATAACTGAAAATATTTGAGAATTTAGACAGTGGACTATTTAAACCAACTAGTGTATTATCGAGGGCGGTTGACGTAATACAAAATATCCGGATACGCAAACTACAGATACAATATGTGATTTTGGCTGGCAAGAGACAACAAAGTGTCTCCAATATGGGTGCCGGATAAAGAAGGTTCTAAAGGAGACTTCAGGTCCGGAACCGTTTGGTGAAATCACAAAAGATTAAATAAGAAGAGAAAATCGAGAACTGGCTAGATAAGGAACACCAATTCAAATGGAGGTTGACACAAGGACTCCTCCATACCAGGAGTTTACTGAACAAGGTAGATAACTTGCCAACTTGGTTTCTGTTTTCAGCAATGAAGCACCACATCAGTTTCTTGTTGTATATTGTATCTATTAACTGAAAACAGGAAGCAATTAGAGTCAATTGGTAACAAAAAACTTTAAGTCGGCTTAACTCACGAAACTGAAAAAAGATATCCTGGATTTACTCTTATCAACTCGAAAATAAACATCATTTGGCTGTTTGGGTGACTTTTCACCTATGTATTAAACATTTTTGTAACCCTCTTGTAGAGAAGAATCCAATGCAATAATGTGTTGGGTGTTTCATTTAAAATATTAGGAGGGGTGGCCATAAGGGGCAGGGGGTTGAAGTTATAACGTCTAAATACGTATGAACAAAAAGACGTCCCTCTTTATATGATTTTTGTCGTGCTTTTTCATTTTTCCATAAAAGTGACGCCTACAGAATTATGTGGGGTGGATATTTTTTTCATTGAAATACTATGTGTAGATAGTGTAAGCTCGTCGTGAAATAGCCTGTAAAAAAGACAATCCTCGTATACCAATTTCGAATGCGAGCTCCAAAATTTACTTCACTTTGTAGGGGACGACTAAGCTGACTGAGCAGTAATTATATACAGTGTGTCAATTTTAAGAGTTACAATAGAGTGAACGAAAAAGCATTTCAAAACTGTTTTTATTTCAGCATGTATCACCATAAACCACCGCCCAATAGTAGGAAAAGGAGATTTTCCACTGCTCTACGGTTTGGAAAATTTTTCCAAGCGACTTAATACAAATAGATTTCGTTCCACATAAGCCACCTGAAGTTTGCGAACTGTCTTGCGCAGAAATCAAAGTCGGTATTGCTTATCTATATCGCCTCGTAACGACAGTTTCGTGCTATTGGCGTTACAAACGAATTGAAAGTATAAATACTGCAAGTGCCAAACATGATGGCGAGCCCGCCCCCATGCGCACAAACTCATTTTCAACATTACCCCCCTCTACAGCTCTTGCAAGACATGTAAATGCTCTGTACAGAGGCGTATCATTAGTTGTCCTCCAATTCTGTTGGCGTTTGGCATTGTCTGAATAATTTAAAGTGTCAAATGTGAGTCGTTATCAAATGTGAGAAATAAATCATCTCTCGCTACAGGTAACATTAAATAAATTTCAAAAATAACTATTTCAACAGAAATCTCTATTTTGTATTAGGCATTTCGATAAGAACCATTGAGAGAGTGGTTAAAGAGGGGGAGCAATTAATTTCTGCAAATAACGTGCAAGTAACATTTTTCACCCCAAGAAAGAAGCGGCCTAGAATAGCACCAATAACTGATATTCCCGAGTATGAGTGTTCCAATATTAGACGGATTATTTACGACTTTCATAAGACGGAAGGGTGTCGTTTTACGGTGAAAAAATTACAACACCAAATTAATGACGTTTTGGGAATCGTGGCTTCCGGAACATCTCAATTTTAAAGAAAATAGGTTTCAAATGGAGAAGGACTGAAAATGATAGAAAAATTTTAATAGAGAAAATGGACATCAGAGCATTGAGGATCAAGTATTTACAAAAAAATTAATAATATTTCAATGAACTGTAACTCTACCTATAATACTGGATAAAATATGAAAAGAAATGACAAGGAAATCATAATAGGCATGATGACTGATTTTGAAAAACTGCCCCACGATGTTTTCACATATATACTTTATCTACAATAAATGTTATTTCTCTGAGAAAAAAAGTTTATAAAGGAGAAATTTACCTTTTAAAAATGCAATTTAAATTCTGCGCCAAAACGCAAGAATACAAATGGCGTCTGTCTGTGACATCATCAATTCGTAAATACCATTTATAGTTGATCTGTGTCATTCTTAGAACATAAAACAGACTGTTTTATGTCATTGGTAAAATCGGCAAACTTCAAACACTTGACATCTTGAAGGTTAGAAGTTTATTTTGATACATAATATGCTGCAATTCTGTGTACGCAAATAGTAAAATCGTTAAACCTTAAAACCTGTAAGTATATACCAAACTTGTATCCGTTCCGATATCACGAGTCATATAGATCGTTACGATCGCTAAGATTTTTACACAGAATTGCAGCAATAATTTGAATCACACAAAGGAAATTCAAAACAGAACAGATGTTCGGACTTATCTATGGTTCGAACGAAAGACAAAATATCAAGGTCAAATTTGCGAAAGTACGACGTCACTTTCTTCTGATTTGCGTTTGAGCTAAGATGGCGGATGTTAAATTTTATGCTTATATTTTTACTAAAATATTGGTCGTCACACATGTAAAATGAAAATGGGCAATTTTTTTACAATCTCTGCATCATATATAATTATATCAAATCAATATTTTAGTGATTCTTAGTGATTGTCATCATGCCTATTATAGGTAAGTACGACACCGGCAAGGGGCGTATCGTAATCCAATAGTAATTTAGTTGGGAGAGTCTATACCTGCGCGACCGCTCGCCATCACGTTTGATGAATTTTAACGACACCAAATATTTTCATATACCAGTGTCTATTGTACGTGAAACTATCTCGAAAAGCTTCAAATAATTCCCAAATATGTTTTAGTTAAACTATACATATAATAAATACATTTTTATTATTCAAATATTGTGTTAACCTACAAAATGCGGAAACGTTACGCTACTGATTTGAAGTCGAATGTCAATTTTACCATATGGCGCTGATTTTGACAACAAATTCGCTGATACTACTGCAGGTGGGTTCTTCTTACGTGAAACGGAGTCTAATAAATCTCCTGGTGCATGAACTATAACTGTAATCAGAGTCAAGATCATAAATAGTAATAAGGTTTACTTTGCTGGACTAGTATAAATGAGAGCTTTAACCAGAGAGGAGTTGATGGAGTTTTTGATTGCTCCATTCTACTTGGTCGTTGAAAACTCAAATTTCACTGCATCAGCATGATCATTATTACCGTAAAATTTTTCCAAGCAACAAATAGCTTCGATCCTTTCACTCCCCTAATACCTAATTGAATAGTTTTCTCGTTTGAAAATAAACTTCTAGTTAAATTACGACATGAACCAGTGGAGTCGGTTAAAATTAACTGCTTTTCTTTTGAAATGAAAAAAGTACGAGCAACACAAAGCGGCGAGCGGTACAAAAAGTCTAACAGATCCCTTTTATTCAAAAGCCTACGCATTAATTCGTATTTTCCATACCACTAATCAAGTAAATCATGCAAATCGGCTTCATTTAATTACTTTTCATGTATTGTACTACCACGAAAGAGCCGGTTTTTACCCGGAAGAAACTACCACGAACGGAAGCACTCCATAAAATAAAGTTTTTCCGATTCGTTGTAAAAGGACACACAGAATCGGTCAATGAATTAGCGCGGCATTGTTTCGTTTTGTCATTTTTATGACGGTTAATTGATGCTACTAAAATATTTTTCCTGTTCGACACAACTGAATACGGCTTTGTCGGCGTTATGGTGATTTATTGGATCGGGTTGTGTTTTGAAATAGTACGATCACATCGGGAAAATCCTTGATTGTTTTCTTTTCTCATTTATTTGCCAAATAAGTACCGCAACCTTACATTGGAACATAGTAAGGAGACTGAGAAGGGAATTTATTAATAAAAATGAGGATCAATATTATGTTTACTTTTTTTCAAAATCATGGGAGATAATAAATCGTCTGTATACCCACTGGTGAAACCCGTTAACTACAAAAGTTGCCAAAAATGTATGTTCCTTGTGCTGTATTTACTATTCTTTTTGTTGATTTATTGGAGAATTAAACCACAATATTTTTTTCCGTCTACCTTAGCGGAAAACCATTGATATTAACACCAAAAATAGGGCATTAAACTCGTTCGTGCATCTAATAGTCTTGGGCTGCTAGAGTTCATATAATAGTCTTTTTGGTGTGCGTCATTGATTGTTAATGTCCTTCTAACACATTACGTTGGAAGAAATGGAAAAAAGGCAGGTCTGTGATTAATCCTTATCAAAATATCACAATAATGAACTGTTTAAACGTATTACAAACGTTAACCCTAATCTTTGACAGAAAAATTTGATTGGTTGATGTTTAGTTTACGTGCAAGCGCGACCTATCAATCGGGCGAATTTATATCGTTTAACATAGGATGTAGACGTTCCCTTCGTAGCGGCAATGTGTCTTACGTCTTTTTCTAATGTCCCACTGACAGTTCTCGTCAGGTCTGTACTTTGTTGTTTACGATCAATTATTATTTATGAAAAGTGAATATTAATCTGATTGTTAGCATTTTATTTATTTAAATAATACAAAAATATGCCTAGATACACGGAAAAAGAGCAGCATCTTATTTTGAAAGTTATCAAATAATTTCAATTAGAAAAAGAAGCTGGTAAACCATTGATACCTTTAACTTCAGTGCACCAAGTAAGTATTTTTTATATAACAATAAGTGAAATTAATATAAATCAAGTTAATCCTATTTCATTAGTATTGTTTAAATATTTTATTTTTATCTATTGTGTTTCAGATGCATTGGGAATATCCACTGTAGCAAATTTGGCAAAAAATGGCATTCATAGTGATTCACAGCATACCACTAAAATGAGTAAGTCTGTCAAAATGTCGAAGGGTCCCACAATCCGAGAGAAACACGAGCATGCCATTAGGACGAGTATATACAAAATATTTAGTGAAGGTATGTAGAAAAATGTTTTCTATGCATCTGACATTTTTAATTAGTCCGATGAGTGAACCATTTTTACACACTTTTATTTAACTCCACTTCTCTGATTGTGTAGATCAAATCTTGCATAACATAAAACTTTAGAATAAAATAGGGTCCCATACGGTGCAGGCTTAATTGAAATTCTTTTGCAGGACTATATTTACTAATGTGAAATTATTTTAATATGTAAATTGAATATACAATTTGTTTTATTTTGCAGTGTTTTCATATCCCATGTATTATTAATTTCATAGCATTTTCGAATTTAGCTGAATACGATCCTGATCATTTTATTCATCAAATTTAAGGTTAGCTAAATGTCAAAATAGCAAATAAAATGAATGACATGCCCAAAATCCGGATATACGTCACAAACTATGACGCACACCAAGAAGGCTATTATATGAACTCTAGAGCTGCCCTTGTGACACAATATACTATTGTAGTTTTATTTCAGCGTTTCGGTAGCGTTTGTTGAATACTCAGTTCACAGTGCTACCTGCGAAACCCTAAGTGATAGCATAATAGGACCCTCAAAAGAAATTTATACGGATATTGGGACGGACGAAAAAAAGCCCCCCTCAGCTTCGGAAATCCAGAGATTCTGGGGAAGCAACTTTTTTATTATTTGGTCTATCGAAATAAAACAAAAACCATTCGATTCGTAAAAATCTCACTAGTCTGTAAAATCGAAAAAAGGGGAGGTCAACCTCAAAAAATATACAAGTAGGTGAAACACTAAATTTTCTTCCTCGATCCAAAATTTTTTTTGGAGTACACAACCCGCCAATGTATCAAATCAGGACGAAAATATTCGGAGAATCCTTCTCATTTAGGGTGCCTATAGTGCAACATAGTATATTATGTAATGAGCACAAAATGATGCTCATTTTGTTGCGAGTTACATACTATACTTTTTCTATCATAACATATCGTTCACGTTTAATACATGCATACATTGCAAAAACTTTGAAAGAAATGAACTGATAATATTTCATTACTCCGAATTCACCGCTAATGGGCTTTCTATCAGAATTAAAATATAAATTGAAGAAATATGTAAATATTTTTTTTTAATGATATTTCTGATAGTTTTAATAGTTTTTATAAAAAACAACTATGAAATTACTCGTTACCTACTATAACTTTGACTGAAACAAGCCGTAGTCGTCGTGACCTAACACGAAATATTCCATTACGCATTTGTTGCTTAGCAACCAATGAAAAAATGAAATTCTCTACAAAATGTGCTTGTTTATGATTGAAGTTACGGTTATAAAATGAACATTTTTCGAGTTTGTCGTAGAAAAAAAATGTTTGACAATTGAACCCCCCAAGAGTGACAAATTCTCGACCGCATCGTGCAAGACTTCCACGGTATCCCGCATTTGGAACTACCCCCTCGATCGCCTGACCTCAATCCCATCGAGCATGTTTGGGACCAGCTACAAAGAGCCTTGAATCACCCCCACAGTCTCCAAGAACTTTTACAGCATTTGTTTCAACTTTGGAGATAAATCGGTGACTACTTCAACGACCTTACGAAAAACTCTCACATACTTACATTCAATCTGTAGCATACGAGGATATATTGAAAATGTCTTAGCCCACAATAGAACCAAACAAAATTTCAATGTCAAAATATTTTATTACCCAACATATTCTCCTCTTAATTGGATATATTTATTACCGCGAACCTGCGACGTCTATAGACCTTTCAAAAAAAATGTTTCTTCTTGCTCTGCAAACCAGACCTCCACAGCCTTTATTACCTCCTCGTTGGAAGAAAATTTACGATCTTTTAAACTTTTTTTCAATTGAGAGAAGAGGTGATAATCGGACGGAGCCAAATCTGGTGAATAAAGGGGGTGTTCTAGTAATTCAAACCCTAAATCACGAATTTTTTGCATGGCAACATGAGATTTGTGTGCAGGGGCGTTGTCCTGCAAAAACAAAACACCATTGGATAGCTTTCCGCGTCTTTTCTCTTTAATTTTTTCCCATAGAGTGGTCAGTAATCTCGAATAGTAATCTCCAGTTATTTTTCTACACTTATCCAAAAAATCAATCATGATTACTCCATGGCAATCCCAAAAAACTGAAGCAAGAACTTTTCCAGCAGATTTTTGGACACGAAACTTCTTAGGTCTTGGAGATCCAGAGTGTCGCCACTCCATCGATTGTTGCTTTGTTTCTGGATCGTAGAAATGTACCCAAGTCTCATCCATAGTAACAATTCGGTTTAAGAAGTCTACATCGTTTTCTAATCGAGCACAGATCGAACAGGATGCTTCTATCCTTGCACGCTTTTGGTCAACATTCAAACATTTGGGGATCCATTTTGCAGCAATTTTTCTCATGTCCAAATTGACGTGAACTATATGATGAACGAGTTCGTATGAAATATTCAGTTCTTCAGATATCCGTTTCAGCCTGCATCGATATTTTCGGGGACTGACACAGAAACTGGCCTTCCCGATCGGTCATCATCTTCAATGGAAAATTTACCTCTTTTGAAGCTTGCAGTCCAATTTTTTACGGTCGCTTACGAAGGACATTGATCACCAAGGGTGTTAAGCATATCTTCGTAAATCTGCTTACCTCTTAACCCTTTCAAATACAGGTACTTGATGATGGCTCGATACTCCAATTTTTCGATTTTCAAAATTTCGGTGAAATAATAAGTTGTTGTTAGTTGCTATGGTAACGCAATATTTTGTTTATGCATGGAACTGGTCTAGGTCAACTAGATATCAATACTTCCTCGTATTAACACTTGGTGACAAAAAATTGGTAATTTGATAACTTTCTTAAGTTTTAAGAAGTGGTTTATTCGAAAACCCAGCGATATAAAAACAAAAAAATGAACTCTGTATTCCAAACATACTCCTCGTACGAAAAACAACACATTTACCAATGTTTAGGATTAATTAAATTACCAAAGAATTTATTTTATTGGTGTTCTTCCTTAATACCGTCATTTTTATTGCTGATTATTGATGTTTCCAAAATATTTTTCCTGCTCGGCACACGAACTACCCATTTCGATAATAATAAATGGTTAAATTATACGACCAACGCCGATGTGGGTAATTTATTGTTTTGCTACTAGAAGTTTATTTATGGGAAAAACGCTCCGTTTTAATATACGATAAAAATTTCCTATAATTTTCCAAGCTGCAGCTGGTAAAACATGATTCAGTTTGAATAAATACAGTAAAACTGCGAATTTAAATGTACGTCGTTAATCAAGAGAAACGGTTACAATGCTGGAATATATATATTATGCGCAGAAAAAAAAATTCTAACTTGATTGATCGGTTTCGGTTGGAAAACGGGATTAAAAGTACCGTAGTGAATGGTAATACTTTTACGTCGGACGTCTCGTTTCGAATATGTGAAAGTATATAAACAAAAAGAAGGAAGAAAACATGTGGTACCGTCTAGAAATGTCGTAGAACAGTCTAGAAGTGTCTGGATAACGTGAAAAGTGAAAAAAGTGGGACAGTTGACGTTAGTTTCGGAAAAAAAGACGTGATGGTAGTTAAAGAAATAAAACGTAGAGACAGATGGCGACTTTATTAATAAATTCACAGTTTCTTTCGCAAAACGCGCCCAATTATGCTTTAGACACAAAGTACGGCCAACGATACTTGACTGGAGCTAAAAGTCCGCAGTCAAAAATTTGATAAGAGCCAACAGGAATTCGAGATCGATATTAAAATATTGTTTCATCTGACCTATCCCCAGGCATTCGTTGATGCAGTATACTTTGGCAAGTTTATCTGAAGCCGTGAAAGGAATGCAGTCAAAAACATTCTATATTGCCACGTTTAACTATGAAAAAGCTAAAGTGCTAAGTATGTAGTGATAATAATTCGATATTGGACTTTTTATTATTAACAATATTAACAATATGATCAAACGTTAATTCTTTAATGTGCGTGTTTCCTTGGATTTTATCTATTAACAATATTTTTTCAATTTATGAATATTAAAAGATGAACACTTTTCCAAATTTGTTATGGGCTTCTTCAAGTTCTGGCAGCGTTGTGCGAAAACCATAATTTTCACGCCCTCCGAACTAACTCAATTGGTGAAATTTATCGAAAGGTTTTCGTTGCTTAGCGACCAGCCTATTGGCAAGCGCGTGCGTGTGTTCTTCCCTCTCCCTTTGTCAATTGACTGACATTGATTATCCGGTGATGTTGGTATTGTGAGTGTCAGATTTTGAACTATTTCGTATCCATATTGAATTAAAGTACGATTCTTAACATTATTTGTTTTTAACAAATACCGTGTTTCGAACATAGAGATAGGTACTACAGATAGAGGCAACAAGCCAGCTCGGAACCCGTCAGCATGTAAGAGAGAGATAGAAAGTCGGAGGTTTAGGCTGTCTTTCTCTAATAACGCGCATGCTATATACACAGACAAAAACAGAAAAACCTCTGATCGTCTTTCTTACACAGTCGTACACGTCCCACTTACACAGCGGCCTATAACTTATTACCTCTATCTGTAGTATCTCTATGGTTTTGAAAAATACCTTACCTTTAAAACAAACCAAAAATCAGTTTCTATATATAATTATTATATAATAATAATTATTATTTTCAATATTTTTATAAATTAGGTACCGTACGCCATTGGCACGTTTATGACAGATATCCGCCATGTTTCCTCGCCCCTTACCGATGCCGCGTAGCTTCAGATAAACTTGCCAAACTATACAAGAAGTGGAAATGCAGCAAGCTCTCCAGCTATAAGACCACAAAAGGTTACGTCAAAACTGTTACAGTTTATGTGCTGTCAAACGTCACTTATGTTTTTTCGTTAAAGTGTTTGGGCTAATTACACTAATCAACTGTTAGCCTATGGAAATGGACAGTACAAGAACAGTTTATGTTTTTTTTTAATACAAAAAGCTATGGATTATAAAGAAGCTTTTGTGTTGAAAAAATGCAAAAGTGACTGGGACCAAAAATCCTTCCAGCATGATGGAGGAATTTTTAATGATTCTATCACAGTAAAATAAGGCCCTTGAAGTTTTTGTAGGTTTGTTTAAAACTACGGTTTATTTATTGTGATTTTCACAAAACTGAGCAATTTAAAATGATTTTCTCCACATTTTATCAATAATCGTTTGGTATTTAATTCGGGAATTAATATTGACATTTAGAGCGAGCAGATCAAGGAATTAACCATCACTGATTCTAATTTCATGCAATAAATACTTTCACGAACAAGAAAATCTCACAGAACAAGCTTAAATCTACCGCATTAAATCAACCTAAAAGTTTAATTTTACAACATGATCTGTTTACTTTTTAGAAAGAATTGTTCTTTAAGCCGTCGAGTGCCTTTAAAAATATCTCTCCCTTTTGCCATGTATTTGGAATTATCTCCGAAAATCCCCTATCACTTCCTATCTCCATAGCACTGTTCGAGAACAAGTAAGGATGAAGTGATCAAGGTCTCTGGGGTAACGTAAAGCTTTCTCATAACAGGAATATTGAACACGATCAACGTGTTTTTAAATATATCGGGAGAAGAGAAAAAAAAACTGACAAATTTATGATAGCATCTTTCGCAAGATGAGATAGAAACAATGGGTAAATATTTTTTGAATATTTTATGAAAATATTATACTTGGTAACGGTTTATTTGGGTTTCGGGTGAAATATAACTATATAAAAACATATTTTTCGTGTTCGGGGAGAAATCTGTGCAAGATAACTCTGTAGCGTTAAAATTTATTGGTATATATAAAAGATACTGGTTTGCGGCATAACAAAATAACCCAATAAATTTAAACAGTTTTTTTCCTAAAAAAAAAGTGTGCCAAAGAGTAATTTGGAAGAATAAGTAGTGACGGATTCAAACATTCAACATTATTACACAATTGGATTATTAATATTTCGTAAAAAAAGTGGAATAATGAATTATATCAAAAGGGGGTAAAACAAACTACTCAATGCAATTTACTTACAGCTGCGGTTTCATTAAATACACTGTTTACTGTGAGTACTGAGCTACTGTTAATAGACTACTTCGATCGTTTTCCCCACAAAGAAGGTTAATTCCAATTTTTTCTTGTATCGACAATACGATGATGTATTGATATCTAGTTAGCCTAGACCAGTTCCATGCATAAACAAAATAATATTGCGTTACCATGGCAACGAACAATAACTTATTAGAAGTGTCAGTGTGAAGTTTGACGGCAAAAAAGTAAACCGTGAAAAATTGGACTGCAAGCTTCAAAAGACGTAAACTTTCCATTGAAAATGATGACCGTTCGGGTCAGTCCCCGAAAATTTCGATGCAGTTCATGACATGATTTTATCAGACCGTCGAATTGGGCTAAAACGGATATCTGAAGCACTGAATATTTCATACGAACGCGTTCATTATATAGTTCACGTCAATTTGGACATGAGAAAAATTGCTGCAAAATGGATCCCCAAATGTTTGAATGTTGCCCAAAAGCGTGCAAGGATAGAAGCATCGCGTTCGATCTGTGCTCGATTAGAGAACGATGTAGACTTTTTAAACCGAATTGTTACTATGGATGAGACTTGGGTACATTTCTACGATCCAGAAACAAAGCAACAATCGATGGAATGGCGACACTCTGGATCTCCAAGACCTAAGAAGTTTCGTGTCCAAAAATCTGCTGGAAAAGTTCTTGCTTCAGTTTTTTGGGATTGCCATGGAGTAATCATGATTGATTTTTTGGATAAGTGTAGAAAAATAACTGGAGACTACTATTCGAGATTACTGACCACTCTACGGGAAAAAATTAAAGAGAAAAGACGCGGAAAGCTATTCAAAGGTGTTTTGTTTCTGCAGGACAACGCCCCTGCACACAAATCTCATGTTGCCATGCAAAAAATTCGTGATTTAGGGTTTGAATTACTAGAACACCCCCTTTATTCACCAGATTTGGCTCCGTCCGATTATCACCTCTTCCCTCAATTGAAAAAAGTTTAAAAGATCGTAAATTTTCTTCCAACAAGGAGGTAATAAAAGCTGTGGAGGTCTGGTTTGCAGAGCAAGAAGAAAATTTTTTTTTGGAAGGTCTAGAGACGTTGCAGGTTCGCTGTAATAAATGTATCCAATTAAGAGTAGAATATGTTGGGTAATAAAATATTTTTACATTGAAATTTTGTTTGGTTCTATAGGTGGCTAAGAATTTTTCAATATTTCCTCGTATTTTAACCATTTTGCTTTACAGAAATTATTATTATTTTAATGGCAAGTTCAATAGAATTATTATGACATTTGCATAAACTAACAGTTGCACAGGAACTAATTTCAAAGAAGAAACATTGCAATTAATATTTTTAAAACATGGATTATTGAAAAAGACGTACGCTACTGACACAAATTCAATATTCATAAAGGCAACCACTCAACTAATTGTCTTTTACTGACCACCAAAATTTGGAATTCATAAAACGCAAATTAGCGTGTATGCATCAGGAACATTCAAAAAAACAATTTTTGACGACAGATATCTCAGATAGGTACCTGTGAAGTTACACTATTCAAAATTTTTCTTTAGGTGTTTCAAGGGATGTTCTTTACAGTGTGGTTTGGGGTCTACTAAAAATGTACGCCATTGACATATATCAATTTTACATAATTAAAAATAGTCCCTTAAATGGGACACGGAAGATTTACAAGAAATCTGTGAGCCGCAAGCAGCTTCATCAGAAAAAATTTCATTATCAATTTGTTCAAACTAGAAAATAATTTTTTTTACTATCACTATCGAAAGTCGTTTTTTGTGCCTTCAAAACAAACGCAAAGTTGATTTTTTCTGCGAGCTGTCATAATTTGACATTATTGGCGCTCTTAAGCAGAAAGTAACTTTGAAGCACGAGTAATTTTCCACGAGCTGTTATAATTTGACATTATTGACTTTGGCGCACGCCTAATTTTATTTATACATAAAAAAGAGCTAGTAGTTAATTTTGGTGTGATAGTAGAAAAAATCTTGTGCGTATTTAAAGCAGAAAGTCTTTTGGTAGTTTCGAAAGATTGCCGCGATCCGCTAACGCGTCGCGCGGCAACTTTCTGTCTCGACTACCAAAGTACTACTTTCTGCTCTTGATACACAAATAGCTATTATGTATTCAGTTAATAATGGCTATTTCGCTAGACTGTAGATCGGGCATTTCTTATTGGAATCGCTTACAAAGTATTTATACCTGAAGCACTTTGGTTTTTATCCCGGTTGTTTTTCAAGTTTATGCCATTGCTTTGTTATTTTCTCAAATTAACCTGATGCTTATATGTTTTAAATTCAGTTATAAGAGACAGGTTTGTATTATTTTTCTACACACATGACATTGAAAGCGCCGAGTTAACTGGTGAACAACTTTTTCAGCTCCCCACCCAAAAATACAAACATACGACACTGATACGGGATTTGAGATCAGTGAAAAGCTACATAAATTACTTAAAACTACGCTCTATTAGTGACGGTCTCTGTACCCTAAGGAAGCACATGCATACAATCGTCGAATAAAGGGAGGAACTTATCTGTCGGTTGTGCATGGAACAGGAGGAAACAACCTCCCACATTATCCTCGATTGTGAAGCATTATCTCATTGGAGATATAGAATCCTAGGACTAGAGCTTTCAGGGGAAGATTTCTCCAAATAGAACCTAGTGAAAAGACTGTTGAGTCTGATAAGGGCCATTGGTCTCTTCACCTAAACGGCACCACCAAGAGCACAAAAAGCCTTACGGCTGAGGTGCCGAGGACTCTAAGACTCTGACTGATGATGCCAAACAAATCAATCAATCAGCCACTCTATAAGCTTTATGAATAAGGTTTTGCTACTAAGAGGGCTAAGAATTGTTAATATAAAAAGTGAAAAACAAAAGACTAAACTGGCTTAATTGATAGATACCTACTATACTTTTTCATTGTATTCGAGTTCGACTATCCTACAATACTAGACTTCTCCTAAGCTAACTGGGTTGCCCTTGTATTGATTCCGATTCACTCCAAAATTCAGGATAACCAAGTAGTGAAACAGCTTTCTAGGAAAAAGGTCAGTTTCAGTTTATAGCTCCAGGCCTCGACCTCGATCTGGTTGAGAGAGCAAGGACTTACTGTGATGAGATATTGGACTTAAATCGAGTCAAACCTCGAAGAAGAAGTCTAGATAAACATGGACAGGGAAGAGATCAGGTCTGTAACTGGAATCCACTGCAGGCTAAGCTATCATCTGTGAAGAATAGAACTGGTAGGAAACAGCTAGAAGAACGTAGATCGTTGGAAGACTGTGCTGATGTGTGGCTGCCAAATGAGTCAGACTACAGACTTTGCATATTTTCCAAATCTTCACTACAGTTAATAACCTATAATTTAACTATAAGAATAAATTCTAACCCAAATAATGAACAAGCCATTACAGTAGTAATCAATAGCTCAGATCGATATAATTTTTCCACTGTCTCGTTGAATATTCATATGTAACAGTATAATGCAGTTACTTTATTCAAAATCGCATCAATTGTAATCTAATTGCTATTAGGCCCATGGAATATCATTTATAGCTTTGAAGGCGTTGAATCTAGAATAGCTCTAATTAGGTTTCGACTAATTTGACGAGACCTTTAATGTTATTAGTTGTATTTGTGTAAGTATAAGTTAAATTATGATTGTGCGTATGAAAAAAAAAATGTTTTAATTCAAGCGTTAAGAAAATGTGTGAATAGAATTTTGAAAACACTTACTCTATCGATTGCAACAAACCGTATCTCAAATTTGTTAATGTTCATAAAATAAAGATTGATTGAAAAAAAATATAGGAAGTTCAAAAACACCAAGTATTTAAGAAGTATTTCCTCTATATTTCCACGTATTATCTCCTTGATTATGTCATTCTGATTATCCTTGCAGCTTAAATAAAAAAAAATTGAATTGTTCATTCATTTTTAAATCCACTTTAAACATAAGGAAGACTTGGAGATACCAGGATACATAGCAGCGAGTCTTCTGGTGCTAACCTCAGGGTTATTTTCAATTTCAATCAAAATATCGTCTTCGTATTCCATTGTCACATCAGGTCGTCTACCAGTTTCAGTATTTTTAGGTGCTACTGAGCCACTTTTTCTTAATCTTTGGTGTACGGCTACAAATGTTGCGCGAGCAGGATGCCTTCTGTTTGGAAATTTTTCCGCATATCTTCTCTATGCTGCACGAGCGTTACATTGTACTTCCCCATAAACTAAATGCATATCAGCATATTCTTCATTGGAAAAATAAACCATTTTGATCAAATTAACTTTTATTTTTTACCTTTCACACACAATAACAATAATAACTGTTTAGAATCAAAATAATTTGACACATTTTCAGGGTTTGTTGATATTACAGATACAATTTTATAATCCAACATGATTTTATGTAAGAAACACAAAAAGTTTAAATTTATTTTTCTCGAAAACGGTTCATGATATCAATTTGAAAGAAGAGAACATTTTTTATGGAAATTATCTTGAATTTTCCGAATTTGGTGTCGGATACATAAAAAACTTGAAAATAAAATTTTTTTTATCAAAAATACCTGTTGGTTGCCCCGACTGACACGCTTGTGATGGATCTGAAAAAAATTTATTTACAGCGAACGACTGGTTTGTAACTGTTTATTGATTATACCAAGTTTGAATATTTTAAGTAACGGTATTTTTGAATAATTTGAAGAAAACTCACGTGAGGACGTCTTCTTCAAAGGGCTATAGCTCCCTTAGGAAGCATTTTCGGATTAAGGTAATTTGAGCTAAATCGACTACAAAATCACCTCTAGTAACTGTAGTTTCCGTTTGGCAGGAGAGTTTTTGGACAATCTGTAGATATTATTCGATAGCACTATTACGAAACGCAATTTTCCAATGTGACGAAAAACAGGAAGTACGACGTTTATAAAGAGATAAATTCATAAATATAAAATACAAATCTTGCTTAGAAGAAGCCGTATATCAAAGAATACTATGAATTCGCCACTTTTCTCATGTTGAATTCTGAACTCAGATTTTCATATCCTGTGATATTTCTTCATATTTATATATCTCATAAACTCGTTCATGATGTAAAGCAAGAGATATTTCTTGCTATATTTGCTGATCTATTTCTCTTAGGCCAGTCAAAACACCCAAACTACATACGCATTATCATAATAAAGACTACCGTTTTTGCAAAACGTGGAAAATTATGAAAATCAACTGAGAGGTTGAGATATTTATATTTTCTAAAAAAATGTTGTTCCCAAAGTGCTTTCTACGCACTGGAAAGACAAGCTCCACTCTGTATTACCGCCTGTATTAATGAAAACATCAGGGGAGGGTATACCGAACAAAAAGTTATAATCACCACCAGGCTCTGCTCAGGGCTATCAGCAATACAACACTAAGTCTAGACTAGTGAAAAATTATTAAAAAAATCCCTTAATAGGCAGGCAAACTAATGAATAAATGACTGTAATTCCAACTTGGAATGTCGATGACATTGCCTCAAAAATAAGCAGGGACTTTTAACAAAATAATATTTATTAACAGAGTTTATCTCGTAAATATTGTCTGCAATGTATAAGTTGAAATTATTTAAATTTGTCTTGAAACCTATGAGTTTCATTTTTATGATGGCTTTGTCAGGTTTATACAGCCTCATAGAGTGGCCTATTTAACTGACGAGGATCAACTCGCCTGGCTGATCTCCCGTAACCCACCTTTATTAAAATAAAATAATATTTCTTCCAGGCTTTACGCAGTCTTCATTTTAAAAATAAAAAGTAGCATTGACTGTTCAAACTACACAATTTACATGCATCTCTGTTCAAGTGAACAGTTTCTTGATGTACAGTCTACAGGGTGGTGTGCCGAAAACGAAGCAGTTGAAGATACATTCAAGTCAATTATTTCAGGGAGGGCGTTTTTTCATTATATCCTCAACTGACGTACATCCTTCTCCACCCCACTGTCACTATTACCGATAAAATTTAAAGAGGGAAAGTAGTAGGTGGAAAAATAACTTAAAAAGGAATTTGACTGTGCGACAGTCGATCTTAATGTCAAATTTGACACAATTACCTAAAAATTAACTTACTACGCCTATGACACCCGATAAAAAGCTTCTCCTATAGGTTGGTTCATAGCAGAAAAGTATTACAATAATTATTAGACTAAACAAATTATAGCTCCACTCGGAGGAGCGTTAGACTCAACTAAAATACAATAATTTATTACCCAACATATTCTCCTCTTAATTGGATATATTTATTACAGCGAACCTGCGACGTCTCTAGACCTTTCAAAAAAAATGTTTCTTCTTGCTCTGCAAACCAGACCTCCACAGCTTTTATTACCTCTTCGTTGGTAGGAAAGAGATGATAGTCGGACGGAGCCAAATCTGGTGAATAAGGGGGGTGTTCTAGTAATTCAAACCCCAAATCACGAATTTTTGGCATAGCAACATGAGATTTGTGTGCAGGGGCGTTGTACTGCAAAAACAAAACACCTTTGGATAGCTTTCCGCGTCTTTTCTCTTTAACTTTTTCCCGTAGAGTGGTCAGTAATGTCGAATAGTAATTTCCAGTTATTGTTCTACCCTTATCCAAAAAATCAATCATGATTACTCCATGGCAATCCCAAAAAACTGAAGCAAGAACTTTTCCAGCAGATTTTTGGACACGAAACTTCTTAGGTCTTGGAGAACCAGAGTGTCGCCATTCCATCGATTGTTGCTTTCTTTCTGGATCGTAGAAATGTACCCAAGTCTCATCCATAGTAACAATTCGATTTAAGAAGTCTACATCGTTTTCAAATCTCCAAATTGACGTGAACTAAATGATGAACGCGTTCGTATGAAATATTCAGTGCTTCAGATATCCGTTTTAGCCAAATTCGACGGACTGATAAAATCATGTCATGAACTACATCGAAATTATCGGGAACTGACACAGAAACTGGCCTTCCCGATTCGTCATCATCTTCAATGGAAAATTTAACTCTTTTGAAGCTTGCAGTCCAATTTTTCACGGTCGCTTACGAAGTACGTTGATCACCAAGGGTATTAAGCATATCTTCGTGAATCTGCTTACCTCTTAACCCTTTTAAATACAGGTACTTGATGATGGCTCGATACTCCAATTTTTCGATTTTCACAATTTCGGTGGATATCTTTTTTTCTTTTAATTTATTGCGTAACTCTGGTTTACTTTTTTGACGTCAAACTTCACACTGACACTTCTAAGGCCACCCTGTTTGGGATTTTCCATACATAAAAATATTTTATGAAGCAATCAAGTTTATGGATATAGACTTTTATTTTATGGATCTGCTCTGCGAATAGATATTTATAGCACTTTACCGTTAATAAATTGTTCGTTTTTTTTGCAATCAAGATTACTTCTAATCCAGCGATTTTCATACAACTTCTTTTCATAATATAGGAAGATATAAAGCCTCACCAGAAGTTCAGACTTTCAAGAAGATCATTAATAATACCTTGCTTTATAAAACTTTATAAATAATTGTCTACCTTAAATTAGTTTCAAGAACAGGGAATTATAATTCAATAGAACGAGCTCTCAAGAGTCACTCAGGATATTCATTATTAAGATACAGAAAAACTATTATTAGAAGAAATAAAGGAATTATAACGAACTTTAGGAAAACCATTTAATAGATACAAACAATTTCAGGAACTGCTGCTTTCAGACTCGTACGACGACTTTCCCTTTATTTTAATGATGTTTAGTTCTATTGACGACATTGATGACCGATCAGAGCAAGGCAAATCTACAGGGTGTCCACAAACTCTCCTACCAAACGGAAACTACAGTTACTAGAGGTAATTTTAAGTCGATTTAGCTCAAATTACCTCAATCCGAAAATGCTTCCTAAGGGAGCTACAGCCCTTTGAAGAAGACGTCCTCTTACGAGTTTTCTTCAAATTATTCAAAAAGACCGTTACTTAAAATAATCAAACTTGGTATAATCAATAAACAGTTACAAACCAGTCGTTCGCTGTAAATAAATTTTTTCCAGATCCATGACAAGCGTCAGTCGGGGGGACCAACAGGTATTTTTATTTAAAAAAAATTATTTTCAAGTTTTTTATGTATCCGACACCGAACTTGGAAAATTCAAGATAATTTTCATAAAAAATGTACTCTCCTTCCAAATCGATATCATGAACCGTTTTCGAGAAAAATAAATTTAAACTTTTTCTGTTTCTTACATAAAATCATGTTGGATTATAAAATTGTATCTGTAATATCAAGTTGGCTTTGAAAAATCAACAAATTGTACAGATACTGGTAACAAAAGTCGTAAGTATTAAGTTGCTTACATTGTTTTGGAAATTTTGAATTAATTTTATTTCTCTATGAATAATATTCCATATGGAAGACTTCGAAATGCCAGGATACATAGCAGCGAGTCTTCTGGTGCCAACCTCAGGATTATTTTCGATTTCAATCAAAATATCGTCTTCGTATTTCATTGTCACATCAGGTCGTCTACCAGTTCCAGTATTTTTAGGTACTAATGAGCCACTTTCTCTTAATCTTTGGTGTACGGCTACAAATGTTGCGCGAGCAGGATGCCTTCTGTTTGGAAATTTTCCCGCATATCTTCGCTCTGCTCCACGAGCGTTACATTTTACTTCCCCATAAACTAAATGCATATCAGCATAATCTTCATTCGAAAAACAAACCATACAACAAATTCATATGAGGACGTCTTCTTCAAAGGGTTGTAGCTCCCTTAGGAAGCATTTTTAGATTAAGGTAATTTGAGCTAAATCGACTTTAAATCACCTCCAGTAACTGTAGTTTTCGTTTGGCAGGAGAGTTTCTGGACACCCTGTCTAACAATATTTCGTCCGCTTTTAAATGGAGGGTACCACTGATATGCACACTTTCTTAATACATCCGATTCACCCTGAGTATTTTGAAACGTTTTCAGTGCCTCGACACACAACATTCTATTTGTAATTTTAAATTAAAGACACATTCTTTGCTCGATAGTTTTATTCATTGTAGAATATACTCGAGATGAACTGAGAAAATGGAGCTTTATAAATTAACTAGATAACAAATGGAGTTAGTATCACGTACAACTCATCGCAAGGATTAATTTTTACAATATAGTCAAGAAGGCTTCTGAAATGTATGTTTTGAGACGGAATTCTCCAACCCTTTGGACATTTTCTTCCAAATATATCGTCATTTGTACCAATTCCCTTTTTCCAAATGCTCTACACTATTTTTACTGATTATCCAATCTTCCAAGACATACACGACATCTATCAAACTGCTTCAGCTCGAGCTGTTTCAATTGACTCCCCTCTCCCCTTGAACTTCCACGTAAATCACCACGTGAAAGAAGCAACCTCTTCCATCACAACAGCAAACACGATCCAGCCCACGAATTCCATCAAACTTGGATTCAAAAAGTCAATCGAAGAATCCTGGCAAACTTTTTCACAGATTTACCCAGAGAAATCAACTATTATTAGAACGCATAAATCATTAAAAAATTGATTAAATATGAAGAAACAATTCTGATAAATTCATAGGACAATTGAACAGTGTCAGTTCTAAAGTTGCGCCATATCGACTACGTATCATTTTTAAATAGATGCTTCCAATAAATCATCCAAGAAAAATTTTCGTACTCTACTTCTTACAGTCATTTTCTTATATGACGCTACCTATGATTTGTGTTCTCTTGTATGGTTTTTAATATGCCAAGACGAAAAAGCGCTTGAACATTTCACACGACTGCTATAATATATAACATTTATATTAGCTAAGTTTGTGAATGGAATAAATTCATCTTTTAGTACACCGGTTAGACAGTAGCGTGAATGTTTAATAAAAGTTTGTTATCCACGTCTTTAAATTTCTTATTTCACAAGAAAATAAAGTGACGGAGTTCTAAAGCCAATTCCTCAGTAATTCAGGTATTAGCCATAAGACGAAGGATGTAAAATATAATGGATAAATCATTGAACCCGATAATCTTGGTCAGGGTATTGAAATAACAATATTGAATTATTATATATTCACCTCAATCCTGAAAATACTTAATAAATGATATTACCATTTTCAGTTTATCGTGTACTAGTGTCTAATATGAATTTTTATTGATTTACACCGTTTCAGATCAGCGTCAACCCTTTCAGTACGGATGACCGATATATCTGCCACATACAAATTTGGCACACAAACGGCTGACCGATATATGTGACATCGAGTGTTTCATGCTCCATGGACATATATTTCAGAGCAGTTTAAAAAATCGATTTGCCGTACAGACGACTGACCGAGATATCGTTGACATATATATCCGTGCCATACCGACGAACGACCGATATATCTGCCGGCGGCGGAAATACACGACAGTCGCCGACGTGGCACGGTCAGTGGGTAGCCAGTGTACAACTAGTGGTTAATATCGTTTAAAATGTCGGCAGAGGAACTACCAGGGCCTCCAAAAAAGCGTGTTTGGGTGGAGAGTGAATTTGACAATAGTTATTGCGGATTGGATCAACGTGAGGCTCGCCATATCAAAGGTTTGTTTGAAAACGATTATATATTCGGCTCTGATAGAGATGAGGAGCCGTTTATTGATAGCGGGAGCGAATGTCTACCAAATGAAAATGACATGGGCCATCAGGAAAGTGAGGTAAATGAAATAAGCTTCGAAGACAGAGATGTTCCAGTGCCAGATGTTGACATTAACGACGATAATCTTAACGCCTACGTAATAGACTATAGAGACCTAACTATTACATGGACAAAACACGACTTTGTGCCAAAAGTACATGCATTTAATGACAGTAATAGTGGAGTGACGAACTTGTACCACCGACTGAGTAGTCCAAAAATGCACTGCCTGTTCCCAGACAAAAGAAGAGGAACACTTCCAGAGGCATGAGTAAAGAATGTACCGTACGCTTACGCGTGTTTCCATGTTTCCAAGAATTTCACACTAAAGTGAAATTTTGAGTATTTTCAAAATTTCACACTAAAGTGAAATTTTGAGTATTTTCAATTAATTAGTAGGTACTCAGTTTTGATGCAATATTAGTTTGAGTTGTTATTTTTGGGCATCAATATGAAATATCTGTTAATTTCAATAGCGTTCTATTTCATTTTCGTTAAACAATCATTTAATTTTATGCTAAATACTAGGTGACCGATATATATGACACACGTCCTCCGGTAGGCAAAAAACTGCCGTCCACACAGCAAAACAAGTGAAAATGCGGCCGTCCTGAAAGGGTTGAGGAAATCAATGTGAATTTTCAAATAAACCATAATATGTGGTATAATTAATGACCAATATTTTCGGGACACCCGGTATATAGATAACGGTGATAAGAGCATAATAAAAAGCTGCTCTCTTGCATTCTTTCTCTTTTTCTATTCTACTTCGAGGAATACGGATAGAGCCTCATCAATTTTGATTAACGATTCTGCTTTTGTATAAGTGTCCGTAAAATGGTATTTAAATTAAAAGAGATCTTTTATAGATGGGATTTTTTGGAGAGAGAGCGTCGTAAAATAATCTTTTTGATATCACCAGTAATACTATGTGGATCATATTATTTTACGGTTGCAAAAGGTTCGAGTCGATCATTATTTCCTTGACAATAAGTTCTTGTTGTAACTAAAAGTTTTTACACGATTAGCAGAGTCTCGAAAATAAAATATTACATAGGTCGAATTGAGAGGTGAAAATCAAATTTTCAATTTATTGAGATATTATCAACCAGCGAAAGAAAGTACATTAACTACGGCAGAACATGTGCTTCTCGATTTTGACGCGCAACGGCTTCGTGCGTAACGGGATTACAACTCGTGTAACGTACTATACTTTTTCTACGTCCATCTATTTTCTTCTGAGTGCTCATAATTTCATCTTTTTCGCTATTAACAGACATATTCGTAGGTAAAGTTGAGAAAATGTTCGGGTACTATAATTTGTTACAAAAATTGACAGCATAAATGAGATGACGTTTATTTCCATATCAAGAAAAAGCGAATTATTTTTTTTGAAATTGTATGTGTTGCCGACATTTAGAGGCATCACTCTTTTAATCTAAAATGTATTTCACTAATGCTAATAGCTTTTATGTTTTTCAATTGATTAAAAGTATGTAAATAAACCCAATAAAGTAGTACGTAAATGAAAATTTAATTGCAATTTGATTCAACAAAGAAATTTAAGTTTCCTTATCTAAACGCACGTGTATGTTATGAGATTTTCATTACGTGCATGTTATTGTTAAATGTCACTTACAAGGAATATCTACAGTGCGATTTGTGGCGTTTACGGCTTATTTATCGAGAAGGGCAAGGTAGATGATTAATACAGTGTAGAAAAATGGCCGCGTGAATTGAAAAACTGCAACTTTAAAAGCCTGTTGTATAAAATTTGAAGGTCAGCGACAATAAAAATAGTAACTATTAATGTTGGCGTTGCCTTGAAGAATTTCATTTGTTGGCATTGCCTTAAAGAATTTCATTACATAGCAACGACAGAAGCAAACAAGTGCCCTGGGTGGGCCGGTTTCAAATTACAAAAGAACAAATTCTTGATAAAGACAGATTGTTCTGTAATTTATGAAGCAAATAATAACGTAGGTAACGCCTCCATACAATGGGGCTAGTGGACACACCTCTATGCAGGATGTGTGAACAGGAAGATGAATCTGTCAGGCATGTCTTATGCGAGTTCCCGGAGTTATCGTCAATAAGAGAGTGTGTGTTCGGTGAGTTTTGGCCTACACCTGCCGATATAAACCTCCTAGTGACCTGTCCACCTTCCTGGAAAGGACAGGATGGACGATGACCTAGGAAGACAACTCCTCGGGAGGATGTACAATGGGTCACATGTGGCCTAAGTGCTGTGGGCCTAGCTCACCCTCCCTACTCTACAGATACAGAACGTAGGTATGATAATATAAAAGCAGATTTTAAATGACAGCAAATAGAACGCAGTCCAGTGTTGCCGATGCAAGAATAAAAATAATCTGAATTTATTATTCAAACTGAAACTCTGAAAATCGGATAATTTTCCTCACATAGACAACATTGAAGCATCCATTAAAATTGATGAATATTAATAAAGTCATTCTGTCATATACAGTGATGGGCAAATGTGTGGAACCAAGTAAATATTTCTGGAATTATTAGAGATATCAAAATGAAATTTGGAAGGTGGATACTACAGTAGATTGCCTATTTGTTTTCATATTTTTTAACAATTTTGAACTTCCGGCTTTACCGGAAGTAATTTCGATTCTAAAATTTGCAATGGAACACCCTGTATATTATTTTAGTTTCTGATGAAACATTTTATTACGAATACAAAAATATCGGGTTCGATATTTTTCATTTCAATTCCTACCGAGATATTAACAGAAAAGTAACTAAGGAAAGGAAAAATCTAATATCCATTAAAGAAATAATCATAATTATTAACTGAAACGAAGTGATTTTCAAAACATTGAAACTTAACTAAGCTAAAATGAATGTATTAGATGTTCAAACTGAGCACCGCTTACTTCTCGACAATAGGCAAGTCGGTGTGTAAATTCTCTAGTAACACTAGCTATTACTTCTGGTGGAATTCTCTGGATCTCTTGAGTTATTGTTGCAGCTAATTCTTGCAAATTATTTTTGCAAATTATTTGGTCTATCAACATAAACCTTAGACTTCGGAACTTCGTGCAGGCCATTCATAAGTACCCCTTCTTCCAATCCATCTGTAATGAAATGTCCTATGTAAATGATCTCGAACAATGCGAGCGTAATGGGGTGGTGCTCCATCCTGCTTAAACCAGTTATTATTTGGTAATTGTCCATTTACATCCAATGCCGGAATCACTTGTGTCTGTGAGAGCTGTAAATACCTATCTCCGTTTAAAATGTCTTGTAAGAAGAAGGGTCCCACGATTCTGTTGTTATAAATGCCAGCCCAAACGTTCAATTTTTGGGGATGTTGTGTATAAGCCTCTTGTACCCAATGAGGATTACTTTGCGCCCAGTAGCGGCACTTATGTCGATTAACCGTACCGTTTAAAGAAAATATGGCCTCGTCTGAAAACACCACATTTCTTATAAAATTATTATCACGGTTGCAAATATCCATCATCGTTTCACAAAATTGTAAACGTCTGTCGAAATCGTCTTCGGATAGTTCTTGAACGATGCGAATTTTGTATGGATGATATTTTTCCCGCTTTAATATCCTTCCTACTGAACGACGGCTAATTCCATGCACATTGGTGAGGTCGGCAGTGGATAAGTGAGGATTTTCTTCCAAAGAAATTGCAACATTTTGAGCTACATCTTCATTACTTGCACTTTTTAACCCTCCACTTTTTGGTAAATTGCTAACTTTTCCACTTGTGTCGTATCTTCGCAAAGTTTTCGTCACTACTGAACGGGATGTTTGTGCATTCGGATGAACAATGTTAAAAAGGTCACAAACTTCTTGATGCGTCCTTTTCCTCTTCCCATACCCAATCATCATTAATATTTCTATTCTTTCTCTTTCACTTAATTCGGCCATTTCACGATCAAATTAAAACAATACATTCTTTTCACGTTCAAATACAAACACTAATAACTTATTTTGACAACTACTGTCACTTCTACAATGAATTTCATGGACTTCTAGCTACCATCAAATTTTTCCTTTCCTTAGTTACTTTTCTGTTAATATCTCGGTAGGTATTGAAATAAAAGATATCGAACCCGATATTTTTGTATTCGTAATAAAATGTTACATAAGAAACTAAAAATTTTAAAATCGACATTACTTCCGGTAGAACCGGAAGTTCAAAATTGTTAAAACATATTAAAACAAATAGGCAATCTACTGTAGTATCCACCTTCTAAATATCATTTTAATATCTCCAATAATTCCAGAGATATTTACTTGGTTCCACACATTTGCCCATCACTGTATTATATTGTCTCGATTAGGTTTACATTTACTTATGTACAATCGTTAACATTGGTTCTTAATTGGTTTTCTTTTAGTATTTTATATATTTTCGGGGTCTTGTTTGTTTTTGTCGACTGTACATCCATTTAGGTGATTAAATATGTGGTTTCAATATGTTAATTTCTCCAACATTCACACCAGGTTACTGAATTTTTCCATATTCCAATTTTCCTACATTATCTATTTCATCTGTATACAACTCTCGAGATTAGAATTTCGCACATCATTTTGTGTAACTCCTTCAACATTCCCCAATAGAATTTTCGTTGCATTTGTGTGTGTAAAGCGAGAGCGAGTGAAGTAGCAAAACAAAAATATAATTATATAGCAATATCAGTGGAACCTTTGAGTAACACTCCGGGGCGTAGTTATAGGACAAGAGTATCAGTCGTCGCGTCGTGTCGTGCGTCGGAGTACAGGCGTCGAAGTGCAACACGACACGTACCTGACACAACACTCAATTTGCATTTCAAGTTGTGACGTATCCTGTGATCCCGAGGCCAAAGGAACAAAGCCTGCAGATGATCAGAGGGAGCGGCGAATACATGACAAAGCAACGCTTTGTCGTGTGGAATGAGAAGCATTAGTAGCTGTTGGCCGTTAGATGTAAAAGGGGTCAAATAAAATACTTGAGTTCATTTTTAGAAAAGTCAAAGGTTTGTTTGCATATTCGCTAGCACCTTCAGAGCAATCAAAAATTCTAATACAACGTACAATACTTTTTGTATCTCATTAAAATGTTGTTCGGTGATACGATATTTCGTTTTACTATATTAAAGCTCAACAGTTTTGTGACACAAAAGAAACCAAAATGGTAGAAAAAAACATAAATAAAATGTATACCTCGACAGTTGTAATCTTTCCTACCAAGACAACAGCCACTTTGAGAGCCCTTATACTTTGATGCTTGCTCAGAGGGACTTGAAGGTTATATAAATTAACCGAAATGTAATATCTGTCTGAAAAGTATTTTAAAAGCTCAAAAGAGAAGCAGCTTTCCTTACCTTAGTCATAGAAATTGATTTTCAACTCAATTTAAGCCCCACAAAGATTAAGTTGATGGTGAGATTTGTGATGTGTAGAAGAAAAATATTTACAGGGTGTAACAAAAATATTGGACATAAGGTGTAATCTTTGACCACAAGCTCCACTTCGACAAACATGTTTCCGAAAAAATTAAAAAGCCTATGCTTCACTCAAACTAATTTATCCTCATCGCTCAGTAATCAATATCAATACTAAAAAAATTTTAACTGACTCACTGGTCTTATCCCACTTTACTCATTGCGATACTGTTTATGGACCTTTTCTCAGAAAATCTGACTGCTATCGCATTCAGTAGGTTCAAAATTCATGCCTTCGTTTAATATGTGGCGTCAGACGAAGGAACAGAATAAGCTACAAGCTGAAAGAAATTGGCTGGCTTAGTATGTTTAATCGACGGAATTTGCATGCCTACTGTCTCTTTTACAAAATTTTGAAATCCAATAGCCCGTCATATTTATGTAAGAAAGTAAAATTTAGAACAGATGTTCACAATATTAATCTAAGATGAAAGAATAAAATCACTATCCCTCGTCATAAAAAAAAATATTTAAGTCTTCCTTTTCCTATCAAATTGCCTCCTCTGGTGCTCTTCTGGATGTGCCAATGTTTTCACTGTCTCTGGCAGCTTTCAAGAATAAACTGCGTAAGGACTTGTTTCAACACCAGTAAGTTAAATTTCATTTAGTCAAGGAGTTTGTTTCAGCACACCAATTGGTTTTAATATAATAATGTTATGTTAATGTCATGTTATTGAATTTTTTTTAAATATTAATTCATAACCTTAATATTAATTATTAATCTTAGGTAACTTTGGTTTGGTTGTTTTTTAGTTTTCTTCATTAAGGTTGGTTAGGAAGAATTGGTCAATAGACCTATCACCTAACATTTTGTTCACCTTCTTTTTCTGATAAAGTGTATTACTGAATTGTGTTTTTGTTATATGGTCAACAATAAAGAATTTATTATTATTATTATTAAACAATTTTTAAGAGCAAATCCGGTCCCGGTCAAAATTAATGAAATTTTGGTACCTTGTACGTCTTGACGTAGCAAACAAAAGTTATGGCAGAAGAAAGAAAAGTATAAGAAGAGTATAAAAAATAAGCAGTGGTGGTATAAAATATTCAATTACAAAAGTTGTTAATAGGAATATATTTTTAATTATATAGGACGATCCAAAAATATAACAAATCAAATATTTTTATAGAACACAGTATAGTTGTGAGTAAAATTAGATTGCACTGTTTCACAATAAAATAACAATATGCGGGAAGGTCTCTTTGAAGATTAAACAGTCGAAAAGGTGAAAAAGCAATAAATCGTTTCTAGTCTTGACCTACCCACAAGCGAACAATTGATTTTCATTGGTGCAATATAGCTTCTCCGATTGGTCTATGAAAAATGTACTTGAATTGTTAGTCCACACTGACTGTGAACGTCCCAGGGTGGGTTTAGTTCATGAAAGAATACATAATTGAGAAAAGTTTAAAAAAAATGGAATATTACGGTTATCGGTAACACTTATATTCATAGAAAAAATAGAGTAGGTACAGATATCGCTAGTGCGTCGGGATCCTACAATAATGAAAAATTTGCCTGAAACCGGTTCTGCTTCTGCTTACAGATTTCTATATCTCGCCGACAAATTGTGAAACGGTGCAAATCAATTCTACTCACAACTAATACTTATTTGAATAGACGTCAAAATAATAGTGTATAACTATTAAAACACTTTATAAATTAGAAAATTACTTTCCAAAGGATAGGCCGTTCACCAGTAAGCAACATCTACTTCTCGGGCAATATGCCCCGCCAGACAATGAATTACACTTCCAAGATAAACGGGGTTGGTATATATGAAAATATAGAACCAACCATTCTGGTTTATAATTAGAAGGAACAATATCACTTGCAGACCGGTTTCGGCGTATTTGCGCCTCATCAGTACAAGGTAAATATTATCCGTCCAGAATCCCTAAGAGCCTAATCCTGGACTGAAGACAACGCTGAAATCACATTATTACTTTATACCCAGTGAAGGGAATGCCAAGAATGTAATGATAGCGACATCTCCACAACTAAATATAAACCAAAATTCTATATTGACAAAAAACCATTTTGGTTTTGTAGGTTATTTACTTGATTACAGTTTCCTGTATCAATTGTCATATTTAAGTAAAGCGTGTTTTATGAATAGACGTCAAAATTATAGTGTAAAACTATTAAAACACTTTACAAATTAGAATATTATACTTATATGTTTTTCATATATCAAACCTTAGGTTTAATTTGCACATCAATAATCAGATATTGATCGTCTGGTTCGTTTCTTTGAGCTGCATTGCATCTAATTCTTTCTAATGCTTTTCAATATCATATATCTTTCTTTATTCTAATTATATTGAAGTAGGTATTCAAAGTCAATCACGATATAGGTCACTATTTGGTCTATCCAAAATATTGAACATCAAGTACGGCAAACAGTAAATTCAATTATAGTTCACTTTCGAGTTATACTTTTCCTTAATTGGTGAAATAAAAAACCTCTTGGCGTGGTCAAGCGACAACAAAAATGACAAAAACTTTCGGGAGTCATCAACTTCTGTAACTCAATTATTTTACCGCAAACCCACTGCTGAGAACTATCGATCCAGTGGCTATCCACACGACATACGGTTTCATTGTTCCAAGTTTTTTATAGAAAACGTTTGAAAACTTGAGAAACATTATATAGTTTTTCTTCAAACGTCATATGAGTGATAACTAACGTTTGAAGAAAAAGTAGTATTCGGAGAAAAAGATACTTTATGTGCTTCGCATGGATTGTCTGATGAATGTAGTGAGTGACTTTCCACACTCGGCACATAAAGTATCACTTATTCTCCTAATAACACAATATACTATTATGATGTTTGTCCGAGTGAAAAATTATATTGGTATCGACATAACATCTGTGTATTAGAAAAGAATTGAGTGGATGTAATTTCTCAAATAAATCTAAGAAGCTGGCATATAGCCCGAGAAGTAGATGTTGCTTCCTAGTGAACGGTCTATCCTTTGGAAAGTGATTTTCTAATTTGTAAAGCTTGTTAATAGTTTTATATTATTATTTTGACTTCTATTAACACCACATAAGCCAAACGCACGGTGCTGATTGATAATGGGACCATAGACGCGATTATTTTTTAGTAATTCTTGTATATAAGAATAAAAATAATATAAATTACTGCTTAAATTTACAGGGATGTTTAATTTTCATGTACCTCGAATAGAGTATACAAATCCTATAACTTTTTATAGAGTATGAAATTCCATTTATAACTTACGTTTAAACTCGAATCTGACCCACTTAAAACGCTAAGGTTAGTTCAAAATTTTGCAAACTCGTCAAGGACCGATGACAATACAATATAGTAGTAAAATACAGGGTGTTCCATTTAAAATAAACATTACTTTGAACTGGCATCGAATTTGAAAAAAACTAAAAAAAACACATGTAAAAGTAAAAGAAATAAAAAGTAAAAAACAATTTTAAATTAAAAATAAATTGATTAACAAGAAAATGATTATCATTAGGGGTTCGATCTAAGGTTCGATCCAAAACTACGCTGGGTCACGTTGGGTCATACACCGTGGTACGTAGCTTTTTTTTAATTTTGATTTGAATTTCGTAAATATTCCAGTAGAGAGCGATAAGAATGCTGAGTCAAACTTGTATGTAATTGATAACTTACATGATTGGCTATCTGTATCTGTAGAGTAGGGAGGGTGATTTAGGCCCACAGCACTTATGCCACATGTGACCCATTGTACATCCTCCCGAGGAGTTGTCTTCCTAGGTCATCGTCCATCCTGTCCTTTCCAGGAAGGTGGAAAGGTCACTAGGAGGTTTATATCGGCAGGTGTAGGCCAAAACTCATCGAACACATACTCTCTTATTGACGATAATTCCGGGCACTCGCATAAGACATGCCTGACAGATTCATGTTCCTGTTCACACATCCTGCATAGAGGTGTGTCCACTAACCCCATTGTATGGAGGTGTTTCCTTAATTGACAGTGGCCAGTCAGAAATCCTACCGTTAAAGGTAGGTTTTTCCTGGTCATTGCCAAATATTTTTTCGACTCCAGCTTCCCAGGGTCGCCCAAGGGTAATCCTGGCAAGACTGATTTCCCTTGATTTCATCCCATCTCTTTAGAGATTGTGCATGGGAGTAACGTTTAGCTAGGCCGTAGGTGTCGCCGGGATTGGCGATATCTTCGAGCAATCAAGGTGATATTGAAATTCTACAATTACTTTTTTAAATGTAATATAATAAATTTGATTTTGAACTGCTACGTAGTTTCTTAGGGAAGGGGGGGTTGACCGAAAGGTACGGTAAGCTACATGGGGAGAGGGGTGGGTAAAAATTGGCAAAAATGGAGCTACGTGATTCATGGACAGTCGCTTATGGTAAAACCGTGGGGTCTAACTTTCGGAATAGAACTAGTAAGGAATTATAACAATTAATATTTTATTCTTAAATTGAGAATTGTTTTTTATTTTTCTGTTCGATTACCTATAAAGCGTGGTTTTTTAGTTTTTTTTAAAGTATAAGTCAAGAAAACATTGTATTATGTGTAAAAATTTTAATTTAAAATATTGCAAAGCGCTTTCGGCTTTTACGCCATCATCAGTGCGATACCTGCAAGTAAGTAATAAAATTGTTGTAATAATATAAAAATAAAAAAATTATTAAGAATTACTTACTCGTCAAGTATATATACAAGAATCCATAAAAAATCGACAACACAATCATAAAAACTTTTTTAAAAAATACATTGAAATTTAAAAAAATTCCCCTATTTGGGAAAATTATTTACATTTTTAAAAATTTTTAAATTTTTTAAATTTTTTTTAATTTTTTTATTTTTACACTTTAAATTTCAATGTATTTTTTAAAAGTTTTTATGATTGTGTTGTCGATTATTTATGGATTCTTGTATATATACTTGACGAGTAAGTAATTCTTAATAATTTCTTAATTTTATATAATTACAACAATTTTATTACTTACTTGCAGGTAGGCGTAAAAGCCGAAAGCGCTTTGCAATATTTCAAATTAAAATTTTTACACATAATACAATGTTTTCTTGACTTTTCAGTCATGTGTACTCGGCTATAAGCATTTTAATTTATTTAAGAATGAGAAATTCTAAAAATCCAAGTATATCGTACGTTTTCCTGTTCGGTACGCCTATGTTTTATCATTCGGATATTTGGAAACGGTAAAATCGTTTTTTTCATACGTGATAATAGTATTTTTAGGGAGACGGTTGATGAAGCATGCCGTGATCAGTTTTGACGGTCGAAGGACTCGACTCGTATAATAGGTGGGATTTTTTTTTGTAGGAGTGTGTGAAAATGAAAATCGCGTATCTCCACTTTTTTTATAGTAATCTGAAAGCATTGTAATTTGAAAGTAAAGTACTGGAAATACCTCTATATTTTTTTTATTTAGCGGATGAGCTGCAAAATGTAATGGAATTGGAGTTCAAGCACATAGAGCTCAACAAGGAGTTGATACTATTAAAATACTAATGTTATTTTTATAAAAATGTATGTAAAAAAATGATTAGTAAAAGTAACTCAACATCAAGCTGGCATATTAATTCCAGGGAATAATTATCAAGGTAGATGGATATTAGAGTCCGACCATAATAACTTTGGGACACCGCGTGGTCGCGGGTGTGGCGTATCAGCCAGTGGCGTAACTGACTTGCACAGGAAAATGTAATTTTCATACTAAATTTATTGTTAGGAATTTATTTCAAATATATATAAAACTTTATGGTTTTGGGTACCTGTAGAAAATTACATAATGGTATCACTCGTTTTATGCAGGTAGGCGACGGGATTAAAGCTGGCCTTTTTTTAAATTCATTAAATAATTAGCAAAGAAGAAAACAAGAGCGAGTATTAACGTTAAAATATAAATGATGCAACGTATTATCGAGGATGTGTTCTCGTTCTATTCATATTATTTGACATTTCGACAAATATTCTACATAAAATAAAGTACCCGTTGCTCCGCCACTGGCTCGAAACCGCAGCCAGTCAGAGATCGGCATCGCATTCGAGGCGGCCCTACGTTGACGAGGTGTTCGAAAGTTATTGTGGTAGGACTTTACAAATATATTTAACAAGTTTTTCACACAGACGGTGTTTGTAGACACTTACGAGTGCAGTGGAGTGATTGAAACAACCACTCACCTACAGTATTCGCCAGCTAACTTGATGTCCTTAGGGAGCTATTGACGCCGCCCATCCGATAACTGTAAACAGTGCCGTGCAAGTTCTGAGGATACGCTTTCTGTTACAAATTAAAACAACTTGTACAATTAATAAAGTAAAGTCCGTCCAGAAATATATGATCCTAACTCAATATTTAATTATTTGTTATAATTATTGGTATATTGATTTTAATACAAACGGATCTGCTTTATACCTGAATTTAGACGCTGTATGTCCACTGTGTACGTATGTTTCGTCAACGAATACAATTGGTCGATTTATACTTCGGAAATATTTTATTCCTATTTCCTATTATTTTGAGTTTTCCTCGATCGAAAATCCATCTTTCGAAGAATCTTTCGTAAGGAAGTATCTGACATATAAAATTTTCTAGGT